>CM053597.1:163493769-163525022 GCA_028646575.1 Pseudocheirus occidentalis | reverse complement strand
CAGGATGGTTTTAGGCTGGGCTGGTCTTGGCTCCCACCTGCAGGCCTGTGGGATGAGCCCCTCCTGCCTAGCTGCCTTTCTTTAATCCCTATTTTTTCACACCTTTCTTTAATCCCTATTTTTCACACCTTGGTCATGTGGAGTTGCTGGAGGCTGTAGATCTTCTCTCTTGTAGACTGGCTGCAGCTCAGCTTGGCTTGGCTCCTTCCTACCGCTCTTGGGCCTGGCCATGGTTTCAGTTTCAGGCTGGGCTGGCCTCAGCTCACGTCCTGCTGCGATGATTCCCTGGCTGCTGAGCTGACTTTCGCAAGAGATGTGTTTTCTGTATTTTTTGAGTTTGAGAGTCCTAGAATTTGTCCAGAGTCATATTTTTATGGGTGTTTAGGGTGGCTGCATGAGAGCTGTGGGACCCTGCTGCTTCTCTGTCACTATCTTGGCTCCCAATTTACATATATATATATTTTGAAGTATTTTGTAAATCTTAAAGCAATATTTAAAATAACCTCGGCCTTCACTCCTATGGATAATGGGCTGTTGGGGATCCTGGTAACAGGTGGGAAGGCTGGTATCATTCTAAAAACCCACAGGCAAAAGGTAAGGGAATAAAATGTTCAGGCTCTAACAGTACTGGGCTACTTTCTACCCAAGGACACTGACAGTGCATGGGAAGAAGACTCCTTGCAATTCAGTGGGAATAAAGACTTTCATACTACTCACACCACCATCCTGACCCTTCCCACTGATTACTGCTAGTGCATGTGTATATGTGTGTGTCTGTGTGTGTATCTGTGTGTGTGTATATGTGTATGTGTATACCCGCTGCGCCTCAGTACTGGACTCCTCACTCCATTCCCACTTCTGAAACTTCTCCTGAAAGGCTAATAAACAGTTGTAGTGATCAGCATTCCAGATGTCTCTCTTTCTCTGGGGAATCCCACTGGTTAGTTCAGCCAGCCCAAATAACTCTTTTTATAATTTGGGGTCAGGGGTGATCTGGGGTCAAAATTTTTTTTATACCATCACAGGTTATGTGTGAGAAGGTCAAGTAGTTTAACCTCTCTGATCTTCTGTTTTCTCACCTGTAAAATGAAGGTAATACTTACTTCACAGGGTTATTCGAGGAAAAGCCTTTCACATGTTTTAAAGCAGCAATATTGTAAACCACTCTCTTCAAGAGAAGCAACCAGCCCTAAATCAAGTTTGACTTTGTGCTGTACTAGTTCCCAACAATGAGGGGAACCCAAACCTCCCAGTAAGGATAGCCAAGTAGTCACTCTCTGCTAGAGAAGGGAGAAGCCCTTATAAACCTAAGGCTTTTTAGATTTACAGAAAAATTTCTTAGTCCACCAACTTCCTTAGAATTGTAGATTTAGAGCTGGAAGAGACCTCAGAGTTAATGTAGTCCAGTCTCTCATTTTATAAGTGAGCAAACTATCCTTAGCTGATTAAAAAAAGGTTTGACTCTATGAAGAAAGTGATACTAATTAATTATGCACACCCCTTATCACTTATTATCAAATTACTTTGTGTTGCAAATTTTATGTGGTTGGAATACCACAATACCAAATTTTATTCTTATATATATATAGTACTTGTTAGGCTCTGAGGACCCCAGTGGAACACAAGTGTTTCAGGAAGAGGGCACAGGCAGAATTGCCTGTAGTCTGTTATTAGTTTTGCTCAGGGCGTGGTTGGGTATGAGTGGAGACTGGGTTTACTTAAGAGTGTCAGCATGTTCCTCCCCGGCCAATGAGCACAGCAGGTGATCGTAGGCTGTCTTGGTGTGGTGCTGAAATCAGGGCCCTGGAAGTGTTTGTGATGGAATATGAAGCAGCTATTTGAATGTGTTCTTTTGACTGAGGTATGGAAAGAAAGTAATCAGTTACTCATTAAGCCTAAAGGAGAGTGAGTCAGTACAGGAAGTCTACCTGATGTAACTGGGGCGTGGTCACTCCAGTAGAGAGATTGCATTGAGGAGGTGTAGGCTCTGGGAGTCACCTTGAGCTCTCCTTGAATCTTTGAGGTGTAGGCTCTGGGACCCCCCCCCCTTGAGCTCTACTTGAATCTTTGAGGTACAGGCTCTCGGAAACCCCTTGAAGTCTGATTGAATCTTCCCACTTGATGAGGCATTTGCAGAGGCCATGGGTATTTCATTGTGGCTGGGCCCAAACCTTTGTTACTAGCCTGACCCTCCATTATACATCTGCTTTCCACCCTGGAGCCTATCAAAATATCAATTCACTCTTGCACTGACCTCATTAACTCCTCCTGAAGACCCTCCCCAAACTCTTCCTCTAGACCACCCCTAGATTCCTCTGTATATAAGAATCCCATCTTCCCTCCATGAGGTGTGAGAGCACCACAGAATGCCCTAGCACAGACTTGCTCTGTGAAAGTGCCATAGAATGACCTAGCATAGACTGGCTCCTTAAGAGTCTACCTGATATGGTGAACTTTTAAGGAAGTTTCAATAAATCTTACTTTTCTTTGGCTGAGAAGACTTGAGTTGAATTCTTTTGGCAAGACCTGGCATGTTGGTATTTTGGGGTCTCTGGCAATCCCAACCCTCTTTGTGGATAACCTCTTCAGCATGATTCTGTATTTGTGCTTGAGCTTGTGACCTTGGGAAGTGTGAATGTCTTGTTGGCCTCTAACCAGGAACGAGTACTCCCTGGGTATAAACCCTAGATCCTAGTGGGCTATAATTAATGATGATTAGTCAGAGTACTGCTTAAATGAATTAGTATTTTCTGACCCCTTTGTAATTTCTGCAGGGAAAATTGAGCCTGAAATGTCAGGGGTGAAACCAAGTGGAAGCTGGTGAATGAACTAATTAGTGTTTGTGAGAATTCATAACAATACCCAGTTTTTGCAATGTGATACTCATAAAGCATATCTTCCTTTCCAACTCAAAGAAGTCATGGAAATATTTCACCTAAGTTGAGTAAGAGTTTGTAAGAACTGCCTTAAAAAGGCAAGTCTACCAGGCTCACATACATTATTCATGGAATCACTATGTGTGTATGTCCAATTTGGTGGAAACAACTGAAGAAGTAGGTTGAGGCCAGATTGTGGAGGGTTTTGAGTCCCAAGCTGAGGTATTTTATCCTAGAGGCAATAGGGAGCCACTGAAACTTTAAAACAAATTTTTAAAAAAAGTTTTTGATATCTTTTTATCTTTACATTACCTTTATTTCTGAATATAGTCCTCCCCCATCTCTTACCCAGTGAGTTATTCTTTGTAACAAAGATAAAATAGAGGACCAGTGTACAACTGAAAATGGAAGATCTTAGGGCTAGAGTTAGGGTCAGATATCTGCTCAAATTGCACATTCTGTAAAGGGCATTTCCTAGTTTCCGCCTCCCCAACTCTACCCTTTCCTCTGAGATTGCTTTCCATTTACACTATATACGTCCTTGTACGTATCATTTTTGATATGTGTACTGTTCCATTAGAATGAAGTCTTTAAGGGCAAGGAGCATGTTTTTGTTTTTCTTTGTGTCTTTGGCATTTAGCACATTGCCTGATAGACTAACAGAGAAAGGAAAAGCAGGTCAGCAAAACTGACCAATCCATTAGCTGTGTGGGACAGCATATAGATGTTTTATACCCATAGTCCTCCACCTCTGGAAAGGAGGGAAGGAGATACATTTTTCCATTTAATCTTTGGAGGCAAAACTTACCCATTATGATTACACAGCATTCATCACTGAAGGTTTTTTAAGCAGGGGAGAGGAGATCAGATCATTTTGGATCCTGGGATGATTGAACGTGGAAAGGAGAAGTGAAGGGAATAAGCATTTATTTATATAGAGCCTAGCACTGTGCTAAGCATATACTGTAATTATTCCCATTTTACAGGTGAGGAAGCTGAGGGAGACACAGGTTAAGTGACTTGCTATAACTACTAAGCACCTGAGGTCTTCCTGATTCCAGGCCCAGGGCTCTGCTTCACCACCTACTGGCAGTGAGTAGAGAGAGGAGAAACTAGAATCAAGAAACCCAATTATGAGATTATTACAATATAGAGTGGTGTCTGGGAAAGCGTAAGGAAGAGGATTAAGGTAAGGGATGTGGGATAAACTAGACTTGGAAACTGAGGGGGATTTCCTCTTAATACTGGATTATTGGGATCCATGACCAATTTCTCTTCTTATATGGTGTCATTCCTGGACCATTATTGAAAGTTTTGTTGACTCAGTGATCCACTGTTCCCAGCCCTGCTTGTCAGTCAGTGTTGGGGGAGGTGTCACCCAGTTCCATGATATTGGTCACGTAGCCAAGTGACCTTTGTGCTCCTACCTGCAGATTGTCTCATTCTTGCTGCCTTGAGGAGATACTGAGATACAAGGGCGCAGCCTCTTTGGCTATCTGCACCGTCTTAAAGTTACCTATTAAAGCTGGCCCTACCTTGAAGCCATTACTGATCCCCATCAATCCACCAGTTAATGTGTTGCTAATTTGATGTATCTATAATAAACTAATAATCTTTGTCCTGAGTTTTGCCTCATTAATCAGGGTGAAATGAAAAATTTTCCTTTCAATAGCCATGTATAGTACAGTCAGACACTACATATCTGTAAGAGAAAATCTTCGGTACATGACAGGAATACAGTTTAACATTACTCAATTAGCTGGGCATAGAGTCAAAATAGTAATTAAGTAAAAATTAATTAATTTTCAGGGCAAACTATTTCATTCCTCTTTATCGTCATGGTTATTGTCATTGTCCATATCCAGGCTCAGTCACATTTGCTCTCATTTCCTTGAAGAAGGGTCTTTTCCAATATATGCTCCAGGTACTTACTCAGATTTCAATGAAACCTTTCTGTTAGAAGTCTCTTGAACCTTAATTCATTTGAAGTCCCCTCCAGGACACCCACAGAAATTCCTTGATTAATCTTTCCTCTGTTTGGGACACAAGGCACTTGTACTGAACCTCCAATCTTGAATTATTAGCTCTCTTCTCATCTCTCTTTTCCCTACTGAGGCTGCAATGATTTAGGATTGAGAAAGGTGACTCAGATTCTGCCCAATGACTTCTCCCTGTTGGAGACTAGTTACTGCACTACTTGCCCCACCCTACCCCCAAGCCCTTTACCCTAGGCTCAGGGATGGGGAGATGATAAAAGGGAGGGCAGATTGGGGGAGGGGGTAGTCAGAAGCAAACAGTTCTGAAAAGAGAGAGGGTCAAAGGAGAAAGCAGAACAAGTAGGGGGCAGGATAGGATGGAGGAAAATATAGTTAGTCTTAAATAACATAACTATTATGGAAGTGTTTTGCATAACTACACATGTATAACCTATATTGAATTGCTTGCCTTCTCAACGAGGGTGAGTGAGGAGGGAAAGAAGGGAGAGAATTTGTAACTTAAAGTTTTAAAAACAAATGTTAAAAGCTGTTTTCCCATGCAACTGGGAAATAAGATATACAGGCAATGGGGTAGAGAAATCTGGGGTAGGAGGGAAGGGAAAAGAGGGGGTTGTGATAGAAGGGAGGGCAGACTGGAAATGCACACCATGGTGGGTTGAGGGGAGGGAAGAGATGGGAAGAAAATTTGGAACTCAAAATCTTGTGGAAATAATTGTTGAAAACTAAAAAGAAATAAAGTTAATAATAATTAATAATAAAATAAGAGGGCATAGATTTTGGGTGTTGATATGCTAATTGGGGAACACTAAGGTGATAGAGAAAGATCCTGATAGTGAAGAAGCTGGGCCAAATTTTTCTTATTTTTGTCAAAGATACTATAATTGACCAGTTTCTCAGGTTCGTAATCTTGGCATTACCCTTGACTTCTGCTCAAATTAAAAACACCTGTGTACTGCTAAGATGCAAGAAACCCCAGGTCCAAAAGGGATGAAGGGGTGGGGACATGGAATGAAACAGAGTCCAATCACAGTTTATAAAGATTATAACTGCCTGAGAAGAAAAAGCTTGCATGCTGGAGCAGTGATGGAATGTTCCCATCTACTCAGAGGGAAGTGGGAAAAGATGAGGTATTTATACACAAATACAAGGAATTTAGGACTTTTTGAAGTATTTATGGCTGTCAGGATTAAGGAAGAAACACGACAAATTGGGAAGTCAGGCAGGAAGTAGGAGTCCAGGGAGAGGATATTTGTAAATGCAATAAATCAGAAAGCAGGGTGCTGCTTTTTAGCTAAGTCAGGAACCAAAGATGTCTGCTTCCCCTTAGATAAGTCAGAAACCAAGATGTTCCCTTTTTTCTCTGAGTTGGTCAAGGCTGGTTTCAGCAGTTGCAGGCATCTCTGAGGTCAGCTACAATTTACTTTACGAAGTATCACTGCAATGTCAAACAGCCCAGGGCATCAGAAGACCTCCTGACTGGCTACTGGTGCTACTCCGTTGTCTGGTTCCCCTGGGAAAAAAGGAAGCTCTAGGTCAGTGGTTCTCAACCTTCCTAATAGCTCGACCCTTTAATACTTGTATGTGGGCGTATCTGCATGTGGGTGGACCCCTCTGGAGATGGACAGAGGAGCCATGTATCGGTTCCTAAGACCATTGGAAAGTGTTTTCCAATGGTCTTAAGCAATCCCTGTGACCCCTGTGAAAGGGTTATTTGACCCCCAAAGGGGTCTCGACCCACAGGTTGAGAATCGCTGTTTAATGGGTTAGTACAAGTGTTATAGAGCCCATGTTCACAATTCTCATTCACTCTACACATCCAATCATTTGTCAGATCTTGCCATTTGTACTTCCACAGCATCTCACTAGGCAGACAGTTACCACCTCAATTTGGACCCTAATCATCAGTCACCTAAACTTTAGCAATGACTTCTGTTGCCCTAAATCCAACTTAACATGTCTTCCTGAGTTGCCATATTTTCCAGAAATACAGGACCCGGGATATGCAGGCAGCCCTCAATGTGTGAAGGATGAAGATCTACCCACCCCAAGGAAAAAGAATGCTGCTTTTGCTATCACTTTGCTCTTCCACTTTGGGAGGGCTTGTGTCCTTTTCCCATCTTTACTTATTGTATCTGGCCCCTTCTCATGTCATGCCCCCTTAGGAGGAGATTTCTGTTTTCTCCTTCCTTTGGTGTGCTGTCATAAATATGCAAACTTCTATATGGATTATGGACTCTGCTCTGGCTTGGGGTTCCACATGCATATTCATTTCTCTTGTAATAAAGCTAGTTTTCACATAAGTTTTATGATGTTGTGATTGCTTGTTGACACTTCCAAAGTGATTTCTTTGCTTCAAGTCTCTCTTCGCTCCATTCCATTTCTTTACACAGATGCCAAAGTGATTTTCCTTAAGTGCAAATGTGACCGTGCCACTCTTACTCAAGTAGTTCTAGTGTTTCTCTGTAACCTCCATAATAAAATAGAAATTCTTCTGTTTAGCCTTTAAAGCCCTTCATAACCTTCCCCCAAATTATCTTTATAGCTTTATTGTACATCACTCCCTTTCCTACACTTTTTTCTCCCTTCCTCCCTCCTCATCCCCCTCCTTAAGACTGCAAACAATCTGATATGGGTTATACACGAAGAATCACATTAACCATACAGGCCTTAAAGTTTCCACATAGTCAACTGGAACCAGGAATGAGGAGTTGGGCATGGGCCCCTCCTACACCTGAATTGTCCTTACTCCTCACCTCCACTTCATAGATTCTCTCTTTTCCTTCAAGATTCTGTTCAAACTCTACCTTCTACGTTAAGCTCTTCCTGATACCCCAAAACACTAGGGCCTTCTTCTAACTACCTTGTATTTAATCTTTGAATTTATTTGTGTGTATTCTCTTTACATTTATTCTATATATGTATTCAGTGTTTTTCCCATTAAAATGTAAACTCCTTGAGAGTGGGGTTATTTCATTCTTTTTTGTTTATATATCTAGCACTTAGATCAATGCCTAATATGTAGCAGGTACTTAATAAAAGCCTTTTGATTAATTGTCTGGTTATGTTTCAAGTTTTTTTTTCACAATTCTTTAGTCCACCCAGTGGCTAGATGCTCCTTTCTGCTAGGTACATTAATATATTGGAAACTTTCATTAATTTCATTTGTCCTGCTTTAAAATTTTTCTCTTTCTTTTTCTCTCCCTTCTTTTTCTTCTTCTTCCTTGTCCTTTTTCTCCTCTTCTTTTCTCTGTATTTCTCTTCTCCCCCCTCCCTCACTCTGAAATTTAGTAAAGTGTAGTCGCAAGTACCCTAGCATACCCAGGATGGCTGCCAGCACAGGCCTTCATGCACTTTTCTAAATGAAAGCAACTCAAAAAGGGTTAACAATCTTACTTCAGCCAAACATATGTCATTCTTCTAGCTTAGGGGAAAACGTGAACTTCAGAGAAAATACAAGCAGAAGTTATAAGCAGACAAAAAATACAGAGAAAAATGACACAATTCAGCAGACAGGGCTTCTAGCTGTCTGACCATTACACCCATACCTAGTTGTTTACCAGAGACAGAAGCATCAACATCTGGCTTTTCAAAGCCAGAGCACTCAATGAGTGCCCAGAGTCTCATCTGGCCAAATCACAACTCTTCCCAAAGTAAGCCCTAAAGCAAAACTTCACCTCAGAGGCATATATAGCCTTCTCCAGGGTCAGAGAACATCACAACCCTCCTGACCTACTGCCTAATTACAAAGTAACAAGGTGTGGGTCTTCCTGAAAACAAGCCTCCCCTAAGCAAGCTTCTCCTGTGGGCTCTGCTCCACCCCTCAGAAAACTTCTCCCACCACAGGCTCCATGTGACCACATTGAGCCTATTAGGGGGCAGAGAGTATATTAAATTGGGGAAGGTCTTTAAATTCCCTTAGGCTTATTAAGGGGCAGGGAAGATTTTTAAATTCCCCTGCTCTTACATAAGTATAAATAAAGATGTCATATTTGAATACAGAAATAAGTTTCACAAGATCCAGAAGGGTAGAATATATAGCTCAGATAGCACTTTAAAAAGCACCTAAAGATTTAGGTTCAATATGACTCAACAGTGTAATACAGCAAAAAAACTCATGTGATATTAGGTGGAATCAGGGGTAACACTGAGCATGGAACAGCAGGAACCCCATTGTTATCTGTTCTAATTAGAGAGTGGAGAGTTGTGTTCAGTTCTGAGAACCATATTTCAGGAAGGACATTGATAAGCTTAGACTGTCTGAAGGAGGGTGTTCAGGAAGGTGAAGAGCTTTTGACATTGTGCTGTATTAAGGTTAGCTGAAGGATTAGTCAGCCTACAGAAGAGAAGACTTAGCGGACAGAATAGCCATCTTTATGTCTTTGAAGGGCCAGCATGACAATGAGAGATTAGATTTGTTCTATTTTACTCCAAAGGATGGAACTAGGATCGGATCAATGGTTGGAAATTGAAAAGAGGAAGACTGGGACTTGATATAAAGATAGAAATTCTAACAATTCATACTGTCTCAAAGTAGAATAGGTTGTTTTGGGAAATAATGCGTTCCTTTTCACTAGAGGTCCTCAAGCAAAGACTAAATGACTGCTTGTCTGTGATAGAGTGGATTCTAGTTTAGATATTGTATGGATTTTGTTTGATGGCCTTTGAAATCCCACCTTTCAGTTTGGTGAATCTGAAATGTGTGCTATAATTGTAACAGAGTTAATCACAACCAGAATTAGCATACCATATGCCTGTGATTTTTACTGTTTAACAAGCACTCCTCCCCCAAAAAACCCCCCAAACAAAACAACTCAAACCAAAAAAACCCACCCCATTTCTAGTTTATCATTGCAAATACTTTGTATTTTTTTGTATTTAGATTTTTGTAACTTTGTATCTTATAGACTTAGCTTGGTTGGTCTTAAGGTACATCCTTTATTACAAGGATCCTGAGAAACAATCTATGTGCCCATATGAAAGCAGAGGTACATTTGTGTGTATCTTGAGATATGTTCAGGGATACAAATGGATAGAGATGTTTTAATGTGTCTGTATCCAGAGGCCTTAAATGTCTGAAGCAGATGACTGTGTTTAAGGATGTGAGTGAATGAATGGGTGCAGATATTTGAGCCTGCAATTGTGGGAGAGTTTTCCAGAGTACAGATCCATATGGTATCAGGAAGGATCTATGAATACCTTTTTATGTACTGGTATGTGTACATGATTAGGGCATGCAAGCTTTGAGTAGGACAGTTAGCTTGTGAATTAGCTTGTTTCCTGTTTCCTTTGAGTTCAAGATCACAGAATCACAGAATTGGAGAACTGGAAGGGACCTCAGAGGTTTTTAAGTCAGACTCATAAGGCAGGCTCACAGCAGGGGCGTAGTTCATCAGCTCAAGGATCAGAGCAAGGCCAGAATAAGAAACAAGAGAAGATCTTGAAAAATGGAATCAATTCCTGCCAGAAACATTCAAGTTTCAAAGAAAACATAGGAGGATCCAGTCAGCTGCTCTTTGTTTCCCTCCCCTTCTCTACCATCTCTCCACTCCACTCCCTTTCCTCTTTCTCTTTCCCTCTCCTTTGAGGGGAAATGGAAACAAATATTTGCAGACAAGCCAAGAGGAAAAGAAAACTGTCTGGGGGAGGTGATGGCCTCTTCTCAGGAGGAGGGAAAGAGGAAAAAGTGAGAGCAGTAGGTCTGTGGATTTTGTTAAGTGAAGTAGGGAATTGGATGCAAGCCAGGAAATCTACAGATTTGACTGAAACCGGAGTAGGGGGATTGAACTTTCTGCTGTCAGCTATTCAAATCTACTATCCTTACAAGGTCTCTCCTATCATCCAACAATTCTGTGCTGGGCTGAGGAATACACAAAGCTCAGGTAAGACAGTCCCTATCCTCATGGAACTTAATCTTGACCCATAAACAGATATCTATAATAGGATAAGGGCGTTAGATAGGATCATATCATACAGGATCATACTAGTTTTTTTTTATTTTTAGGATTGACTTAGATTTGGAAGAGATCTTAAAGATGTCTTGTCCAATCCTCTCACGCTTTACAGAAGAACAGACCCAGAGTGGTTAAGTGAACTCTCTATCATCACACAGCTAGGAAATAGCAGAGGGGGGTTTGAACCCAAAGCCTTGGATGCCAAGTTCAGCACTCTTTTTCCATCTTGTACTGCTTTGAGGTGAAAAATAGTGTGAGGTCCACAGTTATTATTGATGGGGGTATTAGGGAAGTTTTCTGGAGTTGTTTTTAAAAAAGAAATGTTAGAAACTCGACAAGTGGAGGTGAGGAGGAATATTCCAGGTGTAGGGGTCAACTTGAGCAAAAGACCATGGGTTCCTAGTTATATCTAGGGCTGGAAGAGACTTCAGAGGCCTTTTACTTCAACTCTCTCATTTTACAGATGAGAAAAACAAGGGTCAGGGAAGTTAAGTAAATTGCCCCAGCTCTCCTAGGCTGCTCCAGAACCATTACAAGTAAGAAGAAAGACAATTGCAGATCATGTATGAAGGGCAGACAGCATGTAATTAATTTTGGTAGTAGCAGAGGTTTCCAGAGCCTCTGTCCAGGCCTCCTGGGGGTCCATGGCATGACCCTCCAGGGTTTGTGATCAACTAATCAGACAGCAAGAAGATGGTCACATGATACCCTCCATGAATTAGTCTATTGTGGGATTTGTCTCCACCAATTTTAACAACTAGATTTGGGTAACCAGAGCAGCAGCTGCTCTCCCTTCTCCCCAACCCTTCTGTAGTGCAGCCACTGCCTTCTCCATCTCCCTGCCCTCCTCACCTCCTGGATTTGGCAGGTGCTTCTTGGCTCTAGACTGGTGCCAGTAAATACAAACTCTGTTGCCTGTTTTTGGTTTTGGTGAAATAGAGGTGGTACAGAACACAGAGATATGGACGAGATGTGATTTGCATTACAGATATCATTGTGTTATCTTTTCCCACAAACCCACCTTTCTTCTTTCTAGTCATCCCAGTTTATACCATTGGTGTCATTCTAGCCTCCTCATTCTAGACCTCACCTATCCAAGTAGTTGTCAAGTCTTGTTTCTGTGTCCACATCTCTCAGATCCATATGGTTCTTGCCATTCAAGTCACCACCAACATAATTCAGGGCCTCTTCACTTCTTGCTTGGACTATTGTAATGGACTCAAATTACATTGTTCTGCCTTGATCTCTTCTCCACTCTAATCCATCCTTCATATACATACCCTGCCAAAGTTGTCTTCCTAAAACATGAATCTGACACAGGTCAACCCCTTACTTGATAAACCCCAGTGGCTTCTATTGACTCTAGGATTAAATATAAACTCAGTTTGAGATTTAAAAGCCCTTTACAACCTGGGCCATGTTTCCATCCTTATTATATGCTACTTAATCCAACCAAACGGGCCTTCCCCTCCACCCCATACCTACAAAGACACAACTAAAAATACTTATAACAACACCTTGTTGTAGGAGAGACTTGGAAACAAAGTAGGTGCCTATTCGTTGGAAGAATGGCTGAACACAGTGTGGTCTGTGAATGTTACAGAATATTATTATGACAAATTCAGAGAAACATTAGAGAACTCTTATGAATTTATACAGAGTGAAATGAAAGCACAAAGAATATCAATGCAAAGATTGTAATAATGTAAAAGAAAACAACTTTGAAAGTTGTGATCAAGGTAGTGATAAGTTATGACATCCCCTTAGCTCCCTGTGTGGCCTTTGACAAGTTGTTTAGCTTCCTTGAATCTGAGTTTCCTCATCTGTAAAATGAGATGGAATAGATGGCTAACGAGATCCCTTCCAGTAAGGATCCTATGATGATGTTTGTCTCTTGCCAAGGTGATAGAACAGATGCAAAATGAAGCATACATTTTTGAGACTCAGCCAATGTCTTGATTTGTTTTGTTTGGTTATAAAGGAAGGCTTCTTTTGGGGAGGGAGTAGTTCTGGGCAGAAGAATTAGTGGGTAGTTATTGTTGTTTGTCCTTCATTCTCAAAGGGGACCATCACATCAGGGAGATGATGCCATGAAATGCAAGTGAATTGGATTTAAGTGAGGGAGGGCTGTGCAAAGTCACTAGCCTTTCTTTCTGCTCTGGTGCCATCTGGGTCCATTGGCAAGATATAGATCAGGACAGCTGGAGATGATGAGGTGCAGGCTCTAGGAGCCCCCTTGAGTTCTACTTGAGTCTTTGGGGTGAAGGCTCTGGGAAACCTCTTGAAGTCTGATTGGATCTTTCCACTTGATGAGGCATTTGCTGAAGCCATAAGTTTTCCATTATGGCGGGGCCCAAACCTGTTACTAGCCTAGACCTCCATTGTCTATCTACTTCCCACCTTTGAGCCTATCAAAATATCAATCCACCATTAAGTCCTCCTGAAGACCCTCCCCAAACTCATTACTGGAGTCTGACCTCATTGACTCCTCCTAAACATCCTTCCCAAACTCCTCCTCTAGACCATCCCTAGATTCCTCTGTATATAAGACCCCATCTTGAGTGCCATAGAATGGCTTAGCACAGACTTGGCTTTGTAAGAGCACCATAGAAGGATCTAGCATAGACTTTGTCTTGCTTGTCCAATGCAAGCATCACAGATACCTAGGCTCCTTAAGAGTCTATCCCATATGGCAAACTTTCAATAAACTTTACTTTTTTTGGCTTAGAGAAGACTTGAGTTAAATTAATTTGGCAGGACTCTTCAGAGATATGACAGTGATACCAAACAAGAAGAAAAAAAAGTGTCAGTGAAACAGTTGAAAAATATACAGAAAGGAGTCAACAAGCATTTACCTAGTATCTCCTATGTGCCAGACACTGTCCTTGACATTGGGGATACAAAGAAAGGCAACAGATGAAGAGGTTACCCATAAAGAAGGTTAGGGTTTCTCGAGACCCCAAAATACCAACACGCCGGGTCCTGTTGAATGAATTCAACTCAAGTCTTCTCTCAAAGAAAAGTAAAGAGGTCTGTGTTACTGATGGCAGAATACACAGGAGGATGGAGTAGAAAGGTGTGAGGTGTAGAAAGAATGGAAAAGTTGGAGGGAACCAGGTTATAAAGGGTGTTAATGCCAAACAGAAGAGTTAATATTTGATCCTGGAGGTGAAAGGAAGCAAATGGAGTTCATTAAATAGAGTACCAACATGGTCAGACTCATGCTTGAAAGAAATTAATATCATATGATCATATTAATAATTGATAATTAATTTGTGATCCACACTTTTTTTCTCATTTCTGTTAAGACCCAATCCCAGAAAAGATCAGTTAACTTCTTAAGGGTGTGACTGACTGAAGAGATTCTTCTAGCCCTCAAACCACATACTGGTTAGTTAGATGGGACCCCGCCCAACTGAGAGCACTAATTTCTCTTTAGAGTATAAACAGAATCCAGTCCTGGCAAGCCTCTACCCAGGGGAAAAAATCCTTCTCCTTGATGCCTTCCATTAAAGAGTAGAATAACTCAGATCATGAAGGAGAAAACTAGTTGGAGAGGTCAGGATGGAATGGCTTTCCCTGCCCAGATGCCTTGAGGTGCTGAGTCTCATGATCAAGCTACTTCTCAGCAGAAGTTGAAGCCTTTTAACCCACCTCCTCATTAAATGTCCTTTAATCAGCATTGGTTTTCACTTATCAAGGAAAAATTCCCTTCAGAAGGAATTTAAAGCATTTCAGGGTCTCCCTTAGTGTCTTTGATTACCAAGAGAAACTACTGAACATCAGTTTATTGATTGCTAGCTAGCCTAATTAAGAAATTTATTATCAATTACCCAGAAACTCTGTCTTTTGGGATTTTCAGTCATCACATGTTATAGGAAGAGAACAGAGAGGGGCGGCTAGGTGGCTCAGTCAATAGAGCACCGGCCCTGGAGTCAGGAGTACCTGAGTTCAAATCTGACCTCAGACACTTAACACACACACACACACACACACACACACACACACACAAAACTAATCGTGTGACCTTGGGCAAGTCACTTAACCCCAACTGCCCTCCAAAAAAAAAAAAAAGAAAGAGAACAGAGTGTTCTGAATAGGTCACAAACAGGGCGGGGGTGGGTGGGGCTTTGTTACTATTTAATATACAATTAAAAAAAATTATACGTGTAAAAGACCCCAGGTTATACATGTAAAAGAAACACTGACCCAGAGTGGACTGGGACAAACTCTTCCACTAAGTGGTCCCAACCCTTTACGCAAGCAGACAGGGTTTAGAGTCTGACCTTTAAAGAGAGGGGTCAAGATTTTTCTCGTTATCCCTAATTTATTACATTATCACCACAGAATACAATTCTGGGAATGATTGCTTAAACAAAGTTTAGATTTAATTCATGTCTAAAGCCTTCCCAAAAAGCAATTAATAGGGCAACTTCTTATAAAAGTGCCTAGTGTATAATGTAGATCAGACTGATTTATTTTCTACAAAAGACTCACAAATAAAGGCAGCTCATTGGATTTGGAGTCAGAAAGATCTCAGTTCTAATCCTGCTATAGATATTTAACATCTGCAATGAAGAAATTCCTTTCTTTTCCTCAATGGAAGTTCAAAGGAGAGCCACAAATCCCTAGTCACAAATTCAGAAGAGAGGAAAAAGAAAATGAGAATGGAAGCTGTTTTCTCTTTAATGTCTATTGAATTGGTAGACCTTGCTGTTCAATGGCCAATTATCTTTGAAGCAATGTCTATTGTGGGCAAGAGGTGAAAATAGAGATTAGGAGGCTGGCAGATAGACTAGCCACAAGCCTTAGGTTGCACATGCCCTTTGTCAGGAATCCAAAGTACATGTCTCACTGGAAATGTCTAGGGCACTTGCTCAACATTCCACAGGAAATACTCCAGCCAGGGCTCATATGTCACTGAAAGGGGCCAGAGGCAACACTGGTCCCTATGCATGCTGTAAGAAATGGCCACTGTTACATACACAGTTTCATATAGAATCCTCCTCTCTGGTCATTGTATATTGAAATGAGAATGTTTATTAAGTTCATAATAACAAAAGAAAATTTGCAAAATTATCCAAGTTCTTTTCCTATGCTTAGGAAGGATAGCCACTTGCTAGCATGTAATGTGCAAGGGATTATGGTGCAGTGGACAGAGACCTGGAGAAAGAAGAGAGTTTTTCCTCCTCATCCCTGTAATAACTTTACCCCGAAGGCTAGAGAAGATTCCTTGAATCCCAAGAAGAGAGAAAAGTGAATATATCATTATCAACCCCTAGAAACTCTGTTAAAGAATTTCAACAATCCATTAGCAGATAAAGTTCTCCTTGGCAATGTTAAGACTGGGAATTTGGTATCCAGGATGCTTTACTGTGATATTATTGAGGCTGGTGGATTCTTTTACCTTTGTCCCTGGTGCTGGATGGAATTTTAGCAAAAGCCCAGTTTCTTATTGGACCTCACAGATGAGGTTACGTACATGTAAGAAATTCTATAAAGAACGTGATAAAATACTAAAAATTACGACATATACTTTGATACTCGATGACTTTAATGTAAAGGTTAGATTGGCAAAATGTATATTAGAAAATATGGATCAGGAAAAAGGAGACGGACTGAAGACTTCAAGTCTCAAATCTATATATCATAAATACTTTCTTGATGTAAAAGACTGGAAGGCACTAGATGTGGTGAGCACTTAATAACATTACAAAAAAATGAAATTAATTACATTTTAGCAGAAAGGAAATGACTTATATCTTATATGGGAGTCATTCCTGCATCATGCTTTTGAGTAAAGCCAGATTATCAGTTTCTTACAGAAAACATCAAAATTAGTATAAAGGTACTAGGAAGAATAAAAAATGGAATAAGAATATGGGGTATCATTTAAACAGCTCAATTTGACCTATTTAAATAAATTATTTCTCTTGAAAAATGAGATATGGGGGGTGGCTAGGTGGCGCAGTGAATAGAGCACCGGCCCTGGAGTCAGGAGTACCTGAGTTCAAATCCGGCCTCAGACACTTAACACAAAAAACTAGCCGTGTGACCTTGGGCAAGTTACTTAACCCCAACTGCCTTCCAAAAAGCAAAAAAAAAAAAAAAAAAAAAAGAAAAATGAGATATGGTTAGAAAAAAAAGGATATAGACACTGGTTATGACAATTCCACATAGTTTAACTGCTGTAATTTGATTGTCACAATGAGTAGACAAAAAATACCTATCACCCTAGGATCATTTGCCAATGTACCACCATCTTGGAGGTACCCTCATGTGTTGACAATTCAGGATTTAGGTACCAGTCATCAAGAAGGAAAAGAGTTCTGAGAGGAGAAGATGGCCCCCATTAGGATTATACTGTAGCTGAAAGACCAAAGAAAGCCTGACCTGAGCCGACCAGGAGATCTGGAACTTGTGAGTGACTCAGAAAGCATGGGTTTGAGTGGAATATGAAATACAGGGTATTTCTAAAGTCTCAGTGCAGTTTTAAGCCATTAAAGCTTATATTTTCACTAAGACTTGGACTTCCTGTATTTGTCCAGCAGTCCCACAAAAGACACTCCCTATCAGAAGAAATATAATGCGTAAAATGATTTAATTGAGATGTTTTTCTGTATTTGTTCATATGTGCCTGTTAGTTCTTTTGTATCTCACTCACTTTCTGCAATGGAGAAAATAGATAGCTGTTCTATTTCTGATAGCCATATGGTACATTAAATAGCTTTTGAAAACTTATATTTTTTAATATGTTATATTTATCTTTTGGCTAGATCCTAGGAATGAATCACACCTAACTTTTGTCGCAGAGGTATCTCCAGAATTTCAGAGAGAAAAGCTACATTTTCCTTCTTTGAAGGGAGGGGCACCTTGGTATACATCTGAGTCTGTTTGAACCCAGATCTCCTTACCTTTTTAGGGTCTCCTGAGCTATGGGCTACATTGGAGATTGTACATCTACATGTCTCTGAGTTGTCTCTAGCACAATCAATGAAAGTCCATGTAGAACTCATCAGCCCCCTCTTCTAAGAGAAGCATACGGAATATTTTCCCTTTGTTGTACCTAAGATTAGTTGGGAATTGAAGAGGGGTGATAGTGATGAAACCTATCCAAATACACTCAGAGACAAACCAATCAACCATATTAAAGGGGAGAGGGCTTTGCTCAGTGCCTGGCAAATAATAGGCATGTAATAAACGCCTTTTTCCTCCCCCTCTCCCCAGAATTAAATGTGGTTGAGTTATGTAAAGTTTGAATGTCAGAATAAGAATTCCCAGCCCTGGAGTTTTCCAGATAAAAAAACCTCTGTGACTGTACAATTCCCTCTCTCACCCAAACAGCACAATGGGCTTTTTTTGTGCCCTATGACAGACACTAAAGATGAGAGCCTTCAATCATAGCAGAACTGAATTTGCTTCATGAACCTGTATTAGAGGCAAATCTTTGAATTCCTCACACACTGAGTTTTTTCTAACTCTAGCTGTGTTCTCCCCCAATCCCATCCATGTCTAATGGAAACAAGCTAGTGGAGCCAAGTTCTCTGCCTTGTACCCTCAGCATCCTGTGCCTGGTAAACTGTGCACAGGGAGGAGATAGTCTGGGCTCCATTTCAAAGTGAATGTTCCACCCTCTTCCTCTGAGACTAGCGTTTCTGTGTTGTACTGCCAGGTGATGTGAAACTAGTGAAAGCTCAGTCTGTGCTTTGTTTTAAAACCCAACTCCTCTTCTTTCTTCACCCCAACCATTTTTGCTTTTAATAGGGAAAAAATAGTTGCTTTTAAGACCATTAGCTCCCATCTCTGTATTGAAGAGTTCAGGTTCTGTTCCATCTTACTGAAGATGGTAAAGTATGCAGATCTCCTACCCTACTTGAAAAAGAGAGCTTAAAGGCAGGTAACTAATTTCCTCCTCTCAAAAGGGCTTTCTTGTCCTGATCTTGACCCAGTAGTCAGAGCAGGCCTAGCTTTAGAAAGAAGATAAACTCTGGAGCTGTGTTTGCCACTCCTCCCCACTGGAAGCTGACCTCACTATCTTGACTAATATGAGGTGGCTGGACATGCCTATGCTTGTGAACCAGTGTCTGATAGAAAGCTTCCAAGAGACTTTCTGTGTTGATGATACCGTGTTGATGATAATAGCTTTTGCAACACTTTCAAAGTTTACCAACCCTTTAATACAGATGAGGATCTCATGTCCTCAAAACAACCTAGTGAAGTAGTTAACATAGATATTATCTCCATCTTACTGAGGATGAAACTATAGTTGAGAGATTAAGTAATTTGGTTAATAATAGGGAAAGCTACGATTCAAACTCCAGTCTTCTAACTTGGAGCAAATAACATGATGTAGTGGAAAGAGTATTGGATTTTGGAGTTAGAGGGCCCAGGTTTGCTTCCAGATCTGCTTTCTCTTTTTTTTTTTTTTTTTTTTTGCTTTTTTGGAGGGCAGATTGGGATTAAGCGACTTGCCCAAGGTCACATGGCTAGTTTTTCGTGTTAAGTGTCTGAGGCTGGATTTGAACTCAGGTACTCCTGACTCCAGGGCCGGTGCTCTATTCACTGCGCCACCTAGCCGCCCCTCTGCTTTCTCTTGGTTACAGGCAGTGTAGTGTAATGGAAAGAATCTGGATCAGAAATCAGGAGATGTGGATTCAAGCCTTTGCTCTAATACCTAGCCTGGTACATAGTAAAATAACTAATGCACACTCTGTCATCCACCCATCTGTCTATCTGATATAAGTCATATGTAAATCACTTAACCTCTCCTAGTCTCAGTGTATTCCTCTGTAGTACAAGAATAGCATAGCACAGTGGAGAGAAAGTTGCCCTCAGAAGTAAGAAGACCTGGGTTCAAGACCTATCTCTAATATATACTGTCTGTATGATTCTGGGCACTCTCTTGGTGCCCCCACGGAACGTGTTCTAGGACTACAAGTTGCAGAATAGTTGCTGATCTGCTTTGTTAGGAGGCACTTCCTCACCGAGGATTCCCTATACTGATAAAATCACAGATGTAGACTTTTTAAAAGTACAGGAATAATAATACTTGGGATGCTAACTTTGAAGGGCGGTATTTTATAAACTTTAAAATAATGTATAATGTGTCTTGCCTTCGGGTGATCTTGGTCAGGATATTTCACTGCTCTGGCCTCAGTTTCTTGAAAGGTAAAATGAAGAGCTTAGGTGAGATGATTTCTAAGGTCCTTTCCAGATTTAGAATTTATACCCTTGGACTCCAAGTCTAAGCCTCTTTCCATGATGTTATGTCACTTCCTTCTCACTAAATAAACACAATCACAGAGGCAAGAGTTTTGTAAGACAAGTGGATCTCGGCTAGGGGATGGACTAGCAGGAAATGGTGGAAAAACTGGTAAACCAGGAGATTAGAGGATTTGAATACTGTCATGAAAATGTGATCTTTAAAGTGATAGATCACCCTCTTAGGACAGATATAGCAAAGTCTTGCCCTAGCAACGTCTCAGAGACAAAAGGAATGAAAATGGAGAGGCCCAGAGAGAGTACTGTACCCTTTTTGTGGCATTTGCTCAGTCTTTAGCAATTTTGGCATTATCAAATTTCAACATCTGTAATCCACTTTCTTCTTCTTTGTGGGAATAGAGTGAGATATATCCTGTTGTCTTCACAGGCAGCTTGGTATGGCAGAAAAGGGCCCTGATTTGGAGACAGGCAATCTGGTTTTAAAATCTGACTCTGATGCTTATTAGTCAGTCACTTCACATTTCTGGGCTTCAGTTTTCGCATCTATAAAAAAAAAGGGATTATAATACTCACACTACATTCTTCACAGAATTGTTGTTAGGAAAGTGCTTTGTAAACTTAAAAGTATTACATAAATAAATACAAACTGTTAGTGCCACAGCCTTCCTTATCTCCTAGAAAAATAAAATCAGAATTCTTTTTTCCCTAAGAGAGTTGGGAAAGGGAGTAGAGAATGACTCCATATCCTGAGAGGATGAGGAGAGCTTGGCAAGCCTGCAGGGAAGAGTAATATACCTCCTATAAGTGTCCTATCTTCCTAAAGAAGGCAGAAGAGCAGATGGTTTTGGCTATCTTGATGAATAGGAGACAGGTGGAGCAAGAGGATGAGGGATTTAGGAGGTATGAGAGTAGTGGGGCAGCTCAAAGTCTTGAGAGTAGAAGGTGCACTGCATTTCAGCCATGGGGGGGAAGGGGGAGAAATTAGGGCAGTGAGGATGGGTGATAAAAGAAGGGTGGGTGAAAATTTATCAGCTAAAACATGGGCAACTGGTTAGTACTTAATCGACTTATTGATGGACATATTGAAATTTATAAAATGGAAGTCTAATCAGTAACTCAAGATTCTTACACAATTGTCTACCATCTCCAAGGGGGAGAATCTCAAAGAAAAAGCTGAAGTCATGTTTTTATTTTATTTTCTTACTCAATTACATGTAAAAACAATTTTAACATCTTTTTAAAAAATAATTTTTGAGTTCTTAATTCCCTCCTCTCCTCCCCTCCTCACTCTTTGAGAAGGGAAGCACTTTGCTATAGATTACACATGTGCAGTCAGGCAAAGCATATTTCCATATAAGTCATGTTGCAAAAGAGAACACAGACGACCCCCCCTCCCCACACAGACAGACAGACAGACAGGAAAAATACAGAAAAACAGACTGAAGTCTTAATGGCCTAAGGGAGCAAATGACTGAAAGAAATCACAGAAATGTGGCACCTAAGAAGTATGTATGAAAGAGAAGGAGGGACTCCCTAAAGTTTTACCTTATCTTGGTTGTAGAGGTGGTGGTGATAGAGGATGGGTTATTGGCCCCAGAATTTTGCCCAAAACACTTGCTGAAATAGGGTGGGGATTCTCCCAAATAACAAGTCGTGAATACTTGACAGGTCATTATTTTAATCACTAAAGCCCTTCAAATCAGTTTCTTCCTAGGTTCCTCTGTCTCAGTAAATACTTGTGTTTTGGATGCATTTCTAAAATATACGTGAACATATACTGGCATCCGTAGTTATAAAAATCCACTCCCTCAGTGCCATTTCAGAATGTCTAGATTCCTCAAATAGACTTCTAGAGTAATGGGGTAGAATCTGAGAACAATCTGTGTATTAGATCACTCACAATCTTGCCTTTCTGGTGAACTAAAACCCCCTGCTTTAACAACAACAACAACAAGAATACTAACCACAGCCACAGTATCTAAGACTCTGAGGGTAAAAAAGGACGAAAGAGAAGATATGGACACACTATAATTTCCTAATCCCACTCCTACTCTATGTCATTGACTCACAGAAAAGGACACACAAGGGAGGATTCCTAACACAGTTGCAATTATGACTGATAATTGCAGGCTGTCAGTTATTTTTTTAGTTTCTCTCCCCCAGGAAAAGACAATTCTGCTCCCAAAGGAAGATTGGTCCCAATATTACTTTCAATAGTATAGTAGACACTCTTCCTTCTCCTTAAATAATGAAAGGGAAAGAGATAGGACATATGATTTCACTGGTACAGGGAACTCCCACATGAGAAAATTCCCTCTTCTGACGTAGGTTGGCACCTTCTTTGCAATTTAAAAGAGTTGCCTAGAGCAATAAGAGGTTAAGTGACTTGCCCTAGATCACACAGGCAATATATTTCAGAAGCAGGACTTGAATCCGGCTCTCCCTTGTTCTCAAGGTCAGCTCTCTATTTACAACTCAGTGCTACTCTTCTCTAGCTAAAGTCTGTGAGCCATGTTTAACCACCAGGGGTTGCCAGTAGTATTGTTAGTTGCTTATCTGATCCTATTTTATCAAGCTCTGAGAAGTCCCAGTCGTCCAGACAGTTATGTACTGGGGAGGGCTGAAGAAGTGCCAGGTTCTCTCTGCTTCCCAAAGAGTGGGAAGCCTATCCCTTAAAATCTGCCTCTCCCTGGAGGATCACAAATTTTACTAGTCTAAGGAGGTGTGATTGTTATATCATCTTCCTGAGTTCAAATCTAGCCTTAGATACTATTAGTTGTGTGACCCTGAGTAAGTCACTTAACTTTGCCTCAGTTTCCTCATCTGTAAAATGAGCTAGAGAAAGAAATGGCAAATCTCTCCTGTATCTTTGCCAAGAACTCAAAGAGTCAGACATGACTGAACAATATCTACCTCATAGAAACTGCCTCCTCCCAAATTGCAAAATTTAATTGATTCTTGTTCATGTGACCTTGGCATAATGGAGTCAGGCTTTCATGAGAATAGGCATACATGCTTGGATGGTATATGGTATTTTGCTGTATAACAGTCCTGGAAAAGCTTGGACTGGATGTCTTGCAGGGGGTGGGGGCACTAAGTTTCTAAAGACCCAGGGAATTCTATTTTGTTCCAGCATGGGAAGGTAATGGGAAATAAGCACTAGAGGGTGGGGCTTTAGCGTATAACAGAAGTTTTAAGAATCTCTTGAGAGAAGAAAGAGAACAAGTGGAAAGGAAAGAGGTAATGGGACTTCTCCAGCACATGAAGCAAGCATGGTAGCAACCAAGGGAACAGATGGGCACCTCCTATAGGGAGACCAGGGTGCCAAAAGCTAAAGTGACAGGGTCTAGACTTCTTGTCCCCCTCCTCCTCTCCCCATATATTCCACTGGGGGGCTGTTACACCAAGGAAAAATATATATCAGGAATTGGATGGATGCCCTTATTCCTTTTCTTGGCCTTACTTAAGATGGGTACAATTGGCACACATTTCTAGGGTTTTTAAAAAAAATTCTGTCAAAGACTGCATCTGAGGTCGTAGTCTTACATCTCAAACACCTGTGTTTGAACCTTTCCTTTGGATTTCCTTTTGTCCTTTTGTCCACAGTACTATAGGACAGTAAGGAACCACACAGGGGAGAGTGGTCTTTCATATTTCTAGGATCTCCCCCCAGCCTAGCCCATTGTTAGGAAGATTTTTCTTTCTAACTGGTGGCATCATCCTGAGCTATTCAAATGTTTCACAACTATACTTCCAAGGGCAGAATTATTGTGAGCCTGTGCACTTCTATCTGCCTCATCAGGCCACAAACCTAACCTATTGGAACCCTCAGTGAAGGGCCCCACGAACATGGATTTCAGAGGGTTCATGAACTTGGATGAAAAAAAAAAGATATCTTTATTTTCACTAGCTGTTAACGGAAATGAAAGGAAATTAAATTTCCTTTAATACTGAATCATCATCATCATTCTGAGAAGACCACCAAATGGGTCCATGACATAAAAAAAGTTCTTAATTTAGTGGTTACAATTAAAAAAGACAGAATCAGCAAAATGAAAAAAAAGTATATGATAAAATATCTAGTAGGCAGATGGGTGCCCACAGTTTCTTTTAGATCCAGGGGGTCCCATAAAAGAGACTTTGAAGGAGGTATTCCAGTAAAGTTAAAGTTCAGCTGTTTTATCCCCCAACAGCTGTTCCTATTAGAAGCAAGTCAAGGAGTGGAGTAAATACAATAGAGTCTCCTTTTGATTGACTCACAGAAGGCTGGATATTAGATGAAAAACCCTGAACTTCATATATTCCTAGACAGAACTATAAGGGGTCTTAAAGGTCACCCATTCCAACTCCCTCATTTGAAAGCTGAGGAAACTAAGACCCAGATAGGTTAACTTGCCCAAAGTTATTCAGCTAGTGGAAGAGATTGGATTCAAGCCAATCCATACAAATCCAACCCATGTAGAAAATACGGTGCATTTGAAAGAGTACTAGTTTTGGTGTCAGAAGACCTGGGTTCAAACCCTGCCTCTGAAGTGTGACCTTGGTCAAATCATTTAACCTTCCTGGAGTTCAGTTTCCTTATCTGTATGATGAGGGGATTGGACTAGATGGCATCTAAGGTCTCTTTCAGTTCCAGATTTATGACCCTCCTATAGTATCTCCCACAAGTGGTCACCCTATCTCTACTCAAAGATCTCCAGAGAAGGGAAAGTCTCTAAGAATCCATCTCACTTCAGGACAGCTCTAATTACTACAAAGTTTTCCCCCCCTGACATCAAGTTTAAATTTACCATTTTCAACTTCCACCAATTGTTTCTTATGGTCTCTGGAGCCAAACAGTACAATATTGATCGTTTTCACACATGACAAGCACTTCAAACACTTGAAGACAATTACCATCACTCTCCTTAAGTTTTTTCTCCTTTGGACTAAATAATGCTAATTATTCTAACAGATTTTATGGCTTAGATTCAAGACCCTTTTGGAACCATCCTGGTTACCCTCCTCTAGTTGCTTTCTAGATTAACAATGTCCTTTTCAAACTGTGATGCCTAGAACTGAGTGCAATTCTCTGGGTGTGGTTTGACAAGGGCAGGACTATCACCTCCTTATTCCTGAAAGCTAGGTTTCTTTTAAGGATGTCCAGGATTGACCTGGTCTTTGTTGTTACCATATTACCCTGTTTATTCATTTTGAGCTTGCATTCTACTAAAACTCTCAAATCTTTTAGAAATTGTCTTTTCTTGTATGACTGGTCTTTTTGTGTTATGTCACCAGATGATGTGGGACTGGGCAGGACCCAGTCCCAGGTGAGTGGGAGAGAGAGGATACAAAAATAAATATGACAGGTTTGAAGCTTGTGAGCCCTGGTGAGAGGGGTCATGCCAGGGAAGACAATACAAACTCTACTAAATGTACATGAAATCAGTAGGACCTCTGAAGCAAAGACATTCTTGGGAGAGGGTGATGGTGCTTCAAACCACTGTAAGCTTTGTGCTACAGTCCTGTATCTAGAGCCTATTCCTGGCCTATAAGAATAAAAGCAATAAACAGAATCCAAGGAGAAAGGGCCTGGGGTATGTACTCTTTAGAGCAGGATATGTAGGATCATTCCAATGGCTGTGCATACTGCTCTGGGAACTATACATAACTCTTGGCACATAGTAGCTGTTTAATAAATCATTACTAATTGGTTGATTATTTTACCTCCATCTCTGTAGCACCAATGCAATATTTTTAGTGCCCATGATCATGATAAAGACCATGACTATAAATATCACATGACATTCAATAGCAAAATATACCAAACTCTCCATATAGAGGACAGAACTGAAGGATTTATTTAGACACCAGAAAACTGAATCCCAAAACCAGTAAACTGATTCCATCATAGTACCAAAGATGTTCAGAAGCCATAACACTGAGAGCCACAGCATCCTACAGCCTTCTCACAAACCAATACAAGATCAATATTTACTCACAAACCTCTCTCTCTCCTTGCCTCAACCTCTTCTCTCTCCCACCATCTCTGGTTCTGATTCCCAGCTTCCTGTGGGCTCTGCTTCCCTTCAGCAAACTCCTCTCACCACAGGCTCCATGTGACAACATTCAGTCTATTGGGGGGCAGAGTTTATTTTCAAAGAAGGGGAGGTCTTCAAACTCTCCTAGGTCTATTAAGGGGCAGGGAAGATGTTCAAATTCCCATTCCCATTACATATCTTCCTTCAAGGCTTACATACTATCCCTTTTATGATCTGTTCCCCCTCTCCAACTTGTAAATAATATCTTCCTTCTCTTATAAACTTTCTTGCCTTTCATATTTCCTTTGCATATAATTTTAATAAGGATGCGCGGATGCTTCTGTTTAGTATAAATATAACTAGCCCATATGTGGCATGGACAGACAGACATCTGGTCTGGCATCTGGCCTACCCCATCTCCATGGAACACTACAATTTTCATCTTTGTAGGGAGCAAGAGAAACAATCACCTAGCATTTATCCAGCACTTACTATGTCTAGGCTCTGTACTAAACACTAGGAAAATAAACACAGTAAACAAGTAAAGCTTTGCCCTTGGAGCTTAAATTCTTTTTTTCTTCTTCTTTTTTTTTTTTTTTGGAGGGCAGTTGGGGTTAAGTCGCTTGACCAAGGTCACACGGCTAGTTTTTTGTGTTAAATGTCTGAGGCCGGATTTGAACGCAGGTACTCCTGACTCCAGGGCCGCTGCTCTATTCACTGCACCACCTAGCCGCCCCTGGAGCTTAAATTCTAATGGGGAATGACAACATATAAAAAAAGAAGGGAACATGATAGAAAAATCTAGAGTCAGTGAAACCAGGGAAGGAATGTCATGAACATGGCTGGCAAGGGAATTTCCTCAAAATGGAGGCTGAACAATTGAGTAAATAAGTGCCATGCTCAGCCCAGTGCTGTTGCAGGCACAGTCGAAATGTTATATTAAGCTGTCTCTCCAAGGAATCCCTTTCATGGCCAACTTCATACAACTTCACTCCCCTGGGTCAATACAAGGAGGGCAGTGGCTGGGCAGCAGCTACTCCTTCCTTTGTCTATCTTGAAGAAGGGTTGGGCTAGATTTGTATTTATCTAACTCATATTAGATATCTGTAGTCTAGCAGTATGATAAGGGTTTAGAATAAAAGGAACTTCTCATCCTTCTTAAGGGGAGGTAATGCTTCACTTAATTTCACCAATTTAGCTCCCTTCTACTAAATACTGGTTATACAAATGACAATTGTGAGTAACTAATAAATTTTGTTATCAAAGTGAACAGTAAACAGAAATTGAGGAAGTTATGTAAGTTAGAGTAGATGATAGAATATTCAAGAGTAAATGAGCTCTTTGGAATCTAGGTATGATCTTGGTTCAATCAAGGAAAGAGAATAAACTTATCTGGTAGGGGAAGAGAGAAGATCTACTCTTACTAGTCTTGTTACTAGTTACTTTCTGTAATTTGGGAATCAAGGGAGATGTTGAAGGTTAGTCTCTTCACATGTCTGCAGCTTAGGGGACATCTCTAGTCTTCCTTTCAAAGGTTCACACTTGCCTCTTTTGATCACTTTTCTGCTTATCTCAGTAGGCTCTTCAAATCTAAAGAAGTCCCTTCTCCTTATGTGTTCACAGTTTACAGTGTCACAGTTCTGTCCTTTAGGGAATTGACCTGATTCCACCTAGGCAGGGATGACGTGACATTCCTCCTTTGAACTGAAACTTTTTGCAGTCTCCTGCAAAAATCATCTAGGGTAAGCTTGAAACCTATAACTATATAACATTGACACAGTATCGATGTTTTAAATGAGGATGATTTTCCTGACATCTCAGGTAACCCATTTAGAGTACTATCTAAAACAAACAAACAAAAACCGCCAAATGAAATGCACCCAAATGACATGACTCTATACAAAGCATCAGCTGACAAGATACTTCAGTGACATATCTAAGTTACATGTAGGGCAAAGTTCTATCTTCAGTACACACAGCAGGTGATCATAGACAACAAAGCAAAACATGCCTACTAACAAAAAGAAACTAGCTAGTTATCACAATAACATCAGCAGTCCTATTGTAGTGGGGCCTGGCACATGTCTAGACTTCCTGAGATAATATCTCTCTACATGGCAAGCCCAGGAACTGCTTCTGGGAGAATGGAAACTGGAGAATTTGTGGGCATTTCTATCTTGCTCTACCACGTGGTTGGGAGGAGCCTTTATTCATTGGCTAGGTCGTAGGAGCTATCAGATTCATTGAAGGGCCCGAGTCAGCTTTTACTAAGGAATAGAGAAGATTCCTCCAGTTGAGGGACTTGGGACCTTATTCTTTCTGCCCTTCACTGAAGCCATTTGACTCCAAGAAATGGGCCTGCAACATGGTCTTTTCATTTGGTCTTTTCTCTTTTAGGTGCAATTTCCAGGCTAGCCTGGGAGCACAAGTCATGGAGATCCAGGAGTCCAGGAATCTAAGCCAGGTGGTGCAACCCTTCCAGCACTGAAGCCTCAAGAGCACAGAACAGTAATACTGAATGACCCTTGGGACTCTAGCCTACTAGAAACCTGCAGCACTGCCACCTTCAGACTTAAGCTGAATTATAAGCCTAAATTTTCACCCCCAGACCCAGGTGGTCCAAGGGGAATTATGTCCAGCATGCTGGGAGAAATGCTTATAGTTTGTTCTTTCTATATCTTTGAAATAAAAGTTTAAGTGGATATTAAGCAGTCAAAAGGAATTGAAGTACTAGTCATTGGGTTCCTAAAAAAGAGGAGAAAAATGTCTGGTGGAGGCCTGAGATGATAGCAGAGGAAAAAGACAACTCCAAGCCCCTAAATGTATGAGAACCTTGAGTGGAGAGAAATGTAACAGTCCTGACCTGGGGTAAATACATCAAAACCAACCAATTTTATACTATATTTTTAAAGATAGGGAAAAATGATGAACAAAACAATTTAAAAACACAGATTGCTATAACATGAATATAACAGCAAAATAATAAACAAGCACTCAACCACACAGCAATTAGCATGTACAGCAAGAAACCTATGTTTCTTGTAAGACATGTAAGATACATTTCACATGGGCAGTCTCTAGTACTATTGCCTAGATACGCATGTCACTATTTTAAAAAAATTTTACCACTGATATGTTAGTCTAGTGATTGGTGTGATAGGTTTAGTTCCCTTGGTACTGGCTGATATCTCCTCTACTGTACCAGAAGTAGTAAATACTATGGACTAACCACCAGGGCCCTTATAGACTTATTTACCTATCCCTGAGCTGACAATAGGGCCAGGCTACCTGTTTTTGTTCTCTATGGGTTTGTGGCTGGACCAGGATTCCCCTCCTCTCCCCAAAACAGGGATCAGTTTTCCATAAAAGGCAACAAAGCTGTCTGGGGACCTGATTGTCTTTGCCTCCCTTGACATGTTTTCTTATGTTCTAAGGACATAAAAAGTCTCACCCATACCACATATAGTTGGAGTCCCTCCAATTTGATTTTTGACTAATGTCACCATAAACTGCTCTGTTGACCAGATGAATAGGGTTATGTCTAGAGAAACTAAAGGCCAATGTATTTTTGTTGCATATTTTTTCTGTGTCAAGTCAAAAGAAACTTTTTTTTGTTAACTATTCAATGATTTGTGAGTGCTTCATTTTGTCCTACTATCTAACCCAGCGGTTCTCAACCTGTGGGTCATGACCCCTTTGGGGGTTAAACGACCCTTTTACAGGGGTCATAGGAGTCACCTAAGACCACTGGAAAACACATATTTCCAATGGTCTTAGGAACAGAGACACTGCTCCTCTGTCTCCAGGCAGATTCGCCCACATGCAGATACGCCCATATATTAAAGGGTCCCGGCATTAGAAAGGTTGAGAACCACTGATCTAACCTGAACTAACAGGGTACTTAGCATTAGGCCCATCCCTAACTCTAGAGTACACATAGAGTACTCCAGAGCTTCTGAAGCAACAATTCTAAGGGGGGGAGGGGAGGTGGCAGAGCCAAGATGGCGGCATAGAAGCAGAAAAACTACGCAGCTCCCACAGAACCACCTCAAATACACATAAAATATGACTCTAAACAAATTTACGTCTCCAGAACTCACAAAATTACAGAAAAACACATCTCCCACTGAAGGCAGCTTGGCAGGCAGGACAGAAAGGGGTCATTGCAGTGTGCTGGGAGCAGGGCCCAGCCTGGCCTGAAACCTCGGCTTGCTCCCTGGTAGCCAGGATAAGCCTCAGCTGCAGCCTTCAGGAGAGTGGATCAGTGGCAGCTGTGGTGATTTCCAGAATTATCAACCCATAAGAAACAAAGACAAAGTGAAAGGTCAGTGGAACTCAGCTAAATTTGGGGAAGAAAAGCAGGTTCCACCATCTGCCCCCAGGGCAAGAAACCAGCAGAAGCAGTGGCCCTGCAGCCGCCTCCATGTGGCTGCTTCAGAAGCTCTCAGTCTGCAGATTACAGGGGGGCCAAGTGATCATTCAGAGGCTAAGTGCTCTTACCTTAAGCTGCCTGGATCTGGATTGTGGTCTTGGGTGGTGGTCTTGGGGGTGCGTTTTTAGTGAGCCAAAGCTGGTGGGGGCTGTAGCAGCCTCCTACTAGCCCTGACAGCTGCAAAATCCCCAGCGATTTGGGACAGAGCTCTCCCCTCTGGAAGCAGAGTTCTACTGAGCCTAAAAGCTAAGCAATTGACTGGCAACATAAGCAGGCAAAGTAAGAACAGCAATCGTTGGATTCCTTTCTTTGGGGACAAAAAGGATCAAAGCATGGAATAGAAGGAAGATAACACAGTCAGAACTCCCACACCAAAAGCTTCGAAGAAAAAGGCAGACTGGTTACAAGCCATAGAGCAGCTTAATAAGGATTTTGAAAACCAAATAAGAGAAGTGGAGGAAAAATTGCGAAGAGAAATGAGAATGATGCAAGAAAATCACGAAGAGTCAATAACCTGACTGAAGAAAATAACTCCTTAAAAATAGATTAACTCAAATGGCCAAAGAGGCCCAAAAAGACAATGAGGAGAAGTATGTCTTAAAAAGTCGAATTTGGGGCGGCTAGGTGGCGCAGTGAATAGAGCACCGGCCCTGGAGTCAGGAGTACCTGAGTTCAAATCCGGCCTCAGACACTTAACACAAAAAACTAGCCGTGTGACCTTGGGCAAGTCACTTAACCCCAACTGCCCTCCAAAA
>CM053597.1:163471580-163493269 GCA_028646575.1 Pseudocheirus occidentalis | reverse complement strand
AGAGAGAGAGAGAGAGAGAGAGAGAGAGAGAGAGAGAGAGAGAGAAAGAGAGAGAGCACTGCACAGGGGCTAATGCACTGACATATCCCTAATTTCTAGCTTACCTTTTAAAAAAATTTCCCCTGGGTGAAATCAGGGACTCTCTCCATTGATCAGAAATATCTCACTCACTGAGCAAGTCAAGAAGTATTTATTCGGTCTGTCATGTGCCAGGCACTCTGCTAGGTGCATCTAGTGAGAGATTTCATCTATTCTTTGTATTCTCATATATTCTGATTTGTAGAACTTCTCTGAGTTCTGTTTGCTTTCCACTTAGATAAATAGTTGTTGTTTAGTTGTTTTTCAGTTGAGTTCAGCTAGCTAGGTAGTCACTATTTGTGACAGTCCTTTATGTAACTGGCATTTGGTGGGAAGGGAGTCAAACTTCTAGATTCCCAAAGTAGGTGATACTGTGGTGGTGGGGAGAGAAGGGGATGCTGGAACAATCCAAGGGGTGGTAAGAGCCTTATGTGCAATTGTGGGGCATTGAATAAAAATAAGGCATGGTGGAAGCATAAAGAAAGAAGAAGAGATAAGAAAATTTTGAAAAACTATTCATATATGTTTCATCTGTTGTGTAATAGTTAAAGTAGAAGTGATTACATTATTTTCCAAATAAACATAAAAATGCAAGTTTTTTTTTCTTTTTTTTTGGAGGGGGAAAGACAGGGCAATTGGGGTCAAGTGACTTGCCCAAGATCACACGGCTAGTAAGTGTTAAGTGTCTCAGGCCAGATTTGAACTCAGGTCCTCCTGACTCCAGGGCCATCTATTCACTGTGCCACCTAGCTGCCCCCAAAATGTAAGTTATAATCCATCAGTGATCAGGTCCTCAGACAGCTCTTAACAAGCAAGTGTTGGTAGCCAAGCATGTTGCACATTGTCAGAAAGTCCAGTATGCATTGGCAAGAATATGTGTGTGTAATGGCTTATTTACAATATGGTACTATATCGTCACATAATGCAATATTATGTCATCAGAATTTCACTGCAGGAAAAACCCCACAAATTTATGATAAGTTGCTAGATTTAAGAGGCATTGTTCTTTAAAAATAAATTCTTTTTTCAAAAATGACACATTTTTAAAAGCTGTTAAAGGGTTAAAGAAAGTAGATTTCCAAGATGTTACTGAGTAATTTTTTTAAAAAGGAGGCTGTTGGCCAAATAAGTTTGGTAACCTCTAGAGTCTAGATATAGCTTGGGGCTGTTCTTCCCCTTATGGAATGACCAGAAAAGTGGCTTATTTGGGAGAAGGAGGGGCAGACAGAGGATATTTTAGTCCAAAATTTTCTCTCTGAGGGGAGCAAAGTGACCAGCTTCTTGGCCCCAATCTTCTGTTCTCATCCAGGTAGAATCAGCATCCTTTTTAGGGAGGGATGGTAGAAATTCCAGAGATATCTATTCATATCTCCCCATGAACTATGTTCATACAACTTATGTGGACATACATAAAACCTACATGAGCAACACATATATCCTACATCTCATGTTTAAGGTTGTATTTCTTTTTTTTTTTTAATTTATTTTCTTGGTTACATCATTCATTTCCACAAGGTTTTGAGTTACAGATTTTCTCCCCTTTTTGCCCCTACCCCCCAGCCCAGAACATTGATCCCACTGTAAGGACCCTCTCACAGTCTGTTCCTTTTTATGCCCTCCTAAGGTTGTATTTCTAACATAAAGCATAATAATTTTCAAAATATTTAGTTAAGTTTCAATTTTCATTGGTTTACCTGAATAAAAATAATGTCCCTTTATTACTGAGTATTCAACAAGTGTTGGCCTTTAAAAAATATTCTCTGGTCACTCACCCTAATGAATATACTACATTTGCCTAAGAGGGTAAATATATCAGCCTTTTAACTTCTGTTTTGGAGACTTGCTTTCATTCTTACTTTAAGAATTTCATTTGTTCTCTTCTCTCTCTTTGTTGCCTTTCAGGGAGAAGGTTGCTGTGGAGTGCCAGAAATCCAGGGCCAACCCTGTCAGTCTGGGAATGAGACAGCATGAGAAAAATATTTGTTTAATTCGCAGAAATGAGCTAAGCAGTTCTCAGAGTGATTAGGATTTATTTTTACCTGTTGGCACGGAGCCATGTTGGATGAATTTTCCATCACTGCTATTTCTGCTGTCCAAACTGAGTAATCAATGTTTCTCTCTGACCAGCCTATCTGCCCAATGGGGTGGATAAACTGGTTGTGCAGACCCTGGGCCTTGACTGGGAGCGATCCACCTAAAACATTTTATGTAAGGCTTATTGAGAAGATCTGGTTAGTGTTAACCACAATAAAATGCCGTAGAGGCTCTGTGCTTTATTACAATAGTTTCCTGGTCAGGAAAGGGACTGCATTGCTCTGTGAAGGTGTAGTATTATCCTGACAATGCAACACTGAGAACTACTTTGGAAATCAAGGGGGCTTGGGAGTTATCCCCCTCCTCCACCAAGAAGCCCCTCTTGGTTCTGGACCCATGAAAGCAAACAATATTTAAAACTAGAGGAGCCTGATCTCCAGAGAAAAGGACTAGGGTCCTATTGATTCTGGTTCTTTTCTGTCACACACCTTGGTGCTCTGGGAGCAGATAGCTTAGATCTGACTCATGTCTACAGCCTTCCCAAGATGTGAAGAATAGAAAAGTAGTCAATGTACGATGAAAGTAAACACAAAAGAAATGTTAAACACAATAGACTCATAAAAAGCACATTGACATAAAAATGTAAATAAGTAGCAATAAGTTGTTACTATTATGCCCTCCCAGGAGGTCAAGACTTAATCATCAAACATAAAGCAGTTTACAATACTCTTGAATCAGTCTCACATTTTACATTTGCTCTGCCATGTCTAAACTATTCCCACAAACTCCTTGCCTTCTGGAAAGTCAGATCAGGAGATGGAGTCATCCTTTCTGATGCAGAAACTCGTTCTACTGGGAAGCTTGGGCTAAGGGACCCAGATCCTTTCTGATTTACATTCAAAGTTGGAAATGTCTGTATCAAAGTTACCATTCAGTCCTACCATTTACTGCCTTCACCCTTACTCATTAGAGAAAATCATGAAGTTAGAAGCTAGAGAAAAATCACAAAACCACGCTGCCTGGTTTCACTATAAATTTGTTATATAACCTTTACTGGCAAGGCAATCCTTTTACACCTCCATAATTAATTCACTATCCCACTTACCCAAGTGGCTTTTCCCGAATTCCTCCACAAACCTTTCACATCTCTCTCTCCCCTACCCCTCTCAGCTGAAAACTTTGCCTCATATTTCACTGAAAAAATTGAGACTATTCTTGAAGAGCTCCTTCTTCTGTTTCTCATCTCCTACTTTTTCCTTCGGCCACTGTCTCCCCAGTCTCACCCCAGACTCACATGAAGAGGTAGTGTTTCTCCTTGACAAAGCTAATCCCTTTACAAGCACAAGTGGTCCCATTCCATCTCATTTTCTCCAGCAAATTGCTGTCTCTATCATCCCTGCTCTCTCACTAATCTTCATTTGCTTCCTGTCTTCTGGCTGCTTCCCTTCTATCTACAAACATGCCCATGTTACCTTTATCCTCACTGTCAATGATTCATCTTTCCCTGACAATTATTGTTCTCTATTTTGCTTCCCTTTTATAGTCAAATTCCTTGAGAAAACCATGTACAATTGGTAACATCTCCTCTCTGTCTCTCCCTCTCTGCTTTTTGGAGGGGAGAAGGTAGGACAATTGGGGTTAAGTGACTTGCCCAAGGTCACATGGCTAGTTTTTGTGTTAAGTATCTGAGGCCAGATTTTAACTCAGGTCTTCGTGACTCTATTTACTGCAACACCTAGCCTCCCCCACTCTCACTGTCTTCTTAACTCTCCACAGTCTGGTTTCCAACTTCATCATTCAACCAAAACAACTTTCTCCAAAGCTACTAATGATCTCTTAATTGTCAAATCACTTCCCCAATCTTTCCTCAATCCTTACCCTTCTTGACTGCTCTGCAGAGTTTGATTCTGTTGGCCACCCTCACTCCCTTCCGTGTACTCTGCAATCCAACAATACTGGTCTCCTTACTGCTCCTCACATACAGCACTCCATCTCCTGAGTTTGAGCATTTTCACTGCCTTTCTCCCTTTTATAGAACTTTCTCCATCCTCACCTCTACTTCCTGACTTCCCTGGTTTCCTTCAGTTTTCAACTCAAGCCTCATCTGCAAGAAGCCTTTCTCAGTCTTCCTTAATCTTAGAGGGAGCTCTGAGATTTACCCCGTTTATCTTGGGTGTATCTTGTCTGTAAATAGTTGTTTGTATTTTGTCTCCCCCATTAGGCTGTCCCTTGAGAGCAGAGACTGGTTTTTGCCTTTCTTTGTATCCACAGCACTCAGCACATAATGGGTATTTAATAAATTATAGTTTACTGCCTGTGCTCAGGAAAGAACACAAAACAGAAAAGGCAGCCAGGGTCCAAATCCCAGGCTTAGCTTGCCTAGCTAACTCTGCTTCAGCTGCCATGTATTCCTAAGACATTGGGCTTCCTCTACCCCAGTGGTTCTCAACCTTCCCAATGCCGAGACCCTTTAATACTACTATGTGGGCATGTCTGCATGTGGGCGGACCCGCCTGGAAATGGATGGAGAAGCAGTATCTCGGTTCCTAAGACCATTGGAAATATGTTTTATGATGGTCTTAGGTGACCCTTGTGACCCTTGTGAAAGGGTTGTTCGACCTTCAAAGGGGTCGCGACCCACAGGTTGAGAACCATTGCTCTACTCCTTACTCAGCTCTCTCAGCTAAGAACCTCTCCTTATGCTTTACTGATAAAATTGAGGTCATTTATAGAGATTCCTCTTTTCTTCCCTCCTCCTTATCTTGCATCATTCAGATGTCTTTCTCCATTGTCTCTTTCTTGTCTCCTGATGTGTAGATAGTACTGTCTCCAGTACTATAACCTATAGTCTCAGATGAACAGGTTGTCCTTCTTGTCAAGGCCAACCCATTTACACACACCAGTGATCCCATTGCCTCCCATCTTCTCCAGAAGACAGCCTCTATCATTCTCCTTCTCTCTAATCTTCAAAATCTATCTCTGCTCCTTCCCTACTACCTATAAACACACCTATGTCTCTATCATGGGAGACAAAGTCTCATTTGGTCCTATTAATCTTGCTAGCTATCATTTAACAGCCCTCCTTCCCTTCAGGGCTAGATTCCTCTCTTACTATCTTCTAAACACTGTAATCTGAAGGCTGATGTCCCTCCAAAGTTAGCAAATCTAAGGGTCTTTTCTCAAACTTCAATCTTATTGATCTGTCTGCATTATTTGACATTGCCATTCCATATGTTCTTCCCCTCTAGGCTTTCATGATACTTCTCTTTTCTGGTTCTCCTACTTGTTGGACCACACCTTCTGCTGGAACACCTTTCAGCTCATATTCACTAACCCTGTGTGGGTATGATGTCAAAACTCTATCCTGAGCTCTCTTCTCTTTTCTCTTGGTGATCTCATCAGATCCCATGGGCTAAGTATCTATCACCTTTATGCTTATGATTCCCAGACCTATATATCCAGCCTTAGTTTCTTTCCTGACCTACAGGATAATGCATCATCGGTTGTCTTTTGGATATCTCATTCACTTCTGTAGACATCTTAACATGTCCAAATCAGAACTTATCTTTCTCCCCAAACCCTCCTCTTTTTTTCCCCAAAGTTTCCTATAACTATCAAGGGCACCACCATCCTCTAGTCAGCCAGGTCAGTAACCTCAGGGTCATCCTCTCTCCTTCTTCCTCACCCTACCTGTCCGATCAGTTGCTTACTCTTTGTTTTTTTCACCAAACTATCTCTTGCATAAATAAGTCTCTCTTCTCCACTAACACAGTCACTACCTAGTTTAAGTCCTAATCAGCTCTCGTTTGGACTATTGCAACAGCTTTTTAATTGATTTATCTCCTCAAGCCTCGACCTACCTCCTCCTCTCCAGGTCATCCTCTACTAAGGGGCCAGGGATTTTCTTAAAGTACAGGTCTGCTCATGTTCCTATTCCCTAGTCAATGAGATGCAGTGATTGTCTATTAGTTCTATGACCAAATATCTTCTAATTGGCATTTAAAGCTCTTCATAACCTGACCCCTTCCTACCTTTCTAGTGTTCCTATGTTTTATTCCCTTTCACACACTTTGTCATCCAGCTCTGCTGGCCTCTTTGCTATTGTTTGGAAACAACATTACGTCTCCTATTTCTGCATCTTTATACTGGCTGTCCCTCATGCCTGGGATGTTGTGTCTACTTATGTCTGCCTCTTATTTCCTTGGCTTCCTTTCCTTCCTTTCCTGTCTAAAAACATACCCAGGTATCTTCCATCCTTTAAAATTCAGCTCATATCCCATCTTCTGCAAGAAGTCTTTCCTCACCCCCTGAGCTATTAATGCCTCCTGTCTGAGGTGACCTTCCATCTACTCTGTATGTTTCTTGTATGTACCAGTTACTCACATGGTGTCTCCCCAGTTAGAACATGAATACATGAGGGCAGAGAATTTTATTGTTTTTCTTCATGTCTCTAGTTGGTTGACTGGAATCTGGAGGTAAAAGGATATATCTCATTCAAAAGGAAGAGAGCAGATAAAAGTGGGGAGGAGAAGAGTGACATTAAGATAAGCTTGTGTGAAGAACTTTCAGTAACTAGAAAATGTGGAGGGAATTTTGGTGAAAAGATTTTGTGAGGAAGCAAACAAAAGGAATAGTTTTGTGGAATTATATTACAGAACACCTGGATAGGAGAATGATATAGATGATGAATTCATGAAGTAAATTACAAACTTAACCCTAAGGTATTATATATTTGGAATGTAAAAATAAATTTTCTAATGAAATAAAATCCCTAGCATTGTGGAAAACATGGGCCCTTCTCTTTGCTAAGGGCAACGCTTGTACATGTATCCTTGACCCCATACCTACTCACCTCGTCCAGCAGATTGCAACCATAATTATCTTCTCCCATCTTCAATGTCCAACCTCTCCCTAGCTATTGCTTCCTTGTTTGCTGTCTAAAAACATACCCAGGTATCTTCCATTCTTTAAAAAAAAAAAACACCAAAAACCAACTTTCATGTGGTACTAACATCTCTTCAAGCTATTATCCTATAGCTCTGCTTCCTTTCTTAAACTTCTAGAAAAAAAATTCTATATTCATTGCTTCTACTACATCTCCTTTTAGTCACTTCTCAACCCTCTCATTTATGAAAGAAGCTTGCTAGGTCTTATATGGCCCAATTGTGATTACTTACTATTTGACTTCTTTTTGGATATTTTCTGCATTTTTTTTCCATTGATGTGAAAACCGTGGGTTTTGCCTTTGACATTACATTCCTCAGACTTTTCCTTTTGGGGTTTCTTTCAGTTAGTGATTGGTGGATTCTTCCTATTTTCACTCCATCCACCTCTGGGAAATTTTCATTTATGATTTCTTGAAATAGAGTAGCCAGTGTTTCCCCCCCTTGTCCCAATCACACTTTCAGGGAGTCCAGTGATTTTTAAATTATATCTCTGGTACTAGCTTTGTTGGTGATAATTCCAGTTAAAGCATGTGGTTCCTTTTTCTTCTTTGACTACTTATCTCCATCCCTAGTTATTCAATGGACCTAAACACACATGGAATTGGATAGTATTTCCTTGACATATGCATACGGGAGAGAACTTGTGGTTCAGAATATCCTTATCTTTATGAAAAAACATAAAATTTAACTATAAATTATTCCCATAAAGGCTCTTACCTCTTCTCTCCAGTGATTGCAATCCTACTGATCCTTTAAGACCTTATTCACATCTCTCCTAGAAGTTCCTCAAATTTGGATGGTATTATTTACGAAGTATCTGTCCCCAGGTTGTTTCTCTGTTCAACCCCCTCCAACCCTTCTTTGCTCCTCACCCTACTTGGATTCCCATTCATACTCTGGAGCTTACCTCAGACTCTCTCTTTAATTTTTGATCTTTCTCTGTCTTTCCCACTCTAGATCATTTCTTTTTTTGTCTCTTGCTTCAGTTCAAGTTCTAGAAGCACAATGCCCGTACAGGGGTCCTTTTTGCCCTGAGCTATCTAGGCTTAGGTAAAGACCTTAGCTTGACTTCAGAAAAAAAAAATTATAATCCCAGGCCCAAAGCCATTGGTATGGGACTGTCTCCTTATTGGTGGAGACTGAATGCCCTGTGCCTGCATGAGGGGTGAGAACTGCTGTCTTCTTTGAGTTGTCTTACAGTTGCTTTGGGTGTCAACCCTACTTCAGGTTCCTAAAGGAAAAAATTGTGAAGAGATGAGAGGATCCAGAAGTCTCTACCATACCCTATCTGTAGCTTGCTATACCAGAGACTTTGAGGAACTTCCCCTTGGGTGTGGTCTGGGACTCTCTGTCTTGGTTGACCTGAGTTATCTTACTCTCAGTGAGAGAGAGTTCTTATACTCTGTATTGCCTGATACATATATATTCTTCTATGTATATCTTCTTTGATTTCTGTTTTGCTATTAAATTAGATAAATGGATTTCTTGGCTAAGCACTAAATACATTTATTGTGGAATTGGTATTTGGTAGGAAAGGCATCAAGCCTTGGAGATAAATCTTGGGTCCTTCTGAAGAGGGATGATAGGTGTTTCAGGGACCCCAATGACCAGAATCCCTTGGTGGGCAGTCTGGAATGAATTCACAGACTCAAGCATTCTGAATCAAGTTGGTAAAAGTTTATTGTTATACTTTACAGTGGCCATGAGTTCTCAGGGAACCTGCAACCTTAAAGGGGTGATAGGTATAGTTTTATAGAATAACCCATAGTATAACCTGTGCCAATTATGCTAACTAGGTGAGTAAGGGTGGGATTAGGGAGGAGTTAAGGAATGGTCAGTGCTTAAAGGAACATGCACTTTTAATTCACTGGGAAATAGCTCAAGGTGGCGCTGTGTGGAGGTGTGGTTTTATGCTTGAAAGGTCACTAAGTCAACTAGCAGTCAGGGTTGACTGAGAAGTGCCCAGTCCGCTACTCATCAATGTCCTGTTTGACAAGATGGATGTTGGGAGTATGCATATGTATCCTTGTCCCAAGATAACAAGGGATCCAGGATGTGTATAATGAGCTAAGGAGTATACATATGACTGAGTCCACCATATGTGTGATAGAGAGATACCCATACACAGCTCAGCTCCTTCATCCAGTACACAGTTGAGTCAAACTACTAAATTCTCTAGGTGCAACTGACCACTGTAACGGGAAGAGAGAGATAAGTATTTTGTTAGGGCATGTTGCCCTTGATCTAGGGAGAAATTGCCTGAGACAGTGTTTTGGGGCTAGGGAGATTTGAGGCTAGGGAGAAATGTGCTTTTGCGAACTGATGTGATTTTACAAACTGTGGTTCAAGCACAGGGACCCAAGCACCCCAACAGGCACCCAAGCACTCCATCACTTCTGCTTTCCTCCTAATAATGAAATAGTGATCAGAAGTTAGCTTGAACCTGAAAACCTCATCCCCTAAGCAAATACATTTAAAGAGTAGATAAATATAATTCTATTTTGGTACCCTTTCTCTCTGAGAAAACAGACCTCTGGAAGCAGGTCACCTCCTACTTCCCTTCTTGATAGGAATTAAAGTCTCCCTTGGAAAAGGATGGGATGAAAAAAGACAAATGATATCTACTCTGCCTTCCTTTGAAGCCCATCATGTCTCCATGCTACATGGTGGAACATGGCCCTGTGCTATACGTGGGTCTTGACACAAAAATTTAAGGTACAACAGTAAATTAAAAAATAGCAGAAAAGTTTTCAAGTTCTCTGATAATTCTAACAGTAAGTGATCTCTCCCTATCCTAAACTACTATAAAATTCAGTGTCTAAGAGTAGGAAGGGATTTTATCACTTGGTAAAACTGATGGTGAAATAGACCCAGAAAGATTAAATATCTTAAAGAGGAAAACAGAGGAAATAAGTGAAAGAATTAGAATTTGAACCCAGACCTTTTGACTCCAAAGCCAGTTCATGTTGCCTGAATTTGGTTTTCCTTTCACATACATGTTTCCTCTGCCCTACTAAACTGTAAATTCTTTGAGGGCAGAGATTGGATCTGTATAAGAGGTTTTGTATCCCCCTTTCCTAGGGTATCCCCCTCCCCTCATGTAGCACAGTGATTCATACATCATAGATGTTCAACAAATAGGTGTTTGCTTGGTTTTCAGACTCAGTGACTCATTCTTTCAGACCTTCTTTGTGGCCTAGCTGAAGGAGTTGTCTCAGAGCCTAGTTATTACAATGACAACCCCCCCAGAAGCCAGGCATAAAGGTAAGGTGAAATGAGGACATGACCTGTTTGTATCCTGAGATCTTTTCCCTCACTGTCTTCTCTGTAGAGAGATTCTGCTTCAGACTGCTCAGTGTCCCTTTCTCTCATCTCCAGGATTTTATTTTTTTAAGTTTCCAGTAGGAACAATGGGGTAATTTTTAGCTGCAAGTCTGTGAGGATAAGTAGGAGCCAGTAAGGCTGGGCTAGGTTTTATTTAAAAAGTAGAGACACAGGAGTCAGGAACTATTCTTTATATAGATCTGTGAGGTCTTGCAGTCCAGAGCTTTGATTTATGGGGAAATTTGATGAAAGCATGAAGGCATGGAAGTGATGTTTATACATTCTTTCCTCCAAAGCTGAGTGGAATGTTCTTCCAAAGTGGAGCTAAATGCCATTTGGGAAGGGGGGAGGGAGGTGAATGAATTTTTTTTTAAAGTCTAGTTTATAGTTACAAAGGAAAAGAAACTGAATCCTAGACTGTGTCACAGGGCAGCACATGACCAAGAGCATATGAAGCTGGGCTCTTTATGTTCACTCTCCATTTCAATTTTGCTCAGTGTAGCAAACATTATGAATGTAAGTCCTACCCACACAGTTATGGTGATAGAAATGATGTATCTACATTCAAGCTGATCAGACTACTCAAAGTTCCCAATGTTCCTGCAACAACTTACATTTGACCCCCGAAAGGAGTTATGGGGTAAAGCCAAGAGGGTTGCCATAATAACTATACCATTCAAGGCTGACAGAAGGACAAGAAAACCTTGGGACTCCATTCCTGATCTTTTGAGCAGGGAGCAAAATAATGGCCATGAGAAGAAGAATCTGGAAGAGGCAGGACTGAGTCAGACTTAGCTTGAGCTAGGTCTCAATCATTAAATTTTCATAATGAGCATCTAAGCCTCAGAAATCATCAAATGCTACAAATCAAGACTTGAGTTAATATTTTGTTGATTGTTCAGACTTAAAAAAGGGATAGAGAAAATGTGAATGATGCAAATGTAAATATGTTTTGCATGACTTCACATGTATAAATGACATAATATTGCATACCTTCTCAATGGGTGGGGGAGGGACTGGAAGGAGGGAGAGATTTGGAATTCAACATTTAAAAAAAAGAATGTTAAAGAATATTTTTTAAAAATAATGCAGATTAAACTGAAAGTCTGTCTGTGTGCTTTTTTGGGCACATCAGGTGTTAAACATTTAACACATGACTGGAGGGGAGCTGAAATGGGGTTCCTAACTAGACCTCAGCTAAGAGGAGTGAGACAGTCGGTTCTGTGGCTAGTGAGACACATCAAACCAGTAAACATGTTGCTCCTGATCATCTTTGGGAAGCAATCCCTTCAGTTCCTACTTTTCCTTTTGTTCCTCCTTTTCTGTCAAGCACACTTCACTGGGCAATTTCAGCTTCTCTATTTGCTTTTATGCCTATGCTGCTTAAACTTGGGTTAGTCTTAGATTGGTAAATGCTTGGTTAGTAAATGTATTAGGGGAGGAGGATGAGAGAGAGACAGACAGAGACAGAGAAACAGAGACAGAGATGGAGAGACAGAGACAGAGATGGAGAGACAGAGAGACACAGAGAGAGACAGAGATGGAGAGATGAGAGAGAGATCTCTTAAAGGTACAGGAAACATCATTTTTCTCTTTTATCCCAGAAAGAGTTCCTATGCAATTAATTTGTGATGCATTAAAAATTACTTAAACTCTAGGCTTATTCCTTTTCTTTATGAACCTAAAGTGAGAAGAGCGTGTCTAATTTGAGAAAAGGCCCCACCAAGCTGGCTGCTTTTGACCTTTTTCATGACTGCCTGAAACAATCAGCAAGAGAAGAAAGGAAGAAGAAAGCAAGGAGGATAAAAGCATTTCTTAGGCACTCACAATTTGCCAGGTATTGTTCTAAGTGCTAGAGATGCAAATACACGTGTGACCTGGACTTGACTGCGTGCTCCGAGGGGCTTAACATGGAGGTTAAGCCTGTGGTCCCCACCAACGGTCACTCTCTCTTCTCTGCCACTCTTTCCTGCTTTGTCCAGAAGGTCAAGATGGAGCACGGACCGACCCAGTGAGTGAAAGGGGAAGGACTTCCTTCCTTTGCTCCTTCTTTTAACCTGACTCTGAGAAATTGGCCTGGGGAGTCTTTGTTTCTGTTCCGTATTGTTTGTCCCCAGTTTTAGGTGCTGGAGATAATCTTCATGGGACCTAGGACTTTGAGTAATGGTGATGAAGCAGGATCGCAGAAGGAATGGTGCAACCAGTCAACCTATCATGGAAACCATGGAAACCATGAAAACCCCGGGGGCCTGAGATTGGAGCCCAAGGGGGATTTTTGACTTGGAATTGAAAAAATGGAGCTAAATTATGAACCTAATTCTCTTTCCTTCTCAGAAATTGAGGAAAGAAGAGGGGGAATGATACCTCCCATGATTCAAGAGTAAGTTTATATATTTGTAATCATATATCTTTTGAAGTCAATATATCTGTGTAAAAGCCAATCTGTTAGTGCCTAAATGGAACTAGAATAAAGGGGATCATCCCCATACTTTGGGGAACATCAGAGGTGGGGAACTGGAACCATCTGCAGAGAGCCTAGACCTACTTCAAACCCCCTTAAGAGTATTGGAGAACTCTTGGGGGAAGGGGGAGGATGGGGTGAAATCTAATACACCTGACCTTCAGGCAGTTGGGGTCAGGGTGGTCAGTGTCATGTGTGTCTGGCAGGAGGATAGCAGTATTACATAAGTAAAGAAAAAGATGATGTTTGCCCTCAAGGAGTATAGATTTTGATGGTGATGACAACACACCAAAGCCAGTTGAAAAAGGAGGTAGGTTCTCAATGACATAGTTATGATGTTCAGAGAAAATGGGGAAAGGCTCTGGGAGGGGAATAAAGAAAGGCTGGCCAGGGAGCTTGCGCAGAATGGAGTCTCCAGGAGGAACTCACTAAAGAGATGGGGCTGGTAAGCTATTCCAGAGGAGGTGGTCCCAGGAAATGACTTCATGCAAGCATTACTGGCTTTGAATGACAGGGCTTTGACTGTAACATGCTAGTGTGAGTGGGCTTCATCCTCATGGATAAAGAAGAAATGGTTTCTAATATCATCTGTGGTGCACTTATTCTTGTGACACAGGTAAAAGCAGCTCTCCTTTAAACTTCCATTGAGGGATCAGGGTATAGCATGTGCTCTGGTCTTATTCTCCTGAGGACAGTTACAGCTTCCCCTCAGGAATCTAGATGAACCCCTGAAGAATTGGGATGTTTCTTCTCTAATGTGATTGGCTCAAGCCCCCATTTTGTGTGTTTCTCCTTACTGTTAGCTAACCAGTTCCAATTAGTACCCCAGTTTCATCAAACTAATTAACACCAACATTTTTTACAATGATATATTTGCTTCAAAGATACAGCAAGAACAAAAATACTAATATTCCCTTTTCCAACACTTAAAGGGAGTATCTTGCCCTATACCAGCACTTCTTAAACTGTGGGTTATAACCCCATATGGAGTTGTGAACAATTTGGCAACAGTAAAAGGTTTCAGAACACACAACGACCAAAAATTAATTTAAAATCAAATGCATAATGAATTGGAGGTGTTTCTGGCAGCACCTGCCTATGTAGCATTGAAGGACTTCACTGCAGCCTTGGTATGCACTATACATGCTCTCAGGGCATACAGAACCAACAAATGCTGAAAAGCAAAAAGGGGTCATGGGTGGGAAAAAGTTTAAGAAACCAGTCCTACCCTATACAACTTTGGTTTTTGGAGAAAGTGGGCTCCACCTTAAGACAGTTTCTGCATAGCATTGTTCCATGTCCTAATGTGACCACGTGGAGTCCTAGTCTCAGCTACTGTTGAGCTGGGTGCAAAAGGTCCACGTCATTTCTCACTCCTTGGAGCTGCAATACCGAACTGGCTGGCTGCAAAAACTGGCAGAAACTTGACTCCCAGACCATTCAACATTCACAAGATTGCAGCTTTCAGTTTCCTTCACCTAAAATGAAGGAATAAATACCAACACAGAGAACTAAAACCTATGGTCATGGGGCACAAGTTGGCCTATGTGGGGAGGACCCAAGGCCTTTCCCGTTATAGTATTGTCCCTCTCCTCTAGCCAGACACAGGCAGGGTGGAAGAAGTCACCTGAAGAAAGAAGGAGGTGAGGCCCTGGTTAGCTGGAGCCTTTCAGATGTACCACCAGTTCCAGCTATGTAGCCATGGCCAATCCAAGAGGCTTCCCCATCACATAGTTAGCAGATCAAGGCCAGTTACTGAAGGTCTATGCAAGCTCTAAATCTCTTCATTACATGTGGTTACAACTCCTTCCAAACTCTTCTACATGGAGAATTGCATCAGTGGTACTTGTTCATAAGGGTTGGGTCCCTTTTTACAAGTCTCCTATTATAAGGAGATTTATCCCTCCCCCTTACCCCCTTAACCCTCTGCCACTTCAAATTCACCCTTCCCTGCACTGAAGCAGGGAAAACATGCATGCCTGTGTCTGCTTAGGCCTTAAGTCTTCTACTACCTCTTTTGCGTTTCTTCCCCTGAGCCCAGGTCACGAACAGTGACTGTGAGAAACGTTCAGTTCCAGTCTTGTGAGCTACCTTGTCAGATCAATAATTCCTTAGTTGCGCCCTGGTTGCTCAGCAGGAAGGGAAGGCCCTGAGACTAAGAGGATTTTGCAACTGAAAGGCTAATGTCATGCCCTGGCTTGCTGGGAAATTGGTGCTTGAGACTTGCTGGGATAGCTCAGATTCAAACAAAGTGTGGAATACCTGTTGAGAAATACTACAAAGCTGTCTTTACCTCCTGGAAGACTATAATGGGTGGGATGGGTTACTGTTTCATGTTTTAAGTATTTGTTAATACATACTTGTGAGTCTTTGTGCTTCAAGCATTTTTTCTGTGGTGTAGAAATGAAGAACTACCCCATATCCAGGGGTGTGTTGAAGTCTGCTCTAACAACTCTGAGAGCTGATTGTTACTTTTTCAAGTGAGCATATGCACCTCAGAAATCAGTAATCATGGCAAATTAAGGCTTGATTTATTGATTGTCTAGACTTAAGAAAGTGTTAGAAAGTGCAGAATAAACTTAAAAGTATATGTGCATACATTTCACCCCCAGGAGAGCCCAGTTGTTAAACATTTACCAGCACACCCCATAAATATTGCTTGTGCACAATGGAATGCAGTAGAAAATTCAAGGAATGGAATCATCGTTGTGTTGTAGGCCTAGTAAAGGTAGGCTAAACAACAACAACATAACAGCTGGTGTTTATATAGCCTCACAATACTCCTACCTATACTTGATGTCTGTTTTGCTTTTTTTTTTTTTGAGGGGGGAGGGCAGATCAGTTGGGGTTAAGTGACTTGCCCAAGGTCACATGGCTAGTAGGTCCTCCTGACTCCAGGGCTGGTGCTCTATTCACTGCACCACCTAGCCACCCCCTTGATGTCTATTTTGTATATTAAGGATATTTTCTAGAAGGGAACTTGTCAGCTCACTTTTGGGAATACCGCCAGACATGAGCTTTCCCTGTAGAAATTTTCTCTGGAATTTAGGGTAGAAAGGAAATTAACTAGAGAGTTCAAGGGTAAAACAAATACACAAATAAACCTAAATGCCTCTCTTTGAAGTCAAGCTCTCCTACGACTGTTTAAGCTCAGAACCATAGGTCTTCTTGGGAGGGAACTCCCTCCTAGGCCACGGGTAACATTTATAAAAGAGCTACTATGTGCAAAATGCCCTGTTATGTGCTGGTGATTCAAAGGTGAAAAATGGCACAGTATCTACCTTCAAGCAACTCTCAGTTTAACAGGAGGCAATATCATGCATACACAAATAATTGTGACTTGTGGCCTAGATCTCAAGGTTCTTGGTTTATATAGACTGGATTCAATGGGGGGTGGGGTGGGATGGCACCTTTTGGATTATATCCCACCCAAGATTTCCAAAGAGAATATCAGAGTGTAGATATTTCTTTACAACAAGGCATTATGCTTAATATACAACAAGGTCTTTACAACAACAGGGAAAGTGTCTTCAGCATTCATTCTAACAAAACATCAGCTTTAGGACCCTTTATTTAACCTGATGGAAAAAACCAAAACAAAGCAAAAGAGCTTAGACCTGAGCTCATAAACACTCCGTGTAATTTCCTTCCCTCTTAGATGAACCCTACCTCCTCAGTGACATGGATGACCCTCTCCCAACTCTTCTGGCTTTGAGGGCCTCCCATTTATGGCAAGAGGAAAGTATCTGGGATTCCTGTATTTGGGAATCCACTACTCCAGTGAGTCTCACCTCCCCCAGGGAGCTATACAGTTCAACAGTACTATAAATGATACCTTGAGGCTGAGTTCCAAAGCTCTGTAGGAGACAGCTTGTGCCCCATCCCCAGACCTTCTTGGGCTACATGACTCACAATACCAGTGAAGAAGAAATCCCTCGATTTGGTTGCTTCCTCTGTCTATTGCCATCCCCAGGTCTGTGTGGCTCCTTATGTCCTAGGAACTATGTGGTTACCCTTGTACACAGGGTTCTGTCTACTCCAGGAGACTAAGTCCAAGTTTCTATGTCATCTCTCAAAGATGTGTTCTATCCATGTCCTGTCCCCTGTGTATGGGCATACTCTAAGACTCTATTTTGGGCCCTCCTCTCCTCTCTTTTTTTTCCTCTTCTTTGCTCTTTATACTTTTTTCTTGATGATCTAGTCAGCTTTCATGGGTTCATATATCATCTCTATGTTGATGATTCCTAAATCACAAACAGAATAAAACATAAAAAGCACTGGTTTTTCTCTTAGCGCCATATTTACAACAACTTGCTAGACATTTTCCCACTTGTCATCCACAATACCCCACACTTAACATGTCCAATTATCTTCTACCTTAAACCTACCCCTCCTTCTAATATCCTTCTTTCTGTCAAGGGGACGACCATTTTCCCAGTCACCCAATGCCTAGGCATTGTCCTTGAACCTTTATTTTCATTCACCTGCTGTATCCAATCAATTGGCAAATTCTGTCTTTTTTAATCTTCTTAATATCTTTTGAATTTGCTCCCTTCCTTTTCTTAGTTCAGGCTCTCCTCACCTCTCACCAAGACTTTTGTAATAACCACCTAATTGTCTCTTTCTTCTCCAGAGATTCCCAAGACATTGGTCTGACCATGTTGCTCCCATGCTCCCATAGAAATAACTCCCCATTTCATGTTCTAAAGGAGAAAATCTAAATTGTTTGGTTTGACATTTCATATCCTTATTTTACATTCTAGCTCCAGGCCCATCATTGCTCATTGATTAATATCATTCACCCTCATTTTTGGAACCCCAAGGCCTCTTTAAGGCTCAATTCAAATGCTACCTCCTTCAAGAAATCTTTTCTGATTCCCTTAATTGTTAGTTATCAACCCCAAGTGTTTTGCATTCATTTATGTATTCATTTTTAGCCTATATTTACTTTTTTATGTAATCCATCAGTAGAACATTAGTTCCTTGAGGACAGAGATTGATTCACTTTTGTGAATTCACTTGTATTTGTATACATGGCGCCTAACACAATGACTGGCACATTACAAGTAGATAACTAATATTTGCTTGTTGATTGATTGACATCTTCTTTCCCTTTTAAAGGCCAAGTCCAGGTGTATAAATTAATCACACATCAATTCTTAATATGATGCTTAAGGGACAAAAACATAACCAGAGTTCTCAAACATCGTTAAGAGATTAGTATTAAGCACACAGAAGAAGGATCCAGGAAGGCTTTGCCAGGCTCCTCCTGGGTACAGCCTCCTCTATGTAAGTGTTTGGGGAAGGGGTCACGGCAGGCAAAATGCTCTGAAAATTTTGCAGAGGGAGTGATCACCTTCTCCTGATATCAGCAGACTCCACGGAGGAGACAGCATTTGAATTGGATCGTGAAGAGAAAGTGCTCAACAGCTTGCTGAGTGACATGTGCTACTCCTGGCAGACCTGTGTTGGTAAGTATATAACAAGTTGTTTATTTTTGAGGTGTAAATATTCATGCTGAAACTTTAACAACAGGCTCTGCCTAGTTCAGGCTAGCTCCAGCATCCCCCTGCCCCTGTGTCTCCTCCCTTGTCAAAAGAAGTATTGAGTTAAGCCACTTTTCTCCTGACTACTCAGCTGATGGTCTCTAGTAAGCCACCTAGAATGAACAATACATGAAGTCATTATAACCTATTTGTCACATTTTATGAAGCCTTGAGGTAATGAGAAGTAGGGCAGGAAAGTTTTGATTAGGAGATGTGAAGGGGCTCAGGAAAGGCTTTGGTGCTTCAGGCAAAGGCAAGATTTTTGTACTCAACAACATATACAACATACCTATTTGATGAAAATCGGGAGAGGAGGTTTAGCAGAGGTGTCAAACTCAAAGTGCCCTGCAAAAGTACAGACTATGGCATGAACCAGATTAAAATTTAATTGGGAAATGTTTAACAAAAAAAATACAAATACAATATAAATTATGTTAATTTATGGTTTTCTGAGTCAATATTGAGCAGCAAGTTTCTATTTGAAGTTTTTTTCCTTTTTCTTTTTTTGGAGATAAGAGGGGTTAAGTGACTTGCCCAGAGTCACACAGCTAGTAAATATTTGAGGCCAGATTTGAGCTCAGTTAAGAGGGATTGGGAAAGGCTGCCTGTGTAAAGTATGATTTTGAATGGGACTTAAAGAAGCTGCCAGGGAAGCCAGGAGGCAAAGCTTTCCAGGTATGGGAGATAGCCAGTGAAAATGCTTAGGAGTCAGGAGCTGGAGAATCTTATTTTGGGAACAGCAAGGCGTCTCACTGACTCAGAACATACATGGGAGGTCTGGTGTGTAAGAAGACTTGAAAGAGTGGGGAAGATGGGATGGGTTATAAAGAATGCCAAACAGAGGATTTTATATTTGATTCTGGAGGTGATAAAAAGCTGCTGGAGATTATTGGGTAGGTTGTGAGATGGTTGGACCTTTGCTTTAGAAAAATCACTTTGGAAGCTGAATAGAGGATGGAATGGAGTAGGGAGAGATTCTTGGCAAGCTGACCACCAAGTAGGGTATTGCAATAGTTCAGGCATGAGGAGATTAAGATGTGCACCAGAATGGTGACTAATACAGTATCAGAGAAGAGAAGGGGGTATATGCAAGAAATGTTATAGAAGTAAAATTAAACCTTTGGAACAGATGGGCAGGGGTAGGAGGGTGAGAGATAGTGAGGAATCAGATGACACTCATATTATGAGTCTGGGGGACTGCTAGGATGGTGGTATCCTCAAAAGTAATAGGGAAATTTGGAAAGGAAGAAAGTTTTGGGTGAAAGATAATGAGCTAATTCAGATTTAGAAATGCTGAGTTTAAGATGTCTTTAGGACATCCAGTTTGAGCTTATTAATAGGCAGCTGGAAATGCAAGACTAGATGTTGACAGGGAGGTTAGGGTCAGATAAATTTGAGAATCATTAGATGATAATTGAATCCATGGGAACTGATGAGATCACCAAGTGAAAAAGTATGGAGGGAGAAGTGAAGGGGGCTGAGTATGAAGCTCTGGGATAAGCCACAATCAGTAGTCATGATCTAGGTGAGGATCCCGCAAAGGAGGCTGAGATAAGGAGAGCCAGGGGAGAATTGTGTTCTGAAAACCTGGAGGGAGGGAGTATCAAAGAGAAGAGGGTGACTGACAATGTCAAAGGCTTCAGAGAGGTCAAAAAGGATGAGGACTGAAAAAAGGTCATTAAATCTGGCAACTAAGGGATCATTGATCACTTCAGAGGCCACAGTTTTGGTTGAGTAAATCAAAATGTAGTCAGTTAAGAAGTAAGGCATGTGAGTAAACAGAGGCACCGATTATAGCTGACCTTTTTAAGGAATTTAGCTGCAAAAGGCAAGAGAGATGTGACATGATAGTTAATGCAAGGATCAAGTAAAGATTTTTTGAGGATGGGGCAACATGGCCATATTTGTAAACAGCAGAGGAGCAATCAGTAGATATGAAGAGATTGACCATCCAGTAAAGGAGGCAATCTTTTATCTCAAAGAGACGGGGTGGAATGTAATGACTTGTCCATGTAGAAGGATTGGCCTCAGCAAGGAAAAGGGTTACCTTATCATTTGAGACAGGGAAGAAAGAGGAATAGTGGCAGAAGGCATCCTGGCAGAAGGAGGAAAGAAGACATTTTCAGAGAATGGCCTCAATTTTTTCTTTTTTGTGCCTTGATTTACCTTTATTTCTCACAGCCCATGAAGTCTGAGTTCTCAAACAAGATTGGTTTTTACAGAGATAAAACTTCAGGCAATTGAAATGCTATCAAACACTGTGGATCATGCTGCAAGCATTTTGTCTTCTCAGTGTTCTAAGACTAGATATGTTTCCACAGACTAGTGGTAGTAGTAATAGGAATGTATGTCCTGAGTATCTTGTCCTCCGAATGTTCTGAGATGAGATGTGTTTCCACAGAGAGCAAGGCTATGGTAACTGAAATGTTCTCAGAGCATGTGTCCAACCACAAATAGCTTGCTTTCTGAGTGTTACATAGTTGTTCTGACATTTTTCCCCTTCCCTCTTCCTGGAGGTGAGAGGTCCCCAGGGGTTACACATTGCACACATTTTCTGAACATGGCAATCAGTTGGGTTGACTTTTTTTCCCCTCCCTCACACACCTGCATGCACAGAGAGGATCCTCAGGTGGGAGGAGGGGGGTAAAGGATGGGAGGGGGGCAGTAGGGAGAATGGCAAAGGAAGGAAAAGTTGCATCTTCTTCTGCCTTCTCTAGAGATAAAGAGGACTGACCCTAGAGGGGCTCGATTTTTTCTTAAAATAGGAGGCAATGTTCTCAAGTGAGAGGGGATGGTTAAGGAGGCCAAGAGAGTATTGAAATGGGACAAAAAGGTTTAGAAGAACCACTGCGGTGAGTGTAAAGAGGGTGCCCAAAGAGTGTTAGGGCTTCCTGAGACCCCAAAATACCAACATGCTGGGTCCTGAGGAAAGAATTCCACTCAAGTCTTCTCAGCCAAAGAAAAAGTAAAGTTTATCATAAGTTCAAGTGCGCCATGTGGGCTATCACACAGAGTAAGTCTGTGTTAAGCTATTGCAAGGTGCTTTCACACCCGGTGGAGGGAAGATGGGGTCTTATATACAGAGGAATCTAGGGGTGGTTCAGAGGAGTAGCCTGGGGAGGGTCTTCAGGAGGAGCCAACAGTTTAGACTCCAGTATGAGGTCAATGTTCAGACTCCAGTAATGAGTTTGGGGAGGGTCTTCAGGTGGAGTTAATGAGGTCAATGCAAGAGTGGATTGATATTTTGATAGGCTCAAGGGTGGGAAGCAGATGGACAGTGGAGGGCCAGGCTAGTAACAG
>CM053597.1:163445965-163471080 GCA_028646575.1 Pseudocheirus occidentalis | reverse complement strand
ACTTCAAGGGGTTTCCCAGAGCATGTACCTCAAAGACTGAAGGAGAGCTCAAGGAGGGTTACAGAGCCTACACCTCATCACCAGTGGCAGGAGGTATTGAGGAGGTGAGTTTCAGAGCTGATTTGTTTTTGCAGAAAGATGAGCTTCTTGAAACAATAATGAAGTCAGGAGAACAGCTGAGTGGGAAACAGATGAGGTGGCTACCATCAGCTCCTCTCTTAAATGGAGGATCTGGGAGGAACACATAGGTGAGTGAACAGCACAAAAACATATGTGTAGTACCTACTGCCCCCCACCCCCTCAACACATACACATCGCATGACAGAATCTCCAGAGAATGAATGCCCCAGATTCACACCTCTCCACTCATCTGAGTCAGTTGCTTAGGGGCCAGCAATAGTTTATAGTGATGTCCTCATACTGCTTTGACTTGATCCACTATTTCTAACTTCTGGCTAAGCTGAAATCCTAGGCTCTCTCTTCCTTATGGGAAAACAAAGCATTGGCTTAAAAAAGTCTAACTTTTATTTTAGAAAAGGTAGGAAATCTTGCAAAATGTTTTCCCTTAGGCTCTCCTAACTTCAGTCTTAACTTATGCTATAAGATTCTATCTTTATATGCTAAGTCCTTCAGAACAACAAATAGTATTCTCTCAATAACCTCAGGCTTAAATTTTTTGTTTGGATTAAACCTCATGATCTCACTTTAGTTCATGGCAAGCATTCTATTTTCTCTCAATTCTAATTTTTAAAACCAATGAAATCAGGAGACTTTAGGTAAAGGTATGTGTCCAATAACTGCAAAACAGGTCTGGGATTTAGGTTCCCCAGTTTTATAACCCTAAACTTTTTCCATTCTCCTGTATAGAAGAAGAGATAAGGGGAAAAGGTGCTCAGAACACAAAGATAAATTCTAGAGATTAGGTCAAAGTCTCTTCAACAAGCTTAGACAAATTCCTGGTCCTTTCATATGCAGATAAAGCCAAACAAAGCCCGCCAAAGGCTTTGAAGTACACCCTTATATGCTTCCCTCCGTGAAAAATTTATAGTCTGGATGCCCGCCCCCTCACCTTTTCCACCGCCCCCTCCTCTCCAGCTCCTGGCCTGGTCCTCTTGGTCCATGCGTCTGGCAGAGCCTCTGGCCACTGCTGGCACTCCTGCTGCTGCTGCCACCCTGAGCCCCCTCCTGCTCCCCATCTCAGAGCTACAAGTGGTGCTTTGTCTGCAAGACCATCGTGGAGCAGTTCAACAAGGGTTTGGCAGACACAAAGAACTTTGGTGGTGGAAATAGAGCCTGGGAAGAGAAGACGCTGTCCAAATACGAGTCCAATGAAATCTGTCTCCTAGAAATCATAGAGAACCTGTGTGAGAGCAATGCTTTTGACTGTAACCACATGGTAGAGAACAACGAGGAGCACCTGGAAGACTGGTAGTTCAGATGGAAGAAGAAACATCCTGACTTATTTAAGTGGTTTTGTGTGGAAACACTGAAAGTGTGGTGCCTGTCCGGAGCCTACGGACCAGACTGCCTTGAGTGCCCTGGGGGGGTCCAAGCAGCCATGCCGGGGAAATGGTTATTGCAATGGCGATGGGAGTCGTGGCGGGGATGGCAAGTGCATGTGTCACCTTGACTACATGGGGCTGCTCTGCATGGATTGTGTCGAGGGCTATTTCAGCACCTGGAAGAATGACACCCATTCTGTCTGCACAGTGTGTGATGCAGCCTGCAAGACCTGCTCTCGCCCAACCCACAGGGACTGCGGCAAATGCGAAGTTGGCTGGGTCCAGGAGGAGGACGCCCGTGTAGATGTAGATGAGTATGCAGCAGAGACCCCTGCTCGTGATTAGGGCTTCTACTGTCTCAACAACGGCTCTTTCTTCTGCAGAGTATGACTCCAGTTGTTCCAGGGTGTGTGGGAGAGGGGCCAGCACGCTGTATAAGCTGCACAGCCGGTTATGCACGGGAAGATGGGGCATGTCGAGATGTCGACGAGTGCTCCCTCCCAGAGAAGGTGTGTTCACAAGAGCACCAGAAATGCTTCAACACCCCAGGCAGCTACATCTGTGCATGTGCAGAAGGCTTCCAGGAGAGAGATGGTACCTCTGTGCCCACTGAGGAGCCTCAAGAAGATGAGGAGACAAAAGAAACTCTGAAACCATCACCACATGAAGATTTGTGACCTGCCTCCCCACACTTCCTGCTATCTGATCCTTCACCTAAATTATTCTGCTGGAAATTGCCCTTAGTGGGAATCCCTTGGATGTCTTAACCAACTGAGTCTGGGCTGCCAAGATGTGCCAAGCAACGGCCACCACATGCCTACATTGGGAGAGAAAAACTGTCCTAGCAGATGGGCCCTTTCAAAAGCTGCATTTCTCTCTTGTTCTAAAGAAATTATATTGTCATATATTTTGATATTGCTCTTTGTAATAAAACTGACTGTGGAAGATGGACCAGGAAAAAAAAAAGAAAAGAAAAATGTATAGTCCCTGGACATAATATAGAATGCATTAAAATATTTGTAGGCATACAAAATTGCATTTAGGAATTAGCATATCAAATAGATCACAGAATTAAGATAGCTAGCACAATGAACACAAATTTAGTAAAAGGCATATGGTCAACATTTCACATTTACATTAGAATTACATGTCACTACCTAAAGTTCATTCAAGATGTTGAGGTCTAGGGGTACTAGAAACACAAAAATTTGAGGGCAAGCAATGCAGGTCCTACCTCAAACGAATTTGAACCCATTCTTCTTTCAGCCAAAAACAAGGTTTATTAGAACACTAGTGGGCACCTCCTTTAAAAACAATTTAAAATTTACCCTAATGTTAAGAGGAATAATCACTAAACTTTTATGAAGAAAATTAGTTGGAAATCTTTTAAATGATCTTTTTAATCTCTCCCTCCTTAAAATAAACCTTTAAAATTGGAATTCATTAAAACTAAGTTGGTATAAAATGTCCTTATGTACCATAAATTCCCAAAATAAAACAAACTGAACTCCTAGTTGTTACAGAATTTCTAGATATCACAAAGTTCCTTAGTCAAAAAGGTGTTGTAATGGAAAGGAGATTGTTTTTATAAAACAAGAATAATATACACAATTAAATTGGCCTTATCACAATAGCAAAGTTTACCAGGCCTTTTAAAAATTTACTCAGTATCTTTTCTTTCTTTTATCCTTAAATATCTCACTAGAAATTAATAACATTCTGGAATTTCATATAGATAGTGAATGTAGTAGTCCGTTATCCTTCAAATTAACATACATAAATATATCCTTAAGATGAAACAAGCTTGAAAATCATACATATACACACATACATGCATGCATGTATATTGTTAACCTTTAAAAGTTAGGTTAAAGATGACAAACAAATAGTGATATACAGTTATTTCATTTTATTTCCTTAAAATTAGCAAACTTGTTCAAGGAGTTAGAGGCTAAGCTCTAACTGATGGAACAAAGGAATCAGAAGACTAAAATACATGTTAGAACCATCCCAATTCAGAGTGGCTGTGTCACACAAATTTATGATCTCCATATGTTACTATCCATATCACAAGAAAGGAAGTTTCTTGACCATAAATACAAATTGACAAGACAATAGACAAAACAGGGTCTGTTGGAATTTGTGGTCTCAGGAAGTCTGTTTTCCTCCCATATGGAATATGTCCCAAGATAAGGGGAAATCCCACTTGCAGTCTGGTATCTGGAGTTGTTAACACAGGAAAAGGTATTTTTAAACCAAAGGAAGGCAGTCTGTATGATTAATTCAGACTTTGGCCAAAAATATGATATTTAATGATTATCATTTCATACACACCCACACACACACATTTTTAAATTCTATTCATATGTAACACAATACAGATTTTTAAAATTGCTTTAACACCATTTCTACCCCACAATGGTCTCTCAAATTTCACAATCCAAGAAAATTTTAGAAATACGATAATACAAACAATAGTTGACATCAATTGAATTTCCAGATCATTACATATAGAAATTATTGAGAAAAAAAATACTTCAAAGATATCAGGTATGGAACAATTACATTTAATTGGAGAGATAATAATAATGCTGTATCTAACACACACCAGTCATAGCATTAAAGATTTTACAATCATTGTATCATTTTCATCCCATAACAACTGTTATTATTTTTTCCCTTTACAAATAAGGAAACAGGGTAAACAGAGATAAATTCACTTGCCAAAAGTTGATACATTTTCCAACTGGAACAGAGAAGTGTGGAGTTTGCCAAGAGCAGAGGCTGGCTTCCCAGGAGGTGGGGTTTAGGTAATGCTTGCCCACAAGGCCTTCCCCCACAGCTACAGAATTTACTGAACCTGATGTGGTTTGCAGCTTCTGGGGCAAGGTGGATAGAATGTATAGGACCTGTGTGACCTTTCCAAGCTTTGCTGAGGAGTGTGCTACAAGGTGCCCAGGGACACAAGGCTGTCAGGGCCACTGACAGTCTGTGGTTGTTGCCCCTCCCTTCCTCATGCCAGATGGGGAAGTGTGATGTAAGTTTTCCCAACAATTCTCCTGTATTTTCTCATCTTAATCTGACCTGGGAAGGGAGTAAGGAATGCTGAGCAATCAAGACTGGGAGGAGGTGTTTTAACATAGGTGGGCACCTGGAGTTACTTCCACTCTCAGGAGTTTTCTCCAGTAATCCCAAAATGATCAGTTTCCAAACTTGTTAATGATTAATCCCAGAATCTGCTAAGATGTTTTTAGCTGTATCTAACTTTTAACTGTAACTCCACATTGGGCAGACCAGGAACCACAAGGAAAAGATTCTTACATTTTGTTTGTTTGTTTCCCTAGCTGAAGCCCTTAGCAGTCTCTGATTGCCTGTATTTTAAATCTTACAAGGTAATAGACTCATTAATAGCACAAAAGATACACACACACACACACACACACACACACAGAGTCAAACAAATTGACAGGATAAATACAACTACCAACAGAAAATAATTTATAGAGAGGAGGAATTAGAAACTTGCTAAAAACCTGCATCATGAATTGGCTATTATTTTTCCAAGGATCTGTTATTTGCAAGGATCTAAGACCTGACCGTGGAGCTAGATCTTGCAAGCCTCAAAGCATCCCTGAGGTTTCCAGTTTTAAAGGGGCACATCCAGATGAAGTTAAATTAAGGGATCGAGTCCCCATCAGGACTATAGCTTCTCTCTCTCTCTCTCTCTCTCTCTCTCTCTCTCTCTCTCTCTCTCTCTCTCTCTCTCTGAAAGGGATTATAAGGTGCCTGGGAAATGGTAGAAGAAGAAATGAAGGAAGCAATCATTTTTTAAATGCCCACTATTTACCAAATATTATACTAAGTATTTTTATGAACATTATCTCATTTGATCCACCCAACCACCCTGGGAATTAGATGCTATTATTATCCCCATTATACAGTTAAAGAAACTGAGGGAGTCAGAGATTAAGTGACTTGTCTAGGTTCACATAGTTATTAAGGGTCTAAATTTCAATTTAGATTTCTGTTTCTTATTTCAATTTCAATTCTGTTCTTCCTGACTCCAGGCCCAGCATTCTATCCACTATTGACCAAAGCCTACCCCCTGACTTCTTGGGGCATCAGTGCTATGATGACTGAAAACTGAAGCACCTGCCCTCCTGACCTATCAAAACTCACAAGATCAGAGGCTCCAATCCCTTAACCTAAAATAGAAAAGAACAAATGGAGAGGCCAAGAACAAAAGTCCTTTCCAAAAATGGCCTTAGTGGGGAGAGGATTTCAAGATCTCTTTTCTTGCTGCATCATTTCTCACTGAACATTGTGCATGAGAGTCAACCTACCAGAATTCAGCTGAAAAGAAATGGGGAAGAGAACAGGCTAAGATTGCATTTCTAATGTCTTTTGAATGGCTCTTGTCCTGAATGTTATTTTTAATGATCTGCAGCCAAGGATTCTCCCATTTACTAGTTAGCTGACTAGAACCACTTACAGAAGACCTACACATGCTCCACAGTGCTTTCACTACAACTTTACAGCAAAGAAGGCTCCTCAGCCTCTTCTTTTGGAGAAGTTGTGTCCAAGACATTCTACCTAACAACCAGAACCAGGCTACACTTAACTATCATCCCATGTCTCTCCTCCTTTTCCCAATCAAACTCCTAGAAAAGTGCTATATATTCTCCTTTCCCAGCTTCCTCTCTCACTGCTTACTGGTGTCTCAATCTTTTACAAATGAAATTTCTCTCCACAAAGCTATAAATGATATCTTAATTGCTAAATCTTGTGTCCTTTTCTTAATTTTACTCATCCTCCTCCTCTTTGTAGCATTTAATGCTACTGATGACTCTCTCCTAGATATTCTCTTCCCTGAATTTCTTTTTTTTTTTTTGGCTTTTTAGAGGGGGGAGGGGTAGGACATTTGGGGTTAAGTGACTTGCCTAAGGTCACACAGCTAGTAAGTGTTAAGTGTCTGACTTGAATTTGAACTCAGGTCCTCCTGACTCCAGGGCCAAGTGCTCTGTTTTCTGCACCACCTAGCTGCCCCCCTGAATTTCTATTACACTGCTTTGTCCTGGTTCTTCGATTCATCTCATATATCCTTTTCAGTCCCCTTTGCTGGATCATTATCAATATTAAACCCTCTAATACTGAGTGTACACTAAAGTTCTGTACTGGGTTCTCTTTTCTTTCTCTACACACTCTAATGATAACCTCATCAGCTCTTATTGGTTCATTATTTTCTTTTGCTTTTTTTTTGGAGGGCAATTGGGGTTAAGTGACTTGCCAAAGGTCACACAGCTAGTTTTTTGTGTTAAGCGTCTGAGGCTGGATCTGAACTCAGGTCCTCCTGACTCCAGGGCCAGTGCTCTATTCATTGTGCTACCTAGCTGCCCCTTGGTTCATTTTTATGCTGATGATTTCAAGGTCTATATAATACTGGTCCCTTCTAAACTATAGGGTCATCACCAACTCTTTATTGGATGTCTTGAATCCGTATCATATCTATGTCCAAAACAAAACTTGTCATTTTTCTTCCGTATTTCTATTGCAAGTTCCACTATCCTTCCAGGCACTCAGATTTGCAGTTTCAGAGTCATACTTCATTGCTCAATTTCCATCATTCCACACATCCAATCAGTTACTAAATCTTGTCATTTATATCTCCACATCTCACACATTTGTCCCCTTCTCTTTATTCACATGACCAGCATCTCCATCATCTCTCACCTGGACTATTGCAACAGCCTCCTAATTGATTTAACTTCCTCAAGTATCTCCCTTTTTCAATCCATATTCCATATAATACCAAAGTAGTCTAACTAAAGAACAAGTCAGACCATGTAACCTCCTGCCCTCCTCCCCACTCAATAAATTCCAGTGGCTCCCTATTACCTCATGAATCAAATATAAAAACCTTTGTTTTGTATTTAAGACTCTTCACAATCTAGTTTCAATATAATTTTCCAGCCACCTCTTCATATATTTCATGGTCTTTTCAAAGGCTGTCCACTATTCACTTGATGCACTTCCTCTTCCCCATCACCTCTGCCTCTTAGATTGGCTAGTTTCCTTCAAATTTCAGTTTATATGCCACCTTTGCTGATTCCCCAACTATAAATGTCTCCCCATTTTATTGTGCTTCTGACTCTCTAGCTGATGATTTCAAAAATGGAATGGGATCTTGGCATTTCCCTACACAAAATCTGTCACTTCCGATTGTATTGCCCTTAGGGAAATTCTGACACCCAGAGCTTTCTCTCTGATCCTCATATTTAGGCGTTACTATCTAAACTAGCACTTTTCCTTCCCAGCTTCTAGACTCAATTCACTCACACTGCATGTTCCTTCTTTTATGGTTAACATGTTCATAACAGTGTCTTTTAGACACTGTCCAGAAGAATTTAATTTAATTAATTTCAACACAAGAAGTATAAAGCATATAGTTCCTGACCTCAAAATCGATTCAATAATCTGAGTCAATAACTCAGCTAACACCAGTACTCAGCCCCATGGCCCTGCAAAGCTAAATAAGCTTCCAGCTCCAGGTTATAAGGAGCAGGGAACTTCTTGAGCTTTCATTGTTCTGTTGTCTTCTCTGAAGAGATCACTTAGATTGTGGTTAGATTGAATGAGCATAGGAAAAGCTGTTATTAGTGAACACACTCTCAGTGTTGCAGCTCTCTACTTTCCAAAGCAACACTGCTTCCTACTTGGCAAAGCATTTTTATCAATAAACTTGGTTGTGGGGGAAGGACAAGGGAGGGAGGTCATCAGGGATGAAGAGAAGGGACCTAGGAGAAGAATGATAGCTCCATGACGTGAACACCTTGTTCTGATTTCCTTTTAATGAAATCACACCCGAATGAAGGTAGTACGTCTGGAATTATGATCCAACCCCGTGATCTATCACTTTTATATATGCACAAGAGAGTAAAGCAGTTTCCATAGAGAGACAATATCACAGCCCACTTAATAAGAACACAAGAAAGAGAAGACGGTGACCATGACAGCAACATAAGTTCAGACAGATGTCAGATGAACATTTCTGATACATCATCCCTCTCTATCCTGAAACTGCTGTCTGCTGCTGTTGTCTGAGCCTACAGAGCATAGCGAACTCATTGGTGAGTATTTGACTTGGGGTTGATTTCTGAAATGCAAATTAATTTTCACCAAGTGAGATTTAACTTACAAGTGTGAGATCTTGTGCTGTTTAGCTATGTGTATACTTACATGAGTGTGCAGAGGCATTTTTGGCTAAACCCTACTGAACTAAAGTAATTCTTTTTCAAATCATGACAAAATAGGGAACTAGAAAACTATTCAGAGAGAAAAAAATGTCATTTCATTTGTTGACCTGAAAGAAAAGCAGAGTTATCCTGCCATGAGAGAAATAGTAATTTCCAAGGTCAGAAAAAGTGTGAAAAGTCGACTTGTCTAACTGGGGGCAAACTGTGTACATGTAGTGCTTTTATTCTGATTTCTAAACTTGGGAACCAACCCAGAAGAAACAGTCATTCTACAAAATCTAGCAGGATGGTTCCTTCCAACAGTGCACCAAAAGCAAGGGTGAAACCAGAGCTGAAGGTCTGAATATCTAGGAAGTCTTAGCATTATCTGAGAGATCCAATTTGCATTCTTTTCCATCCAGTTGCTACCAAGTAATACAAATCTACAGAATTGCTGAAATTAAGAGTTGGCAGGGATCTCACTGGCTTACACATTCAAAAATGAACTACTTTGCTAATAGACCCACTTCCCTGGTGCTGATATTCTTCAGGGAAAAGGCAATAGGATACCTCTGCTTTTCACTTCAACTGTTGCTGATTGAATTTATATGTCTCTCTCTTCTGTCTTCTTGGACCTGAAATTTTCTCTGTCATAGACTCTAGAATTGAAAAAGATCTTAGAGATAGTCTAATAGAATTCCCTTGTTTTATAGGTAAAGAGACTTGCTAAAATTTATGTAGACAGTAACCAGTAAAATAAGTCTTTGAACAGATAATCTGCTGATTGCAAAGTTGTCATTCTTTCCACTACATTGTACTTTCATTTAGAAATGTGAGAATAATTTGATTCCACATATCTTTTACAAAAGACTAAAAACCAAAAATACCTTTAAATGCTTTATTTTTTAAATGTTTCAAATATCTTCTCAGAAAAAGTGTGGTTGTGTCCTTATCTTCCTTATTCCCATGAAGACAGGGCTGGTTCCTTGCCAAAACTGTAAAGTAGGTAAAATGTATTTTTGGCTCCTCACCAAAATCTTCCCCATCTGGCATTATTTCCTTTCCTCCAGGGCCTAGTACTCTCATCCTTCCTGTCACTAACTTTAAGGGAATCTATATATTACTCCTCCAAAGATTACTTGCATATTACAAAGTATCCTAGAATGATCACTGCCTAAACCCAGGGGAATGCCTCTCTAAGAGTGGCATTTCAGGCATATGCAGGACAGGTAATTTGGGACAGAGGAGTTTTCCTGATTTTCCTTAAATTAGTCCACATAGTTGATTACTACAGTCTGCACCTAAGAATAGTTGTACTTGCAGACAGCACCAAAGGATTTGAGTAGTAGCTGACAAGGAAACTCTTAAAAATCTTTCCACTTTGGCACTTTGACAAGGACAGGGAATCTGAGTAGTGGAGGTCTTAGGACCACTGATTTAGAATTAGACAAGAGATCATATGGTCTAACCCCTTGATTTTACAAAAAAGTAAACTAAGATCAAAGAGGTTAAGTGACTTACCCAAGGACACACTGTTAATAAGCAGCAGAGACAGTATTCTAGATCCAGCTCCTTTGATTTCTAGTTCCAGTATACTTTCTTGCCACTGTCACACTCTTGCCCTTTAAGTGGCAGGTTAGAGACACCTGGTTAAAACCAGCTTTCTAAGGGGAGCTGTATTTCCTTTGTGTCTAATTTCCTTTTTCCTACACAACATCTCCCTTCAATAACACTAATAATAAAAAAGATTTCAGAACTGCATCCTATCCCAGCCTAACTGCTAGTGATATGATCTAGGTTTTAAACTAGCTTATTCTCTCTACCAGACTGCAAGGAAAATTATTTCAGGTACGAAGTAGGAAAAGATAGTAAAGTATTTCTAGATCAAAACAATTCATGATAGTCAGTTAAAAGGAGTTCTATTTGCTTCATAATTGTGCACTGAATTATAGGACTGAGGAAACTTCCAGCTTCTCCCTTCCTCCTCTTTTCCCCTCTATTTCCCACTTCTCCCTCTCCCTCTTCCACCCAAGAAGCCGAAGGAATTGACACATTGAATATGAAATCAGATTACCTAAATTGGAAACCCAGCTATAATACTTACTAGCTATGTGACTGTGGAGAGGTAGTTTGTAGTCTCAGTTTCCAAAATGGCAATAATAATTTTGTTACTACTTATCCTACAAGGTTGTTATGAAGAAAGCAATTTGTAAACCGTAAGGTGCTATATTATTATTTTGTGTTATTATTTGTATGTAATATATATGACTTCAAGAAAATATTTAATCTAATTTTATATTTAAAGTACCTAAAAGGTATATACAACCATGATTGTATTTCTATAATTACAACATCAATAGCTGCTTAGTTGGCCACCAGTTAATGAATTTTCTAAGTATATTTTCTCATTAAAGATTATCATGGAGATATTGTGATATAGAGGAGAACTTACAGGAAAGAAATCATTTATCTCCTTTAGTATATAGGTACATGCCCTAAAGACAGGCAAAAGAATAATGTATTGCCATAGACAATAAGATAGCTGAATTAAGTGCTGGAGAAATGTTTTCTTATCTGTAAAGTACAGAGATGGAACTATTATCAAGGTTCTGTGTGTGTGTGTACATAATGGTACACATATGCCCCTTCAGCAGTCTGGTGAAGTCCATGGACCCTTTATCAGAATAATTTTTTTTAATTTGTAATTGAAAGAAAGGCTAAATTTCAGTTAGAAATTAGTGAAAATAAATACATATATTTTTCTGATCTAGGTTCACAGACCCCCTGAAACCAGTCCATGGAGCCCCTTCAAGTTAAGAACCCCTGCACTAGAATGATTTCTAAGATTTTGTCCAGAATCAAATCAGTTGTCAAATCTTGTTTCTAACTCCATATCATCTCTCGTATACATTCCTTCTCGCCACTTACATAATCGCTATCCTAATTCATAACTTCGTCACCTTTCACCTGAAGTATTGAAATAGCCGCCTAATTGGTCTCCCTTCCTCTTTCTGCACTCCAATTCATCCTCCACACAGATGCCTAACTGGTTTTCCTAAACTGAAAGCTCATCATGTCTCTCTTCTATTGAATGAACTGTAATGGATCCCCATCACTAGTAGAATTAGAAATATACTCCTTTGGCATTAAAGACTTTAATAGCCTAACTCCTTACCCTTCCTTAATACACATTACTTTCCTTCACATCCATTACAATGCAGCCAACCTGGGTTTAGCATTCCTCTCATGTGGTACTTCATGTTTGGCTATTTCCCTCACCTGGAACACATTCTCCCTCAATACCTCTACCTCTTAGAATTCCTGATTGTGTTCAAAGTTCAGCTCAAGTGCTACTTTCTCCATGAAGCCTGTCTTGATACTGCCAGCTACTGATGCCTTCCTTACAAATGATCTTGTATTTGTCTTGTATATGCATATATATATATATATATATATATATATATATATATATAGTACATGTGATCCCTTCCCTGCCCCCCCCTCCCCAGCTAGATTGTTTAATGTCAAGGATTGTTTCATTGTTGTCTTTTTTTTTCCCTATCCCCATTGCCTTACACATAGTAGATGCTTAATAAGTGGTTATTGATTGATTGTGGTAGTAAGTAGCAAGGAAAGTCATTTTGAAAACTATTCTAAGGTTTTACAGATCCTTTGGTCCATTCAATCATATATAATTGGGAAATTGCTCCAGGTTTGGGTTAAATAAATAAATATCAATCAATCCCTTTTATTGTTGTTTAGTCATTTTTCAATCAAGTCTAACTCTTCAGTGACTCCCTTTTTGGATGGGGGCAATTCTTAGCAAAGATACTAGAGTGTTTTACCATTTCCTTCTCCAGTTCATTTTACCAAAGAAACTGAGGCAATGTTAAGTGACTTTCTCAGGATCCTATAGCTAGTAAGTATCTGAGACTGGATCTGAACTCAGGTCTTCCTGATTCCAGGTGTGACATTCTATTCACTGTGCCAACTAGCTGCCCAATGAGCAATCCCTACATGAAAGTTTTACTTAATGAAGCATTGTGTTTAAGTAGAAAAAGTCTACAGGGTTTCCAGAGTTTGTGCTCCTCTGATACAGCTTTCAAGAATCCAGGGTCTACACTCTAAGATAACAAATTTTAGCAGGACTTCACTAGTGAATCAATTCTCCCCTTTCCCCCAACTCCCAACAATACTAGGTGTGTGATTTTGGCCAAACCTCTAAACTGAAGCTTATTCATGTAGATGAAAATGGAAATAATACAAATACACAGAGCTGTTATAAGGAAAGTGCCTTGAAAACCTTAAATGCGAGTCATTATCCTTTGTCCTCTCTAGGACATAATAGCATCCACTCAGATTGGCTCCTTGTTCACCTTTGTATTAAACAGAGCTCAGGATTTGAAGTAAGGAAGATCTGATTTCAAATCCAGCCTCAGACACTTAGTAGCTTTGTGATCCTGGGTGAATAACTCAACCTCTTTCAGTCTCAGTCTCCTCATCCATAAAGTAGAGCTTATACTAGCAGGGCTTTTGTGGAGATCAAATGAGATGATATTTGTAAGTTCCTGGCAAAGCTCTAATGCTATAAAAATGCTTAGCTATTATTATCAATTTCTGTGATTTCATACTTAATCAGAGCATACAAAAGGGTGGTCAAGAGTATAAGAGTGGATTATCACAGCCTTGAATGAGAGAAATCACAGCTGCTTGTGCATTGAAGAAGTAGTATTCTTCCATGTCTCCACACAACAAAAGAAATATTTTTTTAAACTTCAGAAATCTCAAATAAAATCAGCATTAACACATACAAAGTAAAGCAGATAATGAGAATTATACATGAAACTGTAAATGTCCATTTACATATAGCCTGCTTTTCCCTTTACATAAAGAATTCACTGTTTTTCGAACTTGTTCTGCTTATCTGCACTTCTTTTTAAACTTCCATGAATTCGAGTTTCTATGACTGTCTTTTTTTCCTTTTCTTCTTTCTGTGACAATATTATTGTTAACCTCTATTTCTTCCCACCTCTCTTCCCCATCCCCCAATTAAAGTTAAAAAGTAAAACAAAACAAACACAACAAATATTCATAGTCAAGCAAAACCAATCTTCTCTCTTAGAAGGTATCATCAATGGTCCTCTGGAGTTGTGTTCATTTCATTAAACAAATTTCCTAAGTATCTCAAAGCTGTTTTTCTTTACAATGTTTTTGTTATTGTATAAACCAGTTTTCCTGGTTTTCCTGAAACTAGCCCTTTCATCATTTCTCATAGCTCTAATAGTACACCATTATATTTTTATACCACAACTTGTTAAATTATTCCCCAATAGAGGAGCACATCCTTAGTTTCCAGGGGTTTTTTTATTATGACAAATAGAGTCCCTATATATATATTTTTGTATAAATGAGTCTTCTTGTCTTGAACTCTTTGGGGTATAGGCAGGGATATGTTGGCAAATATTTTAATAATGATCTCTCTGGGTGAAAAAATATATACATGAAAAACTTTAACATCTAATCTGCATTTATTAACACCTCTTCCATCGCTTTCTTAAGACTAAATCAAGAGGGGGCAGCTGGGTGGTGCAGTGAATAGAGCACAGACCCTGGAGTCAGGAGGACCTGAGTTCAAATCCGGCCTCAGACACTTAACACAAAAAACTAGAATGTGACCTTGGGTGAGTCACTTAACCCCAATTGCCCCGCCTCCCCCCTCCAAAAAGCAAATAAGTAAATGATTGAATGAACAAATAAATAAAATAAGTTTCTTAAAAAAAAAAGACTAAATCAAGAAAGCATTAATCAAACTCTGCAGTTAGAAAAACTGTTGTTGATAGTGTTGTATTCAACTCTTCCTGACCCCATTCAGGGTTTTCTTGGCAAAGATACTGCAGTAGTTTGCCATTTTCTTCTCTAGGGGATTAGGGCAAACAGGTTAAGTGACTACCAGGGATGCAGTTAGTGATTGTCTAAAGCAGCAGTTCTCAATCTGTGGGTCGCAACCCCTTTGGGGGTCAAACAACCCTTTCACAGGGGTCACCTAAGACCATCAGAAAACACATATTTCCAATGGTCTTAGGAACTGAGACACCACTCCTCTATTAGTCTCTAGGCAGGTCCTCTCACATGCAGATAAGATATGCCCACATATGAGTATTAAAGGGTCATGGAATTAGGAAGGTTGAGAACCACTGATCTAAAGTCAAATTTGAACTCAGGTCTTCTTGCTCCAGACCCAGTGGTCTATCTGATGAGGTGCAGGCTCTGGGAGCCCCCTTGAGCTCTCCTTGAATCTTTGAGGTACAGGCTCTGGGAAACCCCTTGAAGTCTGCACTTGATGAGGCATTTGCAAAGGCCAGAAGTTTTTCATTGTGGCTGGGCCCAAACCTGTGTTACTAGCCTAGCCCTCCATTTTCCATCTACTTCCCACCCTCGAGCTTATCAAAATATCAATCCACCCATGCATTGACTCATTAACTCCTCCTGAAGACCCTCCCCAAACTCATTACTGGAGTCTGACCTCATTGATTCCTCCTGAAGATCCTTCCCAAACTCCTCCTCTAGACCGCCCCTAGATTCCTCCGTACATTAGAATCCTATCTTCCCTCCATGTGGTGTGAGAGTGCCGTGCCATAGAATGGCTTAGCACAGACATGATCTATGAGAATGCCATGGAATGCTAGCACAGACTTACTCTAAGTCAGACTTGCTCTGACCCACTTGCCCAATGCAAGCATCATAGATACCTAGGCTCCTGAAGAGTCTACCCCATATGGCGAACTTTTAATGAATTTTCAATAAACTTTACTTTTCTTTGGCTGAGAGAAGACTTGAGTCGAATTCTTTCATCAGGACCTGGCATGTTGGTATTTTGGGGTCTCCAGAGCAACCATAACCTTCTTTATGGGTAACCTCTTCATATCCAGTAAGCTACCTAGCTACCTCAAGGAAAACCGTGGTTAAATGCAAATATTTAAGCTCAGAGGCAATGGCATGACTCAAAACTTTTTATGAGTCTCAGATACTTAACCTTGGGCAACTCCCTAAAATATAAATAAATTACACAGAATTTGCTATAAGGTGCTTTATATATGTAGAAGATATATTAAATACATTATTCTATTGTTATACTATTTAGAAGGTGGCACAAAATGGATTTTTTCTTTTCTTTATTAAAATAATGAGGTTTCAAATAGAAAAAAGTACTTGGATTTGGAATTAAAGCACTTGGGTTTGAATCCTGGTTCTTCTACTTGCTTGTGGTGAGATCCTAAACAAGGAAATTGACCTCTGTGGACTTGAAATACTTCAGTAAAATAAGTGGAAATAAATAATGAATTAGGCCTCTTCTAACACCAAATCTTATGAACTCTTATGTTCTTTCTTCCCTTCTATAGGCACAGTTGTCCAGTTCTCTTAGGAGCAGTATACACCAAATACACAAGCCTCTAATTCTTCAGGTCAGCTAACTCCTTCTGTATGACTTTTCATAATTTAAATGAAAGAGGACAGGGAACATATGGACTAAAGCAGTGATGTTAAACTCAAATAGAAAAATAGACACACTAAATCTTACATAAGGAGCCTTTATAGCCACACAATGACTTAGAAAACTGGGTATGAGCATTATCTATGTTCTATTGGAATTGTATTTAATGAGAGAAACAGAACCTAGAACAGTAAGTTAGGATAGAACTATATTAAAGTGCTGTGACATGAATGATGAATCAGCAAAACAGATTTATAGGAAACGGGGAAACAGATAGAGGCAGAACCAAGAGAGAATTGTGTCACAAAAACCACATAAAGTAGAAAGTGGCAAATGCTATAGAGAGATATTTTTTTAAAAGAATGAGAATTGAGAAAAGGTCAGTAAATTTGTCAGTTAAGAGATGATTGTTAACTTTGGAGAGATTAGTTTCAGTTAAGCAATGAGGTCCAAAACCAAACTGCAAATGACCAATCCAGAGATATTCCTAACTGATTGTTCTCACAGGCACAGACTGTTCCTCTCCTTAAGATTACAAAGGCAAAGTCATAGATGATCTAAACTATCATTCTGGATCCTTCTGGATCTTTCTAGATCTTTCAGCAGCATTATTTAAGCATGGACACCTTTATGTGAACCTCAAAAACAAAATAAAATACAGATGTAGTCAATGCCAAATTAATTGACTAATGATTCACTTCAAAATGCACTGTGTTTAATAATATTTAGAACTTTTTCCCCCCAACAATGGTACAAACCTTTTCTCGTTCAGTACCTTTTGCAACTAAGAGCTTACAAATTTACAACTGATCAGCATTAGGAGTTTAGTCTTTTGATCACAGAACAGAGAATATCATAAATGCATCAGAGCTGTAATAACATCCTTTTTCTTTTTCATCTTTGTCCCTCCTTCATCCCCACTGTAGGACAGAATGCTGTTTCCTGATCAATTTCTGTTCCTACTGCTACTTCTAGGAAGCCCGATTACAGGCAGCTCCCACAAGCTCTACCAGACGGAGTCTATCTTCAGCTGTATTAATACAGCCCTATCCGGGGCTAAAAGTCAGCTAGGTGATGAGTCCTCACTGAGCAAGAGGAGCTTTGGTTACATTCCCAGTGAGGATCTATCATCTGAGGAGGAAGACAAAGATGAGAAAGAAGAGGATGAAGAAGACAAGGAAAAAAGAACTTTATCTGGGGGTAGTGGTGGGATTGGGGCAGGGATTGAGGGCACTAGGTATAAGTATCAGTCACAGGCACAGCTAACAAGGAAACTTTACCAGAACAAGGCCCAGAGTGATCGGCGCACTAAGTTCACCCTGTCCCTTGATGTACCTACCAACATTATGAATATTCTCTTCAACATAGCCAAGGCCAAAAATTTGAAGGCCAAAGCAGCTGCCAATGCTCACCTTATGGCACAAATTGGGAGAAGAAAATAAGGCTGCTTCTAGAGGAAGTCAAGCAGAAGCTGTAGGGAATGAGAGGCATGGCATTTAGAGAGGCTAAGTACTTATTGATGTTAAGGGGAGATGAAGGGTTGGGTAATCTAATTGGTGTTTGTAGTTGGGACCTACCCCTGATTATCTATGTCACTTACTCTCTGCTGGTTCTGCCTAATGACTACCTTTTCTCTGTAAATATAAATGAAATTGTTTTTTAAATTTTAAAAAGTCCCAGTTGCTCTTACAACCTGCTGTTTCCTTCCTCCACCCCTCTGACCTTAAACAAAATTAATGTATGTCTTTTCTCTGAGCCTCTTCCATTTGACCCTTAATCTATGAAGAGAATTACCAGAATTTGTCTCTTTCTCACCCTATTCTATACCTTCTTCCTCCTGACTTTTCACCCTCTTTCATCCAAACCCCAGTTCCTCATACCATATTAAAGCAAATATATCTTGAAAGCATTCTGACTTGTTTGAGTTCTTTTTCTTCTGTGTTTCATTCTCACTATCAAGAAAAATCAAGTCTGATGGTTCTGGTCACTCACTAGTAGACTGACTTCCCTACTCAATACCAAAAAAAAGATGATGTGCTTCTTGTGCTTTGGGGAAAGTTTGTGGTATGTGATGTTTGTGTGGTGGCAATGGTGGTGGTGGTGAGGGGGATGCTGAGAGAGGCTAGGCTGGCTTTAGATTATATATGTTGCTAACACTTGGATTGAAGCCATTGGTATCAGGGACCACCCATGATAATAAACTAAATCAATTTCTGAAAGGGGCTAAAGGGAAGTGCTATTTCTGTGAAGCAAAAATGACAAAGAGAGAGGAAACATGGAAAGCATGCTATATTTGAAGTCAGAAGATCTGAGTTCAAATCCAAGCTCTGACAGTATCTCCACGACTTTTGGTCAAGTCACTTAAACTTTTCTGAGCCTCAGTTTCCTAAAATGTACGAAGAGGGCTTTAGACAAGATTATTTCTAAGGTGACTTCCAATTTATTTTTTATCATCCTACAACAGAGTTGTAGGCCAATACTTTTGGGAACATCACAAAATCACAGAATTTGAGAGTTGGAAAAGACACTTGGTCCACCACATACAATCCCCTGTACAACACTCCCAACAAGTGACCTAAGCTCTTTCAATAGACCTTCAAGTAGGGGGAACCCTTTACATCCTGAGGCAAGCCTTTCAACATAAAGATTCCTCTAATTGTGAGGGAATTTTTCCCAGCCTCAAAGTCTGAATTTCTTGGTTTTGCCTTCTGGAGCCCATAGATTTTTCACACAACAACCTTTCAGCTATTTGCACACAGCTATTGAGAGGCAGCATGGTACATGGGAAAGAATTCCTGCTCTGAAGTTAGAAGAGGATGTGGGTTTAAATATTGCCTCTAATGCTTAATACTTTTGTGAGTAGGGGCAAGTCACATTGCTACCCTGTGCTGCCCTGTGTTAACTCATCCGCAGAATAAGTTGACTGGAGATGGACTCTCAGGTCACATGAAGTTCTTGAACTCTCTCCCAAGTCTTCTTCTCAAGGCTAAGCACTTACAAGTATTTCTTTAATTGATCTTCATATAACATGGACTCAAGGACATCCCAGTGGTCCCTCTTTGCATAACCTCTGCTTTATCAGCATTCTTCTTAAATTGTTCAGCCTCAAACTGAGCACAACATTCCAAATGAGTTTTGACCAGGACAGAATATAAAGGAATTCTCACTTCCTTATCTTGAGAACCATATACTTCATTGCAAACCAGGATCACATGAAGTCATTTTTTGGCTTCCAAACCACACTGCTGATGCATTTTGAACTTTAAGTCCACTGAGACTCCTGGAGTTTTTCCACACAAATTGTTGTCTAACCATCTCTAACAAATTTCATCTTATTTAGTTTAGTCCAGAGCTCTAGCTGTCAATATATTTTCAATTCATAATAAGCATACCATTTACACCTTTAACCAAATCATTAACCAAAATGTTAAATAATACAGGGTTAAGTAAAGGTCCTTGGGGCACTGGAGATCTCTTGCCATATTGACAATGAACAATTAACGACCACTTTTTGAGTTCAGAGACCCAACCAATTTTTGAATACAATTATTTTTAATATTGCCTAATTCATATTTCTCCTTATTCTTCATAAGAATAGTGTGAGACTTTATCAAAAGCCTTGCTAAAATCTAGATAAATAATAATAAACTATTGTCTCTTCATTCACTAGTTTTTTAACCCTATCAAAAATAGAAAATTGTTGCTTTGAGATGACCTATTTTTGCTGAATTTTAGAAGACTCTTTATAATCACCACTTGATGATCTATTCCAGAATATTTCCTGAAATTGAAATCAAGATTATTGGCCTACAGTTTTAATGTTCTATACTCTCCCCCCTCTTTTTAAAATTGGGACATTTTTCCCTTTCCCAATTTTGTGTGGCACCTGTCCTTTTTTCTACAATCTTCCAAATATTGTTCACAATGACTCGACAATCATATCTGCAAATTTACATGGGCCCAGTGACTTTAAATCACTAGGTCAACAAGGTTCAAATCTTAGATTCAAATCTTGCCTCTTACATTCAATGCTTTTGTGTACTTCATATTAGCTTATTTATTTTTTTGTTAGTTCATTTTGTTCTGTTATTTTCAGTGTGAAAAAACCATTCTCCTTGGCAGAGAAAAAAAAAAAGCAGGACAGGATGGCTCATTCTTAGTGCGCAATTCTGCCTTCTCTATGTTCCCAGTCATAGTCCTATTCATTCCAAGCAAAGTTTCTGTCCTTCTTTCTTTTTTTATCTACCCTTTTCTTCTAATATACAAAACAAACAAACCAAAGGATTAAAAAAACAAACACCATTTTGTAATCTTTGATTTCCTCCAACTTCAGCTCATTCTGAATTTTAGCCCTCTTGATACTATTTTTGCAGGATTGTTTTGTACTTTCATATTCATCCTCTGTTAACTGGCATTTCTTCCATCTTCAGTATAGTTCTTTTTTAAAATCTAAGTTGATTAGTGAGTTTCCTTGACATCCCATTGGATTTTTCAGACAAATCCCATTTTCCTCTTCTTTGGAAATGTTGCCCTGTAAGTCTTCAGGATTTTGTTCTTGATTATCTCCAACTCCTTATCACTAAATACTCCTCACTGTGAGACACCTGAGTATTAAAGTGTTAAATGTAAATGAAATATTCCTCACATTCAATAACTGGATTTGCCAAAGAGAGAGATATTTTCCAACATGATGTTTTTAACCAGTTCTGCACCCTTCCCACTTCCCTTCCCACCAGTTCTGCACCTTTCTCACATAAGTATAATTTCTTAATATATGATGCTACATCATCCTTCTCATCCTTTTCCTATTTTATTTCTTTTGAATAATGTATACCCATAGACTACTTATGGGTTCCTCCTTGTTTTAAGATATCTAGCTCCTCTTTTTTGTTGTATAAACTTTGGGGATTTGGTTCTTATTTCTTGGGTGTTATGAACTTCAAGGTGTCTCTTATACTATTTTTCATTCTTTATAGTTATTTAATATAACATCTAGTTTGGTGGATATACACAGGCAATCTTGTTCCTCCTCTATCCTTTTTAGTTAAAACTTCCTTGATCTTTGATTATATTTTTATTGGCTGACTGAATTGCAAACCACCAGGTAAAAGAATTTTTGCCACTCTTTTTCAAATAGATTCCACCCCTGACCAGCAATCTGTTATCCACATATTTTAAACTATGTTATAGACGTTGAAATCCCAATTTCAGATACAGCACTTTCATAGCTAGCTGTTCACATCCCAAATCAATTTTTTTCTTCTGTATCCCTTCGCATCAATGGATTGCATTAGGAAAATAAAGCCTGTGATTTTATGATCTTCAGTTTTTGGCTCAGGAGTTTGTAATCTTTGGAAAAACTTTGTAGGTTCTCTTTGAAGTATCATTTGCACATGAATCAGCAGAGGTGGGTAGTTTTCATCCATTATTATAAGTCTTCTCTTCTTCCTCCGACACTTGATGAAGTGTAGGCTCTGGGACCTCCCCCCACTTGAGCTCTCCTTTAATCTTTGGGGGGGCCCCTGAGGTCTGATTGGGTCTTCTGACTTGGTGGGGCATTTGCAGAGGCAATTGTGGCTGGGCTGAAACCTCTGTTGCTGGCCTGGCCCTCCATTGTCCATCTGCTTCCCGCCCTGGAGCCTATCAAAATATCAGTCCACTCTTGTATTGACCTCATTAACTCCACCTGAAGTCCCTCCCCAAACCCATTACTGGAGTCTGACCTAATTGACTCCTCCTGAAGACCCTCCCCAGGCTCCTCCTCTGAACCACCCCTAGATTCCTCTGTCTTCCCTCCATCTGAGAGAGCACCATAGAATAGCTTAGCACAGACTTGCTCTGTGTGAAAGCTCCATAGAACAACCTAGCATAGACTGGCTCCTTAAGAGTCTACCCCATGTGGTGAACTTGAACTCTCAATAAACTTTACTTTTGCTTTGGCTGAGAAGACTTGAGTCAATCCGCAGGACCCAGCATTTTGGTATTTTGGGTCTCAGGCAGCCCTAACCCTCTTTGGGTAACCTTCTCATTTTTTATGGTTCCCTGACTGGGAAACACTGCTAGTTTCAAGCTCTTCTCCAGCTGGGACGAGAAGGTATGCAAGCCTCTCTCTTTCCCTATTGCTTTCTTGTCTTCCAAGTAACTTGGAGGTCTGTTGTTTTTTTTCTTTTGAGTTTTGTTTTTGTGGGACTGACCTCTCAGGTCCCATTAGGTCAGATAGCTAGGTATTCAGCCTGACAGCAGGTTCTCAGTCCTGTTTGGTTGTGTTGGAGAACATGGACACATGCGCATCTTCTGAAAAATGGAGGATAAGGACAGATGCCTCATCTGGAAGTGTGAGCCAGATTCTTCCAATTCTCCCAGCGTTAGGAAACTGGGAAAACTCAAGGTATTTTTGTAGGTTTTTTTGTCCTATTTTGTTTTGTTTTTCAAGGCTTACTCTCAAACCTTCCTTTATGGAGAAAGGGACTTCCAGGCCCTATGCCTGTAACTCCCAAAAGTTTACCTTTGGGTTGTCTTTTACACCACTGGGAAAAATTTAGTTTCTCTGGATACCTTAAAAAGGAAAAGCTAGTGTTTTTTGTAACACTGTTTGGCCTAGCTATGGCCTAGAAAACCATGACTCGTAGCCTGTTTTGGGGACTTTAAAAGACTACTCTCTTGCAGGTAGAATTATACTGTCGCAGAGAAAAAAAATGGTTAGAAGCTGCCTATTTGCTGGCCTTCATTGAACTGTCTTGGAATATGGTTCTCAGGAAAGATTGTGAGATGCTTGAAGCTACAGCCTCTCCACAAAGGGGCAATGGGGACTAATTAAATGACCCCCTTCCTATGGCTTCGGCCCCAGCCCCTCCCCCATCAGGAACTCCTGCTCAGGTCCCAGTCACTGATCCCACTGAGGCAGCTCCCACAGCCCCTCCTGCTGGACCCCAACCCTTTTCCCCTTGGGTTCCCTTCCCTGTTCCTCTAGCCCAACACCCCTCATTTTCTGCCCCCTATACCATCCTTATCTCCTACCCTGCATCTCCCAGCATGGCCCCTCCCCCGTCAGGGACCCCTGCTCAGGTCCCAGCCACAGGCCTTGCTGAAGTGCCTCCCTCTGTAGCCCTTCCCCCTGAGGCAACATCCATTCATACCTCAGGTCCTACCCTCACAGCAACACCAGAGGTATCTTCTCTTATGACCCCTTCCCCTCCTCAAGTACCAGCTGACCTTTCCCCTTGCCAGCCAGATTTCCCAGTCTTGCAGTCTGATCCAGTTCAGCCAGCACCCCCCAGTCACTCTCTCACAGGAAGTGGGACTTCCAATCCCCCTTCCCAAGCCACTATCCCCACAACACCTTCAGGACTTTTTCCCTTAAGGGAAGCTGCTCTCTCAGCTGGTGGGACAACTAGAGTGCATGTCCCATTCTCCATTTCTGATCTCAATCAAAATAAAGAGAAGCTGGGTAAATTCTCCAAAAACCCCATAAAGTTTACTGAAGGTTTTCAGGACTTAACCCTACAATTTGAGCTTTCTTGGGGTGATTTGCCTATTCTCTTCTCTACCTGTTGTTCCACTGAGGAGAGGAGGAGAATCTGGGAACAAAATTTGAGAATTGTTTGGCTAGTAATGAGCCCAGAAAATACCCCCCCCAGGAACAGCTGCTGTTCCCACTTTTGATAATCCCAGGATGGGATTATCAGATCCGGGAGGATAGAGAGAAGAAACCATATGGTACTTTGCCTGTTAGAAGGCCTAAAAACTGCATTTCAAATACAAGTAAATTATGAAAAAATTAGAGAAATTTCCCAGATAAATCAAGAAAACCCTGCCCTTTTGCTAGGTAGAGGCAATTCTGTTCTCCAGACCACCCCATGTTCGCCCAGAAGTATGGGAGACGATTGAGCCAATTGTCTGGGATCAGGGAATTCCTGGGAGAGACATTCATGCCACCTCAGTTACTATTTGCCTCCAGGATCCTAATGTGTTCCCTCATTGCCGTCCATATCCAATCAAGCCCGAGGCATGGGAAGGACTACAACCATTAATTTAAAAATTCTTAAAATATAAAATCCTTGTCCCTTGTCAATCTCCATGTAACACCCGAATTCTTCCTGTGAAAAAGTCTAATGGGGGGGGGGGGCGGAGCCAAGATGGTGGTGTAGAAGCAGCAAAGTTATGCAGCTCCAACACAGCCACCCTAAATACCCATAAAATACAACTCTAAACAAATTTTAGGGCTCACAAACTCAGAAAAATACAGGAAATACATCTCTCACTGAAGGCAGCTCAGCAGGTGGGGCTCATCCCAGCAGGCTGGGAGCCAAGGTCAGCCCAGGCCCCAGGGTGCACAGGAGAAGCCTAGCCACAGTGCAGCATGAATCTACCCCGAAGAGATGATCTACAGCTCCTGGAGCAATTGCCACATCTTTCAAGCCAGGAAGAATAAGGATTATAGAAAGAAAGGTCAGTGAAAGTGAAGTTTTCAAGATAATTTGGGGGAGGAAAAGCAGTTTGGCTGATCTGCCCCCAGGGCAAGGAAGCAGTCGGGGGTGGGGGGCGGGAAGGGCAGGATCTGCTACAACGAGCAACTGCCTCCACTGCCTGTGGATTATGCTGAGCGGCTGAATCAATTGATCAGGGCCAAGTGCTCTTGTGTTGAGCGGCCTGGATCCAGATCATGGTCTTGGGTGGTGGTCCTGGGGTGCACTTTCAGCAAGACAAAGCTGATGGGGCTGCAGCACCCCCCTAATAGCTCCAGCAGCTGTGAAAATCCCAGAGATTTGGGACAGAGCTTTCCCCCCTGGAAGCAGAGTTTCACAAAGCTAAAAAAAAAAACCCAACCAATCAATTAATTGACTGGCCAACATGAGGAAAAGGAAGCAAAATAAGAACTACAATGAAACT
>CM053597.1:163422876-163445465 GCA_028646575.1 Pseudocheirus occidentalis | reverse complement strand
TGAACTATTTACATGCCAATATGGAAAAACAATAATAGTAACTTATGAAACTTTTCTTAGTATGAGGATAGGAGAAGGGAATACAAACGTATGTGTATATATAGGAGGGTATATATGCGTATGAATACATATCTGAGCATATGTGTATATGTGTACATAGAGGGTACAGGATCAATTGAATATGAAGGGATGATACTTTAAAAGGTGAAATTCTGAGGTGGAAGAGGACTAGAATGAGAGGAGACAGGGAGAGACAAAATGGGGTTAATCATCCCGTATAGAAGAGGCAAGGGATAACTGTTACAACTTTATTATTTAATTATTATTAGCTACATACATTTGGGAATTAAGATATACAGGGACTGGGGTAGGGAGACCCTCCCTGCCCTACCAGAAAGTTAGAGGGGTGTTGGAGGAAGACATAAAAGAGAACAGATTGGGGGAGAGGCTTTACAGTGGGATTACTGTTTTGGGGTTGGGGGTATGGGAAAGGTGGGGAGAAAATTTGTAACTCAATATCTCGTGGAAATGAATGATGTAAACAAGACAATAAATAAAAAAAATAAAAACCAGAATCCTAGAATATGTTGTTAATGAGAAACACAACTGAAGCACAAACACACACACACACAAACACAAAGGGAAGGGACTGGAGCAAAATCCATTATGCTTTAGCTGAAGTATTAATTAAAACAGAAAAGTTAACAATTTGGTAAAATAGTTTTGGATTTAATGTCTGCCCTCTCAGTCAGCCAGGAGGGTGGGGAGAATGAGAGGTGGAGTGGGAAGGAGAGACAGAGTTTACTTTTATCAGATCTCCCAAGGAGACATTTCAAAATAAAGGTCTGAGACATCTCAAATTTAATATGTCCAAAACAAATCATTAACATTTTCCCCAAAGCAACAATGATTCCAGACTCCCCAATTTCTGTCTAAGGAACTACTAGTTTTCCAGTCTCCCAGGTTCATAATCTTGGTGTTATACTCAATTCCTTACTTTCCCTCACACCACAAATAAAATTAGTTGCCCAATCTTGCTGTTTCTTCCTCAATATCTCTTATATCTCATCCCCTCTGCCTGCTCAAACAGCTACTATCACCACTTTTCACCTGGATTATTGGACACTCTCCTTCAAGTCACTCCCAAGTTTAGTCCATTCTCCTAATTGCTGACAAAGTCATTAATCTTAAGCGCAGATCTCAAGGCACTTAAATAAATAGATTTTTTAATTCAATCAATCAATCAATCAATCAAATCTTTATTGCCTTGAGGGTAAAGTATAAACTCCTCCACAACTGGGCTGCAACCTATTTTTCTCTTGGTTCCTCACACACAGAATTGCATCTCCTCTCTCCTTCCTTTTACAGTAGCTATCCTATTTGGGTGACAGTCATTCTCTTTTCTTTTCTACCTCGCAGAATCCCTTTCTTCCTCTGATATATCTCAAGCACCGATTTCTATATGAAATTCTTCATCATTTCCTTAACTGTTAATGCTCTGTCTTTCAAACTATGTATTTAACTACTTCATATTTATTGTCTTTATATTATATATGTGCATCTTATAAAGTGAACTGCACGTATTGTCTCCTTGGAAAATTGAAGTGAACAAGTAGTATATTGGAAATCTATTGTGACTAGCAGGGAATATGTGTGAATTCACACTTCTGTCCACTAGACTGAATCACTGAAGTCCACTAGGCTCTTCAGAAATCACTTTCCTAATGACCAACCTTCATACTTCTCCCTTCTTTCATAATTTACTCCAATATTCCATTCACAAACACCATGGATTCTGCAGCTGCTTAAAACAATTCTGCCCATGTCTCTTTACCTCAAAGTTTTCTTTTATCCGCTTTTCAGTGAAGCTCTTTGCCAGGACTACCACCCCTCTCTGAATCTGGTATCGGAGAGCGACCTGGGCTGCGGTCCGATTGTGCTTCTTGGCAATGGTTGCCAGGACTGGGTCTTCTAGGAGAATGGGAGACTTTAGATTAGTCCTGCAAGGGAAGAAAAAAAAAGTTTTGAAACTGTGGTCAGGGAAATGGGGCAGAGTTCAATGACATATAAATAGTAATCATCCTTACATTACTCTAGCTTTTTACATTTTTCAAATTATTTCTATAAATATCTCAAAAGAAAATGTTATTATCTTCTCTTTATATATAATTAAATGAGGTTAAACTATTTAAATATCATACAACTAGTAAAATGCCAGAGCTGGGAGTCAAATCCAGTTAATTATAACCCCACACTCAATACTTACTGTTTCCACTACTAAATGCTGCATAATTTATAAGCATAAAAATTGTGTAGCCAACTTTATTAGTGATTAAGGAATCCATTCCACAGACCCTGGTTTTTTTGTTTTTTTTTTTGTGTTTTTACCATTCACCCTCTCTATGGGATCCCAAAGCACTGTATGCTACCAATATGATATCCTTTGACTTGCAGAACTCCAACAATTTGCTCTGGTTCAGGTAAGGATGGCATTCCACCTGCAGTACAATACATACTGAAGTTATAGCTTATAAAAATAGGATGCATGAAATAAAAACGAACAATGTTAATCATTTTAATAATTAAAGAATTTGAGAATTACCTAGTTACACCCCAAATGACAGAATGTTAGCATAATATACGTCTTTCAAAGACCCTTTTCACTCAGAACCATTAGTGCTGAAAGGGGCAGAAAAAGTACTTTTGGGCCAAGGAAAAGCTTGAAATCAATCAATTAACAATGTAAAATTCACCTATGGCCACTGCTGAATAGTTTGATGCCTGAAAGAAGTAGGGAAAGAACTTTGATTTAATAAAAACTGTTTAAATGTGTTGGAAGAAACAGAGCTTTCAGATATTAATTATTTGAGCAATTTTGCATAGAAAATCAACTGTGTAATAAAATTAGTCTCAAATGACCTCATGGATTATATAGGATAGGAACTTGCATGTCTGTGGGAAGTTTTATAGTTTAAAGAATCAAAGAAATAAGTTTTATTTTTTACAAACTGGGAAAATGTGAATAGAATGAAATAGTTTCAAGAACAAAAAATGAGATGTAGGACCATGATGAAGATAAGAATTGCAGGCCATTTTTGTTCCTCCATTCATTTTTCAGGAAAGGGAAGAATAGGAAAGAAACTGCACTAGAAAAAAAATTGTTTTACCTGATTGCAGACAGGTTTATATTTAAGGCCAGTTTTATTCAGGATCATCTCCAATTGCCTGCGGTTGAAGTTGGACACTCCAATGGACTTCACGAGGCCTGCATCCTTACATTTCTCCATGGCCTGAATAGAGAGAGCTTGTGAATCACTATGAACCTTGGAGGACATGTTCAGTAGAATCCTTCCTCCATAGGTAGGGATCCTACTCCCTAGGTAGCTTGGTCTTTTCACTTTCTGATTTGAAAAAAGAACCTCAAGAGGGCACATCACAGAATTAAAACCTAGAAGAGGCTTTAGATAGAATTTAGTTCAACCTCCTCATTTTCTTTTCTTTTTTGGTCAAGGAAATCAGCATCTAGAGAAGTTAATGCCAAACATCATACAGGTAGTAAGTAACCAAATGATTATCTCCGTTCAGGTCTTTTGATCTTTTTACTATCCTGATTCAGAGAACAGCTCTTCACCAGGTGTATTTCTAGTTTTAAGAGAAACATATTAACTAAACTTCATCTACACGACACTGATTCCCATATACCTTTCCATTAAAGTATGAAAACCTGGAAATTAAGTGATAATTTCAGTAAATGAAATTTAAAATCCTGGGAGCCAAAGTCAAGATAGATGCTCAGAAAGTAACTTTCATTCTGTGAAATGGATGGCAAAACCTGTGCTGTCAAGAAACAAACCAAAAAATCAACAACCATCAGAAGAACAACCCCCTAAGCTTATAACTACTTTTCCTTATCTTTACTTTTTTGTTATTTTCTAGCACACCAATTACTTTCTCTCCTGCCATTCTCACTTAATTTGTCCTGAGTTCCTTCCCCTTAATATGAATCTGACAAGATGCCAACATTTCTTGGAGTTTGGAAGAAATCCTGGGAGTACAACTCTTCTCTGTTTCTCCTCATTCTATAACCTACCTCAGGGGATCCAAGATCCCATTATCATCAACCGAGACTCCTTCAATAATATCTTAAAGAATATAATTCTCTGGATGTTCTGATCAACCTGTCAGTCCTCATTTAATCCACATTTATATACTTTTCATATTAACATAGAATAATATAGTAAATCAGTGGTTCTCAACCTTTGAATGCCGCAACCCTTTAATACTCATATGTGGGTGTGTCTGCATATGGGAGGACCAGCCTGGAGATGGATAGAGGAACAGTGTCTCGGTTCCTAAGACCATCAGAAATGTGTGTTTTCTGATGGTTTTAGGTGACCCCTGTAACCCCTGTGAAAGGGTCGTTTGACCCCAAGGGGATCTCAGACCCATGGTTGAGAACCACTGTACTAAATCATTAGGGTCAATAGATTTCACTGTCTTTTAGTCCAATTACCCTCCTTCTTCAGATAAGAATTGACATGACTCATTCACCATCCTGAAATCAGTGTCAGACCTAAAATCAGAAGTCTTCAGTTTCTAGCCCTGCACATATTCCATTTAACAAGCTGCCTTGTATCTTTTCATTTGATAAAATTCTTTTCCAACTCCCTGAAGAGCTTCCTCTCCAATCACAATTACTTCTAGGCAGGGCTGACTTCACCACAAAGTCACAGAATGTATTTTTTTTGTCTGCTTCCACAAGTCACCTACCTCCCAAGTGTCACGCAAATCCACAGCATCACTGATAACTTTCCGATTTTCATCCACTGGAAACTTCTCTTTGCCAGGCTATAATTAGAGAAGGGAAACCTGTCTTTTTGAGAAATTTAACCAAGTAAGTGATTCTATTCAATTCAATCTACCGTATATGTTACATAAGGAGCTGTGGCAGATGCCACAAATGAAACATGAAATGATAATATATTTCTTGCCTTGTAGGAGCTTACCTTCTGCTAATAGGAAGCAAGTACAAAGATAATTTTAACACAAGTTCCTAGGACCAGAGATGTAGTCCTGGAAAAAATCTCAGAGATCATCTAGTCAAACCATGTCTTTTTCTTATATATTTAAAACTTTATTGATAATTTGTGAAACAAAATGTTGCTCAAGAAACACTGAATTATCCAATATAAAAGCACATTTCCTGAAACAATTAAGCAAAACTACCTAATTGAATTTCATGGTTCTGACTGGTAATCTGTGCCACTTTTTAATTTGGTAGTCTACTGATATTTAAAAAGAAAAGATGTGTCCTTTAACTTGATTAGTCTAGAATTTTTTATACAATTGTAGTCATGTATATCCATTCACTCACTCACTTATAAAGCATTTATTAAGCACCTATAAGGCCCTGAGCTTGGCTCTGGGTTTACCAAAAGGAAACAATTCACTAGCGTATAGTTTTAGTAATTCCTATTTTGTTGCCTATGGCTGAGATTCAAACTGCTAAATTTTCAATTCCTTTTTTTTTAATGTGCTGATTAATCAGCCTTCCATAGTTGTTGATCATTTTGCTTGAAGAAATTCTCACCTTCCCTAACACATTTATTCCTCTTCCCTTTCTGACTCCCCTCTTGTCCCTCCTTAGTTGAGACCCCTGCTCATTTTACCCTTTTTCCTTGTACTTCCCTTTTCCTGCATGGATAATAGAATAGTTCATGTATTGCTTCATTGGCCGACCCTGTCTTCCTATAGGCTATTTCTTTTAAACATCCATACTCACAGTTTCTCTTTCTTTCTCAATGACCAATAGACAACATGAGGTTCCTGTTTCTAGGATGTAAGAACTAAACCATCACCCAGATTCTTAAGGCTCCTTGGACTTGTTGACATTTCTCAAATTTCTTTTTGTCCCTTGCATTATTTTGGAAGTCACTGAGGTTAAATGAATTGCCCAGGGTTACACATCTAGTAAATATTTTGGGCCAGATTTTCACTCAGGTCCTCCTTACTCCAGGGCCAGTGCTCTATCTGCTATGCCACCTTCCTGCTTCTGTCCCTTTCAGTTAAAAAACTATTAAAGAAGATAGCCTCCAGAAATAGAGGCAGTCAGCTCAGCTCCCACATACTTGCTCTGGCAGAACTGGACTTTATGTCACATTGAATAATGACCAAGAAATTTATGAGAAACAATGCTAAGTGAAACCTTCTAATCCAGAATTATACAAAAAAACCATCCAGCAGCCCAGAGACAAGAAAAACATTTCTTTTTCCTCCTCCCAAGCAAAGCTTCCCAGAGAGATGTGGTCTCTGTAGTTTGCAATGCTCTAGGTCTAGGTTCTGCCTCCCCACCAATGGGAGTAAAGGCCAGTTAGGGGTTGGGGCTTCTGGATTAGGGGGTATATTACCATGGGTTTGCTTCCACATGTTGCACTCCCTGGAAGATGCCATTTGAGTGACAGGGACAGTGTTTTTTCTCATGAGAAAGATTAAAGACCTTTTCTGATCTCAGACTCAGACTCTGAACTCTTTCATCTCACACAATACTAAATCAAAGGACTATGAATTTACTACCAGCAAGAGCAGATTCCTTAGCACTCTAATAAATCTCTAAGTATTTTTCCTCCTGTCTTTGACCCACAGTCATTGGATGTAGAGAACTTCCAGAGGTCTCCCAGCCTCACTAATAGAATGTTCCCCTCTCCTATACAAACTTCTGTAAGGTTACAGGGAAGATAATCAGGAGGATGTGCAGTCTTGTTTGTTAATGCCTCTGGACATGGTCTTATGATATAGCCCTAATAAATAACTAAGGAGGTTACAGGGTAGATACTCAGGAAGACAGGTTGTTATTTAGACCAAGTCCGGAAGCACAAACAAACAAGATCAAAGGAGGGTCCTTTTACATTGTTTGCATTTTTTTCTGGTCACTAGATTTTCTGCTGGGGAACATATAAACTTTGTGGGCTCCTTGTATCATTGGCTCTGTATGAAATGACTCTGTCATAAACAGACTATTGATTATATCCTCATCTCTTTATTCTCACCTATTACTAGCCCACCAGAATGAGTTGGTCACAGCAATTGGACTCTGCTGATAGGTATGCATCTCCCAAGAAGTCAAGAGAATTCCCCAACACAGGGACTATAGGAATTCACCACCAAGACCACTATCATCTCTTAAGTTAAATCAGGATAACCTTGGAAATGTTTACTTGTAGGCATCTACTTTAAATATTAAGACACTGAAACCCAATCGTATCAAGAATGGCTTTTTTTTTCTGTCAAAATGTAAGTCTTCAGCCTGGTAGATAAAGCTCAAATAAGAACAAGACATTCCTTCACTTCTTATAGAAGCAGGGCTGAAAACTTCTAAGGCAGAAATCAGAGAAATGTGTTCAAAAAGTCTTTGAATCTTAGGGAAGGAGGTCCATTGGGCTAAGCTGTCTTTATCCAGGTTGAAATTCTCTCCCTTTGAATATCTAGGTTCCCCAAGTGAAATAGCCACAAAGGTGGCTATTGAAGTGGGCTCCCACCACAGTGATGGGGCTTTCCTATACGAAAATGAAAAAGAAGTTGGACAGGCAATCTGGGTGAAGACTGCAGATGGGACAATGATGAGAGAGGACCTATTCTACACTGGGAAGGTAATGTTGGGAGCAAATCAGTGATTGTGTTTTGTGGGATTTTTTTCATGGTAAAAAATGTTCTAGCACTTACTTTAAAAGAGACAGGCCAATGGATAATATAGAGGTCAATGTAATCAAGCTGGAGGCTCTTCAGGGTTTCTTCCAGGGCAGGCCTGACCAGTTCTGGACGGTGGCACGTATTCCAAAGCTAAAAAGATTGAAGAAATATTCAAAGTAACATTGAGTATTCTTTATCAAAGCAATTCCAAGGATGGAAGATTGTGACAGTACTAGGAGCCTATACCGAGTTCCCAGAATGGCCAATTTACAGATGTGAAGTAGCTGAAGGTCAACCTTGTATCTCTCTGTGCCTGTTTCTTTGTTTGTAAAATGCGAGATAATGAATAAATTCTATCTACCTCCAAGAGTTCTGAGGGTCAAAAGAGATGTCACATGCTTTGTAAACTGCAAAAGGGACCTCTTTGTGAACTGGAGAAATTTACCCACTAGAGCAAGGGTCCTGAACTGCCTGTTGAGTGAATGTATGCCCAGTATGGAGACATCTCTGGATCATAGGGTTTTAAAAGAAGTACTAGGCAAGGTGGAGCTAGAAAGGTAAGAAGGACAAGAAATAGTAATGGAGTGAGGTGCTTTCCCTGGGCCAAAATTACCTGACCAAGTGAATAATGAGGTATCCTCTCAAGCCATGTTAAAGCCTGAATTTTGAATATTTTTCCACATATGCAAGGAAGCTGTAGCTACAGAATCAAATGTCAAAAGAGATGATAGGGAAGTAGGTATTGAGACACAACACCTTCACCTTTGCCTCATCAGTTGGGTAAGCCCTAATTTTCCCTACATTGTTGCCTAAGATTGAACACAAAGATGATTTAGTAGCATATAATAGACAACAGGCTAGACTTGCAACTTTCTGTTGTTCTGTAGTTTGGGAGGAGGTTTTAGGAAATGCTAAGTAACACTGCCATTACTTTTATCCCTTGTTATTTACTTTTCTTTCTATGTCACTTTTAGAAATACAATTTAATTAATTGGAACCAGGGCCTTGGATTATTCTAATTCAAATTCTTTCCTCAACAAATTAATGTAATTACTAGCATCTTATGTGAATTTCAAAATGCTAGAAACCACGCATCATTGGGGACCAAAGGAAAAGAATAAGCATAAGCTAGAAAAGATTGATAAAGTGTATTTTAATCCTTTTCTTGTCTAAATTCAGGTAATATGTATGACAAGACAAGACTATGAGAAAACCTTTGAAGTAGGCCCATGAGACTCTTTAATTAAATAGTGCGTGGCTAAATTTCTACCAAATTTGAGTGCATATTACTGCTGTTCAGAAGCAGTTAAGCCCATCTAACCTTCCTTCAAAAGCAGTTACAGTCTATTTTGTTTTTGTCATGTCCTTAAGGCATTGTTCTTTGTTTTTCCAATGATAAGGTGCTTTTAAAGAATGACCAATAATCAACTACATATCTATGAATTGTATCCTTTGCATTACATCTGGAATTTAACTTCCTGTTAGACAATTTATTTCTAATTTAGAAAAAGTACAGGTTTATTGAACACTAAATTCCACAGTGAGAATATTACTTTCCTTCATATTAACTCCACTTTTCATGTATTAATTAAAAAAAATATTCACTAACTGATACTCTTGTATTCTTCTCATAGTTTAGTTGAGGAACTTACATCCTGTCTAAAAGTAGGAATAATTTAGAGTTTTCAAAACTAAATATAAACAGCTAGCACAATTATGAAATTATCAGCTCAGAACTATGAGTCCACTTAATATAAAAAAATTACATTTGGCATGTCATAACAAAAGGAATAATCTCACAGTTGGTCATTGAGAAAATATGGTGACTATACCTACTTAATACTTTTTCCTGGAGGTACTCATTTCTCTCATTGCCTCTGAGGTGATTTCTTGACTATTTATTTGGGAAAACTAGATGTCTAGCTATTTTATACTGTGTTATAGGAGTATAAGCTCCTGAAGAACTAAGACAGTGTCTATTCTTTTTTTTTGCTTTTTTTTTTTTGGAGGGCAGTTGGGGTTAAGTGACTTGCCCAAGGTCACATGGCTAGTTTTGTGTGTGTGTGTGTGTGTGTGTGTGTGTGTGTGTGTGTGTGTTAAGTGTCTGAGGCTGGATTTGAACTCAGGTACTCCTGACTCCAGGGCCGGTGCTCTACTCACTGCGCCACCTAGCTGCCCTGACAGTGTCTATTCTTTAATGAATATCCCTGCACAAGTGTGCATCTTGTTTATTAAGTAAGTGGCCATTCTACTTTTGAAATTAAATGACTATAAGTTAAATCTCGTTGTTTCTCATCAACACTAGCTAACCTTCCTCTTTTCTTTTATTCAACAAGATTCATTTTTATTGTTTAGATTGCCTTGGTTGGGAGGATTCCTCTTTGTTCCACATAGGATATTGTTTATAGATCATCACATTTTTTTTAGCATGAAAAAAAATCCCACAAAACACAATCACTGATTTGATCCCAACATTACCTTCCCAGTGTAGAATATATCCTCTCTGGTCACTGTCCCATCTGCAATCTTTGCTCGGATTGCCTGTCCAACTTCTTTTTCATTTCCATACAGGAAAGCTCCGTCAATGTGGCGGAAGCCCACTTCAATAGCCACCTTTGTGGCTATTTCACCTTCACTTTTGGGAACCTAGAGATTCAAAGGGAGAGAATTTCAACCTGGATAAAGACAGCTTAGCCCACTGGGCCTCCTTCCCTAATCATGGTCTTTTAACTCTTGTTTCTCCTTCCCTCTATCTCTCCAGCTCCACTTTCTCCCTTGTTTGTCTTTTTCTTGGTCAAGTACTACCGAACTTCTTCAATGCACAGCTGCATTTGGTCATTTGTTTTCTTTAGATCCTGATGCTTGTTTATTTTTTCCTTTGGTCATTCTAAGAAATATGGGGCTATTAGGCAATAGAGAGAATTAAACATTTTGCAAGATACATACTTACCCAGCTTAGCTGAATTCTTTGACTTAAAGTTTAGTCTTTAAACTTCAGTTTTAGGTTCTGTTACTACATTCTGTGTCTTTCCCCCTCCCATAGCCCATAGTATAATAGAATGCTTTGTTTTTTAAGTATATTGGGTTCCAAGCTACTGAGGAAAAGCAGAGTACTATGCCAGAAAACTGAGAAATACTAATTCACACAGCAAAGTCAGTAAGGCCTAAAGGTGGAGGAGAAAAGCTTTCAACAATGAAAAACTTGGAAGATGACTTTTAGTGAATTAGCGGGAAAAAATTAAAACAGATAAACTAAAGAGAATCACTACAAATCATGGACTGGAAAAAAAAAGAAAATTAACTTGATGTCCACTATCCATGACCACACGTTTAAACTAAAATTCTAGAATCACCTAAAGGGGCAAGACAAGAGAGTTTAGAATTACTGTTAGGGAGTCTATACCTGTAAGCTCAGCTATCATATTGATAAGGATAAGAGGACAAAACCATAGAGTTCAGAAATATTTGCAGTAAGATTTTGCCAACAACCACCTTAGGTACAAATATGGAAAGACCAATTAATCATATAAAAATTAGAACCATCCAACCAATAAATAGGCTAAAAAATGATTTTGCAGTATAACTGGCTACTTACTCAGCTCAATGGAACTTATTTTTGAATTATATAGAATATTTTGTACTTTATGACATGTACGTGTAATATTGTATTTATATTTTTATTATGGGTTTTTCCCACCCTTTTGCTAGAGTTTGCCTGATTTGAAACAGCTTGTTAAGTGGTGCTTTGAATTGTGATACATATATTTTATATATGTAAAATACATCTGTTTTTACATATATACATATATTATATATCCATAATACATATGATACATATATTATATATATTTTATGTATTGCTGTGAGACTATAAGGAGAGCTGAGCACTACACAATTGATACTTTCAAACTGTGGTGCTGGAGAAGACTTTTGAGAGTCCTTTAGACAGCAAGGAGAGAGATCACATCAGTCAATACTTAAAGAAATTAATTCAGGCTATTAACTGGAAGGCCAAATGCTGAAGCTGAAGCTGAAATACTTTTGCCACATAATGAGAAGATGGAACACAATGGAAGACTGGATGTTGGGAAAGAATAAAAGCAAAAGGAAAAGGGGACAGCAAAGGATGAGATGGATAGATAGTGTCATGGAAACAATGAACATGAACTTGTACAGACTGAGAGATAGTGAAGGACCTGTTGTGCTATGGGGTCTCAAGGAATCAGGCACAACTGAACAGCAACAAATATTATATGTAACATTGGGGTGAATGTTATATATCTTGAAATGATTTTCAGGAAATGGAATTATGGGTTACAGGGAATAGGTTCAGCAGCTTTTCCCACAGAATATAGGTACTATTACTATATTTTTAAGAGAGAATAGAAAGAAGAAAAAAAAGATTGTGGCAAAAAGCCATAACCTGTCTCTTTCTCCTTATGTATTAGTCTTCAACTAAGTTTTTTTCCACCTGAGGAGGGCATGCACTGAAAAATTAAGAAGAAAAGGTTTCTCCTTCTCTCTGTCTGCTGAAAGGAAAAGCTATTAACTAAGGCTAACTACAACTGAGGAGAACTTTGGAATCCATAGTGAAGAAAGTCCTAAAGAAAGACAGCAGAGCTTGTAAAGGAAAGGTACTCAACTTGATCTGATTCCCAGAGTAGAGAAGACCAAGAACCTAAGGCCTCAATAACAAAAATGAATTAAACAAAAATTAAAATATAAAACTTTTATGAATACAGAGATGACAAAGGCACAAACCAGGAGAGAATCATGGAAAAGCTTCTATGATCAAAACTACAAAGAAAAAAAATCAGCTTGTCCACAAGAAAACTTCATTTTTTTTGAAAAAAATTATATAAGAGCTTAAAAAAGGTATTATAAAAGAAATCAGAATTATAGAGGAAAAACCTGGGGAAAGGAGCAATAGCTTAGCAGAAGAGGGACAAAACTTCAGTAACAAACTCTCTAAAAATCAGAATGAACCAAACAAAAATGAACGATTCTAGGAGACAACAATAATTCTTAAAACAAAGTCAAAATAAATGGCAAAATGAGAAAATGTAGTGAAGGTGAATGGCATTAATTTGTCCTTAAAATAGAAGTTGGAATGGATTTGGAAAACAAAATTCCAGCAGTATATTGTTTACAAGAAACATACTTGAAACAGACTCAAAAAGAGTTAAAATAAAGGGTTGGGACAAAATCTATTATGACTCAGCTGAACACAAAATAACCAGGGAAACAGTTATGATTTTAGCTAAGGCAACAGCAAAAATAGACTTAATTTTATAAAAATGAAGAGAAAGCTACATTTTACTGAAAGGTAACACAACGAATTGATTTCATACTTAATATACATGTAATCAGTGGCATGACTATTAAAAACAAAGGAAAAACTAAATTAGTTACAAGGGGAAACAAGCCATAAAACTATAATAATGAGAGACCAGTTTATTCCATCAGCCATAGATAAATATAACAAAAAAAATGAAAAATTAAGAATATGAATAGAATCTTATATAACTTAGATATGATAGATCTCTAATGATTATTGAAATGATACAGAAATGAGAATTCCTGTTCTTCAGTTATGTATGACTCATTTGCAAAAACTGATCATGATTTAAGATCAAGACCAAATACAGAAAGCATAAATATCATATATACATATATATGATATGTATATATGTGTATGTATGTATATATAAACACACACACACATATATATATTACTTGTCATAATGTAATGACATTATAAATAAAGGACACTGGAAAAAGTATTAAAAATAAACTAAAGACTAAATAACTTAATTTTAAAGAATTGTTGTATCAAAGATCAAGTCACATAAATGATAAGTAATTTCACTCAGTATAATGACACTGAGTAAATATTCCAAAGTTTGGGGAACATGGTCAGATTAGTCCTTGGGGAAACATTTGTTAAAAGAAAGAAAGAAAGAAAGAAAGAAAGAAAGAAAGAAAGAAAGAAAGAGCAGATCAATGAATTAGAAATGCAACTAAAAATATATTAAAAACCCAACAAATTTTAAAACCTCAGTTAAACGCCAAAATAGAAATCCTGAAAAAAAATTTAATGAACAAATTTAAAAACAAAAAAGCCACTGAATAGGTAAAATGAGGAGCTAGATTAAAAAAAATTAGCCATCAACTAATAAGATTGAAAAGAAGAAAGATCATTAAGTTACCAGTCTTAAAATTTTAAAAATAATTTCCAACAAATGAAGAATGAAACATCATTAGAAAGTATTTTGCCTAACTATATGCCCACAAACCCAACAATCTAAATGAAATAAGTATTAACAAAACTGTGAAATAGAAATAAGAGAATAAGAAATAGATAATTTGAATGATCAAATGTCAGGGGAAGAACCTAAATGAACCATGAATGAAATTCCTAAAAAAAAAAAATACCTCAATGATCAAATAGATTCACAAATGAATTCTATCAAACATTCAAATTTCCATAATATACAGATTGCTTGTGAAATTAGGAAAAGAAGTTGTTGATCAGTCCTGTCCAACTCTTCATGACCGCATTTAGGAACTTTTCTTAGCAGAGATAATGAAATGGTTTGCCATTTCCTTCTCCAGTTCATTTTAGAGATGAGGAAACTGATGTAAGCAGGGTTAAAGGACTTGCCCAGGGTCACACAGCTAGTAAGTATCTGGAGCCCAATTTGGACTTAAGACTTTCTGGCTCAAGGTACCATGCTTTTTCCATTGTACAATGTAGCTGCCTCAGGAAAAGAAGAGATCTTATCAGATTCATTCTTTCAGTGACACAGATAGTTTTTAAATACATAAGCAATGGAGAACAACAACAAAAAGGAACACAAATGAAAATTGTTAAAATGAAATATTAGCCAAAAATCTAAAACTATATCAAAAAATCTAAATCTATATCAAAAAGAATATACACTATGACCAATTTGATTTTATACTAGGAATGCAGGATTGATTTGATATAAGGAAAACTATCAACTTAATTAACTATATCATTGAAAAAGTAAAAGCAATATGAATTAATCGAAGAGGCTGCTCTGCCTCATTTTACAAAAAAGCTCTCTTTCTATCTCAGACACTCTAAATAAGGCTAGGAGCAGGATTTAACACAGGCATCCAGAGATCATAAATTTTTAATTCAGACTCAGCTTTGTCTTGTTTCTCTGAGTAAGCTCAGATAATACCTCTTCTTATGTCAACAAACCAGAAGAGGCCTACTTTATGGCCCTTAAGGATGAGACCCTCAACTCAAGGCATTGACTTGAGTAATGGGACTTTTTCTGAAGTTTTTCTGAAAATTTTCTGACCATTATAATTTTCTAACCTTATGAAATGTTAATGGTACAGGAAACACAGATATTCTGAATCACAATTTCAGTTGACACTTTGTCAGCTCTCTTGGTTTTTTTTGTATTTATCATTTATCCAATTAAGAAATTCCATTTCTCATACAATAATTAAAACCATTATGGGGATCGTAAATCTGTGTAACTCAACCACCCCAATTGAGATGGTCCTAAAATGTACTTAAGCTCTCTCATTCTTTTGTTTGTCAGTCAGGACTCTAGTCCTGCACTCCATGTACAAGTAAAAAAGCTAGCTTTAAGGGAATAATGAATAAATCTTGTAATTTTATATTACTAGTTATTTGTTTCCTTAACCAAACCTTTGAAACAGGTCTAACAAACAAAATGTAGCAGCCATTGAAGCTTCATTTTTGGTGGCACTCAGAATCACCAGAGCTATGAAACCTCACACCATTGCTGAGGATTTACTGTTGCCAGTGGCCAAAGACATTGTTTGAGTTACGATCAGAGACGAATTTGTTACGAAATTGAGTGCAATTTCCTTATCTAACAACACTGTACACAGAAGAATAGATGACATGTCTGCTGATATTCTTGATCAGGTAATCAAGGAAATTAAATCTGCTCCACTTCCAATATTTAGTATCCAGCTTGATGAATCTGCATATGTTGCAAACTGTTCACAGTTACTGGTTTATGTGAGGTCTGTTAATGATGGCGACTTTAAAGATGAGTTTCTTTTTTGCAAACCTCTTGAAACGACAACTACTGCACATGATGTATTTGACACAGTTGATTCATTTCTGAAAGAGCATAAATCTCTTGGGAAAAGGTTTATGGTGTTTGCACAGATGGTGCTCCAGCTATATTAGGATGTCAATCTGGATTTCAATGTTTGGTACTGAATGAGTCACCAAAAGTCATCAGAACTCACTGTACGACTCATCAGCAAATATTAGCAATGAAGACCCTGCCACAAGAGTTACAAGGAGTAATGAAAAGCATCATTAAGTTCTGTCAATTTTGTAAAGGCAAACACTTTAAACAGTCTACTGTTTTCGCAACTGTCCAATGAGTTGGATGCTCCAAACAATGCTCTGCTATTTCACACTGAAGTGAGATGGTTGTTGAGAGAAAACATTTTAAAATGTATTTTTGAGCTTTGTGATGAACTCAAAACATTTTTAAATCAGAAAGCAAGACCACAGTTAGAAGCACTTTTCAGCGATAAAAATGAACTGCAGAAAATAACTTAGTTGGTTGACATCTTTGCCATCTTGACTGAGTTAAATTTATCATTGCAAGGACCAAATGCAACATGCGTCAATTTGTCTCAAAAGATTCAATCATTCCAAATGAAACTTCAGCTTTGGCAAAAAAAAAATTGGATGAAAATAAAATTTACGTATTGCCTACCTTATCTGCTTTCTTTGAGGAATGTGACATCGAACCAGACAAAAGGATTACGATGAGAATTTCTGTGAAAGAACACTTGCACATGCTTGCAGACGAAAATTCATTGTACTTTCCAAATCTACCTGACACCCCATTTTCACTTGCCAGAAACCCATTCACAGTCAGAGTTGAAGATGTTCCTGAGACAGCACAAGAGGAATTCATTGAACTTATAAACAGCAATGCAGGGAGAACTGATTTCTCTACAATGACAGTTACAAAATTCTGGATCAAGTGTTTGCAGTCATATCATGTTCTCTCTGAGACTGTGTTGTGCCTTCTTCCATTTCCAACAACAGGGTTTTCCAGCTTGTTGGTTATCAAGTCTAAATACAGAAGTAGTCTTGTTGTGGAAGATGATCTTCCTTGTGCTCTTGCAAAGACTGCCCAGAGAATTTCTGATCTGGTGAGAAAGAAGCAATCTCACCCTTCGCACTGATGTTGGCTATTTATGCATACTGTTGCAAAATGTAGCAATGTAGTTTACTGTTGTTATATTAAGACTGTTACCCATGCTACACCATGTTTCAAGACAAAATTTCATTTATTTATAATTAGAAATAAATATTTTGTAATATATTATGTACTGTTTTTGTGATTAATCACTATGCTTTAATTATGTTCAATTTGTAAAAATGAAAACACATCCTGTATATCAGATATTTATGGTATGATTCATAGCAGTAGCAAAATTACAGTTATGAAGTAGCAACAAAAATATTTTTATGGTTGGGGGTTCACCACAACATGAGGAACTATATTAAAAGGTCAAGGCATTAGGAAGGTTGAGAACCACTTAGCTAAGGTCTTTAACAGGTCTCAACTTAACTGATTTGGTGATTTAAGGTAAGAAATGAGGCAGAGAATGCCTCCTCGCCTCCTTAAAAAAAATAAATTTGTAAGAGGAAGACCCTTAGGGTTTCTAGCCAAAATGCAAATAATCACTACTTACATTCACTCTCAGCTGATCAGGACCCAAACAATGACCAAGTAGGCTTGGCCTGGTACCACTTATAAAATGGTAAATATTTTCTATCTAAAACCAAGAAGCAGTATTATTTGCAAAGGAGACAAACTAGGATCCTTTCCTGTAAATTCAAGGGTGAAATGAGGATATCCATTGTTACCATTTCTATTTGACATAGTGCTAGAAATGCTAGCTATAGCATTAAGACCAGAAAAAGAAAATCAAAGAATAAACATAAGGAGAAACAAAATTAAAGCATTTTATAGATGATATGATAAGTGTACTTAACCCTAAAGGACAGCTAAAATTAATTGAAATAGTAACTTCATCAAACCTGCAGGATATAAAACAGAATTATTAGCATTTCTATATAATATTAATAAAATATGGCAGGAAGTGATGGGGGAAAATCTACTTAAATTATTGTCAAAATGTTAATAAAATATTTTGGACTCTATTTTTGAAGTTACACAAAAGAATATTCTAAATAAAACATCAAAATACTCTTTAATGGAATAAAGGCTTGCATAAATAATTGGAAAAACATTTATTGCTAATGGGTAGGATGAACCAATATAATAAAAATCACAGTACTACCAAATTGATTTACTTATTCACCATAACACCTATCAAGCTATAAAAGAATTACTTTACAAAACTAGAAAAAAGTAACAAAATTTACATGTAGGGAAATAAGTCAAGAGCATAAAAATTAATAATAAAAAAAAATATGAATTAAGGGGGAAGGGGACTTAGCAAAGCCAGATATCAAATTAAACACCTTACATCACCACCTTACCCCTATATGGACAATTCAGAACAAGGCACCTGAGAATTTTCAGTCAATAAACATTTATTAAGAACCTACCATGTGCTGTACCAAAGAGGCAAAAGACAGTCCCTGCCCTAAAGAAACCTAGAATCTAAAGGAGGAGATAATGTGTAAACAAATATATGCAAAGCAAGCAATATAGAGGTGTAATTAGAAAGAGTGAAAGGCACTGGAATTAGGGTTAAGAAAGGCTTCCAATAAAAGTTGGGATTTTAGTTGGCAGGTTAGTAGATGGAGTTAAAGAGGGAGAACATTGCAGGCATGGGGGACAAGCAGAAAATACATCCAGAACTGAGAGATGGTGGCTCTTGTTCCTGGAACAGCCAAGATACCAGGGTCTCTGAATCAAAAAGTACATGCAGGGCCAGCAAGGTAAGGTGTTGGAAAACTAGAAAAGTACAAGGGGGCTAGATTATGAAGGGCTTTAAATGCCAAACAGAGCATTTTGTATTTGATACTAGAGGCAATAACAGAGCCCTTAGAGTATAGTGCAGGGGAATGATATGGTTGGACCAGAACTCTAGGAAAATCACTTTAGTAGTTGAATGCAGGATGAACTGCAATGAGTAAAGTCTTGTGGCAGGCAGATCTATCAGCAGGCTATTATAATAGTCCAGGTGGGAGGTAAGAGCCTTCACTAGAGTAATGACAGAGTCAGAGGAGAGAAGGAGGCATATACGAGAGATGTTGCAAAGGTAAGATCAACAGGCCTTGGCAAAAGATATAAGGGGTGAGGGATTGTGACACATAACATGTGAACCTGCAAGGCTGGCAAGATTGCTGCCCTCTGAGTAATAAGAAAGATAGGGTAGGGGAATGGTAAAGGGAAAAAGACTTCTTTTGAATATGTTTAGTTTAATTCTTCTACTTGAAATCCATTTGAGAGATCTGAAAGGAAAGAGATAAGATACGTAAGAGATTGGAGGGCAGCAGAGAATTTGGGGATAAATAAGATTTGAGAATGATCAGCATAGAAATACTTCAATTCATGGGAGCTGATGAGATTACAAAATGAAGTAATACAGAGGGAGAAGAGAAGAGGGCCCAGGACAGAACCTGGAAGGACACCTAAGTTGTAATGGGAGTGGAAATTTAACGATCTTCCCTGCCCCCTAATAGGTCTAATATAATCACACAGAGTCTGTGGTGGGAGGAGTTTGCTGAACATGTGTAGCAGAACCCAGAGGAAGCTGGGAGTTGGAGCAGCTAGCACAGTGGGAGAGAGAGGATACAGGTTAGAAGAGAGAGAATACAGGTAAGCAGACATCTAGGTTTGTGAGTGTTTGTTTGTGGGAAGCCTAAAGGAAGGTGTGGCTCCTTGCTGTGTTATGCTGTATTAACTTCTTTGTTGCTATGATGGATTTGACTTTCTGGTGTTGGGATTTGGTTTTCTGGCATCTGAATAAATGTTTTGTTTCTGTCTTATATATGGAGAGTCTTTTATATTTTGCTATTCAGAACTGTGCCAGCATATTCATAGTCACCGTCAATACTGTAAATATTGCATTGGTCCTACATTAGGTTAGAGGGCAAGATATGGATAAGGTTTCAGCAAAGGAGTAGGGTTAGAAGGAGCAGTCAGAGAGGCAGGACAAGAAGAAGAGAATGATGCCTTAAAAATCTAGAGACAAGAAAGTATCAAGGAGGTAAACCACAGTGTCAAAGATAAAGGCGAATGAGTATTAAGAAAAAGTCATTGGATTTGGCAACTAAGAGATCATTGATAACTTTAAGGAGAACAGTATAACTGGAATAGCTAGGTTGAAAGCCAGATCTGTAAGGGGTTAAGAAGACAGTAAGAAGTGATCAGACTCCCAAATGAATAGGAGCATAGGAAAATAAAAGGGCTAGTGAATGATACAGGGGTAGCATGGACCAAGAGTCTGAAGAAAATGAAACAAGTTGGGATATTCTATGTGGGAATCTAGAAAGTCACCAGAACTACTTTGAGGAGATATGTTGCAATGGAAAGAGCATACTGGTCTTTGCCATAGTACAAGGGGAGGGAATAAAGCATAAGATGCGTACTTTACATAGGATAAGTTATAAAGGGCTTTTAATGCCATACAGAGGATTTTATATTTGATCTCGGAGGTAATATGGAGCCACCGGAGTTGCTTAAATAGTGGTGTGACACGGTCAGATTGATGCTTCAGGAAGACTTATTTGACTGCACAGTAAAAGATGTAGTGTAAAAAGAGACTTGAGAAAAGGAGATCAATCAGCAGGTAATAGTTTAAACAACAAAGAGCAGTGAATTAGAGCACCAGCCCTGGAGTCAGGAGGACCTGAGTTCAAATCTGGCCTCAGACAGTTAACACAAAAGCTAGCCATGGGCAAGTCACTTAACCCCAATTGCCCTACCTTTCCCCCTCCAAAAAACACCCCCCCCCAAAAAAAAACAGACCAGGCATAAGGTGATGAAGGCCTTTACAGAGTGATGATAGTATCAGAGAAGAGAGGAGGCCATGTTGGAGATTTTATGAAGGTAAAATCAACAGGCTTTGGCAACAGAATGGATATGGTGAGTAAGAAATAGTGAGGAGTCACAGATGACAGCTGGGTTATAAGTCTGTGTGACTGGGAGCATGGTCATACCTTCAACAGTAATAGAAAAGTTTAGAAGGGAGAGGTTTTAGGAAAAAAAGAGAATGAGTTCAGTTTTGGAGATATTAAGTTTAAGATGTCTACAGAATATTCAAATTGAGATGTCTAATATGTAGTGAGGAGATGTCTAACTGAAGGTCAACAGAGAGATTAGGCTGTATAAGTAGATTTCAGAATTATCAGCATAGAGATAATCATTGAAACTATAGGAACTGATGAGATCGCCAAATAAAATAGTATAGAGCAGTGGTTTTCAACCTTCCTAATGCCGCGACCCTTTAATACTTGTATGTGGGCATATCTGCATGTGGGCGGACCCACCCGGAGATGGAGAGAGGAGCGGTGTCTCGGTTCCTAAGACCATCAGAAATATGTGTTTTCCAATGGTTTTAGGCAACCCCTGTGAAAGGGTCGTTCGACCCCCAAAGGGGTTGTGACCCACATGTTGAGAACCACTAGTATAGAGGGATAAGAGAAGTGGACCCAGGATGGAGTTGTGAGGGATACCATAATTAGTAGGTGTCATGACGTAGGAGACTGAGGAGAGGTCAGACAGGTAGGAAGAAAACCAGGAGACAGTAATGTCATGGAAGCCTAGAGAGCAGAAAGTATCACTGAGAAAAAGGTGATTGACAATGTCAAAGACTATAAAGATGTCGAGAAGAATGAAGACTGAAAAAAGAAAATTAGATTTGGCCAGAGGTCAATGGTAACTTAGGAGAGAAGTGTTTCAGTTCACAGATGAAGTAGAAAGTCAAGTTGTAGAAGGTTGAAAAGAGATTGAGAAAAAAGGAGTAGAGACATCTATTATAGTTGGAGAGAAGAGAATAATTAGTAGGGATGGAAAGATTAAGTGAGGCTTTTTGTTATAGTATATTTGTAGACAGTGAGGAAACAGCCAGTAGACAAGGAGAGACTGAAGATAAGTGAGAGAAAGATGGAATGGAATCACAGAAGGGTTTGCTTGGCAAGGAGAATGGCAACCTCTTCTTGTGAAATCAGGATAAAGGAAGAAATGCTGGAAGAAGGTCGCTCAGAGGGAGCTTTTGGTAATCAGCCTCAATTTTTTCAGTTAAACATGAAGCAAAGTTCTCAACTGAGAGGGTTAGTGAGGAAGAGCCATGGGAGATTTGAGAAGGGATGAAAAGGCTTGGAAGAGCCACTAAAAGGATTGCCTTATATTGTCTATATCTGGTTATCATTTTAAGCATCTTTCAAGTTGTAGCTCATTTTATTAAAATGTTATTTATATTCAACAAAATTAAAAAAAATAAAGAACTGTAACATGAAGTTTTATAAATAATAATAAGAAAATGAGGTTTTGACAGATTATTTTTTAAAAATTAACTTTTATGTTTATTTTTAGTTTATATCACTCATTTCCGAAAGATTTTGAGTTACAAATTTTCTCCGTCTTTCCCCTACCTACCACCCTAAAACAGTGATCCTACTGTATACCCCCTCCCCCAAACTGCTCTCTCCTATATCCTCCCCCATTTCCCCTCTGACTTTCCAGTACGGCAAAATGGATCTCCATACCCCAGTACATGTATATCTTATTTCCAAGTTACATGTAAATAATAATAATAATAATAATAACAATATTTAAAACATTTGTTTTTAAAACTTTGAATTCCAGATTCTTTCCCTTCCTCTCTCATCTACCACCCTTACCAGGAAGATAAGCAATTCAATATAGGTTGTACAT
>CM053597.1:163408695-163422376 GCA_028646575.1 Pseudocheirus occidentalis | reverse complement strand
TCTTGAAGGATGCTTTCCAAGTTCTTTTTTTGATCATGGCTTTCAGGTAGTCCAATAATTTTCAAATTGTCTCTCCTGGATCTATTTTCCAGGTCAGTGGTTTTTTTCAAGGAGATATTTCACATTGCTTTCTATTTTTTCATTTATTTGAAACTGTTTAATAGTATCTTGGTTTCTCATAAAGTCATTAGCTTCCACTTGCTCCACTTTAATTTTGAAGGAATTATTCTCTTCAGAGTGCTCTTGAGATTCTTTTTCCATCTGGCAAATTTGACTTTTTAAGGCATTCTTGTCCTCATCGGCTTTTTGAACCTCTTTTACCATTTGAGTTAATTTGTTCTTTAAGGTGTTGTTTTTTTGAGTCAGGTTGTTGACTCTCTTTTCATGATTTTCTCGCATCATTCTCATTTCTCTTCCCAATTTTTCCTCCACTTCTCTTATTTGGTTTTCAAAGTCCTTTTTAAGTCAATCTGTGGCTTATAGGCAAACTTCATGTTTCTTGGAAGCATTTGGTGTGGGAGTTCTGACTGTGTTGTCTTCCTCCCATTCCATGCTTTGATCCTTTTTGTCCCCAAAAAAAGGATTCTAGAGTTTTACTGCTGTTCTTACTTTGCTTCTTTTTCCTGCTCATTTTGGCCAGTCAATTAATTGCTTGATTTTTTAGCTCTGTGGAACTCTGCTTCCAGGGGGGAAAGCTCTGTCCCAAATCACTGGGGTTTTCACAACTGCCTGGAGCTATTGGGGGAGTGCTGCGGCCCCCATCAGCTATGGCTGGCTGAAAGTGCTCCCCAGGACCACCACCCAAGACCATGATCCATATCCAGGCCACTCAACACCAGAGCCTTTGGCCCTGATCAACTGTCTTGCCCCCCCCCCTGCAATCTGCAGGCTGGGAGCTCTGAAGCAGCCCAGTGGAGGCTGTTGCTGCTTGCAGCCATTCCTGCCGCTACTCCCACTTCTCACTGCTTCCTTGCCCTGGGAGCGGTTTGGCCAGACTGCTTTTCTCCCCCAAATTTAGCTAAATTCCACTGACCTTTCTCTTAGCTTTGTTTCTCCTGGCTTGATAAATGTGGAAACTGCCCCCAGCTGCTGCTGATCCACTCTCCTGGAGACTCCAGCTGCAGCTCCTACCAAAAGTTCTGGGGCCAGGCCGCTGTTTCAGGCTGGGCTGGTTTCAGCTCCCAGCCTGCTGCAATGAGCCCCACCTGCTGAGCTCCCTTCAGCAAGAAATGTGTTTTCTATATTTTTGTGAGTTTTGGAGCTCTAAAATTTGTTTAGAGTCATATTTTATGCGTATTTAAGGTGGCTGTGTGGGAGCTGTGAAACTTTGCTGCTTCTATGCTGCCATCTTGGCTCTGTCTGAGGATTCTGGTTTTTAATCCATTATGCTGTCTGCTTCCATTTTATGGGTGAGTACAACCCATTCACATTCACAGTTTTGATTACTGTATATTTCCTTCTATCCTATGTTTCCCCTGTTCATCCTTCTCATTATTTTAACCTGTCCCTCTTCACCAGTGTTTTGTTCCTTACCACCATTTCCCTACATCTGTTCTCCCTTTTGTCAGTCTTCCTGCCTCTCTTATTCACCTGCTCTTCTAATCCCTATACATTAAGATAGATTTCTATTTCCAACAGAGTGTGTATGTTATTCCCTCTTTAAGCTTCTTTCATGTGAGGTAATTTATCTCATTCTACTTCCCTTCCTTCTTCTTCTAGTGCAATCCTCTTTTCTATCCCTTAATTTTGTTTGTTTGTTTGCTTGATTTTTTTTGATGTTTTTTTAATATCATCTCCTCAAAATCCTATATATACTCTCTATATACTCTTAACTGGATGAATAGTGATACAATTCTTAAGAATTACAAGTATCATCTTCCCATGTAGAGGTTAACCTTATTGAATCCTTTATGTTTTCCCCTCTTTTTTGTTTGCCTTTTTATGCTTCTCTTAAGTCTTGCATTTGAAAGTCCCATTTTCTATCTAGCTCTAGTTTTTTTATCAGGAATGCTTGAAAGTCCTCTATTTCTTTAAATATTGGTTTTTCCCTTCGAGGATTTTATATTAAGTTTTGCTATGTAGGTGATTCTTGGTTGTGATCTTAGCTCCTTTCCCTTCTGGAAAATCATATTCTAAATCAGTGGTTCTCAACCTTCCAAATGCTGCAACCCTTTAATACTCGTATGTGAGCATATCTGCAAGTGAGTGGACTCACCTGGAGATGGATACAGGAGCGGTGTCTTGGTTCTTAAGAACATCAGAAATATGTATATTCCAATGGTCTTAGACAACCCCGTTCAACCCCCAAAGGGGCTGCAACCCACAGGTTGAGAACCACTGTTCTAAACCCTTCAGTCATTTAATGTGAAAGCTGATAAATAGTGTATAATCCTGACTGTGGTTCCACAATAAATAATTCAATAATTTCTTTCTGGCTGCTTGAAGCACCCCTTTTCCTGGGAGTTCTGTAGTTTGGCTATAAATTCCTGGATCTGTTTAAGAATGTACCTGGCAGATTCTTTCAATTTCTGTTTTACCTTCTGGTTTAAGGATATTGGGGAAATTTTCCTTAATAATTTCTTGAAATATGATGTCTAAGCTATTTTTTAAATCATAGTATCAGTTGTTTTCAATTGTCTCTTTTGGATCTATTTTCCAGGTCAGGTGTTTTTCTAATAAGACATTTTAAACTTTCTTTTTTTTCATGCTTTAGATTTTGTTTGATTGATTCTTGATGTTTCATGGAGTCATTAGTTTCCAGTTGCCCAAGTTTGTAGGAGTTTGTATCTCCTTTTACATTTGGCCAATTCTTTTTGAGGAGTTGTTTTCTTCAGTGAATTTTTGTTCATACTTTTCCATTTTCTGTGCTTCATTTACCAAAATGTTGACTTTTTTCATGATTCTTTTGCGTCACTCTCCTTCCTTTTCCCAATTTTTCTTCTACCTCTCTTAGTTAACTTTTAAAACCCTTTAAAAACTCTTCCAGGAGTTCTTTTTGGGCATGCTGAATTCTTTTTGGGGAATGGGACAAAATTCACTTTTTCTTTGAGGCTTTTCATTTAAGTGTTTTGACATTGTTTTCTTATTCTGAGTCTTTACTTAAATCTTCTGTGTCATCATAGTAACTTTGTGGTCAGGTTCTTGTTTTCTGTTTGTTTTGCTTCATTTCCCAATCTATTTTGTGACTGTTTTGAAATTACATTATGATTGTCTTGTTGGACTGTGTTCATGGGGTAGAGGGGGCACTATCCCAACCTTCTTGTGCTAGGAGGGAGGGAGTTGACCCTGGTCTGTTGTTCTGAGTGTGTGAGGTGTCTAAGCTGACTGTTACTGAGGAGCTATGGGGTCTGGCCTCTGGCCTGCTAGTCCAGGGCCAGTGACCCACTCCTAGGCTCAGGGCATTGCTACTGGTTTGACTAGATGCTGCCTGCACTCACCTTTGCTACCCTTTTGCCTATGAGACAAATCTTTCCTGCTGACTTTCTGAGTTGTCTTGGCCTGGAAAATTTTTTTTGCCTCATTCTTTCATTGGTTCTGATGCTCTAGAATTCATTTTGAGGCATTATTTTTTTGTTGTTTAGAGGTAAATTTGGGAGAGTTCAAGTGAGTTTCTACCTTATCTGCCATCTTCTGTTTTTATTAGTACTAAAACTAACTTAGACAAAGTAATAGATCCTAAATGTTGTTTGTTCTTTGCTAAATTATTTGTCTCTAGGGAATGCAAAGAAAAGTAACTGGGCTTTGAAAGTGGTATTTGATAAAGAAGAAGAGAATTGGGCATAGGGCATAGAGCCTTTCAGCCTGAATTTTACCAGGGCAATCTAGTAGGGAGCATGATAGCAATATGAGAGGGAATCATAATGATTTTTAAAAGATTTTATAAATTCCTTAAGTTTGGTAAAAATCCATATGAATTAAAATATCATGGTCCACCCTCCTAACACCCTCAAAACCAGAACAATGGAGTTTAAGCATTAGTATTAGCTAAAAGAGAATTAATAAGCATAAGGATACTTCGGGAATGTTTGTTTCTTACATTGTGGAAGTGTTGACTAAGGCAGTAGCTCCTAATTTTTTTGTTCCCCAAACCCTTTCCAACAACAACATACAATGTGTTGTGAACCATCAGGGTAATTGCATATTCAATTCATATTGTTTTATATGTATTTATTAAGTGCCTAAGGTAACAGTGATAAATTTTGCACAAAAAGCTCCGAAATGAAATTTATATTATGTAATTATAAAATATAAATGTTATTCTACTCATAATTATGAAAACTCTAAATGCAAAATAAAACTCTAAGTATAATTATGAATATTTTATGTGGGACCTTTGCTAAGAATTTTAAACGGTTTCCTAGTAAGACCTCATGTCCTATAATTAGCTATAAGGCTTCATACTATATTTCTTTTACTAACTTTGTTGAATATGAATAACATATGAAATATGACCCAATTTGGAATGTGCTTAAAGTGATATGATGACCATATGCAAACTTAATTTTGATATTTGAATAGAGCTTTATAACATTTAACTCAACAACAGATAGTCTTAAAACTGTTTCCACATCAAGTTTATTTCTGTATTTTAATTTAAAATAAGAATGAAGTGAAAATGTTTGCTCCCATAAATAATGTGGCAGCAAATGACATAAGAATTTGACAAGCTAACTTGCTTGTAAGATGGAAGTTCATTTAAAATTTTTAGTTATCTAACTAATTTACAAAATTAAATGTGATATAAAATGTACTTTTCTAGTGTCTAATAACAAGACTGTATTAAATGACAAATAAATGTATGTAAGGTACAATATGTTGCTTCATTTTTAACAATGTTTACATCTACATTAACTTTTGTATGGAGAGGATCTCTTTAGAGATAGCTTCATTCTTTTCTACAACTGACATACTGGCTACATCCTCTGAGAAATTCTGCTGAAAAACTGACCCGTGTTGACAGGCATTTTATTTGAAAATCTACCAAACTGAAGAATCATATCACAAGTGGAGGATATGTCTAAGTCATAAAATAGCTTTAATACTGCAATGAGACACAGTATAAGATATATTTCTGCTGAATGCTTGTGATAGTCCATGATAGTTTCAAGATAATTTTTAAGTGATCATGGTTTTCAAACATCCTGACATTTATTGGTACTGCAAGAATGAAAATATTCATAGCATCTTGATCATGTCATTATACTATCGATGATATAGAATTATATGGTAACAGAAAGGAATGAAGGAGCTCTCTAATGTGTACAGAATGCAAATGAGGGTATATCCATGCATCAGATTACCTATTGGGAATCTATTTGCAATCAAACTTTTCACTCCTGGGGCCATGGATATTTGTTTGTGGGTTTGTTTGTTTATTGGTGGAGGGAAGTCAAGGTAATTGGGGTTAAGTGACACGAGGTCACACAACTCATGTGTCAAGTGTCTGAGGCCAGATTTGAACTCCGGTCCTTCTGACTCCAAGGTCAGTGCTCTATTCACTGTGGCACCTATCTGCCCCCATTATGGCTATTTAGAAACAATTTGATGACAGGTGGAGAAACTTCAAGAACATGTTGCACTAAGTCAGAAGTGGACACTTTGCCTTAATAGCTACACAGACACAGAAATCATTGTGTATAAAATGGTTTTGATTTTTTTCAGAAACAAACCTATATTACTTCACACATATACATGCCTGTTGTCACAAATGAAAACATATTTGCAGAAAATTTGGGGCAATTACTTGATACATAAAGCAGAATAAAAAATTTTTTTCAACATTGTTGGGAGCCACCTGAGTTCCAGCCTCAAGTGTGTGTGTGGAGACGCAGGAGAGAAATGACTAGGCCATGTGGGTAGTTCAGGGAAGAATCATGAACTCTGTTCAATGATTCTTTGAGCAAGATTTTTAAAGATCCAAAGAACAAACATTCAAGTGTTCTCATCAAAAGCTGAGTTTGTTACATCCTGGGATATTATCATAGTTTTATCATTACAATAGCCTGCTACATCCTGGAAGTAAACTCAGATAAAATCAAGTTTCTAAATTCTAGGCACCAAAAGTCTTGAAAAAGCCAACAGGTCTTTGGACGTCAGTTAACATTTTAAAGGTATAAAGAAAGAGAATGCAACTGAGAGCAAGTTTCCAAGCATCTGGGTTTGTTTAGGGCAAACCTAGGCCAAAACCACTTCTCCAAGATATCTGCATATGAACTGACCCCAAAAATCAAATGCTTTGGCTTGCTTTACAACATGAACCTGGTGGACCAACATCCTGAATGCCCAAGGGGTTCATAAAGAGCTAAGTGAAAAGTTCTAGATTAAGGGAAAGGTTACAACTCTAAAAAGAGGAGTTAGGAAAGGGTGACTCCACCAAAGGTTTTAGCTAGCCTAATGACCTTCAATACCAGAACAAGAGTCTTAGTGGAGACTGACTGATTCAGTCAGTCAAGTTGCTTATTCCATTCTGAGGTGCTATAAGCAGATCCTACTTATATATATCCTCTCTTCCCTGGCAGGTGTTTGAGTTCCAGTTGACTCCAGAAGACATGAAAGACATTGATGGCATTAACAAAAACCTTCGTTACATGACCCATAATCAGTGAGTTTTTACTCTTAGCATCTTACTTTCTGTCTTAGAGGTCTGTGACTGCAGGGACATAGAGTAGAACTTTAAAGGAAGGATTCCTTTTTGAAGTCCTTCACACAGAAGTTATAAATCTACCAAATACATTGTTTTACAATGGTCATTAGATCTCCTCTTGCTTTTATCTGAAGCACCACTCTGTGGACCTGTCCTATGCAATTATTCTGGGTTAGATCTAAAAAAAGCTATTTCAATAATTGAGGCCCAGGCAGCTAGGTGGCAGAGTAAGTAGCACTAGCCCTGGAGTCAGGAGGATCTGAGTTCAAATTCAGCCACAGACAACAACACAAAATTAGCCATATGACCTTGGGCAAGTCACTTAACCCCAACTGCCCTACCTTCCCCTCTCCAAAAAGCAAAAACAAACAAAAGAGCAATAATTGAGGTTCATGGGTAAAATTACAGTAAGGTATTTGCAACTTCAGTCATTTGTCTGCCCTCAAATGTGGCTGTTCAGTTCTCTATGTAATCCTCCTGTTTCTGTTTTTATAGTTTAATAGAAAAAATGTATTTTTTCATACATGGATTTTATTATTTTTTTGTGCAAAATGGGTCCTTTTCTTCCACCTTTAGTAACCAAACTTCTCCCATACAAACAGAGCAGTACATTATGTCAGAAAATTGGGTTCTAATTATGTTTCTGATGCTTACTAGCTATGAGACAATGAACAAGTCCCTTAACCCCTCTAAATCTCAGTTTCTTAGAAAATCTGGAAAAAGAAGGGTTTGGATTAGATGATATTTAAGGACTCCAAATTAGTGTGTGCTCTAGGGTCTACATCTTGGGAAGGTGAGCACTAGAGCAATACTCTTTAATGTTACTGTGGGAAAATATAATGATAGACATTCAAGAATAGATGAAGTGTGTCTTCCTCCAAACCAATTTCCTATAAAGATTCTTTTATTTATCCTTCCTTGGAAAGTGAGATTCAGAGAAGCCCCATACCTCTTCCCATGACTGCTTTTATTCTCATTAGGTGGCTGGTCCTATGTTAGCCTAGGGATAGTGGGAAATTATATAAATGTGATCATTTAAGTAAGTATGATACATATCTTTGAATTTTCTCTCTTCTAACTTTGAAACCATTTTTCATGTCTCAAACTGAACTCATTATCTTTCCTCCATATACCTCCATATTTCCCATATTACCACTGCTGTACTCCCAGCCCCAAGGTTTACAACCTAGGCCTTATCCTCGACTCCTCACTATCTCTAGCCCCAGCCCTTCTCATAGTCAATCTATTGCCAAGGCCTGTTGATTTCACTTTTGTAGCATATTTTGAATATGCTGCTTCTGTCCTCTGATACTGCCACCACTGTGGTACAGACCCTTTTCACCTCCTACTTGAACCATTGCAATAAATTTTTTGCTAAGTCTGTCTGCCTTATGTCTCTCCCCATTCCTATTCATCCTCCATCAAGTCACCTAACAAAAGTCACCTAATGAACCTTCATGGCTCCCTGTCATCCCCAGAAGGAAATAAAAAATTCTCTATTCAGTATTTGGAGTCCTTCATAAGCTCCCCCTACCCCGCCTTTCCAGTCTTCTCACACTTTACCATTTGCCATGTACTCTTCAATACAGAGACACTGGCCTCCAGGTATGCCATCTTACAGCTCTGGATGGTTTCTCTGGCTCTCCTCCACTCTTGGAATATTCCCCTCACCTCTGTCTCCTGGCTTCATGGCTTTCTTCTAGTGCCAACTAGAAGTCTACCTTTTATGGGAAATCTTTCCTGTCTTCTCTGAGTTCTAGAGCCTTCCCTCTTTGGATTGTTCCCTGTATATAGTTTGTTTTACATATTTGTTTCCTTGTGGTCTCCCCCATTAGATTGTGGGCTCTTCAAGGCCAGAGATTGTCCTTTGCTTTCCTTTGTGTCCCCATTGCTTAGAATAGTGCCTCCCATATGGCAGGCATAGTAAATGTTTATTGACTGACATGCTGCATGGTGGATTATTTGCTATGCCATTGATTGCCCTTGGAATATCTCCTCTTTCTGATTCTATACAAACAATTAGAATTAAATAGGGTTCATAGTAGAGCTTGGCCAAAGTCCACCACAATACTTTTCCTGGTCTAAATTCCCTCCATGCTGTGAGTGTAAAGCCTATTTTATTAAGTGATATGGATAAAGGAATGTCATGGTTTAGGGAGGCAGTTAACAATTATCATGGGAAAAGCACTGAATGTCAAGTCTTAAGTTTTAGCTTTGATTCCTCTCTCTGCCACTTTCCATAAGTTTGGCTCAGAGGTGGTCACTTCCCCTCGGTTGGCTTCAGTGTCCTAAATCATACTCTTCTAAATACCCACTGGATACATCACCCTTCTTAATGATAACGATAATAATGAAATAGCATTTACATATTGATTTATGGTTGCCAAGTCCTTTGTATTCATAGTCTTAAGTGAATGTTGCAATCACCCTGTAAAACAAGAAATCCAAAAACTATTATTCTCCATTTTAAAGATGATGAAATTGAGCTTCTGAGGCATCATGGTAATTTGTCCATAGTCATACAGTCACTAAATGAGAGAGCTGGAACTTGGATCAAACTTTTCTGTTGCCAGAGCCAGGATCAGTTGTTTACTGTTCAGTTGAGTCAATCATGTCTCACTCTTTGTGACCCCATATGAGGTTATTTGGCAAAGATACTGGAGCTGTTTGCCATTTCCTTCTCCAGGTCTATTATACCACCCCTTTATTTTCCTTATATCTCAGAAATGTTTTTTGTTTAAGGAAACTGAACAAAGCCTGCTTGAACCCAAGGCAAGAGGGATCTATAGCAAAGTTTTCACTCAGTGTTTAGATGCATGGACCAAAGAATACAAACTACTAATAAAGATTGTATTTCTTAATCTGGGAATGGGTGTTTTGAGCAGATTGGATTTGGGGGGAGATAAGTTGTTAGAGTTAGTGTGTTGGAGAAATTTCCTTAATGCTTAAGACTTGTCCCTGTATGTTTCTCCCTTTTTAGACTCAAGGAATGCCCCAACTATCCTTTTAATGATGAATATTAATGAAGTTCATACTCAGAAGATTTGTGGCCCTGAAACATTGCACTTCTCTCAAAGGAATAGCTTACTTTCTGTTAATATATAATTCTTTTTTTAGTTTAAATATATCCTGGAGAAGAAAACAATCATTAAAATTTTTTTTAGAAAAATACATTCTGTGATTACACACAAACTCAAACCCCAGAAGAATACTAGCTACTTCAACTCTCGAGGCTGGCAAATATCTATACCTGAGGCAACCATTAAGGTAAAAATTAATTCTTCAAATATGGGATCTGTCTGTAATAAAGAAAATGTAACTTTGATACATACTATTCCAGGTGCACTTTCATGATTTTAATAATTGATAGCCAAGCAATCTATCAAATAAAAATCTGTCAAATAAAAACAAATAAAAATTATTCTTTATAAAATAAACTTGTAAACCTAACAATAACATAACCTGTATTATGGATTTTTTTAATTTATTGCCATCATCAATTTGGTTTAATGCATTTATAAATCATTGCATTGAAAATCACTTCATCATATATCAACATGAGGAACCATATTAAAGGGTCTCAGCATTAGGAAGGTTGAGAACCATTGCTATAGAAGGTAAAGCATTAAGATTATCTTACTTTAAATGATTCATAATATAATTTAGTTATGTTTAAAATTGCAGATGATCTCATTCAATATCTAAGTTTCCCAAAGACTTCCAGCACCACAAATTATAGAACCTACTACTTTAAATTAGCTCCATTCCAAAGATTTGCAGTGGTAGTTCTACTTTCTCATATCCTTAAAATATTTCAGCATTTACAAAATCTTTCAACTATAATTTGGAAATTTACAGTAAAGATATTACATTTCAGTTACAAATTTGCTCTCTAATTAGTTTATAATGCCTAAATTTCTACAAACCAGGAAAAAAGATTTCCTTTCTTTACTTGTCTAACTTCATCTCTGTAATCTCAATCTGACTAGGGTTGAAATGACAGAAAGTATTTTGAATTTTTTCTTTCTTTTTTTTTTAATTCCTAAAACCTTGTCTTGAGCTAAAAGTCTGAAGCAGGAGTAAATCTCAGGCTATTGGGAAGGAGAGTTTAGCATCAGATTGTGGAAAGGTGAGAGAACAGTTTCAAGTATGAAACTCAATTAATCTCCAGCCACCATTCTAAACTCCCTTTCTGCATTTTTCTTCCAGCATTCTTTGTTGTTCAGCTGCATTGCCCCTTAGAAATCTGCCATATAGCAAAATCTCCAAATAACACCACACATGGCAAAACACATTTTCCTGAGAACCTCATAGGGTGGGAGAAAAAGGGGTCTTCTACTTCTGGGATACAAGTGTTTACTTTATAAACCCCCAACCCTGGTCAACAGTTTATCTCACTTATATACTTTGAAGCTTCCCTCATTAGCCTAGGGTTATTCTGAGTGAATAGTTGTAGGACTGATATTAAGTGAACTATTCATCAATATCACTCACTCAACTAAAGGCATATTAGGATGTGAGAAGACACAAGACAAATATCTGATAAAATATTGCCTCTGGGCCCATCATGTGATTCAACTGGTGGTCTTTGCCTTTCAGTCCTGAATCACAGTGCCATACTCACCAGGATATCAGAGTGTCTTCCACTAGGCACAGATAACTAGTTTATTTCTGATGGCCACAGGAGAGTTGAAATACATGGAGAGAAAAAAAAGGAGAGAGACAGACAAAGACTGAGACAGTACTGATGACCAAATTTAATAGAAGGTAGCATTGCCCCCAGAGTCCTTAGGTAATCATTCTTAGAGAACTACTCATTTGCTAATAAGGGCGGCTAAGCTAGTTATAAATCTACTCTGAGACTATTCTAAGTCAGAGTGTCACATAGCCCCCAACATTACGTAGAATTCAAACAAAGGAGAAAATATTGCATCCCCAACATTACGTAGAATTCAAACAAAGGAGAAAATATTGCATTCCACTAGATAACTAAGGTTACTCACCTACTTCTCACCGTACAGATTGATCTCATCTAGTTCAGTCCTGTTCTTGGAGCATCTCAGACTGACCAGAAAAGATCCCACTTCTGACACCAAAACTTTTTGGCAGAAAAGAAACCAAGAGTTAAAATAAATTTAGAAATTTGTTAAGACATCTAACTGGGGGGAGAACTGAAAAAAAGGTGGATTGCTCTCCCATGTCTCTTGAGTTACACATATAGGATTCAAAAAAGGAACAAAGAAACAACGAACTACCAAATGAAAATACCTTATGACTTTATGTATTTCTGTGTGAATTATATCAATTGATCCCAATATTACATTCAGTTGTTTGGGGAGAAAACAGGAAAAGAAGGGGTTCTACTGTTGAACTTTAGGGACCCATACATTGAGGTTTAGGGGTGCTCAAAACCCCAAAATACCAATACTCCAGGTCCTTCTGAATGAATTTGTCTTAAGTCTCTGTAAGCCAAAGTGAAGCAAAGTTTATTAAAGATTCACCATAATGAGTAGACCATTAAGGAGCCTAAGTATTTGTGATGGTTGTATTGGACAAATGGGCCAGAATAATCTGACACAGAGTGAATCTGTGCTAGATTGAATTCTCAGCCCCATCATGGAGACAAGATGGATCTTATATGCAGAAAGATTGTGGGAGAATTTGTGGGATTGTGGGAGGCAGTCTAGACGAGGGGTTTGGGGAGGATTTTGAGTCTAAGGAAGCTCTTTGATAGAACTGAGGTCAGATTCCAGTAATGGAATTAAAGGTGGAAAATAGCTGGAGGATACCTGGAGATGACATACAATGGAGAGCTAGGTTAGTTTAAGGGTAACAGATTTGGGTAAAGATATTTTGGTAGGATCAAGCATGCGAAATAGCTGGACAATGGATGGCTAGGCTAAATTAGGAGTAAGAGATTTGAGCCTAGCTATAATTCAAGGCTTATGGCCTCAGGCAAATGCCTCAAAAAGTGGGAAAATTCAATCAGAGTTCAAGGGATTTCCCAGAGTACGTACTCCATCACTACCAAATTCCTTCTATGAAAAATGTGATCTTAATATCTAAACCAAGGACAGTTGAATCACATGGAGGCACGGGGAGACTATAAAACAAATGTTAGCAAAGAGACTATAGCAACATATCTCAAAGATTATACACTATGACCAAGTGAGATTTATACCAGTTATATTAGGCAAACTATAAACATAATTGGCCATATGATTTCTTGTTTTAAAAAAAATGGTAGAAAGCAAAGTAATGAATGGATCTTTCTTTAACATAAGTAATATCTAACTAAAACCAAGAGCCAACATTATCTGCAATGGGTTTTTTCCAATAAAGATCATAAAAGCAAGGAGAGAAAATAAGGATACCCATTAGTATTCACTGTAGTACTAGAAATATTATCTATAGCAATAACATAAAAAGAAGTTGAGGGAATAAGCACAGACAAAAGAAAATAACCACTTTTTATAGATGATATACTGACTTACTTAGAGAACACTAGAGAGGTTACTAAAAATTAATTATCTCAATACCCTTGGAAAAGTTGCAGGATATAAAATCATCCCTATATAAATAAGTACCATTTCTAAATTTTCAAAAAAAAATCCAGCAGGAAGAGATGGAAAGAGAAAGTACATTTTAAGCAACTACAAAGGGGTTACATGATCAACCAGGTGGAAAATTATCAACTAATAAATAAAAATTCATTAAGCACCTACTATGTACCAAACCTTGTGCTAAGTGCTGAGAATACAAAATGAGGCAGAAGTAAGTCCCTGCCCTCAAGGAACTTGCATTCATATGGAGGAAACACTATGTAAACAAATACATGCAAAGCAAGCTATATGCAAGATAAATAGGAAAAAAGAGAGAGAAGTCACTAGAATTAGTGGGAGTGACCTGGGTGAGGATCCAGCAAAGGAGATGAAGAAGGATACCAGATGGGTTAAGAGAATCAAGAGAAATGTCACAAAATCCCAGGGAGGGGAAAGTATATAGGATGTCTTTAATACTGTCAAAAGTTGCAAAAGG
>CM053597.1:163371589-163402026 GCA_028646575.1 Pseudocheirus occidentalis | reverse complement strand
TTGAGATTCTTTTACCATCTGGGAAATTTGACTTTTTAAGGCATTCTTCTCCTCACTGGCTTTCTGGGCCTTTTTTGCCATTTGAGTTAATCTATTTTTTAAAGTGTTGTTTTCTTCAATCGGGTTGTTGACTCTCTTTTCATGATTTTCTTGCATCATTCTCATTTCTCTTCCCAATGTTTCCTCCACTTCTCTTATTTGTTTTTCAAAGTCCTTTTTCAGTTGATCTATAGCTTGTAGGCATTCTTCAAGTGTCTTGGAAGCATTTGGTGTGGGAGTTCTGACTGTGTTGTGTTCCTCCTGTTCCATGCTTTGATCCTTTTTGTCCACAAAAAAGGAATCTAGAGTTTTATTGCAGTTCTCCCTTCTATAGCCCCAGTTCCCTGTTTTCATGGGGCCCAGGGCTTTTTGCCTACTCCCTTGCTAGGACATTCATTTCTTCCTCTAATGTCCTTCTGCTTCCAAACAGCTGTCTGATATTTCACAATCCCATTCTCATCACCATATGTAGCACCAACGCAATATTCACAGTATCAACAGCAACTGTGAATATGCCAGCATAGTTCTGAATCACAAACTATAACAGACTGTCTATATAGAAGATAGAAGCAAACCATTTATTCTGGCACCAGAAAGCCCAATCCCAACACCAGAAAACCAAATTCATCATAGCAACAAAGATATATATACACAATAATATTGTAGAAAGCATCACCATCCCAAAGCCTTCTCACAAACACTCACAAGCCTAGCTGTGTCCTTACCTGTGTCTTCTCTCTCCCACCATACTAACTGCTCTGACCCACAGCTTCCTCTGGGCTCTGCTCCACTCTTCCTGCTCTACCCTTCAGAAAACTCCTCGAACCACAGGCTCCATGTGATTATATTTAACCTATTAAAGGACAGGGAAGATCTTCAAACTCCAGTTATCATTACATCTCTTTGTGATGCAAACCTATTAGTGTTATTGCTAGATCAAAGGGAACATATTCACAGTTTTATAACCCTTTGGGCATAGTTCTAAGTTTTTTTTCCCAAGTTTTTCTCCGGAACAAGAAGGGGCAGCAATATGTAATATCTATGAAATTGGACTGGGGCCAGACTGTGTAGGGCATTACATGCCGCTGAACACTTTGTATTTTATCCTAGAGACAGTAGAAAGTTTCAATTTGGCAACTCTGTGGAAGATGAATTGGAAAGAGAATCAGTGTGATACAAGTAAATCAATTAGGAGCATAAGACAATAGTCTTGAACAAAGGTGGTAATTATGTGAGTGAATAAAAGGAGATAGATGATGGAAATACAGGGGAAATAGTTGAAAAGATTGGCAACTGATTGGATTTGAGGTATGAGCAACAGTGAAGAGTCAGATGACGCTGTGACAGCTATTTGGACTATGTGTGACACTGGGAAACTGTGTATAGGCTCTGCAAAACAAAAACTCTAGATCAGCTTATTGGTGGCTTTTTTTCAATTTAAGGAAAAGTAGTATGGCCCTGAGATAATTTTTCTACTTCAAGGGATCGGGATATTGAATGTGTCCACCAGGTGGCAGCCCACTCAAACCACAGATCCAGGTGGTTGAGTAGTTTAAAATCCCTGCTGACCTAGCTGTGAAATTAAAGTGGGAGATGGTATTAAGTATTGCCTCTCTGCTCCCTGCCAAAACATCCCTCTACATTCACAGGACAGAGGCGATCGACATACCCCAGTCACATTTGTAAAAAAAAGAAAAAAACTGCTACGTTCATGTCTGTCTTGCCTACAATTTATTTTAAAGAAACTCAATTTGAAAAGAAAAAACCCTGGAAAAAATTTACACAGTATCACAAGGCATTATCACAACTCCTTGAGGACCTATTAACAAGTAGAGTTAACTATGAGAACCCTTCAAAAAACATTGTTTGGGGAGAAAGCAGGGAACCAGAAAGCTACTCCTGAGTTTCAGCTCCTGGGACATGACAGATCTTTTCTTTATTTTTTTTTTGTTTGTTTTGAGGTTTGTTTGTTTGTTGCTTTTTGGAGGGGAGAAGGCAGGGCAATTGGGGTTAAGTGACTTGCCCAGGGCCACATAGCTAGTAAATGTTAAATGTCTGAGGCTGGATTTGAACTCAGGTTCCTCCTAACTCCAGAGCCGGTGTGGTGCTCTATTCACAGTGCCACCTAGCTGCCTCTTAATAGATCTTTTCATATTCATTTTTATTCAAACTAGCCTTCAAAGTAAATGATTTAACAGTCTGAATTCAGCAAGAATCTTATAAACAAAAATCTATGTTCTGTCTAGGAATAAACCATGCTTGCTGATGATCCAGGAAGTTTCATTATCTTTATTTTATATTTATTCTGTAACGTATGGGTTGCCTGCTGAAAAAGACTACAAAGAATCAGCCAAAGGCTAGCCCTTTTTATGTTCTCCTCATGTGAATTTCCTGCCATATTCCTCCCTTCAGAACTGGGATTGGCTCCAGTTCTTCTGGGTTGCAACTCTCCTGACCTGCCCATTAAGCATGTGTGTTAATGAAAAGTTGGTAACCATCTCCCTTTCCTGAATGTCCTGTGCAGGATCTCTTTTGAAACACTCATTGTTCTTATAGAATCTTTGGAAACCAAACTGCCAGCATTTCTCACAAATCCTTTCCAGGTGACTTGATCAATAGAGAAGCGAAAAGGCTTTGTTTCCCTGGGAACAGTGCATACAAGAGTTACCTGAACATGGCTGCCATGAAAGTAACCTATGGATAAAAACTGCAAGTAATGATGAAGATTCTTATGTTTTCTGAGGTTTTTAAAAATTGGGTTAACCTGATCTTTTGACCATGCCCAGTTTGTCTAACAGATAGGTAGAGTAGTCACCTTTGATTGGTCACCTGCATCTTTAAAACTGGCGAGACCAAGGAGGTCTCTCTCTCTCTCTCTCTCTTTCCATCTTTTTGGATACACCTCCCCACCTGCAATCCTCCTAGGTTACCATGATTCAGACTCCTAGGTAGGGCCATTTCCCAGTACTTGAAACTGAGAACAAATAATACAGAACAGAAACAAACACCCGCAGTGTCATTTCTTGGAGCCTGGGCGAGAGAGATAAGCAGGAAAAAGCAAAGCAAGTCCTTCTCTTTCACCCGTTCAATACATGATGCTCATACTGAGCCCAGCAAATAAGAGTTACAGAAAAAGAGTCTGACCAAAAAAAAAATGGTAGAGAGAGAACAATCAGTTTGGTCTCACAAATTTTAAAGACTCAAGACAGCCAATCAAAGGAAGTTATTCCACCATGTGGTAGGAGATGCAAGATCCTTCCTGTTACCCATACTGGGTGTACTCTAAAGACCAGGTTACATTTAATTAAAAAAAAAATGAAAGAAAAAGTGTTAAGCACAAATAAATAAGAAACCCTCTCCCCCATATTTTAAAACTTCCCAATTACCCAAATCATTCTTTGGGCACACTGAGATGATTTTTCAAATGTACCCACTCCCGGATTATGGAGTATGAATAAGAGGAAAAAGGAGTGTATTTCCAGTACTTCAACTTTCAATTTTGGAAACCATAAAAGAAGACACATAAAAAATCTACAGGAGAAATAGAGCCATCTTTCCCTCTAAGTCACTAATTAATTGGGATTTTTATTAGCTTGCTGCCCCGGTCCTGTCCCTATTGTGTTGGGTCTCTTTCATCTGAGTCTTCAAACACTGGATTTGGAGAACACCATCTTCTGTGTTTGGATCCTCCTTAAGTAGAATGATAAAACATGTTACTACCTGCCTTTGTTAAATCATTATCATCATAACAATTCTAGATTCAGTGTAAAAATAATTTTAAAAGATGAAAGCATGGCATGGGCACAGGTTAAGAAACTGGTTGATCACAGGTTGTAAAACTGGGTGAACAGAATGATATTGATGTCCTTGACTTTGACAGAAATAGAGAGGTTAGGGTTATTTGGGGAATAATGAGGCAGACATGGCACTTTTTGTTCTGCAACAAGACCTAATCAAACATTCACTATTAGAAGAGGGATACTCACACAGAGATATTCACAGTACCCTGAACAACTAAATGATATACTGTTTCGCAGGTGTCCCATAGTTCCATGGAGATGCACATAGACTGGACCCTGATGGAGCAGATTGTATCAGGTGAGGTGGAATCAAGTTTGGGAAATCACTGAATGTTTTGTGAAAAGTTTTTTAAAAATAGGTTCACATCACTTGTCCCTGCACTAAGCTTGATCGTTTGACTGTGGTTACTGCTTCCATTGGAGTCAGATGCATAATTTGTAGTTTGAATGCATCCTTAGAACCATAAATAAATTTAATGTCAAGAGAATGGTTTTACATAATGAAGTCATTAAAGAGGTATCTCCAAGAAAAACCCTATACATGCTCCCTAAAATAGGGAGATTTGGGGAGGAAAACAATGAGTACAGTTTTGAATACGTTGAGTTTGAAATGTTATGAAACAGCCATTTAGGTGGGGGAGGTGGCTTAGGAAAGAAACTTGGCCTAAACAAATAGATACAGGAGTTATTTGCATAGAGATAATAATTGAATTGATGGAAGCTGAGAAAACCTTTGAGAGAAAACATACAAAGAGAAGATATTCCAGGATGGAGCTTTGTGGTATAACCACAGTTTAGGACATAGATGCCAATCCAGTAAAGAGTATTGACAGTGAATTACCAGACAAGAAGGTGAAAAAACCTACAGAGGAGAGAGTCTTCAGAAAGAGAATGTGATCAATAGTGTCAAATGTTGTAGAGGCATCAAGAAGGACGATGACTGAGGAAAGGTCACTGGATTTGGCAACGGGGATAATTTTTGACTGTGAAGAGAATAACTTTGGTATAGGGGTGAGGTTGAAGGCCAAATTGTAAGAGTTTGATAAATGAATGAGAGATGAGAAAGTGGAAGCATAAAGCTTTTCTAAGAGTTTGGCTGAAAAGAGAGAAGAGATATACTATGGGGAGTGTGTCAAAAGAAGATGTTAAGGATGAGAATGCCCTGGGTGTGTTTGTATCTGGAAGGAATCAGTACATAGCAAAAGATTGCCCTTGTCCTTGGTACCTTTCGACCCTTTGATACCTGAGTGAAGATTTTTGATTGGGTTATAGTTTAACTGAGATCTTAGACTCAGATCTATAAAAGGGAGAAGACAGATTGCCTTAGGGATGAGAGAACAAGAGCTGAGCCAGAGACCAGAGCTAAAAGAGACTAAAGAAGGACTATACGATGGTACCTTGACTTACAAGTTTAATTCTTTCCATTACTGAGCTCGTAACTCAGTTTGCTCATACATCAAACCAATTTTCCCCTTTGAAATTAATTGAAATGCCATTAATCCATTCCAGCCCCCAAAATGCCACCCCGGTACTTTTTTGTTACGTGTTTTTAAATAAGAAAAACTATTTATAAATAAACAATATTGTATAAAAACATAATAAAGGAGAATGTAAGTAAATAAACTGGTTTTATAAAGTATATATTTACCTTGGATATCAGACAACTTGAGCTAACAGAAGATACTGGCAGAGGTGGAGGGTAGAAGAGATAGATGGAAGAGGTTAGAGGAGTTTTGTTTCATACTTTTTCAGTCACTTTCATTTACTTACTCACTATACTCTTAATTCTACACTTTATCCCTGAATTTAATTGCTACAATATCATTTTTATTTTCACTTAACTTAATTTTCCTCACTGGCGAGGTAAACATGTGGACTGAACAAGGGAGGCATTGGATGCTGGGTGTGCATTGGGTTGTGGTATTTGCTGTGCCAACTATCAGTGGCTGGTACCTCAAATTTTGGCTTGTAATTCAAAGCAAAAAATCGATCAAGTGACAATTTGTATCTCGGAAATCTCGTAAGTTGGTGCACTTGCATGTCAAGGTACCACTATACATGGCAAGAGGCACCATTTCCCATACCCCAGGGCTAGAGATGATTACGAAAATTAAGCTATTACCCCCAAAAAATGCACAAGAAAGGAGAAAAAATTTAACCACAGAAAGCTATTATGGGAATAGAGATGATCAGGGTTCATCTTCAAAGGAGGATATTAAGTAAAGAAATCACCAAAGAGTAACATTAAATGGTCACCTGCCTAAAAAGAATTCATAGAAGATCTTTTAAGAGACTTTAAAACTCAAATGATAGAGATAGGAGAAAAAGCTAAAAATGAATAAATAAATGAGAACAATCCAAGAAAAAAAGTTTATGAAAGGAAAGTTAACCAATTAGAAAAAGGAAATCCAGAATCTTAATGAAGAAAATGACACCTTGAAAATTAGAACTGGGCAAAGTGAACCCAGCGAAATTATAAGAGATCAAAAAATAATTAACCAAAATATGTGTAACTAAAAAATAGATGAGAAAGTGAAGCATCTTATAAGAAAAACAACAGATTTGGAGAACTGATCAAGAAGAGAAAGTATAAAAATAATTGGACTAACTGAAAGTTATGGTCAAAAAAGAATCATGATGTAAGAGCAGCTAGGTGGCACAGTTAATAGAGCACCAGGCCTGGAATCAGGAAGAACCAAGTTCAAATCCAGCCTCAGACACACTTACTAGCCATGTGACTTTGGGCAAGTCACTTAACCCCAACTTCCCTCTAAAAAGCAAAAAAAAAAAAAAAAAAAAAAAAAAAGAATCTTGATGCAGTAATACAAGAAATAATTAAAGAAAATTGTCCTGTGGGACAACTAGGAGGACCTGAGTTCAGATCCAGCAACAGACACTTAATACTTGCTAGCCGTGTGACCTTGGGCAAATCACTTGGCCCCAATCTCCCTGCCCCACCCAAAAAAAAGCAAAAAAAAAAAAAAAAGAACAAAAAGAAAAGAAAATTGTCCTGAAGCATTAGATCAAGAGGGGAAAAATCCATTGATCACCACTTAAAAGAGATTCTATGAGGAAAATTCATAGGAATATCATAGTCAAATTCTGAAACTCCCAGCTCAAAGATAAAATGTTAAAAGCATCAAGATTAAAACAATTTAAATATGATATTGCCACAATTGGACTCACATAAGACCTAGCAGCAGAGACATCAAAGGACCTCAGGTCTTGGACACACTATATTGAAGAGCAAAAGAAGTGGGACTCTGGTTGAAAATATCATACTCTGCAAAGTTAAGTATCATCCTGAATGGAAAAAAAATGGATATGCGATAAATTCTCAGACTTTCAAGACTTCCTTTTTTTAAAAAATCTTGAACTTAATAGATGTTTTGATATGCAAAAACCAAGAGAAATATAAGATAAGGTACATACCAAAGACTATAAGAGATTCATAAGGATGGACATCGAGAGAGGGAGATACACACACACATACGTGTTTCTGTATGTATATATATGTGTGTGTATAAAATGTAAAATGTATGTATAATATTCTTATTAATAATTGGGTAGTTCATAAGAAAGATTGGGGTAAACTTGAATACAATATGAATTTAAAAAGCAAAACCATTTAGGAACAGTTAAAAAGAGTGATTATTTTGTACAAATGAGGTACAAGAGGCAGAATCAATACAGAGGAATTAGATGGTGGAAGAAGGTAGGTATCAGCCACTGCTAGTTGGCACAGCAAATGTCACAACCCAATGCACACCCAGCATCCCTCGCCTCACTTGTTCAGTTCACATGTTTACCTTGCCAGTGAGGAAAATTAAGTTAAGTGAAAATAAAAAAGATATTGTAGCAATTAAATTCAGGGATAAAGAGTAGAATTAAGAGTATAGTGAGTAAGTGAATGAAAGTGATTGAAAGTAGTTAACCTACTTTCATTGGGAATGGGTTTAAGAGGGAACAACACATATATATTTAGAAGAGTATAAAAGTCTTCTAAATTCAGAAGAAATAAAATGGCAGGGACATAGGGAGTGAGAAGAGGACAAGAGAGGGATTCTTAGAGGGGGGAATGAGGGAATAGGTAAAATAGGGTAGGGGATATAGGAAATATATGAAATATATAGGTAATGTGTTTAATTTAAATATATAGGTAAAATATGTAAAATATATAGGTAAAATAGGAATGGGGGTAGAGAAATGTGTTTAGATTTGTGGGAATGGGAGGATAGGGAAGGGGCCCTTGGAGGGCAATAGGCAAGTAACAGGAGGGCAAGTGGGTAGAAGTAAAGTAGAGAAGGCAGGAAGAACATGAAACAAGAGATATTCACAAACGTAAAAACAAAGATCAGGAATAGAATATGTTTGAGGAAGTATATATCTATATATGTATGTATATATGTAGATGCATGTATGTGTGTGCACATGTATGTGAATACATCAAATAAATTCAAAACAAATTCAAGGTAGAGTAGGCATTAGCATTTAGGTGTTTCAGGAAAGGCATCATATAGAAGATGGTACTCAAGCTGAGTCTTAAAGGCAATGGGGGCGTGGGGGGGCGGGGAAGCCAAGATAGCAGAGTAAAAGCAGGAACTTGTTTGAGTTCCTTCTCCAACTACCTCCAATACTTGTAAAAAATTACTCTAAACAAATTTTAGTGCTACAGAACCCACAAAGTGACAGAGAGAAACAAATCAACTACTGAAGGTAGCCTGGCAGATCCATTGCACTCAACAGCAGAACTCAGTCCTACATGAGGCACAATGGCCCAGACCAGTGGCACAGAACGGCCAGAGCAGATTTCAGGAGACTGAATCACTGACAGCTGTTGCAGTTTCCAGACTTCTCAACTCATAATTGCCAAAGAGAAAGTAAAAGGTCAGTGGGGAACTCTGTTGATTCTGAGTGAGAGAAGAGCCAGCCCTCCAGACCCTGCCCCCAGGACAGCAGAGGTGGCAGAGGCTGCAAATGCTGCCACCGCAGCTTCTTCCAGCTCCAGGTCTACAGATTGTAGGGGGACCAAGTGACTGTCCAGAGGGCAATTGCAGGAATCTCTTTGCTGGCACTGAGGCAGGATGTTCTTACTTTGCCCTGTTTGGATCTGGGTTATAGTTGTGGGTGGCAGTCCTGGAGTGAAGAGCATTGGTATGGTAGAGCTTGTTGAGATTGTGGAGAGAAAGTCTTCCTCCCAGTTCTGAGGCAGGTGCCTGAAAGAAACTCTAACAGTTGCACAAAACCTCAGCAATTTGGGACACAGCACTCTGGAAGCAGAGTTGTACCATGGCAAAGAGCTCAAAAGTCAAGTAATGGGCTGGCAAGATAAGCAAACAGAGGAAATGAAATCAAACTATAGTATCATCTTTTGGTGACAAAGATGATCAAAAAATAGAATGAGAAGAAAACAACAAAGTCAAAACTCCTGCATCAAAAGCTTCCAAGAAAAATATGAACTGGTTATAGGCCATGGAGGAGCTCAAGAAGGATTTTGAAAATCAAGTAAGAGAAGTAGAGGAAAAATTGGGAGGAAAAATGGGAATGATGCAAGAAAATAATGAAAAACAAGTCAACAGCCTGACTGAAGAAAATAATACCTAAAAAAATAGACTAACTCAAATGGCAAAAGAGGCCCAAAAACTCAATGAGAAGAATACCTTAAAAAGCCAAATTTACCAGATGGAAAAAGCATTTCAAAAGCTCACTGAAGAGAATACTTCTTTCAGAATTAGATTGGAGCAAATTGAAGCAAATGACTTTATGAGAAATCAAGATATTATAAAACAGATCCAAACAAATAAAAAAACAGAAGGCAATGTGAAACATCTCATTGGAAAAAAAAACCACTGATCTGGAAAATAGAAGCAGGAGAGATCATTTAAAAATTATTGGACTACATGAAATCCATGATCAAAAAAAGAACCTAGATGTCATCTTTCAAGAAATTCTCAAGGAAAAGTGCCCTGATATTCTAGAACCAGAGAGCAAAATAGAAATTCACCATTTGCCTCTTGAAAAAGATTCCAAAAAGAAAACTCCTAGGAATATTATAACCAAACTCCAGAGTTCCCAGGATAAGGAGAAAATACCACAAGCAATCAGGAAGAAACAATTTGAGTATTGTGGAAACCCAATCAGGATAACATAAGATCTAACAGCTTCTACATTAAGGGATTGAAGGGCTTGGAATATGATATTCTGGAGGTCAAAGGAGTTAGGATTAAAACCAAGAAGCACCTACACAACAAAACTGAGTATAATACTTCTGGGGAAAATATGGTCATTCAATGAAATAGAGGACTTTCAAGCATTCTTGATGAAAAAACCAGAGCTGTACAGAAAATCTGACTTGCAAATACAAGAAGCAAGAGATGCCTGAAAAAGTAAACAGGAAAGAGAAATCATAAGGAACTTATTAAAGTTGAACTATTTACATTCCTACATGGAAAGATGATATTTAGAATCAATAATTTTTTTCTTCTGAAAGGCTCCTGGTAGAAAAAGCAGTTCTGCTGAGAGATCTGGAGAAGGCTAGAGTAGCCTGGAAAGCTGAAGTGGCTGCTGCCTTCTGCCTCCTGAAAGGCTGAGATTTCTTCTGGGTCTTTGGGCCAGCTAAACTGCTGGAGGACTGAAGAAGCATGACCAGGATAAGACTTTGCTTGTTTGTGGCTTGGTTGATCCTTGAGTTCCCAGGAACAGAAGTTGTGAAGGTTTTGAGATGTGCTGGACCCTGTGAACTTCAGCACGTGCCAGGGATTGCCCAGAGGACTGGACAAGGACCTGGGAGCTATCTGCCTGTGAATCCAGGTGATAGTTTGGTGGATTCAGGTAGGAGCTTGGGACCATGGAAGGGGATCCAGGGAATCTGAGAGACCACCCTGAGTCAAGATGAAGAAAAGGCCTCTCCTTGGACATCAAATGCTGTGATGAAATTGAAGTTTACTAGAGGGGTGGAGAGTTTGTATAATTTTCTAATGATTGTATTTAGTGATTAATGATACTCAGTGATTGTGAATCTGGATAAGTGACTGATTAAGTTAACTTATGATTGCCCCAGGAGTGGAAGACTGACTTGTATTGTGAAATGATTGAATGATTAAGTAAGGAGGCTTTCCCTCTTAGGGAAACCAGATGGTTATTCTTTTGTTCTTTGTTCTAAATACTGTGGCCACTTTTGTGAAGCTGTTGTGAACACTACATTGTGATTTTCTGTGATAAGATGTAATGTTGTGAATATTATGCTGCACCTTGATTTTCTGAGAAAGTTTGCCTTTATTTGTTATGGAATAAATGGAGTGTTTACTATACTGTATAACCAGAACTTAAAAAAAAAGAATGATTATATTTGAGACTTTTCTCAGCATGAAGATAGTTGAAGAGATTATATATGTATACATACATATGTATGTATAAGTGGGTATATGTGTGTAAGCATATGAGTGTATATATGTGTACATGTCTACATAGACAGAGGACATAGGGTGAGCTGAATGTGAAGGGATGATATCAAAAAATAAAATTAAGAGGAGAGAGAAGAATATATTGGGAAGAGAGAGGGAGAGATAGAATGGGGTGTATTAGCTCAAATAAAGGAGGCAGGAGAAGGCTGTTACAATGGAGGGGAAGAGCAGGAAGGTGAAAGGGAATGAGACAATCTTACATTGAATTTGACTTAAGAAGGGAATAATATACACACTCAATTAGGTATCTTACTCTACAGGAAAGTAAGGGGGAAAGGGATAAGAGCGGGGATGATAGAAGGGAAGGGAAATTAGGGGAGAGGGTAGTTAGAAGAAAACACTTTTGAAAAGGGACAGAGTCAAAGGAGAAACTAGAATAAATGGGGGGCGGGATAAGATGGAGGGAAATATACTTAGTTTTTCACAATATGACTACTATGGAAATGTTTTGCATTATTACACATGCATAACCTATATTGAACTGCTTGTCTTCTCAGTGGGGGTGGATGAGGAGGGGAAAAGGTAGATAATCTGCACCTCAAAGTTTTGAAAACAAATCTTTTAGAAAATTATCTTTTACATGCAACTGGGAAATAAGAGATACAGGCAATGGGGTATAGAAATCCATCTTGCCCTACAAGAAAGTAAGGGACGAATGGGGTGGGTGGGAGAGAGGGCAGATTGAGGGAAGGAGTATTCAGTATGCTTGCCATTTTGGGAAGGGGGTAGGCAAGAGATGAGAAGAAAATATGTAACTCAAAATCTTTGGGAAATGAATACTGAAAACTAAATTTTTTTTTAAGAAGGGAGCAGGGGACTCTACAAACCACAAGTGAGGAGGGATAGTCAATGTGAAGGCAATGAAATGGGAGATGGAACACTAGAGTGCAAGGAAAGGAGTGCTGTACTATGAGTCTGGAAAGGTAGTCTGGAGGCAGATTGTGTATATGTGTATACATATACGTATGTATGTATGTGTGCATGCATACACATATATGTATATACATATAGCATATATGTGTATATATACATATGTATGTTTATATGTATACATATATATTTTCTTAATGACAATAGGAAACCACTAAAGTCTATTAGCAGAGGTGTGATATAGTCAGTCAGATCTATGCTTAAAGAATGTCTCTTTGATGGCTAAGTGGAGGATAGACTAGCATGGGGAGGAGACTTGGAATAAGGGGTACAATTAGGAGGCCACTGCAATAGTGTCGACTGAAGGTGATGAGGATCTGAACTAAATGACTTTGTGATTTGTGAGAAGGGGATGGATGTTGAATAGATAGATATGGCAAGATTTGGCAACTTATTACAGATCCTGGGTGGGAGGGGAAAAGAAAAATCAAGGAAAATACTGGTTGTGAAAATGAGACTAAAAAAAATGGTTATAGCCTTAACAGAAATAAGGAAGTTTAGAAAAGTTATGGATTTGGGGGAAAAAAACAATAAATTTTGTTTTGGGGCTTATTGAGGTACCTATAGGATACATAGTTTGACATATCTAATAGGCAGTTAGTAATGTGAACTAAAGTTCTGAAAAGACTAGGGCTGGATATATAGATATGCAAGTCATCTTCCAAGATATGAAAATTAAAACCATGGGAGCTGATGAGATCATCAAACAAGAAAGTATAGAATAAGAAGAGGAGCAAGTACAGATAGGATTGGGGGGGGGGGTTACATCTGTAGTTAGGGAGGGTATGGATGATGAGCCTGAAAAGAAAACTAAGATAAGTAAGAGGAGAACCAAAAGAAATGTGTCATCAAAACCCAAAGAAGACTGTATCTAGGAAGAGAGAATGTTAGACAGAGTAATATTTCTGCAGAAAGGTCAGGAAGGATGAGGCTTGAAAGAAGACCATCATATTTGACAATTAAGAGACTAATGGAAACTTTGGAGAGAGATTATTCAGTCAAGTGATGAAATAGCAACCCCAAGGAAGAGACAAGAAGCAGCCTGTACAAGTCAAGTCAAACTACCATCTCTACCAATTTCAAAGGAAACAGGCTGGTATCCTGAACCCAAGATCCCTAAGGATAACAATACTCCCCATGTCACTGACCTTGCTCTGTCAACCATTATTCAGGAAAGCAACCTCTGGATGAGATTTAGCAAATGTTTCTGTAGGTGCTGTAATTCTTGACTCCTCAGCTACTGAAGACCTGGAAAATAAAGTTCTTGTCACCATAAATCCATAGCATTGTCAAATTATTCAATATCAGAAACACATACAGTTTTGTCAGTGGAATTGGTATTAAATATGTGGTTTCTGCCCCTCCTTCCCCTGCCTCCACCCAGGAGTTTGACTGAGGAAGGAAGGAGAGTTAGAAGATGAGGGAATGGACGGATCTAGTGAAGGATTTTCATAGATGGAGGAGAGCTGGACATGCTTATAAAGCAGCATGAAAGGAATAAGTAAAACATGAGAGACTGAAGAGTAGAGAGGTGATAGAGATGATTGAGGAAGTGGTGGAGAAGACATGAGGAAAGGAATGGGGGAGTGAAAGGGAATTAGATCAAGTACCCATGGAAATGGGCCGTCTCTTTATCAGGTACTGGAGTAAAGAAGTGAGAGTGGGAGATAATGCTAAGGTGTTGTGAGATAGAGAGGAAGGGAGAAGAGGAAGCTTAAATTGAATAGCCTCTCTCTTCTCAATAAAGTACAAGGCAGACAAACAGCAGTTTCTCTATCAATTCCTACTTGGTTAGTATTTAACAACTCCAACTTCTCTACCTGTACCAGACAACTTGGTTGTACTTTATTCTGTTGGTGAATTCATTCCAAATTGAGCAGTGAAGTACAATTAATTTACCAGTGAGTAGTGGGTTACAGTGCTAAAATGGAAAATCTGACTATTATTCAAGAGTGAAAAGGTATCAGTCATGTCAAGAGTTCAGTGGTCCCTCCATGACCTCTCCCCCAGATGATTTATTCCTTATCTCATCTCCTGGTGGTGATTCATGGGGAAGGGGATGACAAGATTATAGGAGACTACTAGGTGCTTTTGTTAAGTGTTTTGTTTACCTAGGAAACCAAAGGACTAAATCTTCCAGCTAAATCTTCCAGTCTTAATTCAGAGAGACATGCTACCATTTGTTTTCTTTTTAGTAATGGAGAGAGATGATGATGAACCCACAGTTGTATTTAAGAATTCTGACTATTTAGACTCTGAAGAGAATCATAAGGGTGAAACGTTGTTTTTCTGTCATTTTAGTTGCGTCTGACTCTTCATGACCCTGTCTGGAGTTTGGTTGGCAAAGATATTGGAATGGTTCTCCATTTCCTTCTCCAGCTCATTTTTCAGATGAGGAAACTGAGGCAAATAGGGTTAAATAACTTACTCAGAGTCACATAGCTAGTAAATATCTGCATCCAGTCTTCCTGAGTCCAGGCCCAGTGCTCTATCCACTACCACCACCTACCTGAAATAATTTAGAGTTTAATCAACTATCTATGATGAGAGCAGAAGATATTATCAAGTAAAGCAAGGAACACTCCTTCCTATTCAAGCTCTGCTTCATCAGAACTATTTTGTTTCTTTCTTCTTTGAAAAAAATCATTTTATATTTTATGTCTCCTTTTCCTCCAAACAATTCAAGCCCTCCTCTCTTCCCCCAGAGAGCCATCCTTCAACAAAGGATGAAAATGAGAAGAAAAAATGCAGCTCAGCAAAACTAATGAACACATCAACTGAGCTTGACAGCATACATTTAATTTTCCACACTTAAAATCTACCAAGAAAGGAGGGAGGTATGTTTTCTTGTCTCTCCAGAGTCAAGCTTGGTCATTATAGTTATGCAGCATTAATTTTTCCTTTCTATTATTCCCCTGCCCATTTATATCATTGTATCCATTGTTTTCTTGATTCTGTGTACTTCAATTTCTATCAGTTGATACACCTTCCCATGCTTCTGTGTAGAGTTCATATTGATTATTTCTTACACTACAATAATATTCCATTATATTAATGTACCACAATTTGTTCCACAAGTGATGGACAACTATTTTGTTTCTGATTATTTGTTACTATGAAAAAGTACTTCTATAAGTATTTTTGGTGTGTTTGGGACCTTTCTGTCTATGGTGGTTCCGTATCTGAGCCACATGCCTCTCTTTTCCAATTCTCAGGATGCTGATCTCTGGTTGTAGTGAACTTCAGTGTATAAACTGATTCAGATCTATACAGATTTTTATTACCTATATAAATGCCTTATCTGCATTTACTCTGTTAGTCAATCAAATAATCAACAAACATTTATTTTGCTGCTAATATACGTCAGGCTCTATGCTAGAAGTTAGAGTACCTGTTCCCAAGGAGTTTAAATCCAGGAAGGGAAGACAATATACAGATGTATACAAAAGAGACAAGATAATTCTATGAAGATACTAACATGGAGAGGGGAGGTTGGGAAAGGACTTGTGTAGAAGGTCATGCTTGGGCTCTGCCTGGAAAGAAATTAAGGATTTTAAGAGACAGAGATGAGTAAAGGAGTGCCTTTCAGGCATGGAGAATAGCCAGGGTAAAAAAATATAAACACACACACACACACACACACACACACACACACACACATACACACACACACGGAAGATGGAATGCCATATATGAGGAACAATAAGATCAGTTTGACTGAATCTTTGGGCATGTGGAGAAAAGTAATGTACAATAAGATTGGAAAGGTAAATTGGAACTAGTTGTGAAGACTTTAATTGATTGCATGAGTGACAATGTAAAGTAGAAGATGACTGAGATTGTGAACGTGAGTAACTTCAGGTCAAGTACCATGTCTTATCATTTTTGTATCCCTTTTAGGTGCCTCCATAATGTTCTAGAATGAATGATGTCCTATATTACTGACCTTGTTTTGAATCTGCTGCCATAACTTGGCCCAAGTTGCTGTCTCAAGAGTCAGGCTGGTAATCTAACCCTAACTGCTGAGTGCTCCCTCTTCTTGACCCTAACTCTAATTCCAAAATGGTTCAACAGAGCCACAATTTCTTCCTCTATTGGTCACTAAATCTGTTGATACTGTTGTATATATGAAAATCACCTCCCCCAAGAAACTATTTCTCAGACGATATTTCAAAGCTAAACAGAAACAATAACTCACATCTCTTCTTCCCTGCATGCATTGCAGAATAATAATGATAATAGCAACTGGCATGTACTGCTTTAAGATTTACAAAGTGCTTTAAAATATATTACCTCATTAGATTCTTCAAACAACCCCACAAAAATGCAAGTACTATATGTATTGTTAGTCTTTTTTTAAGATAAGGAAACTGAGACTCAGAGAAATGATTTCCATGGCCAAATATCTAGAAAGTATCAGAATAAGGATATGAATCCCAAAGTTAACTGTACTTGGAAACTTTTTTTGATGGAATCACTTAGAGAGCTTTTGAATGTGTCAAACTCATCATTCAAAAGTATTTTAAAATAAATATGCTAATGACATCTGGAATAGGATGCTCCTGCCCCCGGATTTTGTGGTAATGAAGAAGCAGTTGTGAATCAGCCATAATAAAGGGCAAGGGGGATGGAGGTCAAAGTAAAAATTTACACAAAATCCATCTCTCATGCTAACCATCAACCAACGCACAACTGTCTTTAACTAAGCAAGACATCTGAGAATAATTAGACACAATAATAATAACCTTTCTATTGTGCTGGGAAGAATGCACGGTAGATGAGGAAGTGGTGACCTTGACCTGCTGAGGAAGGGGTCCCACATACTGTACCGGTAAATGATGAAATCTCAAGGAAGATTTATCTTTCTAAAGGACAGAAGCCACTTTTGATCACAGAAGGTCTTAAGGAGAAAGAAAAAGGATAAGACTATCCAAAGTCTGTCATCCTAATAAAAACTAAATGAGCCAAATGAAAATGATGCTGATGCTCCTCCAGCTCTGCTTCTGTCTCCTTAGATACTTGGTGAGTCACTTTACTGCTTAGTATGTCAGTAACATTTGGAAAGCACATCGCCAGTCTTTTGTGTGTGTGTGTGTGTGTGTGTGTGTGTGAGCTGTAGAAATGCTCATTGTTGTTGCTACTATTCCCCCATCTCTAAAATAGGGGTGATTTGCCTGGGCAACTTCTAGTCACCGTTCTTAGGTCTTCACTCTAGGGTCAAACTAAACAAAATTAATCCCTGTTTCCCATGACAATCCTTCAAATACTTGAAGACAGCTATCATTTCCTCCCTCAGTTTTCTTTTCTCCAGGCTATATAAATGCCCAATTACTTCACCAGATCATCACATAATATGGTTTTAAGTCACCTTGCCATTTGGTTACCCTGTTTTAGACATATTTTCATTCATTAACAACACATCCTTTGTAGCATATGTCGTAAGAATAATCTTCCTTCCACTACCAGCTTCAAAGACCTTGGAAGTCTCCAGCACTGAATTGAACCTGATAAGGTAAAATTCAGTAGGAATAAATACAAAGTATTCATTTTTTTTTTTACAATCAACTTCATTAGTACAAGATAGAGGAAGTATGATTAGACAGCAATTTTTCTAAAGATCTAAGGGTTTTGATGAGGTGTAGGCTCTGGGACTCCCCTTGAGCTCCTTGAATCTTTGAGGTACGTACTCTGGGAAACCTCTTGAAGTCTGATTGAATCTTCAGGAGGCATTTGCAGAGGCCATAAGTATTTCATTGTGGCTGGGCCCAAAGCTGCTACTAGCGTGGCCCTCCACTGTCCATCTGCTTCCCACCCTTGAGCCTATCAAAATATCAATCTACTCTTGCACTGACCTCATTAACTCCACCTGAAGACCCTCCCCAAACTCATTACTGGAGTCTGAACATTGACCTCATACTAGAGTCTGAACTCATTGGCTCCTCCTGAAGACCCTCCCCAGGCTCCTCCTCTGAATCACCCCTACATTCCTCTGTATATAAGACCCCATCTTCCCTCCATGGGTGTGAAAGCCCATGGAATAGCTTAGCACAGACTTACTCTGTGTGAGAGTGCCATAGAATAGCTTAGTATAGACCGACTCCTTAAGAGTCTACCCCACATGGCGAACTTGAACTTTCAATAAACTTTACTTTTTCCTTGGCTAAGAAGACTTGAGTGGAATTCTTTCCGCAGGATCCAGCATGTTGGTATTTGGGGGTCTCAGGCAGCCCTAACCCTTTTTGGGCACCCTCTTCATTTTTTTTCCCACTTAATAGTATTTTATTTTTTCCAGTTACATGTAAAGCTGGTTTTCAACATTCACTTGTTTTTTAATTGTTTACTTTTAGTTTATAACATTCAGTTCCACAATTCCTTCAGTTTCAAATTTACTCCCCTTCCTTCTCCTCCCCCTTCCCCCTTATGGGAGGATGCAATCAAATATAGGTTCTACGTATACCTTCACATTAAACATTAGTCAAGTTGCAAAGAAGAATTATGACCAATGGAATGAACAATGAGAAAGAAGGAACAAAACAAAACACAAAAGAGAGAGGGCAAGTAGTTTGTTTCAATCTTCATTCACTCCACCTTTTCTCCCCCTTTCCCCTCCTACTGCCTGTAGGCACAATAGATTTTTATACTTAATGGAGTATGTTGAACCCAATCCAATGTGAATAAATTTTATACAATTCTCCTCTCCCTCCCTTCTCTCCCTGTGTTTGTGTCTTTTAATGTTAGAATCCTATACTTAACTGATTATGACATTCCCTCCTTGAACCAAAACCAATGAGAGCAAAGCTCCTATAATATTCATCTCCCTTCCTTCTCTCCCTCTACTATAATACGTTTTTATGCCTCTTTGTGTGGCATAATTTACCCTCTTCTGTCTCCTTACCTCTTCTCCCATTAGAATGCCTTTGTATTCCTTAATAAGGTTTTTTATCATCAGATTAGTTTATTTATACTCACATCCTCTATCTATGTATATCCCTTATAAATGTCATGCTAATGATGCAATTCTCAATATTGACAGGTATCAGTTTTCCATATGCAGAGATAACTTGAGTGGTTTCTTAAGACAGCTCTAAACTGACACACTAGCTCGTGAAAGTGCAAGAAATCGTGGTCCAGGTGTGATTGTCAAGCAATCTGTTTATTGATACCATGAGCAAGGATTATAGAGTAATGATACAAAGAAGGTAATTATAGGTCACTTAATTTTTTTCTTAATACTCTTTGTTCAGTTTCAAGATGTCAGACAGTAATGTCAGTTTTTAGGCCTTGAAGATAACTAGGTCCTTGATTCCAATACCCAAAGAATAGTATCTAAAAATGTATAAAAATCATAAAAGGCAGCTAACAACTTCTGGCAATAATCCCAGAACAGGGTGAAACCCTGGATTACAGGATATCAGAAAGGCTCTGATTTACAACTGCTTCTCAATTGAAAAAATCAAGACCAGTTACTTTGACTGGCCATAGTAAAAACCTGGAGCTAACTTATCTATGGCCAGTTTGATTCCTGGATATCAGATGTTTTGGCTCCCTTGACCCATATAGGGATGTAAACAGTTTGCTCTTATAAAAAAAAAAAACTTGTGTGTGTGTGTGTGTGTTTCCTGTTTACCTTTTTATGTCTCTCTTGAATCTTGCATTTGGAGATAAAAATTTTCCATTGAGCTCTGGCTTTTTCATCAAGAAGGTCTGGAAGTCCCTTATTTCATTGAATGATCATCTCCTTGCCAGAAAGATTATGCTCAATTTTGCTGGGTAGTTGATCCTTGGATGTAGTTCAAGCTCTTTTGCATTACAAAATATCATATTCCATATTCCAGACTGAAGCCAAGTCTAGACTTTTGGTGTTTCCCCAGGTTACACTAAAGCTCACAGAGTAAGGTGTGGGGGAGGGATATTCTGGTCACTTCAGGTTTCTGCCTCTGTGCTCCTGGGCTAGAGCTCAGACAGGCTCAGCCAAAGGTGACCAGGGCCCATGCTGGTGTCTGCAAATTCCCCTGACTGAGCTAAGGCATACTTGGGCTTCTGGAGTTAGCACTTGTTGGCTCCATCCCCCCTCTCCACCCCAGGCTTTGGGATCTTTTGCTAGTCAGCTGAGATGGGGCTTGTTGAGACACCTTCCACTTCAGCACAATCTCAGCAATGCCTTTCCTCTAGGACTCTGAAGCCTGCTGCTGGTTCCACTATTTCAGGATTTTAGACGGGGACAATATTCTCTGGATTTTCAGGGTCAGAGATGGAGATTAGAGCAGTTAGGGTTTACTCCACCATCTTAGCTCCCAGAAGTTCAGATAAGTGATTTTTAATCATCCAGGCTGTGAGTTGATAGCCCCAAAGGTAGCTGCTGCTAGGAGCCTGCACTTTTCTCTTACCCAGCTCTGACAGATCCTCTGTCCTACAGTAAGAGGTCTGAGAATCACCCCTGTGGTGGGTGAATCCACTCACTGGGGCTTGCTCTGGCTCTGCTGTGGTCTGGTCTTAATCCTGCACTGGTACAGTTCCCATGCTCCATATTTTCCCTGCCCAGCCCTAGGTACACACTTTCCAGGACTGGGAATCTGCCACACTCAGTCTCCAAATGGATTCTGTCATTCTAAAATCTCTTCAGATTCACTTTTTAGAGATAACTGACAGAATTCATGGAGGAGTTCAGGTGAGTTCCTCCTTTAACTCTGCCATCTTGACTCTGACCCTACAACATACACTTTTTAAAAAATTTTTATTGACTTGTTTGTTTACTTTTAGGTTACAAGATTCAGTTCCAGAGTCACTTGAGTCAACATTCACTTTTATAACATTTTAAGTTTTGATTTTTTTCTCCACCTCTTCCCTTTTCCCCTCCCTAAGACAGGATGCAGTCTGATATAAGCTATACATGTAAAGTCATGCTAAATATATTTCCACAATTATCATGCTGAGAAGGATCAGAACAAAAAGGAAAAACCATGAGAAAAAAAAACAAACAAAAAGTGACTTGAGTATGCTTTGATCTGAGTTCAGACTCCATAGTTCTTTCTCTGGATACGGATAGAATTTTTCATCATGTGTTTTTTTGTTTGTTTTGTTGTTGTTGTTGTTGTTGTTGTTGTTGTTGTTGTTGTTTTGGAACTGTCTTAGATCATTGTATTACTGAGAAAAACCAAGTTTATCAAAGCTGATCATTGCACAATGTTGCTGTTACTATGTACAGTGCTCTCCTGGTTTAGCTGACTTCACTCAGCATCAGTTCACATAATTCTTTCCAGGATTTTCTGAAATATGCCTGCTTGTCATTTCTTATACTACAATAGTATTCCATTACATTCATATACTGCAACTTGTTCAGCCATTCCCCAATTGATGAGCATCCCTTCAACTTCCAGTTCTTTGCCACCACAAAAAGAGCTGCTAGAAATAATTTTTGTACACATGAGTCCTTTTACCTATTTGATGATCTCTTTGGGAATATAGACCTAGTTGTGGTATTGCTGGATCAAAGGATGTGCACAGTTTTATAGACCTTTGAGAATAGTTCCAAATAGCTCTCCAAAATGGTTAGATCAGTTCACAACTCCTGATTTTGATGTATTGTAGACTTGATAAGAGTTAGCATTGTGATGTAACAGTTAAAAATACTAATAAGAGGCAGGTGGAGTCAATATGGCAGTGTAGAAGCATCAAAACTCCATGGCTCTTCCCATAACCACCTCAAATACCTATAAAATATGACTCTAAACAAATTTTAGAGCTCCAGAACCCACAAAGTGACAGAAACAAGTCTCCCACTAGCCCAGGAGGCAGACAGGAAAGGTTCATCGTAGGGCACTGGGAGCCCAGCCCAGACCTGCTTGAAACCTCACTATAAGCCTCAGGGCAGCCTGACCAGCACAACTGGAGCATTTGGGAGAGTAGATGACCAGAAGCTATGGCAGTTTCCAGAATTGTCAACCCATAAATTCCAAAGACAAAGTGAAAGGTCAGTGGAACTTTGGCTGAGTTGGGGGAGGAGGGGACAGAGGAGTGGGTCCACCCATCTGCCCCCAGAGCCAGAAAAGGCAGAAACAGAAACCCTGCAGCCGCCTCCATGTGGCTGCCTCAGAGCTCCCAGCCTGCAGATTGCAGGGGGCCAAGTGACCATTCAGAAGCTAAGTGATCTTGCTTTAACCAGCCTGGATCAGGATCATGGTGTTGGGTGGTGGTCCTGAGGTAGATGACCAGCCAGCCAAAGCTGGTCAGGGCTGTAGAGACAGTGGCCTCCTAATTGCTCTGGCAGCTGTGAAAACCCCAGCAATTTGGGACAAAACTCTCCTCTCTAGAAGCAGAGCCCCACCATGGCAAAAATTTCATAAGTCAAATTTCATGGCAACATGAGCAAGCAAAGGAATCTAAGCAAGCATAGCAATCCAACTTTAGATTCCTTTTTTGGTGACAAAAAGGATCAAAGCATAGAATGGGAGGAAGATAATACAGTCGGAACTCCTGCACCAAAAGCTTCCAAGAAGAATATGAACTGGTTACAGGCCATAGAGGAGCTTAAAAAGGACTTTGAAAGCCAAATTAAGAGAAGTGGAGGAAAAATTGAGGTGAGAAATGAGAATGATGCAAGAAAATCATGAAAAGAGAGTCAACAATCTGACTGAAGAAAATAACACCTTAAAAAATAGACTAACTCAAATGGCAAAAGGGGCCCACAAAGCCAATGAGGAGAAAAATGCCTTAAAAAGCCAAATTTGCCAGATGGAAAAAGAATCTCAAAAGCTCACTGAAGAGAATAATTCCTTCAGAATTAGAGTGGAGCAAATGGAAGCAAACCGAGCCAAACAAATGAAAAAAAAATAGAAGGCAATGTGAAATATCTCATTGGAAAAACCACTGACCTGAAAAATAGATCCAGGAAAGACAATTTAAAAGTCATTGGACTACCTGAAAGCCATGATTAAAAAAAACAAAAAACCTAGAAATCATCCTTCAAGAAATTCTCAAGGAAAATTGCCCTGATATTTTAGAACCAGAGTGAAAAATAGAAATTGAAAGAATTCACCAATCAACTCCTGAAAAAGATCCCAAAAAGAAAACTCCTAGGAATGTTATAGCGAGGTTACAGAGTTCCCAGATCAAGGAGAAAATATTACAAGCTTTGCGAGGTAGCCAGAAGGTCTCCATGCAGCTTACCTTTTAACGAGTTGGGAAGGCCACCTATTCTCTGTTGCTATGTTACTCTCCACTATGTCTGGCAAAGAGCAAGTCAAAGACCTTCCTTGTGAAAATGGTGAGCCAAGCAGGGACAGGTTACACCTTCAACACCAAGAGAAACCAGTTATGAGAGAAATTGGTCCTTCTGTATTATGACCCAGTTGGTAAAAATGAGAGAAGTTGCTTCATGGAAGTGAACAAATGGGTCCTCTTTGTGGAGAAGAAATAAGTATGTTCCATTTAAACAATGTATTGAAAATGAATTTGATTTATAAATGAGGAAGACTCTTTGGGGGAAAACACTGATTCAGAATTCCTGCAATGTGCACCCAAAGGAAAGGAAGTGGCTTGGAATCACCACCTCCTATTGATTTGAATGCCATTGTAAAGGAAAACAATGCATCGAAAGAAAATTCTTTGCTTTAGGACATAGATCATTGCATCAACATTTATTTATCTTTCTGGTTATTTTTACAGCCTTCAATAGAAAAATGTTAAAATAGCTAGTAAAAAATATATATTACAAGCTGCCAAGAAGAAACAATTTGAATACTGTGAAAACACAATAAGGATAACACAGGATCTAGCAGCTTTTACATTAAGGGATTGAAGGGCCTGGAATATGATATTATACATATACATGTGTATGTATGTATGTGTGTGTGTGTGTGTATATATGTATGTATGCATGTGTGTATGCACACATACGTATATATACGTATGCATATGTGTGTATGTGTATATGCACACATATACATATATATGTATGTGTGTATGCACACATATATGTATATATCCATATATATGCATACATACACATATGTCTATATAGCAGGGTACATATGCACATGAATAAATATGTAAGTGTGTGTATATATGTGTACAGGTATACATAGACAGAGGGCACAGTATCAATTGAATATGAAGGGATGATACTTAAAATGAGAAGTTGAGAGATGAGAGAGGAATATAATGAAAGGAGATGGGGAGAGACAGAATGAGGTTAATTATCTCATCCAGAAGAGGCAAGAGATATCTCTTACAATGGACGGAAAGAACAGGAAGTCAAAAGGGAATGGGTCAACCTTACTCTCACTGAATTTGGCTTAGGGAGGGAATGACATACTCTAAATTGGGTATCTTGCCCTACAGGAGAGTAGAGGGGAAGGGGATGAGAGGGGGGAAGATGGAGGCGAGGGCAGGTTGAGGGGAAGGGCACACACTTCTGTAAAGAGACAGGGACAAAGTAGAGAATAGAGCAAGTGGGGAACAGGATAGGAAAGAGGGAAATATAGTCAATCTTTTACAATATGGCCATTGTGAAGATATTCTGCGCGACTACACATATATGTATGGCTTGTATTGAATTGCTTGTCTTTCCAGTGGAGGTGGGTGATGAGGGAGGAAGGGAAAAAATCTAGAATTTAAAGTTTTAAAATCAAATGTTTTAAAATATACATATATATAATTATTTTTTTATTATTATTTACATGCAACTGAGAAATAAGATATACAGGCACTGGAATATGGAGATCCATCTTGCCCTGCCAGAAAGTCATAGGGGTGATGGGAGAAGATAAAGAAGAGAGCATATTGGGGAAGGGAATATACAGTGGGATTGCTGTTTTGGGGGTGGTGAGTAGGGGAAAGACAGGGAGAAAATTTGCAACTCAAAATCTCGTGCAAATGAATGATGTAAACTAAAAATAAACAAAAATTAATTTAAAAATACGGATAAAAATAGCTAGTTTCTATAAAGCTTGTTAAAGTTTGCAAAGCATTTTGCATCTCCTTTGATCCTTGCAACAATACTGGAAGGTGAGCTTTATTATTATTACCATCCTCACTTTACAGATAAGGCAATTGAGACAAATAGAAGTGAAGTGACTTGCCCAAGATAATACAGCTAGTTAGTGCCCACGGCAGAATTCAGACTTGAGCCTTTCTGGTTCCCACTTCAGAGGTCTATCTTAATCTGATCTTCACCTTCATGAAGGGAGGTATAATTTCTTGAAAGGAGATAAGAGTCCTTCTGTGCTCTGCCCTGACCAGGCCATATTGGAATATTGTATTCAGTTCTGCAAGCTGCAGTCTAATAAAAAGATGTTAATCATCTGGAGAGTCCAAAGGAGAAAAATTAGGATGATTATAGGATGAAAAAGCATAGATACAAATATGTCCCCAACCTGAAGTAAAGTGACTTGCCTAAGATCACAAAAGTAGTAAGCAACAGAGACAAAATTAGAACTCATATTCTCATCTTTAAAGCTAGTATTGTTTCCACTATGAAAGGCCTTGAAGCTGTGCACCCGAAAGTCTGGTTGAAAAAAATGGGGATAAATTAGCCTGAAGAAAGGGAATCATGCTAATTGTCCCCTCCCTGGAGGACTACAAAAGGAGAGATTGGAGGACTGCTTGTTAGGTACGTTAAGATAGGGATTCCTTCTAAAGCACAGGTTGAACTAGTGGGCCACAGATGTTCCTTCTGTGTCTGAAATTCTATGATTTTATGAACTTTATTTAGTCTTCCACCTGTTTTTTCTCTTCCCTCTGCTCTTCTGTTATGACCAGCCTGCTGCATTATAGGAACAGAAGATCTAAAGTACAAAGTGTCTTGTTTAGATTGAGTTTGGAGAGAAAAGACAGCTCTCAAGAGAGCCTGTGATGAATTTTTTCCTTGCTCAGATATTTTTCCTGAAACAGAGTTTTCATATGAGAGCACCAATCCTTTATTGCAACTTAAAACCATTCAGGAACCAGGGAATATTGAGACAAATGATAATCATTATTGGCCCTTATGTTTCTTTACTGTTCCTGACTCAGTCATGACCAGAAGGCAGTTTCCTTCTTCACAGAATGAGAGATTTGGACTAGATGATCTCTAAGGTATCTTTCCAATTCTAAATTTGTCATCCTAAATGATGATACTATATGGCATTTAGCCCTAAACTAAAATGTCTCAGGTCATTTATGTCAAAAATGTTTCAGACCTTTTTCTCCACTATAATTTCCATTTCATTTCTGCTTTTACCTTTGTCTTCCCTTCTCAAGTATGGCCTCAATGTACATGCAGATTATTCTCACAAAGATGTAGTATTTATAGGACAGTAGACATACTGGCAAAGTTTGTAAAGTCTACAATACTTTTCAAATGTGGACTGTTCTTTAAAAACTCTGGGTCAGTGTCCAGATGTACAAAAGGAATTAATTTGCTGATGATCCCTTTAGGAAGTGCTGCAGATGGTTGAGAAGCCAGGAGAGAGGTAAAAGTCAATAGCAGAGAAGTATCAATACAAATAATTGATTTGGAATGCTTTTGACCACAGGGAGAGACACGTATCCCAAGAACTGTGGGATTTCAGTTTCAGAACCTTCCTATAAATTTCCCATTAGTGGTCACCATGGGACCAAGGCAAAGAACCTTTCAACAGGCACTAACTAAATGCTTGCTTACAATGTGGAATTAGTAAGGATCCCTACTCCTGTGTTAGCCAGCTACCAGACATATTGAAACTAATAATAACGATTCTGTATGACAGCATGATTAAAAAGAAAAGAGTATGATACAGTAGGAACATGGTTATCAGAGTTCAAACTAGTCTTGTTAGCAGTTGAGCTAATGACTCAGAGACCTTTAAGCCCTTGATTCAATCAGTATGTATTTATCTGGCACCCCCAAAATAAAGAGATATTTAAGATATGTAGATAAGAGGATACAAGGAATTTATTGTACAATAGTGAATAATTATATATATATGCGTGTATATGTATGTATGTATGTATGTTTGTATGTAATATTCCTCTCAGAGACCAGTAAAAATGTTAGAACTGGGAGCCAAATACATACAGGAATCTCTGGAATAATCTCTGAATACCAGGTTCACACTTGCTTTGGGAAATATCATAAAATTCTATACCTGAGGGCAAGAGAAAAGAACAAAATGCTTAACTTGGAGAGTGGTGCAAGATAGCAGGAACTTGAACCAGGTCAACATCCTAGCCAGGGTCCTCATGTTGAATATTTCCACTGAGAGTCAGGCCAATTGCCAGTTACCAGTTGCCACCAGTAGTGGGTTGAAAGCTCCCCATGAAGAGGGCACAGAGGAGGAACCCTGATAACTTGAGATATGATGAAAAGGGAGACAGTCCAGTCGTCCAAAAGATGTTGTGCAGTACAGAGATAACATGCAGGAGTATTTTTTTAATGAGTGCTGTTGAGCAGGGCATCATCCCCGCTCCCACCCTCATCTTCTCTCTGAGAAGGAGGGGAGACATCTATTCCCATGTACCTGCTCTTCTCTTTCCTTTATCCATTCCCCAATGGAGAAAGGGAGAAAAGGGAAACTGGTCGCTCTGTTTCTTCCTCCTTCCCCAATCCTATGACTAAAAACTATGTGGCCCTATTTAGAATTGTTATCTCTTTAATAATATCATTTTAAGTTTTCTCAGTATGCAATTGATATTTAAAAGTTGGATAGTTATTAGAGTCTGAACCGATTTTGCTTATTTAAATGTAAGCAATAAGATTCAATAAGGTGGGAAAACAAATAAAGATTTAAATGATTGAGATTTCAGATATGCCATTTAGATTTTGACAATGCAAACTGATTGAGTATTAGAACCACATATTTAACTGAGATTAGAGTGCATTATGGGGAAAAAGAGAAAAATTTGATGGACCATATTTACCTGAGATGTGGCCAGTACAAGAAAGATACTCTCTGAAAGAGAGTAAAATCAAGCTGGTACAGAAAGAACAACCATTTTAGCACTCAGAGCTTGAAACCTAAGTTTCAAACCCCAAATGGGACTGAGACATAAGCTGCTGAGAAACAAAGAATGTCTCCATAGAAAGGGGAAAGAATGAGTTCTTCCCTTGCACATTCTAAGAGATGATTAACAGCCCAGGCTGCTTTGGCTACAAGCACAACCTGAGGGGTTTTTCATATATATTATCAGCAGTACTGGCCTTATAAGTAGGAAGAGAAAGTGAATGCCAATATGAATACGTTTGGCTGGGGCTGCCCAATCAAAAGCACTGTCACCATGTCTGAAATTATGTTACAGATTCTTCCCTTTGAGCATCAAAAACTTCATAGACTCTCAGAGTTTGAAGGGACCCCAGAGCACAGTCTTTAGACCCAGGCAAATAGTGCCTGTGATGGCTCGTGCTTTGGAGAATCTTATTCTCATCAAAGGCACAAACAATTATAAAGATAAATATGAAATATGCAGAATGAAACAAAATCATTTATGAATGACTTGAGCAACCAAGAAAATGTCAGCTTATTTGTATGGGACATGGAAACATCTGGATACACCTAAACAAAGACCAACAACTTTTCTGGATTATGTGATGTAAAGGTAAAATGAAGGAGATGGAAGGGTGTCATTGGTGAAATTTGACCAGTTACTGGATACTGTTTGAGATACCTGTGCTTGAGACAAGCTCAGCTGCACTCTCTGCTCTGTCAGAGTGAGTTAACTAGGATTTCAGAAGTTGCTGCAGCTAGTGCTTAAGGTGGGAGTAGAAGGGAGGAAAGAAAATTTTCAAGATTCCATGGAATTTGTGGGTGGATCGGACTGGACTTGTTCCTCTACCAGTGTCCCTTCAATAGCTAAATCTGAGGAGTGATTTTATATTAAGGTCTCAGTTGGAGGCCCTGACCTGTTCATGATTTTCCCGTATCTCAAGATGCAGATTAACAAAGCACTCTAGGTTGGGGTGGCAAGGTGGCACAGTGATTAGATAATCAGCCCTGGAGTCAAGAGGACCTGAGTTCAAATCCTGCCTCAGACACTTGACACTACCCGTGTGGCCTTGGGCAAGTCACTTAACCCCAATTGCCCTGCCTTCCCCTCTACTAAAAGCCAAAAAACAAACAAAGCACTCTAGGGTCACAGAAAAATAACATGGCCAAAGTCATCTTGGATATTCTCTTCAACAGCAGGATGAAGTGGGCTCAAAATTGAAGGTATCTCTCTTGATGGGGGTAGGAACTGAGGGACACAAACCAGGAACCCACTCAGTGTCCTCTGATGGAGAGTACTGATTCCCCCTGAGATAGGAGCTGTGAGACAGAAGACTACTTCAACTCTACACTGTCCTGCTCTCTGAATCTCTGGCCATCTTCTATCACCAATCACTCCCAGCCAGCGGTCAGTCTTGTGATCACTCTCACCATTCACCACCTTCAATCCTAAATACATACTAGTGAATTAAGATGGAGAAAATCATACAACCATTCTGACTAGGTTCACCACAAATTTATATTACAAAGCCTCAATAGGCTCTCACTGCTGCTAGGCAATCCTACTGCAATTCCCTTATCAACTCACTAGCCCATTGTCCACAGCAGCTTTTCCAAACCTTTCATTCCTCCTCAAACCTCTTATGGAACCCCTCCCCCCACTCTCTCAATTAAGTACCTTGCCTCATATTTTACAAAAAAAAAGAAAATAAATCAAGACCACTTGCCATGAACTTCCTTTCCCCCCCTTTCTCATCTGCTATCACTTAGATACCTTGAATCACTATCTCATCACTCAATCTTATCTCACAAGATGGTGTCCTAACTGCTTACCAAGGCTAACCACTCTCCTGTTCAAGTAACAGCATTTCATACTGTCTCCTCCAACTGATTGTACCCTCTGTCATCCCCCACTTATTTTCTTTCTTTTTTTCTTTTTGAATTATTTTATTTATTTTCTTGTTTACATCATTCATTTCCACCAGATTTTGAATTACAAATTTTCTCCTCATCTTTCTCCTACCCACAACCCCAAACAGCCATCCCACTATAAAGCCCCTCCCCCAATCTGTTCTCTCCTATGTCTTCCTACATTGCCCCTCTAACTTTTTGGTAGGGCATGATGGGTCTCCCTACTCCAGTGACTGTATATATTAATTCCCAGTTGCATGTAGTTAATAATAATAATAATAATAATGATAATAATAATAATATATATACATGTATTTTAATATATATTTTATATATACACATATATTTTATATATA
>CM053597.1:163343945-163371089 GCA_028646575.1 Pseudocheirus occidentalis | reverse complement strand
TTCATTGAGAATTTCTTGAAGGATGATTTCTAGGTTCTTTTTTTAATCGTGGCTTTCAGGTAGTCCAATAATTTTTAAATTGTCTCTCCTGGATCTATTTTCCAGGTCAATGGTTTTTTCAAGGAGATATTTCACATTGCCTTCTATTTTTTCATTTGTTTGGATCTGTTTAATAATATCTTGATTTCTCATAAAGTCATTTGCTTCCATTTGCTCCACTCTAATTCTGAAGGAATTATTCTTTTCAGAATGCTTTTGAGATTCTTTTTCCATCTGGCAAATTTGACTTTTTAAGGCATGCTTCTCCTCATTGGCTTTTTGAACCTCTCTTGCCATTTGAGTTAATGTGCTTTTTAAGGTGTTATTTTCTTCAGTCAGGTTGTTGACTCTCTTTTCATGATTTTCTTGCATCATTCTCATTTCTCTTCCCAATTTTTCCTCCTCTTATTTGGTTTTCAAAGTCCTTTTAAAGCTGGTCTATGGCTTGTAAGCAAGCATCATGTTTCTTGGGAGCTTTTAGTGTGGGAGTTCTTACTGTGTTGTCTTCCTCTCATTCCATGCTTTGATCCTTTTTGTCCCCCAAAAAAGGATTCTAGAGTTCGGTTGTTGTTCTTACTTTGCTTCCTTTTCCTGCTCATGTTGCCAGTAAATTATTTGTCTTTTTAGCTCTGTGGAACTCTGTAGAAAGCTCTGTCCCAAATCACTGAGGTTTTCACAGCTATTGGAGTTATTAGGGCGCTGCTGCAGCCCCCACCAGCTTTGGCTTACTGAAAACGCACACCAGGACCACTACCCAAGACCAAGATCCGGATCAAGGCTGCTCAACGCAATAGCACTTAGCCTCTGAATGATCACTTGGTCCCCCTGCAGTCTGAAGGCCAGGAGCTCTGAAGCAACTACCTGGAGGCTGCAAGGCCACCGTTTCTGCCACTTCCTTGCCCTGGGGGCAGTTTGGCCAAACCACTTTTCTCCCCCAAATTTAGTTGAATTCCACTGACCTTTCACTGAGTCCTTATTTCTTCTGGCTTGATACATCTGGAAACTGCCACAGCTGCCGTTGATCCACTCTCCTGAAGACTCCAGCTGTGGCTCCTCCTGACCACACTGGGGCCAGGCCACAGTTTCAGGCTGGGCTGATTTCAGCTCCCAGCATGCTGCAATGAGCCCTTCCTGCCTAACTGCCTACAGTGAGAGATGTGTTTTCCGTATTTTTGTGAGTTTGGGAGCCCTAAAATTTGTTTAGAGTCATATTTTATGGATATTTGAGGTGACTATGTGGGAGCTGTGGAACCTTGGTAGTTCAACGCTGCCATCTTGGCTCCACCCCATCCCCCACTTATTTTCAAACTCTCTCTGTCAACGTTGTTGTTCAGTCATTTTTTCAGTCATGTCCAACTTTGTGACCACATTTAGAGTTTTCTTGGTGAAGATACTGAAGTGGTTTACCATTTCCTCCTCCAGATCATTTTACAGCTAAGAAAACTGAGTCAGAGTTAAGTGACTGCCTAGCATCACACAGCTAGTGTCTGAGGCCAGATTTGAACTTAGAAGATGAGTCTTCCAGACTCTAATTCCAACACTCTATTCTGCAGTTCTTGGGATATATATGTCTCCCTGTGGTCACCAACATTCTAACTCAATTATTTGTGTTGACACTTCTATGACACTGACTTTTCCTGTCTCCTGACTTCTTAACCATTCCTCTGAAGCACTCTCCTAAATGGATCACTGTAATGGTAATGATAATTTGAAGATCTTCCCTACCCCCTAATAGGTCAAATATAATCACATGAAGCCTGTGATAGGAGGAGTTCACTGAAGGATGGAGCAGAACCCTCAGGAAGCTGGGAGTCAGAGCAGTTAGACCTGGAGGGAGAAGACACCGCCAAGGAGACAGCTAGGCTTGTAAGTGTTGGCTTGTGGGAAGGTTAAAGGATGGTGTGGTTCTCTGTTGCATTGTGGTGTATTAACTTCTATGTTGCTATGATGGATTCAGTTTCCTGGTTTTGGGATTTGGTTTTCCTGATTTGTCTGAATAAATGTTTTAGTTCTGTCATCTATATGGAGAGTTTATTATATTTTGAGATTGAGAACTATGCCAGCATATTTACAATTGCTATTGGTGCTATGAATATTGTGCGACTAAAACAATCACCAGCAAGCACCTTCTGAGTTTGGGATACTGACTCAAGGCATTTGTAAGAACAGTCTACATAGCTCAAATTGTTAGGAAAATTCTCCTCTTGCATGCAAGACAAATCTATCTCTTTGCTGCTTATATCATTTGCTCATATTTTGTCCTGTGGACCCAAGCAAAACTAGTTAAATCTCTCTTCAACATGACATGCTCAAAATAAAATATTCTGTTTGATCTTCAAAGTCCTTTATAACTTAGCCCCTCCCTCCTTAGTCTTCTTACACCTTACTAATGAGGGTCATCTCAAGTTATCCTGATCTATATCTTGCCACTGGACTTCAAGAACAAAGCCTAAACAGCACCACCAATCCTACTAACACTCTTTGATCCTGGCCATGACATTGGCCTCCTGGCTGTTTCTCAACTAAGATACTCCATCTTCCAGCTCTGGGCATTTTCTCTGTCTCCCATACCTGTAATCATCTCCCTTCTCATCTGTTTGTTGGCTTCCCTGACTTCCTTTGAGTCCCAAATAAAATTCCACCTTCTAGGGCAGTGGTTCTCAACCTTCCTAATGCCGTGACCCTTTAATACTTGTATGTGGGTGTGTCTGCACGTGGAGACCAATAGAGGAGCCCGGTGTCGAGGGCAGAAATGTTTTTCCATGGTCTTAGGCACCCCTGTGACCCCTGTGAAAGGGTCATTCGACCCCCAAAGGGGTCACAACCCACAGGTTGAGAACCAGTGCTCTATAGTAAGTTTTTCTCAATCCCTTCTAATCTCTAGGTCCTTCCCCCTGTTGATTATTTCCTATTTATCCTAAATAGGATTCTCGCATATCCTATTTGTTTGTACATAATTGTTCACATGTTATCTCCTCCATTAGACTGTGAACTCCTCAGGGACAAGAATTGTCTTTTGCCTTTCTTTCTAACTCTGGCACTTAAAATAGTGCCCAGCACATAGTAGGCACTTAATATATGCTAGCTAATTGACAACCCTTCAAACACTTAACGCCAGCTGTATTATCTCCATGTTTGCTCTTCTCTTGGCTAAAAATTCCCACTGCCTTTAAGTTATCCTCACACAGTACAATGACAAGTTTCTCCCCATATTGGTTGCCTGTCTCTTCTACCCTCTAGAATCTAAATATTCTTCACATTATCAACATCTTTCCTAAAATGTCACACTCAGATTTAAATACAATCAGTCTTCCAGATCGAATCTTTATACGGGCAGTGAACAGCAGGACTATCACCTCCCTTATTTGCTCTCGATTATTTTCTCAATGCAACCCAAGACCCTAACTGCATTGTTGGCAGTCATAATGCACTCATGCTAAGGTTACATTCCTCATATTGTTGGGATGGGGAACAACTTATACTGTTGTCATTTTAGTAGGCATTTGTTGATACCTAATTGAGAGCAATAATAATGTCTGATTTGAAGGAGGTAATCGTCAGGGACATTGGAAGAAAGATAAAGAGGGCAGAGTTGGACAGGAAATTACAAAGAACTGAATCTATCTTCAGACTTGCCAGCGTGTCTCTAAGAGATTTGGAAGGAAGGGATTCCATCTTCACCAAGACAGTTTCAATTTTAAAACCTTTATATAAGCATTCAAATAGATCCTCTTTCAAGTTCACTAAAATGCTATTTCCTTCCCCACTGACAATGATGGAAATGAGCATTGGGGTCTGTGACTTAAATGAATTTCTCTGTTCTGCTAGGATTTGATTTGGTTTCCATTTTATTTCTAAAGATAGAGAATAGAGATCATCCTGTCAGATATAATATAATTGAAGTGCTTACCTCCTGGCCACACTCTACCAAGGGAGAAAGTGAGATTAGAAATCCCTGAAAAGTAATCTTTATGTGTTAGTCTGCGCAGTTACTATAGATTTTAGGCCTAGGTCCAAATCTTCAGTTGCCTACCTTTCTTTTTACTCTCCACTTCTGCTAAGGACTCTCATTTATTTCCATATCCAAGGTGCAGACTTGCCTTAATCTAGGATTAATGTGTGCATTGGTAGGAAGCTTTCTCTTATTGAAACATGGCTCTAAGTTTTCTTCTGGAAAACTCTCTTGTCTCAAATAATCTACATTTAAAAAATAACTTCTCCTTTTCAGATAGTGGAGATCAGTTTGCAGCTATTAACCCCTACTGTCACTGTATTAATAGGAATTTTTGAGTGACTAACAGTTCTGATCATTCACAAAATAGCAATTGAGTACTTTCCCCTGATCCACTAATTAATTACATTTCTCCAGGTTTTTGTTTCAAGTTTTTTAAGCAGTTTTATAATTTTTTTCACACTCAAGCCTATTTAACTCATTACCTTATTCATTCACTTCTTGTTGGATACAAAAGCAGTCAAAGGGTATGGTTTTTTATACTTCCTTATAAATTATTACAATTTTAGAATAATAAATCAATGAATTATCTTTGAACTCCATCCTAGTTTATTTAAATAATTTACTCTTCTCTCACTTTCTTCCTGTCTGACTTTAAAGCATGAGGACTTCTCAAGTCAAATCTCAAGAGTTGGGTGGGAGAATGAACAGTTGCCTTGTCTTGTGCTTCTGGTGTTCATCATCTTCTGGCTTAGATGTATGAGTAGATATTCCAAAAAGTCTGAAAGGCTTGGGAAGACTGTGAAGTAGAGATTGTAGATTTGGCAGACCAACCACCAAAAAGAAGATAAAGCTTGATAATTTGATAGGACAGTGACGAGAGCAGAGATGAAATAAGAAACGCAAAAATACATTCTGATGAGGCTGAAGATATCAGCCTTCCCACTACAACCTACCTAACTAATGATCCTTCATCCTTCTTTGTAAAATCTCTGATGATGTGATCATTTTACTGTTGGATAGCTCTAATTATTAGGAACATTGTTACTTTACATCAGGTCCAAATTTCCCCTTTGTAGCTTCAACCCATCCTTCCCTTGACAGTTCTTCATATCCTTGAAAACAATCATGTCTCCCTCCTGTCCTGAGTTTTCTCTTCTTCTCCAGACTAAAAAAATCACGAGTTCCTACAACCAATACTGAGCAAGTAGATTGAACAGTGGTTAGAGGGTGGGGCCTAGAGTCAGGAAGACTTATCTTTGTGAGTTCAAATCTGGTCTCAGACACTTACTACCTGTGTGACTCTGGGCAAGTCACTTAATCCTGTTTGCCTCAGGATCCTCATCTGTAAAACGAACTGGAAAAGGAAATAGCAAACCACTCCAGTATCTTTGCAAAAAAAAAAGAAAAAAAAAAAGACCAAAACCCAGACCCAAACCTCAAATTGGGATCACAAAGAGTCAGACATGACTGAAATGACTGAAAAACAACAATCAATACTAATTTGACACCGATTAAAAGCCTTATGGTTTGTCTTCTGGACAATCTCCGGCTTATCAACGTTCTTCAAAGTCCCTGATCTTGAGGAGGTGGCAGTATAATTGGCGATTAGACTCAGAAAATAGCAGGTATGAAGAAAAGGAAAAGAATATTTGGTAAAGGATTACTAATTCACAGATGGTTAATATTTAGCTTTGGAATTCCTAGGCCTTGGCCTGTTAGTAAGTGCATCACATGTTCCACAGATCTAGGTTCCCTTTATTCCATGCCGCCTTCTTGCCAGGCATCCTACTGCCAAGTGGTATCCCTATTCAGTCTTCCTCCAGTTCTGAGACCATCATTAAACCAGTGTTGTCCTTGCTATTAGAAAGGGTGAATCTCTAGGCACGGTGGCTCATGCCTATAATCAGGAGAGTCTGATCTCTTGAGTTTAATAGGGCTAAACGTAGGGTGGCAGTAGAGCTAAAGTCTATCAGGTGTTCACACTATGTTGGACATCAGTATGGTGCCTCTGAACTCCTAGGAGCAACGGGTCATGGAGTAGGGGCAGAGGAGTGCTTGGGCTACCTGACTCAGTTTGGAAAGAAATCAGATTAAAGTTTTAGTTTGGATCAGATTAGAAGACCCAATCTCAGAAGAAAAAAAAAAGTGTGACAATCTACTCATTTTCCCATTGTAACTTTTAAACCAAAATACTCCTCCCCAGAATGATGTTCCCCTATAAGTAACAGAATATAAATTCTTTGAGGCCAAGGATTGTTTTCACTTTTGTATTATATCCCTGTATTTTTATCGCCTTCTGTCCTAGCACTTGGCATAATACTTGACATATAGTAAGTACTTAATGAATGCTTTTTCATTTATTCATTCAAAAGAAGGCAGACCCCTGGCCTCAAAATATCAGCACATAAGAAGAGTAGAGGTAATAAGGTTGCATAACTAATTGGTTGAAGAACAGAGGCAAAACCCCATGTCATCTAGGACTCTTTCACTAATCACTAATGCTTCTCCAAAAGACATAAGAAATTCTTATGTTGTTGAACAGAGGAGTGATATGGCATCAGGACTCTTGGGAAATTAATTGAACTGCACTCTTATTCTCTGAATGCTACATAATGCCAGAATATAGCTTGACCCTCCTTAGCTCTCTTCCTTTTCCTCTTAATTACTTTCACAACCTTTAATTACTACAATAAATCCTCCTACAATATGCTTCCAGTACCAAGCAATCCTGCTTTATACCAATGACTTCCATTCTTAATGTTGACTATTTAGGGACTATACATAGAATCTCATTTCCTCTAGTTGCTCATTAATTTGTAGAATTTTAATTAATATTGTTCCTTAATTTATTCATCTTTATTTAGGCCCTTCTGATGATTCACCTTGAGTCAATAAATAGATTTCTTCTATCTATAGTAGTTTTGTGCTTATAACCAAATGTCTAAGACTAACAGTGCCATGCAACTTTCATAACAAGCCAGCCTTTTAAACTGACTTAGAATTTGTCTACTGACTCCATTTTCTAGTCCCATAGCTTTGTCTTTAAGTACCTATGTACACTGTTGTTGTTTTTCCATTTGTTTTTATTATCAGGTTAAAAAGAAGACTTTTTAAAATTCTCTGAGTTCCGGGAAGGGGAGAAATCATTGAGAGACAATGCAGTGCAGTAGAAAGAAGGCTGAATTTGTAGCTAGAGGACCCAAGTTCAGATCTTTTCTATGATTTTTCCTACCTGTCCAACCTTGGGCAAGTCACTTAAAAAAAAAGTTGATTCCTTCCATACCTAAATCTGTGATACTATTTTGAAGAATCAAAAAAAGCTGTAGGGGGGCGGCTAGGTGGCGCAGTGAATAGAGCACCGGCCCTGGAGTCAGGAAGTACCTGAGTTCAAATCCGGCCTCAGACACTGAACACAAAAAACTAGCCGTGTGACCTTGGGCAAGTTACTTAACCCCAACTGCCCTCGAAAAAGCAAAAAAAAAAAAAAAAAAAAGCTGTAGGGATGGTTTAAAGCTTGATGGAAGATGGGCAAGATTTGAATACAGGTGAGAAGGGAGAAGGGCACATAAGACAAGAGGACTGGTAAGAATAAAGTTGTAGAGTTGGGAAAGAGACAGGTACTTCCAGTATTTGTTGGATGAAATAAGATAGCATCACCTAAAAACAGTGAGACAATAACAATAGCTTATGATACTTTTCGAGTTTGCAGAATACTTTGCACACATAATTCACTTTGATCCTTATGACAACCTGTAAAGCGGGGATTCAACCCAACTTTTCTGGCTCCAAATCCAGTAGTACCCTTTCCCCTATTTTATATCAAGGCTTCAACATAGAATCTGAGCAGGGTCAAAGAGAAGAGAGGCATAGTGTGGAGGAGGGGTACCTGGACTCGGTAGTCAGATGGTATGAATTGAATTTTGGCTTTGTTTTCCAGTTACATGACTTTGGGCAAATAAATTCACCTCTCTGGCCCTCCATTTCCTCATCTGTAAGATGATTTAGATCCTCTGTGTAAGTTCCCTGACAGCTCCAACATGTTGTGACCTTCTGTGTTCTGATACTTCCTCAGATACTTAACATATTACAATATATCATTCATTTTACCTAAGCCTCAATTTCCTAACCTGTCAAAAATGCTTTACAAATGGGAAAAATTGAGGGTTAGAAGTTAAATTATTTTCTTATACCTATATAACAAGACTGTGGCACAGATGGGACTAGAATCCATGTTTCCTGACCCACCAAAATGGTGGGTCTTTCTGCATTACCACAATTTGTACTGTGACCAAACTTACAGATAAAGGTATGTAAAGGAAAAGTATTAGAGTCTTGCTTGGACCCTGAAACCATTTCTAAAGCTAACTCCTAGCCCCACATCTGTAATGATTTGCTGGATAAGAGGCAATGAGAACTTAACTCTGAAGTGAATGAGTTGCTGACTGGTCAGAATACACAGAAAGCTGCAGCTTGCTCTAGGGCAAGACCTTGGTGGCTTCCATGCCTTTAAAAATTGGAACAATTTGAATCACCACTCAGTCTCTTGTGGCAAGGAGCTTTGTGCTGAAAATATCATCCCATTAATTTCAGAGAGTGGAGCACTGGCTAATCAGTGCCTGGATAAATATGAGGGCTGATGTAGCACGTTTGCTCCTACAGAAAACAATCCCTAAGTGAAGATCTTTTGTGTCCATTTGCCCTTTTCCTTTCTTCCAGGTTCATATAGGAAGATTTTATTCGGTCATCTCTGGACTACAACTGTAACAAATTGCAAAAAATTTTCATGTAGACTTGCCTCCTTGCTTGACGTGCCTAATCCCTAGTTTTAGGCACCCTTGCATTGTCCTTGAACTATTGGTCCTTCCATGATCCCCATATCCTGCCACTTCATTGCTTCTGATTGTTCTACCTCAGTCTACATAAAGAGCAACACAGAATTTGAGAGGTGCAGGGACCTCTACAGTTCTCTAGTCTAACCCATAAATAGTCTGACCACTTCTTTTCAGTCTCCTTTGCTGGATTTTTAAACAAATTGTACTCGTTACCCATGGATGTCCCTCAAAATTTTGTCCTGGGCTCTCTTCTCTTCTTCTCTATTCTTGTTCATCTCATCAGTTCTCATGCCTCTTTCTCTCTACTGGCCCTGCCACCACTCTGGTGCAGATCTTCATTACCTTATGTCTGTACTCTTGCCTTTAAAATTGATCTCTCAGCCTCAAGTTTCTCCTCCCTTCAGTCCATCCTCCACTGCCAAATTGCCTATCAAACTGATCTTCATTAAGTTCAAATCTGACCGTGTCACCCACACAAACATACACACACACACACACACACACACACACACACACACACACACACATAGGAGGTGCTATGTGTATGTCTGTCTGTCTATCTGTGGTGTCTCCCTTTTACCTCCAGAATTAAATATAAAGTCTTCTTTTTGACTTTTAAAATCCCAAACAACCTGGCCCCCTTCCTACCATTCCAGGTTTCTTACACCTTAAGAATTATAGTCCAGAGACACTGAATTCCTTGCTGTACCTTAGACAAAACACTCTATCGCCTGAGTCAACATTTTTGTTGACTCGTCTTCCGCAGGTAGATTTCTTTCCTTTCTTATCTGGGCTCAAGTCCCACCCTCTGCAAAATGCCTTCACAAGCCTCCTTAATAGCAATCTCTTCCCTCTGAGATATTCTCCAATTTTTCGTTGTTTGAATATATTGGATTATATCCCATATACCTATTTACATATTATCTTCCCTACTCGACTATGGGCTCCTTGAGAGCAGAGATGATAATTTTTTTGCCTTTCTTTATATCCCAAGTGCTTAGCACATCCTAGGAGTTTAATAAATGTTTGTTGATTGACTCCTCAATGTAATATGTGTGACAAGTGGTCATCTAGCCTTTTCTCTGAAGAGCGAGAACTCTCCACTTCTCTAAGGCAACTCATTTTGCTTTTGGACAGCTCTGATAGGGAAGAAGTTTTTCCTGACATCAACCCTAAATGTGCCTACTTCTAACTTTTACCCATTGCTCCTTTGTTTATGGCATTTAACTGGACGTGGGAAATTGGTCAAAATGAAGTTTCTGATGATCACCATTTCATAGAAAAGTTTAACTAATATGCTCACCTTATCAAAAAGTTTCATAGAGCTCAGAAATCATCTCATCCAGCAACTACTTGATCCCATTCCCAAGCAGAGAGATGCAGTAGCCAAGAGCAGGAGGAATTTAGACCACAAGCTCTTTTTTTGCAAAATGGTTATGAGTAATAAAAAACAGTTTGACTGGTTCAAGTCTAGCCCCAGGAAAGCTCTTGAAGAAAATATGCTAAGGCTTAACTGACCCTAACAGGTCATTACCCCCAACAGTTATTTGCCATAATTTAATTAAAATTAAATCTCCTGGCACCCTGTGCCTCTGAATAACTGTGGGCCTTTGACAGGAGGGCACATGCCACTCTATATCCAAGACACCGTGTGCTGCCTGTGAGATTGTGGAGAAATGGAGCCATATACTCATAGTATTCCCCTTTGAAACTGTTCTTCTCATCTCACCAGATGTAACTGCTATCTTCTTCTAGTTTCTCATTATTTACCTCAACCACTCCTTCCTTTTTGCCTTACATTATGAAGAAAGTAAATAGAATAATTAATAATAATAATAATAGCATTGAGATAGCACTTTAACATTTGAAAAACACATTACAAAGTGCTTTTATTCTCATGACAACAGGTAGGGGCTATTACTTTCAACAATTGCTTAATTGATTGACAACCCATCCCTTTAGTTTCCATATCTTTGATACGACAAAAAGAGCTGTAGTGAATACTTTTGTAACTATGGGTCCTTTTCCTCTTTCTTTGATTTCTTTAGTGTTTAGAACTAGAAACTGTATTGCTGGGTTACGTGATCTTCGCAGAAATCATCAGCAAGACCCTCCTCCAGGAATTCTGTAAATATACAACAAGGAAATTCTCTTTTAGGGCTTCTGAACCAGCAGCAGCACCCCAGGGCTTCTGTAAAAACAGCACCATCCTCTATTAGCAGACAAATCTGACAAAGTAACATCAGAACAAAGTACCAACACCACAGCCATGCCTCTTCCCAGTCCTCCTCTCTTCTCATTTCTTAGTTCTTCTCAATTTTCAGTTCAGTCCTCAGTTATCATTTCTCTTCTCAGTTATTCTCAGTTCTCAGTTCAGTTCTCAGTTTTCTTCTCTCCATCAGTAGCAGCCCAGCTTCCAGATGCTCTCTCCCAGAAGTTCTGGCCTCTCTCAGCTTGGGCTTTTCCTTATATACAGTATTAGCTCCTCCCTGTGGTACCACCTTCCTATTATGTCAACAAGTCCATCCCACTGTGGGATTCCCAAGTTCTGGATCTTAATACCTGACACAATTATGATCTTGAAACTAAGTGCTAAGTACCTGTTTGCTTGCCAATACAAGGGCATCTTCAAATTCCATTACTAGTAAACTGTCCAAATATATAAACAAAACCTCTTTTAGCCTCATAACTATTCTAAAAGCTTGACAAAATACTTCTTACTTTCATACATTATTACTAGTTATTCCTCAAGTCTGAAAGACGTATCATCAACATCTTCATTTATCAAAATTCTTTTCTTCTTTCCAGGCCACACTCTGGTGCCACATATGCAGTGAAACTTTCTCATCACTTGAACTGCCCCCCAAATTGTTTGTGCCCTCTCCTTAAATTACCTTGTATTATTCTTATATTTTATATCCTCTACTTCCACCTATAGAATGTAAGCTTTTTGAGGGCAGGGCAAGTTTGCTTTTGTCTTTATATCCTAAATCCTTTGCACAATATCTAGCTCCTCATAGCAAGTATTTAATGAGCATTTGTTGAATACATGTTGCTGGTGACAAAATTTTTTAAGTAATTAAGGATCAATTTTTAAGATATCTAAAAGATGGAAATATGCTATTCTTGTAGAAAAGAACTAGAGATGCAGTTTAGATAATATCACAATTAGATGGATTAAAACTCATTAAATTACCATTTCCAAATATTAGAGTAAAGAGTAATGGTTCAATGTCCAATATATAGGCTGTTTTGACACTTTTATCAATGACTTAGATACATGTAGATACGGAAGACATACATACATAAAATCTGTAGATGTCAGAGAGCTAGAAACTATAGCCAAAATGTTGGATGTGAGAGACCTTAAAAGAGTACAATATTGGCTGAATCTAAGAAAATGAAATTTAATGGGGATAACTGTAAAATCCTACACTGGGAAAGAAACACCAGTTTCACAAATACAAGATGTGGAGATATTAATCAATCCATATGCATTTATTAGACACCTAGCATATACTAAACTCTAGACTAATTGCTGAGGATACAAATACAAATTGAGACAGTTTTGTCCGTCAAGGAGCTTACATTCTAGTGGGGGACACAGTACATCTAGGGGAATAACAACCAGAGAAGGGAATTTTGGTCTAGGTACTCCACAAGGCTTGTGAGTAGAGCCACTGGGGATTAGATTTTTAGTCTAACTAGTAGTAATAGTAAGACTGATTTGGATATTGCTGTTCTCAGATTAAGAGCAAAAAGTAGAAAGGACATAAATAGTACACATGGTAGCAGGGCAGATAACAAGAGACCTTGGTTTCCTGGAAAGTGGCTGGATGGGCTATGAAAAATTATCTGAAGATAGCTTGGCATACTGGGTCAAGGTGAGTTTTCACTTACCTACCAATGAGGATAGGTCAGTCTCAGAAATAAACAGCAGTTCATCTGAAAAAAGATTTGGGGATTCTGATGGGCTATAAGCTCAAGATCAGTGAACAAAATAATGTTTCAGTAAAAAAAAAACTAATGCATGCTTAAGGTGCATAAAGAGAGGCATAATGTGAAGGACTAGAAAGGCAATCCTTCTATTCTGTCAAAGTCACATCTGGAATACTGTATTCAGTTTTGGGTACCATAATTTAGGAAAGAGGTTGAGAAATTATAAAGCATCCAGAGTTGGGCAAACAGGATGATAGAAGGCATTTTAAAAAATATATGTTGCATTATTTCCCCCCACTTCCATGTTAAAATGATTTTTAACATTTTTTTAAAGTTTTGAGTTCCAAATTCTATTCCTCTCTTCCTTTCCTCCTTCCTCCCTGAGAAGGTAAGCAATCATATGTAAGTTATGCCTATGCAATCATGTAAAACATTTCCTTATTAGTCATTTTATACAAAAGATTCAAATAAAAGAAAAAGAATGAAACAAAAGTGAAAAATAGTATGTTTCAGTCTGTATTCAGACAATATTAGTTTTTTCTCTGGAGCTGAATAGCATGCTTCATCCTTAGTCCTTTGAACTTACATTGGATCATTGTCTCACTGAGAATAGCTAAGTCATTCACCTTTCTTAGTCATACAATATTGCTGTTACTATGTACAAGGTTCTTCTGGTTCTGCTCATTCACTTTGCATCAGTTCATGTAAGGCTTTCCAGGTTTTTCTGAAGTCATCCTGCTTGGCATTTCTTATAGCACAATAATATTCCATTACAATTATATACCAAAGCTTGTTTAGCCATTCTCCAGGTGATGAGCATCCATTTGATTTCCAATTCTTAGCCACCACAAAAAAAAGTTGCTACAAATATTTTTGTACAAAAGGTCCTTTCATATGTGTGTATGTATATATGTATATGTATGCATAAACATATACATATATATCTATATCTTTGGAACATATACCTAGCAATGACATTGGTGGATCAAAGGGTTTTATATACAGTTTTATAGCCCTTTGATCACAATTCCAAATCGCTCTCCAGAACAGTTGGATCCGTTCACAGCTCCACCAACAGTGTATTAGTCTCCCAGTTTTCACATATCCCCTCTAACAGATAGAAGGCATTTAAAAAATTTTTATTTTACATTTTCAATCAACAAAAATTTATCTTTTTTCCCCCTCTCACTTTCCTTTTCACCTTTATTCATTCAATCCATGGAAGTAAAGAGATGGGAGAGGACACATAGTAAATCAGAGAAGATCTTTCTGCTCTTAGACCTCCTTTAGACTACTCTGTTTATGAACAGTAACTCTGAAAAGACTTTTCTACAAATATCCTGATTCTCAACAAATTAGTCTCAAGCAAGACTACTGATGGATTGTTTAATATTCTCTCTCTGTTATTAGCTTACAAGGCAGTGATATGCAGAACAGATGAGCTTCATAAATCCCAAAGTCCATGAACTGTTTCTAAATATGTCCATTCAAATACGAATATGGTTATAAACTGTCCAGTATACCACTTGGGTCCATCAGTTCAGCTTCAAGAGCCCTTGCATATCATTAGGAAGTGTAAAATCAAGCAGTCAATTATCCTGAGTATAGACATAACACAAACAGAAAACAGACAAAGGAATTGTCAAAGTTGGGTTGACTGAGAAAGAAGAGGATATTGTATATTAAGCTCTCATATTAATATGATATCACAGAACTATACAAACATAGAAACTAGAAGATATGCCAGAGATCATCAAATACAATCCATGTCTGACCCAGAACCTTTCCTCTACCTTGTGATTAGCCATTCAATCTTTACTTGAAGACCTTAAGTAAGAAAAAGTACAATCCTCACTCCTCTCCAAATAGCTCTTTACTTCTGCAAAGCTCTACTCTTGTCTGTTCAATTAAGACAAAAATACTTAATGAACATTTATTATGAAAAAAAACAACTTCCTCTATGATATATTTAACCATTGCTTTCTAGTTTTGTCTGTGAGAACAAGAAGGGAGAGAAACCCATTCCATATCACAGGTCTTCAAATACTTGAAGACAGCTTTCAAATCCCCTCTACATCTCTTTTCAGAGCTAAGTGTTCCTACTTCCTTCCACAAGTCTTTAAATGACACAATCTCGAGACCATTCACCATCCCAGTTTGCCATTCTTTGCATCTTCTCCAGCTCAATGACGTTACTCATTCATTTAACTGTTTTATCTTACTTTTCCATGGCCAAATGCATGTAATACAAGCAAAAGCACAAGAAAAATAGTATAGAACACAGAACATGTATGTGAAACAAAAAAGCATCTTAAGGCTTACAGGAATTTTGTGATTATAAATAATTTAGAGCTGGAAAAGACCTCAGAAATCAGATCATCCAAACCCTTTATTTTACAGAGGAAGAAACTGAGTCTCAGAGAAGATAAATTACTTGAATAAAATCACCATTATTACATAGCATAGACAGGATCTGTACACAAAGATTATGACTTCAGAGACAGCACCCTTTCTACTACATCACATCTCTGTCTTTATAGTGCCATGGACATATCATTTTACAGATGAGGAAATGAAGACCTCAAGTTACATAGTGGAAGAGCTAAGCCTGGCAGCCTATGGTTTTAAAAGAACATCTGGTACTCAGGGACTTCTGCAAAGAAATTGTTGAATCTTCTTCTTTAAATAAAATACAAAGCTTCAAAAAGAAAACAACACTCAAATGTGGTTTTTATCCTCTGAATGTGACAATCAATCAATCCAATGATAGTCTTGAAATGGTAGCACAATACTAGGAAACATTAATTTGCTATCAAAAATTGCAAAATATTCATCACAAACGTTAAAGTGCTTTTCGTTTGATAGCTCCAATTGCTAAGTCTCCTGGAAGTATATTTCAGAGACAATCATCCTCATTTTACTCCGATTTTCCATCAAGCTGACCAAACAGAAGATAATTCACATGGGTTAGGGATGCAGAGATATTTGATGAGCAAACAGATAAGGATATGTAGAAATCTATACTATAATCCAACATCAGTCATCTTATTTCTTTATAATGAAAATGCAGATTATGGTATCAGAATTATTTAATTTATTGAATCATTGAATGTTATAGCTAAAAGTATATTTTAATATTGTTAAGAGTAGTAGTTTTCATTTTAGAGATAAGGAACAATATGTACTGATTTTAAGCAACACATACAGCACTGGATGGTATATATAATGGTGAAATAAAAAATCCTTTGTCTTTACAAATCTTATAGGAAAACTGAAGAAATTTAGAGTAAGTAGATCATTTAGTTAGTAAGTAGTAAAGACTAAATTCATCACTTTTTCTACTATGTTTCTGCCAAGGAGGCAATTTCTTATCATTTATCATTATTGGTGAAATAAAGTGTTTTATAGAGTACTTGTGAGAGCAGAAAGCATTGGTTATTACTATAATCATCAATAATTTTGTGGAATTGGAATCCAGGGACTATTTAAGAGGAGCAGGCCTAGTAACTTCATGTAAGTAAACCTGTAACATTAAGATCTTCCCTGAATTTAGCTAGAAACATTTTCCCTCGGGGTACTTATCTGACATGGCCAGAAACAGAATCATCTTACCAGAGGGGAAGCTATAAACCGAAAATTAGATTCTCTTACAGATGAAGAAACTACAAAGTAGAGAGAGAGAGATTGGCCTTTCTACATACCATATGTAAACTAGAATTCTATATTACTAATGTCTAGCAAAAGGAAAATATGCATGTCTGACACTTTAAATATTCCTGGCTTTTTATGTTAAAATAAAAATTATGTTTGATATAAATCAGTTGAAACCTAAACCTCTTCCATTCCATGATCATTTTCATTATTTCATTCAAAAGTGAAATTTCTATTTCATAATGTCACTAGATTTTGTATGGAATCATTTCAAATTTGTCTTCTTCTGTCTTTTATTTCTGCCTAACCTATTGTCACTTTAAAATTTTGGCAGTGGGAATTAATAACAATATAAATAACTAGTATTTATATAGTATTTAAAGGTTTGTTTATTACATTCAATCATTTGATCCTCACTACAACCCTGTGAGGTAAACGCTACTATTATATTCCAATTTTGCAAATGAAGAAATGAAGACTGAAGAGGTTAAGTGACTTGCCAGAATCACACAATTAGTAATAGTCTGAGACAGGATTGGAACTCCAGTTATCCTGACCCTACATCCCTGCATACACACTGTGCTACCAAGTTGCCTAGGAATTAGCTAATTGATATTCTCAGCTTTATCTTTCCTCTAGTATTAAGCTACCACACCACAAGCAGCTACAAAATGGATTACCGACATTGAATATCACTCAACTTGTAATTAAAGTTAATTCAGGTCCTAATTCTACCACGTAAGAGCTGTGCAACACTAAGGCAGTCCAATTCCTCTCTATGGGTCTCATTTTCCTCATCTATGAAGTGTAAAGGTTATATTAGATAATCTCTGAGGTCTTATTCAGTGCTAATATTCTATGTCTAAATTAGATATTGCTGAAGTGCTTAGTACAGTGCCAGGCACATCATAGGTACCTAATAAGTGTATATTCCCTTTCCCTTCCTAACATGGTATAATTTTATGACCAAAGCCTACTAGAGACACATAGTCGGTGGGTCAATAAGCATTTATTAAATACCTACTATATACCAGGTACTGTGCTAAGTCCTAAGGGTACAAAGACAGGCAGAACAAAGTCCTCGCTCTCAAGAAGCTCACAATTTAATGTTGGAGACCACACAGAGATAAGCACATGTGGGTCAGCTATGTACAGGATAACATGAAAATCAACAGAAGAAAGATGGGAATGATGAGAATCAATAGAAGGAAAATGTAGAAGATGGAATTTCATCCGGGACTTGAAGAAAGCCAGGGGAGCTAGGAAGCAGAGATGAGGAGGGTGGCATAGTGGATAGAGAGCTGAACCTGGAGTGGAGAAGACCTGAATTAAAATACAGCCACAGATAATTACAAGCTGTGTGACCCTAGGCAAGTCACTTAATCCTATTTGCCTCAGTTTCCTCATCGATAAAATAAGCTGAAAAAAGGAATGGCAAATTAATATTTTTACCAAGAAAACTCCAAATAGGGTCACAAAGAATTGCTTATGACTAAACAATAACCACAACAAGGAAGCCTCTGTCACTGAATATTTGGCAGAGTACTTGGTAGGATGTAAGGTGAGATGAAGACTGTAAAGGCAAGGAGAGATTGTGAAGAGCTTTGAACCTCAAAACAAGGATTTTACATTTGATCCTGGAAGTGAAGGAGAGATGCTAGAGTTGATTGAATAGGAAGATGACATGATCAGAGCTGTGATTTAGGAAAAATCAATTTGACAGCTGAATGGAAGATAGGCTGGATCTGGCAGAGACTTGTGGCAGGAAGATCAACCAACAGCAAATGCAATAGTCCATGAATAGGGGCCAAGGTCCTGGGATAGAGTGGTTGTGACATCAGAAGAGAGAAGGGGGCATATGCAAGAGATTTTATGAAAGTAAGTCAACAGACCTTGACAATAGATTGGATATGGATAGTGAGAAAGAATGAGAAGCAGAGAATGACCCTTAGGCTTCAAACCTGAATAACCAAAAGGATGGTGCTGCCTTCAACAGTAATAGGGAAATTAGAAAGAGGGTAGAGTTTGGGGGGAAAAGCTAATGAATTCAGTTTTGGACACATTGAGCTTAAGATTCAGTTTGAAACGTTCAGTAGATGGTTGGAGATGAGACAATGGAGGTCATCAAAGAGGTCAGGCCAAGGTAAGTAGACCCTACTCAACACAGAGATTAACTTCCATGAAAGCCATGTACAAATTAAATGAACCTTAAATAGCCAAAAAATTTCTAAGAGAACTGTCTATCACAAATGTATTATTAATGAACTCTGCCATATACATAGTAGGGCAACAGTATAGAGCAGCAGAAAGAACATAGTTTTAGAACAGACCTGCACAACTTGTAAACTTCTTTGGGTTACAGATAGGTTAAACTAGAGACAGAGCGATGATGGTTGGTTGTCATGGGATACAGATCAGCCACCTGAAATCCTTTGGTGGGCTGCAAGTGGGCTGTGGGGTATATGTTGTACAGGCCTATTTTAGAGTCAAGAGAATGTGGAGATGAATCTCTATTCTTTTAGTTACTGTCTTTGTCATCTTGGGAAGTCCCAACACCCTTGTGATAGTTATAGATTTAGAGTTGGAAAGGACCTTAGAAGTCACCTAGAAAAATTCCCTCATTCTACAGTAAGAAAACTGAGGCAAAGAGAATTTGTGTGACTTTCTGTGAGTCACACAGTAAGTGGCAAAGCTAGGATTCAGTTCAATTCAAAAAAGCATTTATCAAGAGCCTACTATGTGCCAAGTACTGTGTTAAGTGCAAAGGATACAAAAAAGAAGCCAAAGACAGTCCCTGCCCTTGAGGAACTTACCATCTAATGAAGGAGACAACACACAAACAAATATATACAAAGCAAGCTATATACAGGACAAATTGTATTGTTGTTTCAGTTATGTCTGACTCTTCATGACTCCATTTAGAGTTTTCTTGGGAAAGATTGGAGGTGTTTGCCATTTTCTTCTCCAGCTCATTTTATAAATGAGGAATTGAGGTGAATAGAGTTAACTGATTTGCCCCAGGGTCACACAACTGTTAAGTGTCTGAGGCCAGATTTGAACTCATGAAAACGAGACTTCTTGATTCCAGGCTCAGCACTTTATCCACTGAGGCACCTAGCTACCCGTACAGGATAAATGGTAAATAATTAAGAATAGAAATAAGAGAGGTTAGGGAGAGCTTCCTGTAGAAGGTAGAATTTTAATTGGGACTTAAAGGAAGCCAGGGAGGTCAGTAATTGAAGCAGAGGAGGGAGAGCCTTCTGAGCATGGGGAACAACCAGAGAAAATGCCCAGAGCCAGGGAATAGAGTTCCTTATTTGTGGAACAACCAGGAAGCCAGTGTCACTATATTTAAGTGTATGTATCAAGGAGTAAGGTATAAGAAGAATAGACATGTAGGAGAGGCTCAAATTCTGAAGGGCTTTGAATGCCAAACAGAGCATTTTGTATTTGATCCTGGAGGCAATAAGAAACCACTGAGGTTTATTGAGTGGTCTGGTGACATGATCTAACTTCCATTTTGGGAAAATCACTTTAGTGGCTGAATGGAGGATGGATTGGAGCAGGGAAAGAGAGACTTGAGGCAAACAGATCCACCAGCAGGCTATCACAATAATCCAGGTGTGAGGCTGTAGAGAAGGGTGGCAGTAGATTCAAATCTTCTGTCTTCAGATTCCCCCTACTTCCCACTGTACCACTACTGTATTACCTAAGAGTCAGGGCTAGATGACTTCTGGGGCCAACTGGGCCTCTGCCTAATGATCTTTGGGATCAGCTGCTTCTTTTATGTTTTCCCAGGGTCAATGTGGGAAGGAAACTGCAATAATCTGCTGCCCCTAGAAACTATGCCCTAATGGCCTAAACAGATGAGCATTTGTTTGACTTGTTCTGTCAAATACTCCCAACCCTGTCTCTGGTATCAAAAAACAAAACCATCTGTTTGGGATTGGCAAATTTGAAACATTTATGAATAAAATTGTTCTAACTTTCTAATTCCCTCTGTTTCTCAGAAACTCAGAATCTCATTTCCCAGGGGCTGATACTGTTACTGATTCCCAAGGTAAAAGTACCTTGGGAATCCTAGTATCATAGAGTCAGGAAAGACCTTAGGGTTCTTCTAGTCTAACCCCTTTATTTTACAAATAAGTTACATGAAGCACTGACAGCAACAGCGTTTGGACATCTATAGTTAAAGTAGGACAGAAGGGGCCAGACAGGAAAGGAAGATATTAGTGTAAGGAAATCTCATTTTCACTCTTGAGTCACTGTACCAAGTTCCCGAAGAGTGACAATATGCTTGTTAACAGCTTAGTACCAGGCTAGTCCTCATTGCAATCTCTTTCTTGGTATTATAACAAGAACAGTGAGTCTTTCCGGAACCACAGTGACCTAACTACTTACATGGTGATTTATTGACAAGATGCCTATTTGGACAAAGCTTAGGTAGACAAAGCTTCCAAGTGGACAAATGAGCTTCCTGATGCTGGTTGCAAGAAATGACAATAATGATGGCCTTAATCCCATGACACTTCAAAAACATTAAAGGGAAAAACAAAGAAGAAAAACAAGACAGTGGTTATTTTTAAAGATTTCAATTTTGAGAGGTAGAATTACTCAGAAATCTAGACAATAGACTTAGAAATTCAGAAATAAATCATCATTTTTGTTTTTATCCAGATTTTTGAGTACTTGACATGTGCCTGGCATTGTGCTAAGTATTACTGGTGACATAAAAGCAGTAGAAGACATTACTCCTACTTTTGAGAAACTTATAATCTAAGTGGGAAGGCAGGAAACAAGGGACAAAGGAAAGCCATTAGAGAATTTAAAAACAGAGCAAATCATCAACTTTTAGATCATGTGGCACAAAGATGAGGATGACTCAATAATACAGATGTAAAGATGAGGCTCCAATGATTATTCTACCTCATTTAAAAAACGTAACAAGGCTTTGCTGCACATGCCCAATGAATAAAGTTGGAGAAACTTGTGTGGAAGATGCCAGAGATCTACTTCTGAGAGAACCTATTCTACTCATTAGTGGGAGCAGTTCTCTCTCTCTGTCTTTCTCTCTCTCTGTCTTTCTGTGTCTGTGTCTGTATCTGTCTGTGTGTCTGTCTTTCTGTCTCTCTCTCCCTGCCCCCTTGTCTCTGTCTCTTTCAATCTGTGTCCAATAGGGGCAAAGATCTTGTGAAACTCAGGCACCATGCACCCGGCTTGGAATAAGGGAAAGCAGATGGAACACTGGGCTACACTCAGTAAAACCCAAGTTCAAATTCAGTTTCAGACACTTACTAACTGTGTGACTCTGGGCAAGTCATTTAACTCATGTTTGCCTCCATTACCTCAACTGTAAAATAGGGGATAATAACAGCACCTACCTTGAAGAGTTACCTTGAAGGAACAAATCACATAGTATTTGTAAGATATAAATAAAGTTTTTAACACGTTACTTGACAAATAGAAAATCCTATATAAATGATTTTTCATTCTTTAGGTCTTGGGGCTTTGATCTGTTTTGTTTGTCTTTTTCAGTTCTAAGCGTAGGTGGTAGAACCTGAGCCTAGGTGGCTGTGGAAGGAAGGTTCCTGCTAAGCAGTTGAACAGTCATGACTCCTGTGATGTCACTGGCACCTCTTATCTCAATCCTCTTGTTTACCTACACAATCTGCACAGATGGCCAAAGTGAGTAGGCATCGGGTCCCGACTTTACAACATCCTGCTAGAATTTTGAAAACATTTGAATTATCTCCAAGTAGTGCTGACATTTCAGTGAGTATTGAAGGGCCTGGATGGGCTAGAGTCATAGTACCTACTTTTCTGTTGACAGTGGTAACTTCTTTGGGAAATTTTAAGCTCACCTTGCTTTACCCTAGTATTATTTCTCCAATCACCAAGTCTAAGTGCTGTCATAGGATTAAGGTATTTTATACTCAAATATCCATCATAAAAAGAGTGGGAAATGATGGTAAATTGAAATCCACTATCCAAGACAGCATTATTGCCTACATTTTCAGTTTTTCACCTATCACCTCATGAAGTCATATAAATCCATATGAAATACATCTATAAGGAACTGATGAACAGCATGACTGTCTATGGAGGGCGCAAGATGACCTCCTGCCCTGATTATGCTCTGGTTTCCCAAAGCTGGATCAGAAGATTTTAGATTCTTCATGACTAATGCTACATTCTCTTTGCTATCACATGCAGCTTAAGCACAGCCTTCTAATCCACAATTATAATGAAAAGTGAATCCGTTACTCTGGTGATCACTTGGAGGATGTGTTCTTGTGGTGGGTGTTAATTTCATTCCCTCTGCCAAGAGAAAAGGAGATGAAGATTGTGAACTACCCCATTTTTCATCTGATCATCTCTGGTCCCATGTCTGCCACTCAGCATTGGTGGTGATATGGTCCTACTTTGCTTCTGTGGCCCACACTGGAGAAGCCTGGACCCTACTGAAGCTGACCCCTATGAATTATACTGACCTTTGAAGCTCAGCAGTACTGGTTTCACCTTGGCTATTGTTGGCAGTGGTTTCTTTACCTCTACAGATACGATGACATCAGTTACATGAAGATCATGTCCCAAACCCTGAAATGATCTCTACTATGTAATTTTTCCTGCATCTTCTGTATCCATAGAGTCTATCTATATCAATTTCTACGCATGTTATTCAGCTGTAAGGAGGAAATTAATTAATCAATCAAAACTCAATGTTAATTGACCCTATACACCTCCTTGAATCAATCAAAGTAATTGCTGAGAGAGTTGTATAAAAGGGGGGGTTCTTTTAGAACCAGCTAGAGTTCCCAAGGATTTGGAGGAAGAGAGGAAGGAGTCGGTCTTACAGAGCTGAGTCAAAAAGAACCTGCAGCCCAAGAACACCAGCAAAAGAAAAAAGAGAATTTAAGTTCTGAGCAACTGAACTGTTGCAGAGAAGGGAGATAATAAGGAGAATTATTAGTCCAGGAAACATTTTGGAAAGGAATACTCAGGCTGATGCCACCATTTATACTGACCTACTCAAGAACTGAGAAAGATTCCAAGAAAAGATCTCTTTCTCCAGCTTCTCTTCTCAATGTCTATCTCTCCATAGACACTATTGTCATCAGCTGCTACATTACCTAAATGTTTTTGGCTACCTGATTCTTGCCTAAACTACAAAGGTCATGTGTTAACTAGAGATAGATGTAAAGGTAAATTAAGTAAGATAAACAAACCATTGCCCAAATTTTAGATTTTCCCTATCTGGGGATTGGAGAAATGATTTTGCTACTAAAATTTCAAAACTTTTTTTAATGTACAGAAATTTATTTTCTCTCCTTCATGCCACCACCCCCACTCTATTAGTGGGAGGTGTTGAAGCAAAATAAATTCTTTGTAACAAATATACATAGCCATATAAAAAAAATTCCTTCATTGAACATATTAAAATACATGTATATATGTGTGTGTATATGCATAAATATACATGTACACATGTATTTGAGCACATATGTGTATGTGTGTATATGTGTGTATCTCATTCTGTACCGCCAATACATTACTTTTCTATCAGAATATAGAGTCTGTCCCCTAGAATGGTCAATTCATTGATTAGAATGCTTACTTACAGCTTTCAAAATTGTTTATTTTTACACTTTTGCTATTGTAAGAATTGTTCTATTGGTACTATTCATTTCATTCTTCATTAGTTTATGCAGATATTTAAAATTATTTGTCATATACTGTTGATGTTATAGTATAAAATATTCTGGTTCTGCTCACTTCATTCAGTATAAGTTCATACAAGTTTTTTCGTGTCTCTGAAATCATCTATTTCTTCATTTCAGTCATTCTACAACTAATGGGTATCTCCATAGTTTCCGTGGGTTTTAATCACCGTGAAAATGCTGTAAATGTTTTTATACAAATTGGACTTTGTCTTCTTTCTTTGACTTCTTTGGGGTATAAGCCTACCAGTGGAATATCTGTGTCAAAGGGTAGACACTGTTTAGTAATTTTTCTCTGTAATTCCAAATTGTTTTTCACAATGGTTGCATAAATTTGAATCAGTTCCTTATATATTTAGGAAATGAGACCTTGATCAGATAAACTTGCTATAAAAATGTCTCCCCAGTTAATTATTTCCTTTTTAATCTTTGTTTTATTCAACTGGTACAAAAATCTCTTAAAAATTTATGTAATCAAAATTATCAATTACATGGATAATTTTGTGATCCTCTCTATTCCTTGTTTGTGTTTCTTATAACTATAGATCTGATAGGATTTTGATGTTTTTTCCCCCATGTTCTTCTAACTTGCTTATGATGTGACCTTTAGTATGAGGGCATGTATTCTTCTGGATCTTATTTGATATGAGATGTGAAGAGTTGATCCAAGTCTAAATTCTTCCATGTTATACAACTTTCCCAGCAGTGTTTAGCTTAGTAACTGAAGTCATTTTGTTTATTGAACACTAGGATACTAGACTGATTTGCTTATGTTTTAATCTGTTCCACCGATCAACCTTTCTATTATTTAACCAGTACCAAAACATTCTGAGAATTTCTGCTTTGCAGTTTGAGATCTGGTATTGATAGATCTCACCTTGTTCCAATTTTTCTTTATTACTTCCTCCTGAGATTCTTGTTTTTTCTTGCCTCTAGGTGAATTTTGTTATTATTTTTCTAGTTCTATCAACTTTAAAGTATAAAGTAACCCTTTGATAGGCATGGCAGTAAATGAGTAAATTTAGTTAGATAGTATTGCTATTTTTATTATATTAACTGATTCTACCCATGAACGATTACTATTTCTCTAATTATTCAAGTCTGTCTACATTTATATAAATAATGGTTTATGATTAGATTTACATAGTTCTTTTTTCTATCTTGATAGGTAGACTCTCAAGTATTTTATCTATTCTGTAGTTATTTTTAATGGAATTTCACTTTCTATTTCTTTTGTGCTTGCTTTATTGGTATTATACAATACCAATCCTGAAAGAAGTTTTAGTGAAATTTTAAGCTATTAAAGTTTAAAACTTTAAAACATAGAAATGCTGGGTGTTTTTTGTGCACTTATTTTATATCCTGAAATGTTTTTGAAGTTGTTAAATGTTTCAGTTATTTTTTAGTTAAGTACCCCCATTATATCATCTACTAATGACAATAATTTTGTTTCTTCTCTGCTTATGGCTACTTCCACAATTTCTTTTTCTTATCATTGCTATAGCCAACAATTCAAATATAATGGCAAATAGTAGTGATGACAATGGACATCTTGTTTCACACCTAATCTTACTAGAAAGAATTTTAGTTTATCTGTGTCACATAAATTACTAGCTCTTGGTTTTAGTTATAAATTATTTATCATTTTAGGGAAAGGTCCATTTATTCCTACATTGTTTACTTTTTCTCAACCAGAAAAAGATTTATTTTATCAAAAGTTTTTTTCTTCATTTATTAATATAATCACACTTTTTACATTAATATGATGAATCAAGTTTATAGCTTTCTAATGTTAAATAAGCCCTCTATTCTGGGTATAAATTAAACTTGTAATCTTTGTGATATTTTGTTTTAGCCACTGCTAACATTTTAATTAAAATTTTTAATCAATATTCATTAGGGATATTGGTCTTCAGTTTTCTTTTTCTGTTTTGACTTTATGTATCAAGAACACATCTGTGTCATAGAAGGAATTTGGTAGGAACTTTTCATTTCTTATCTTTGAAAATAGTTTAAGTAATATTAGAATTAATTTTTCTTTTAATGTTTGATAGAATTTACTTGTGACTCCATCTGGTTTTGGAAGAGTTGTTGTTTTTTTTCCCCCTTGGGGGTTCATTAATGATTTATTCAATTTCTACCTTGAGACTGTGATATTTAAATTTTCTGTTTATTTGAGCATTTCTTACTTTTGTAAATGTTGAGTTATTTCATTTAAGTTGTCACTTATTGGCATATATTTTATCAAAATAATCTAATGATACTTATTTTTTCAACATTTGTTGTGAATTCTCTTTCATTTTTCCTACTGATAATTTGGCTTTCCTTTTTATTCTTTTTAATCAAGTTAGCTGATGGGTTTATTTTATTTTAAATAGCTCCTAGTTCAAATGGCTCCCAGGCATTATTCAATGGCTTTTTATTTTCGAGTTTATAAAACTCTTCCTTGATTTCCAGGACTCTTATTTTGTGGTTTAATTGGATTTTTAGCATCTTTTGGGTTTGAGACGTTTGTTGTTGTTGCTGTTGTTGTTGTTATAAGCCCAGTTCATTAAACAGTTCTTTTTTCTCTTTTTGTTAATGAAAGTGTGTAAAGATAAAATGTTATGGACTTATGGACTGCTTTGGTTCTAGCCTCCAAGTTTGGTGTATTGTCACTATCTATAACAAAATTATCAGTCATTTCTATAATTTGTGTTCTTCGACCCATGAATTATTTAGGATGAAATTATTTCATCTCCAGTTGATTTAAGTACAATTTTATTTTATTTTTGTGTCTAAATTCTCTCATTTCTCACTCCCTTTCCCCACCACCAATGAGAAAGCAAGAAGAAAAAAAACACTTTTGTTACAAACATGTGTGTTGGGGCTCTAGTTGGTAATGGGTTGAACCGTCCTCAACTAACAGGCACGTGATCACCTGGGGCAGAATGCGAAGGTTGCACCTGTTTGCAATAAGCAGGATTATCTCTCTGCATCACCTGGCTCGCTGTGGTGAGGGCAAGGCCAG
>CM053597.1:163330533-163343445 GCA_028646575.1 Pseudocheirus occidentalis | reverse complement strand
TTGGCCAGTCAATTAATTGGTTGGTTTTTTTTTTTAGCTCTGTGAAACTCTGCTTCCAAGGGGGGAAGCTCTGTTCCAAATCGCTGGGGTTTTCCCAACTGCCAGCGGTATTAGGGGGGTGTTGCAAGTCCTGCCCAGCTTTGGCTTGCTGAAAGTGCACCCCAGGACCACCACCCAAGACCTCGATCTGGATCCAAGCCTCTCAACGCAAGAGCACTTAGCCCTGATCAAACGATTCAGCCCCCCTGCTGAGTCCGCAGGCCGGGGGCGCTGAAGCAGCCTGTTGGGGACCGCTGGTGGATCCAGCAGTTCCCTTCCCCCACTGCTTCTTTGTTCCGGGGGCAGAATGGCCGAACTGCTTCACCCCCCAAATTAATTTTCAAAGTTTCACTTTCACTAACCATGTCTGAAGATTTAAAGATCCTCTTAGGCTGGTGCTTTAGATTTTCTTTGAAGTAGACTCAAGCTGCTGTTTGGGAGGCTCCGCTGGTCCTCCTGGCCCCTCTGAGGTCTTACCTGGCCACGGCTGCGGTTTTGGGCTGTCTGGGTCTCTGCTCTGCTGCGGTGAGAGCTGCCCCTCTCCCGTCCTGCTCCTCACACTTTGGCAGATGTGGGGGTGCTGGAGGCTGTAGAATCTCTGCAGGCTGGCTGCAGGGCTCGGCTCAGCTCCTTCCCACCGCCTGTGCCTGGCCGCGGTCTCAGCTTCTGGCTGTTCCAGCCTCCGATATGGCTGCCGCAATGAGCCCCTGCTGCCGAGCTGCCTTCAGCGAGAGCTGTGTTCTCTGTATTTTTGTGAGTCTGAGAGTCCTAGACTTTCCTAGACTTTGTCTGGGCTCATATTTTATGGGTGTTTTTTTATGGGTGTTTAGGGTGTGGGAGCTGCAGGACCTTGCTGCTTCTACACCGCCATCTGACCCTTTTATGATTAACGGTTCTATGTGAAAGGGGACTTAAGTAGCCCTATGTTGTGCTAACGTTCTGTGATTTGGTTGTGCAATTAGTTAATTTTCAAGTCCTTTACTATTAAAATTCTTAATATTGTTCTTTTTGGCCTCATAGATCTTATTTTTATAAGCTAAATCTTCAGTATTTATTGGGCTGCAGGTGGAATGCCATCCTTATTTGAATCAGAGCAAATTGTTGGAGTTCTGCGAGTCAAAGTATATCATACTGGTAGCATATGGTGCTCTGGGAACCCTGAGAGAGCCTGCATGGTGAGAAATGGGCTTTGGAATGGGTTCCTTAATCACTAATAAAGTTGGCTAAATGAATTCTTGTATGCTTTTAAATTATGCAACATTGAGTAGTGGAAGCAGCCTTGAGTGTGGGGTTTTAATTAACTGGATTTGACTCTCAGCACTGGCATTTTACTAGTCATATGATATTGAAATAATTTAACTTCATTTCATTATATGTAAAGAGAAGATAGTAACATTTGCTTTGCCCACTTCATGGCATTATTTTGAGGTTCAAATGAGATATTTATGGAAATATTTTGAAATTGTAAAAAGCTAGAGCAATGCAAAGGATGATTACTATCTCATGGAACCCTGCCCAATGTATTTGACCACAGTTTCAAAATTTTTTTTTCTTCCCTTGCAGGGTTGATCCAAAGTCTCCCATTCTCCTAGAAGACCCAGTCCTGGGAGCCATTGCCAAGAAGTACAATCGGACCCAGCCCAGGTTGCTCTCCAATACCAGATTCAGAGAGGGGTGGTAGTCCTGGCAAAGAGCTTCAGTGAAAAGAGAATCAAGGAGAACTTTCAGGTAAGGAGGCATGGGTAGTACTGGTTTAAGTAGCTTCACAAACATTTGCGTTGGTGAATGGAATATTGGAGAAAATGATGAAAATAAAAAAGTCTGAAAGGTGGTCACTAGGAAGGTGATTCCAGAAGAATCTAGTGTACTTCAGTGATTCAGTCTAATGGATGGAAATGAATTCACCCACATTCTCTGCTATTCTCCAAGCATCTCCAAAAAACTACTTGCTCACTTCAGTTTTTTGAGGAGACAGTGTATGTGAAGTTTACATTACTCAAACTTTGGAATTTATTGTAGAAGAACTTTGTATTTATTCACATGATATCATGGACATATATAACATAAAGTAAATAGATGCAATGGGTTAAATGCATAGTAATTTGGGAGAGAGAGCATTGGCAGTTAAGGGGTCAGGAAGGACTTCACATAGAAGTTAGTACTTGAGTTATTCCAAAAGAGGAAAGGGATTCTGTGAGGTAGAGATGAAGAGAGAATGTATTTCAGACACAGGGGATGGCTAGTGCAAAGGGAAGAAGACAGGAGATGCAGTGTTGTATGTGAGGAACAAAGAGAAAGACAGGTTGGGGCCCAATTGTGGAGGAGTGTATATTTTATCCTCAAAGCAACAAGCATTTTATTGAATAAGGTAATGACACAGTGAAATCTGCACTTACGGTTAATGACTATGTCAGCAATGAGGAGAATGGATTAAAATGGGGAGTGATGTGAAGGAGAGTGACCAATAATGCAGGTGAGAAGTGATGATGGTATCTACGACAGAAGGGATGAGATATAAGAGATGTTAAGGCAGGAGCAGCAAAATTTGACAACTAATTATATTTTTGGGGTGAGAGAAAGCAAGGAATTGAGGATAACACCAAGATTGTGAACCTGGGAGACTGAGAATCTTGTGGTTCTTTATACAGAAGTTGGGAAGTTTTAAATCAGTGTTGCTTTGGGGGAAGTGATAATAACTTCTGTTGGGGAAATAATAAATTTAAGATGTTTCAGACATTTAGTTTGAAATATCTCCTTTGGAGATCTGATAAAAATAAACTTTGTCTCTCCTTTCCACCCCTCCTATCATTCCTCCCACCCTTCTGGCTGCCTGAGAAGGCAGACATTAAATCCAAAACTTTTTTGTACTTTAAAATTAACATTTGTCTTTTAATTGGTACTTCAGCTGAAGTATAATGGATTCTGTTGCAGCCCCTTCCCTTTACTTGGTGTGTGTGTGTGTGTGTGTGCTTCAAATGTGTTTCTTGTAAACAACTTATTGTAGCATTCTGGTTTCAATCTACTCTGCTGTCTTTTTCCATTTCATGGGTGAATACAGACCATTCACATTCACAGTTATGATTACTGTGTATTTCCTTCTGTCCTGTTCTTCCCCTGGTCATTCTTCTCATTATTTTCATGTTTTCTGTCTTCAGCATTGTTTTGCTTCTGAACTCCATTTCCCTCAATCTGCTCTCCCTTCTGTTAGTCCCCCTGCTTCTCTTATTCCCCTCCCCTTCCCCTTCCCATGATGGTAAGAGAAATTTCTATATCCAACCAAGTATGTATGTTATTCCCTCTTTAAGCCTCTTTCATATGAGATAATTCATCCCATTCTACCTCTCTTCCCTCTTCTCCCACTGCAATCCTCTTTTCCATCCCTTATTGTGTGTGTGTGAGTGTGAGTGTGTGTGTGTGTGAGAAAGAGAGAGAGAGAGAGAGAGAGAGAGAGAGCTCATCAAAATCAACGTATGCCTGAACCTGATCTTCATATATACTCCTAACTGGAGTAATAGTGATAAAGTTCTTAAGAATTAAAAGTATCATCTTCCCATGTAGGGATGTAAACAGTTTAACCTCATTGAATCCCTTATGTTTTCTTCTTCTTTCTTGTTTGCCTTTTTATGCTTCACTTCAGTCTTGTATTTGAAAGTCACATTTCCTATTTAGCTCTGGACTTTTTATTAGGAATGCTTGAAAGTTCTCTATTTCATTAAATATTTTTCCCTTTGAGGATTATATATTCAGTTTTTCTAGGTAGGTGATTCTTGGTTGTGATCCTTTTCCTTCTGGAATATCATATTCCAAGCCCTCCAATCCTTTAATGTAGAAGCTATTAAATCCTTTATAATCCTGACTGTGGCTGCACAATATTTCAGTTGTTTCTTCCAAGCTGCTGGAAGTATAATCTCCTTGAGCTGGGAGTTCTGGAGTTTGGCTGTATTATTTCTAGGAGTTTTCATTTGGGGATCTCTTTCAGGAGGTGATTTGTGGATTCTTTCAATTTCTAAATTTTATTCAGTTTATGAAAACTCTAAATACAAGGCAAAACTCTATAATTATGAATATTTCATGTTAGACATTTGCTAAGAATTTTTTGAAAGTATTCCAGTAAGACCTCACATTCTTTCAACTATCTGCAAGACTTCATATTAAATTTATTTTACCAGCTTTGTTGAATGTAACAAATATAATGAAATAAGTTACAACTTTGAATATGTTTAACCTAATATTATAATCATATGTAAACTTAATTTTGATACAGGACTTTTTTATTTGAACAGAACTTTGTAATATTTGACTCAACAATAGATAAACACAGTCTTAAACTGTTTCCACATAAAGTTTATTTCTGCATTTTAATTTAAAATAAGAATAAAGTGAAAATGTTTGCTCCCATAAATAATATGGTGGAAAATGATGGGAGAATTTTCTAGTCTATCTTGTTTAAAGATGGAAGTTCATTTAAAAATTTTAGCTACTAAAACAATTGACAAAAATAAATAGGTAGTTAAAGACATAAAAGACATACTTTTCTATTGGCTAACAATAAGCATTGTATTAAATTATAAAAGTATATATGGTACAATTACTTATATTGCTTAATTTTAAAACAATTTTATTTCAACATTCATTTTTGTGAGGAGAGAATATCTTCAGATATAACTTCATTCTTCTCTACCACTGGAATATTGTAGAAGAACTTTGTATTTATTCACATTATATCATGTGCATATATAACATAAAGTAAATAGATGCAATGTGTTAAATGCATAGTAATTTGGGAGAGAGAGCATTGGCACTTAAGGGGTCAGGAAGGACTTCACATAGAAGTTACCCTCTCAAGGAAACTCTGCTGAAACACTGACAATGTGTTGACAACCAGTTCATTTAAACTGAAGAACAGTATCATAAGTGGAGGACATAGTTACATAGGAAACTGCTTTAATATTGCAATGAGAGGCAATATAAGGCATATTTATCCTGAATGCTTGGCTTGTAAGGGATCGTGAATTTCAAACACCCTGACATTTATTTGTACTTCAAGAATGCAAATGTAAGAAGAATGCATCTTGATCATATGATTTTACCACTGATGAGAGAGAAGTATATTGTAACAGAGGGGCATGAAGGAGCTCTCTGGTATACAGAATGCAAATTAGAATATGTGCGTGCATCTGATCACCTATTGGGAATCTGTTTGCACTCAAATATTGGACTCCTGATCATGGTTATTTGGAAACAATTTAATGGCAGTTAGAGAAACTTCAAGAATATGTTGCACTAAGTCAGATGTGGTCAGTTTGCTATAGTAGCCACATAGAAACCATTGTGTGTTTGATGGTTTTGAAATTTTTTCAGAAACAAACCTATATTGCTTCAAACATACATGTTTGTTGTCTCAGCATAAAATACGTTTGCAACAAATTTTGTGCAATTTTTTGCTATGGTAAAGTAGAATTTAAAATATTTAAACATGGACCTGTTGGATCAAGATCCTGAATTCCCCAGGGGTTCAGTGGTTCTCAACCTTCCTAATGCCATGACCCTTTAATACAGTTCCTCATGTTGTGGTGATCCCCAACCATAAAATTATTTTCGTGGATACTTCATAACTGTAATTTTGCTAATGTGATGAATCTGATATGTAGGATGTATTTTCATTGTTACAAATAGAACGTAACCCACAGGTTGAGAACCGCAGAGCTAAATGGAAACTTCTAGATTAAAAGTAAATCTACAACTCTAAAAGCAAGAGTTAGGAAAGGGTGGCTCCACCCACAAGAAAATAGGGGCTTCATTTGATAAATGGTGAAAGGATATGAACAGGCAGCTTTTGGAGGAAGAAATTCAAGCTATCTATAGTCATATGAAAAAATGTCCCAAATCACTATAGATTAGAGGGAAGAAAATCAAAACAACTCTAAGATATCACATCACACCTATCAGATTGACTAGCATGGGAAAACAGAAAAATGATTAATGTTGGAGAGGATGTGGGAATGTTGGAACACTAATTCATTGTTGTTGCAGCTATGAGCTGATCCAACCATTGTGGAGAGCAATTTGTAACTATGCACAAAGGGCTAAAAAAAAGGTGCATACCCTTTGATCCAGCAGTATTACTTCTAGGGCTATATTGCAAAGAGATCATAAAAATGGGAAAAGGACCCACATGCAGAAAAATATTCATAGTAGCTCTTTTTGTCATGGCCAAGAACTGGAAACTGAAGGGATGTCCATCAACTGGGACATGGATAAACATGTTGTGTATATGAATGTAATGGAATACTGTTGTACTATAGGAAATAATGAACAAACAGACTTCAGAGAAACTTGGAGAGACTTAAGTGAACTGATATTGAGTAACAGGAGCAGAATCAGGAAAGCATTGCACACAGTAATAGCCACAGTGTATGAGGACTGATTTTGATAGACTTAGTCCTTCTCAGCAATGTAAGGACCTAAAACAATTCCAAAGAACACATGATGGAAAATGCCAGCCACATACAGAGAAAGAAATGTGGAGTCACAATGCAGAATGAAGCAGACTATTTTCTTTTTTTCCTTTCTCACAATTTCTCCCATTTGTTATAATTCTTCTATGCAACTCTACTAATGAGAAAATGTGTTCAATAGGAACGCATGTGTACAGCCCATATCAGATTGCAAGCCTTGGGAACGGAGTGGGGAAAAATTTAAAACTCATGAAAGTGATTATAGAAAACTAAAAACAATTTAATTTAAAAAAAAGGAAAATGAGGACTCTCAAGTGGGAGTAGCTGTTTTCACCTAGCCTAAAAATCTCCATCACTGGGACAGAGTTTGAAGAATCTTAGTGGAGACTGTGACTGATTGAATCAGTCAAGCTGCTTATTCCATTCTGAGGTGCTATAAGCAGATCCTACTTACAATATCTTCTCTTCCCTGGCAGATGTTTGAATTCCAGTTGAATCCAGAAGTCATGAAAGCCATTGATGGCCTTAACAAAAACCTTCGCTATGTGCCCCTTAATCTGTGAGTTTTGGGTCTTACATCTTATTTTCTGTCTTAGATGTCTGTGACTGCAGGGACATAGAACAGCACTTTAAAAGGAGTTTCTTTCCAAGTTCTTCACAAAGAAGTTACAAATCTCTCGAGTATAACATTTTACAATGGTCATCAAATCTCCTCTTCCTTTTATCTGAAGCACCACTATGGACACCTCCTATGCACTTATTTTGGGTCATGTCTAAAAAAAGCCATTTCTGTAATTGAGGCTCAAGGGTAAAATTGCAATAAGGTATTTGCCACTTCAGTCATTTGTCTGCCTTCAGACTTGGCTGTTCAGTTTTCTATGCAGTCCTCCTGTCTCTATAGTTAAATAGAAAAACTGGTTTTTTCATACATGGATTTTATTATTTTTGGTGCACACTGGGTCCTTTTCTTCCACTTTCAGTGACCAAACTTCTCCTAAACAAATGGAGAAGTAACTTACGTCAGAAACTTTCATTCTAATCACGTCCCTAATGCTTACTAGTTATGAGACAATGAACCAGTCCCTTATCCTCTCTGAATCTTAGTGCCTTAGAAAATCAGGAAAAAGAAGAGTTTGAATGAGATGATCTTTAAGGACTCTAAATGAGACCTGAAGGGCCTAGATTCTGTGAAGATGAGCACTAGAACAATACTCTTTATTGTTACCGTGGGAGGCCTTCAAGGATAGATGAAGAAAATTGAGTGTCTTCCTCCAAACCTATTTCCTACAAGAATTCTTGTACTTCTCTATCATTACTCAGTAAGTGAGATTTAGAGAAGCCCCCACACCTCTCCCCATGACTGCTTTTATTCTCATAAGGTGGGTGGTCACATGTTAGCCTAAGGATAGTGGGAAATGATATAAACATGATCTTTGAAGTAAACGTGTTACATAGCTTTGGATTTTCTCTTTTTTCATGTCTAAAATTGAACTCATCATCTTTCCTCCATACACCTCCATACTTCACCTATTACCACTGCTGTGCTCCCAGCCCCAAGGCTTACAACCTAGGCCTCATTCTTGACTCCTCACTATCTATCGCTCAGCCCTTTCATGTTCAATCTATTGTCAAAGCCTATCAATTTCACCTTTGCAACATCTTTTGAACATGCTTCTTCTTCTCAAAATTCTTTGTACCCATAGTCTCAAGTGGACCTTGCAATATTCCTGTAAAACTAGCAGTCCAAAAAAAATTATTCTCCATTTTATTGATGAGGAAATTGAGCTTCTGAGAAACTGTGGTAATTTTGTGGTAATTTGCCCATAATCATACAGTCAGTGATTGAGAAAGCCAGAATTTGGATCCAAATTTTCTGTTTCCAGAGCCAGGATCTATTAGGCTTACTGTTCAATTATGTTTACTGATTCAGTTATATCCTAACTAAGTCATTTCTGACCCTTTGTGACCCCATTTGGGTTTTACTTGGCAAAGATATTGGATTGGTTTACTATTTCTTTCTCCAGGTCTATTATATCACCTATTTATTTCCCTTGTATCTCAGAAATGCTTTCTGGTTTAAGGAAACTTCAACCAAAGGCAAGAGGGATCTATAGCTTCAGATTGTAGAAATCTAGGAGAATAGTTTCAAGTGTGAAACTTCATTCATCTTCCCCACCCACCATCCTAAACTCCCTCCCTGCATTTTTTTCCACCATACTTTGTTGTTTTGCTGCATTTATCACCTTAGAAATCTTCCAAGGAAACAGAATCTACAAATAACACCAAACATGAACACAGTACATTTTCCGGAGAACCTTTTAGGGTGGGAGAAAAAGAGGTTTCCTACTGTTGGAGTACTAGTGTTTGGCCCATAAGTGCCTAACCTTGGGCAACAGTTCATCTGACTAATACACATTGGAGCTTTTCATTAACCTAGGGTTATCCTAAGTAAATAGGTGAATAACTGATATTAGATGAGCTATTTATCAATGTCATTCAGCCAACTAAAGAGATATTAGGACATGGAAAGACATGATGTCTGATAAAAGATTGCCTCTGGGCAGGTCATGTGGTTCAACTAGTGGTCTTTGCAGTTGAGTCCTGGATTACAGTCTTACTCACCAAGATATCAGGGTGACTGCCAAGAGACACAGATATCTGTTTTTTTCTAATGGTCACAGGAGGGTTGGGGGAAATACAAGAAGAGAGACAGAGACAGAAAAGAGACAGACATAGATTGAGACAGAATATTAACGGCCAAATTTAACAGATGGCAGCATTGCTTCCAGACTCCTTAGGTAATCAGTCTTAGAGGATTTGCTGATTAGGGTGACTAGGCTTGTTCTAAACCTACTGTGAGAAAATTCTGAGGCAGGGTGTTGCATAGCCCCTGCATTCTATAGCATTCAAACAAGGGAACAAATATTGTATTCCACTAGTTAGCTGAGGTTACTCACCTGTTTCTCACTGTACAGATTGATCCCATCTAGGTCAGTCCTACCCTACTTTTGATTTCTCTAATTAACCTTCAGAGATACCACTTGTGACACCAAAACGTTTTGGCAGAGAAGAATCTGAGAGATAAAAAACTTAGAAGTTCATTAAGTCATCTAGCAGGGGGTAGAGCTGAAAAAAGTAGTCTGCTCCCCCAAGTCTCTTGAGTATGTCATAGGTTCATAAAAGATTTAAAAAAAAAAAAAAGAATGAGGAAACAACAGTTGATTGGTCAGCCCTGAGGCAATTTCCAGAAAAGACACAAGAGTTTATTTAGATGTATAAAAGGAGGAGACTCATACAAATCTGCGGATCTGCCTCCACTGGAAGTTTCCTAGTCTGTGTAACCTGCAGTTCTGAGTTAAGTATATCCTGTTCTTTAAGCAACAGGCTTGGTCCCTAAGCACTAAGCACATATTAAAAACTTGAGTAGAATTGTAGTAAAGTTAGATATCCTGCACCTTTGGAGATGGCTGAATGGAAATGGAAATTAAAAGGAGTATAGAAATAATTCCATTGCTTATAGTACCTTCACAAGTTGACTGTGTATTAGGGGTTAAAACGTCACAAACAAATGCAGAAAAACAAAAACAAGCACATCTTTAATTGACTCTGATGCAATACAAATCTATAACAAGGGGCAATGAAAAAAATGATTTAGTAGTGAACTAAATACCTTGTGTTAAAGAATGGGTAGGTCTAAAGAGAAATCATAGAAAAATCACTAATTTCATTGAGGCAGCAAGGTGGTACAGGGATAGGATACCAGCCTGGAGTCATCAAGACCTGAGTTCCAATCTGGTCTCAGATACTATCTGTGTAACCCTGAGTTAGTCATTTAACTTACATTTGCCTCAGTTTCCTCATCTATAAAAATGGAAATAACAGTACCTGCCTTAATGGGTTGTTGTGTGGATCAAGTGAGATATTTGTAAAGCACATAGCATAATGTCTGGCCTGTAGGAGGTGCTATATGAATATAGCACATATTATATATAAAAACAGACAATATACCAAAATTGGGGGGATGTAGCCAAACCAGTCCTTATGGAAAAATATGTCTATATACAATTTCACCAATTAAAGGGGAAAGGGGCAGATTAATGAATTGAGCACACAATTAAAGAAAAAACAACTTGGAAAACTGATAAGTAAAAAAGCTCCAATTAGACACCAAAATAAAAATCCTGAAGATCAAAGAAGGGACTAACAAAATTGAAAGCAAAAAAAAAAAAACTAATTCTAAGAGCTTTTTTCCCTTGTCAAAAAACTAATAAAATAAATAAAATGTTAACTCACTCAATTTTTAAAAAGAAAAATCAAATTTACAATATTAAAAATGAAAAAGATGAATTCACACAACAAAGGAAGAAATTGTTAAGAAATATTTTGCTGTTATATGCAAATTAAAATTACAATCTAAAAGAAATAGTTACAAAATTTACAAAAATATAAAACGCCAAGATTAACAGACCAAGAAATAGAGTACTTAAATAACCCATACCCATGCTTGAAAAAGCATGCAACGTACATGTTTATATTCATATATTGCAAACATATATATATGAAGCCATAAATGAACCCCCAATTAAAAAAACCTTTGGGTTTTATAGATTTTTGTGCAAATTATATCAATTCATTCCAATATTATTTTATCTGAATAAAAACAACAGGGAAAGGATGGTTCCTACCAAATTACTTCTGTGAAAAATATCTTAGTTTCTAAATGAAGAGGGAAAAAACTATAAAAAACGTTAGTAAGGAGACTATAGCAACATACCTCAAAGATTATACACCATGGCCAAGTGGGATTTATACCAGTTATATTATGCAAACTATAAGCATAACTGACCATATGGTTGTTTCCATAGATGTAGAAAAAAAGCTTTCTATAAGCTACAGCAACCATACCTGTTAAAAACACTAGAAAGCAAAATAGTCAATGAATCTTTTCTTAAAATGATAAGTAGTATCTACCTAAAGCCAAAAGTCAGCATTATATGTAATGGGGTTTTTCCACTAAAGCTAATAAAAGCAAAGAGGTAAAGCAAGGATATCCATTACTATTCAGTGTAGTGCTAGAAATGCTATCTACAGCAATAATACAAAAAGAAACAGAGGGAATGAGCACAGAAAAAGAAGAAATAACCGTTTTTTACTGATAATATGTCAGTTTACTTAGAGAACACTATGATCCAGCAAAGGAGACTAAGAAGAATACCAGATGGGTAAGAGAACCAAGAAACTTAATGTCAGAAAATCCCAGGGACGGGAAAGTATCCAAAAGGTCATTAATACTTTCAGAGGCTGCAGACAGTTCAAGGAGGAAAGAATATATAATTATAAAATATAATATAATTATGTAATATATAATAATATATAATATATAATTCAATTCATAGTAACAAGCATGTATTAAGCACTCATTATGCACAGGGACGAGAAAGCCAAAAAAAGAAGAAGAAAAAGAAAGAAAAACAGTCTCTTTGTCTCTTTTTTTCTGTCTCTGTCTCTGTCTGACTAATTTTCTGCCTGTCTGTCTGTCTGTCTATCTGTCTGTCTGAGAGAGAGAGAGAGAGAGAGAGAGAGAGAGAGATTTAAACATCTTCCTGGGATGATACCTAAGACCTTCCACATCCCCTTTGTTAGCCAACATTGAGTAAATTAGAAAACATTGCATCCCCATATTCTATCACTATCCCCCACCCCTCCAACTAATCACTGTTTTTCAAGATCCCGAAGCATAGTTCTGGAAACTTATTTCCCACCAATGACCATGTTGTCATGTCTAAAAAAAAGGAGCATTTCCAACACATGTTAGAGATGACACTTTTCCTGTTCAAGAATATAAAGGTGGATAGAGCACTGGCCCTGGAGTCAGAAGGACCTGAGTTTAAATCTGACCTCTGACACTTAACATTTACTAGCTATGTGACCTTGGGCAATTCACTTAACCCCAGTTGCCCTGCCTTCCCCCCTCCAAAAAAAAAAGAATATAAAGTTGGAATATCATCTTTTGAGCTGCTATATTATCCTAGTCTAGATGCAGGTTGGGAAGAGTACAGCATCCCAGTCCCACCTCCAATCCTCTAGAAGCTTGGGTCAGGTGTACAGATATCCTTCTACAAATCTCTTTAGGACAGATAAGTCTCGTACACCAGTTTTCTCCTTTTCCACCTCCCTAGTGCATTCACTACAGTGGTCTTTGCTACAAAATAAAGGAGCTCACACAGGTAGCCATTAGATCTGGTGAATGGTTCTAATTTAGCTGCTGGGGAAAAGAATGAAAGAGGTTTGTATTTCAAATTCTATGAAAATGGAGGAATTCCCAATGACCTAATGACATCAGGAAGTTACCCAGGAACCAAGAATGTCACACCTTGAGTACATATGGCAACAATGGGTTGGAAGTTGTTTGATA
>CM053597.1:163319768-163330433 GCA_028646575.1 Pseudocheirus occidentalis | reverse complement strand
TTTCCCATCTCCTAATTAATGCAGGTAACTTCAACTGCCCTTTAACTCCTTTTCTTGTTCTTGTCATCAGAGTGGTCATTGTTCTGCTCAGACCTGCCAGTCAGAAGACATAGGTCTAAGTTCCTTATTACTTTTACTTACTGGCTATTACTTACTGGCTATGCTTCATGGACAAATCACTTCAGCTCTCAATTTCCTCAATTAAAAAATGACAGGATTTGACTAGATGATATCTAAGTCTATATCTAGCTCTAATATTCTCATTTTGTGGCTTTACAGTCAGGAAATGTCAATTAATTTGCACAATTTATTACCTGAATATAATTTAAGGAACCAAATGTGTTGAGGAATCATTAGCACATTTCAAAATCAATCTAAATTGTGGCAGAAGGTCCTTTTGTGTGCCTTTCAAATTACGCTGTGCAGCTGACTGTATATACTCCTGATTTATACAGCTGACCTTAACATTGATGTGCAGACCCTGCTAATGGGATAGTAAAGGGATCCATGATGTGGGGATTGTGTGTTTTCCTAATCTGGATTTGGTCTGAGTTGGGAAATAACATTTTGCCTCTTGGTGATCTGTTTTTTTTCTTCTCACCAGCTATTTTATTTTAAGCTATCAGGGTTCTGAGATCACTGACTGCCAAGGTCCTACAATTTCTGAAAGAGGAAGTCCAAAAGAGAGAGGATCAGAAGGTTTTGTCCAAGAGCCATTTTTTTTGCCCAATACTTCATAAGGCAAGTTGCCACACCAGTTTATATTTAAGACTCATTCTTTATATAGGTGGAGCAGTGGAATAGAGCCCTGGCCCTGGAATCAGGAGAATCTGAATTCCAATCTGGCCTTGGACATTTGACACTTATAAGCTGTGTGACTCTGGGCAAGTCACTTTACCTGGGTTACCTTGCCCCCCCCCAAAATAAAATGTAAACAACCACAAAGAATTCTCATTTGTCTTTTTCTCCTTCTTTCCTACACACACAACCATAGGGTTAGTTTAAGAGCATTAACTTAGAGTCCTGGAAATTCTTTGTTTTTAAATGCTGCCTACTAGCAGCCTTGGAATGGGAGGGAGATTGACGTCCACCACAGAAGTTGCAATAAGTGCTGACATCATGGTCTCACAGCTAAACTGCTATGTTTTCCCCAATTATGGCAAGAAAAAAAAGTACCTTGAAAGAGTTGCTGAGTAACCATGAGCAATCTTGTGCTCTTCTTTTAGTGACTGTCACAGAGCAAAGGTTGATGTGATAAAGTGGTTGCCAAAGTTCTCACAGCCAGGTGTGTACAAAGGGTTGAGGGATAGGAGAGGAGTCCACATCTTGAATCTTGAAAAAGCATACAACGTACATATTTGCATTCAATACATAATCCCTTTTACAAAAGTTTTTAACCTGGCATTTTCTTCTTCTTCTTCTTCTTCTTCTTCTTCTTCTTCTTCTTCTTCTTCTTCTTCTTCTTCTACTTCTTCTTCCTTCTTCCTTCTTTCTTTCTTCCTTCTTCCTTCTTCTTCTTCTTCTTCTTCTTCTTCTTCTGTCACTGGTGATTTTTATTACCCTCATTCCTTCTCTCCTCCCCTAGGTACAATCATTAATTGGCCTAGACCCTCCACACTGTAGAGGTACAACAGAAAGTGGAAGTCTGTGATGCTTAAGAAAGTAGGAGGTTGAAAACAGGCTTATCAAATTGATTTTCACTACAAGAAATCGTAGACGTCATTAGTTCAATCTCTTATAAGGACATGTTCTCTTTGGGAATTTTGTCCTTGCAAAGTCTGTTTAGCGTACTAAGGGTAATGAATGTTACTACCAAAGAGTGGAGTCTGATTGGAAGAGGAACTTTTGCAGTACATACGGTGAGAAGCCAGCCATTAACTCCCATGGGAAAAAAAAGAGGTTTGGAGGACTCAAATGAGTGAGGTAAGAGAGAGCAGTAAAACAACCAAAAAAAGGGGAAGAGAGAGAAAAAAATTATATAGTTACAGGAGATTTTCAGCAGATTTCCTTAATTCTTGCTGTTAATAACAAGAAATCCCCCACCTTGCTCTTGAAACACTTTGCACATATGAAAACTTAAGCAGTGTGATACCAGAAAAACAACATTTCTCTGACCCTAATATTTCACCAGAATAATCTGAGAACCAAGGTAATCTTTCAGGCATCAAGGCTTAAGCATTCATCCTGTTGACAAGCCAGCATGGGAACTGGGAAATTTAGACTTGTACCTTTCAGAAGTGTAGGTGGGGAAAAGATTGTTAGGTAAATAGTTACTCAGAATATTTTTGCTTGATTTAACCCTTTGTTGCATAAATATTCTTTCATAATTTTGAGTAAATATTCTTTCATCTTAGTATTTCATGCTATTAAATTCTCACTGACTTTTGAGAGGTTCAGAGGAAAATGGGGGTTTGAGAAAAGCAATTTTGTATAGATCATAGATCATGAAACATAGATTTAGATCTTGGTGGCCCCTTATAGGTCTAATTCAATGACTTCCTTTTACAAATGAGCAAATCCAGAGAGTTTTCAGTGGCAATTAGAATTTGAACTCCAGATCCAGGGTGCTAAATGACAAATTCAAACAAAATTTAAGAAAATTTATTAAGTACTGAGAAACCATACCTCATTTTACAAATTGCCTTTCAGAGACTGCAGATATGAACGGGTTAGTGATCCCATACATCTCTTCATTACCCTTTGGTGACCAATGACTTTAATTCTTTGGAGGCTGAAAGAATGTTGTATTAAAAAGATAGGCCTCTCTTTCCAAGAGAAGTTTGGGGATCATTAAGAGCGATGTACAATTTCTCAAGTGAAATCTGAGTCTCCTTTCCCTTCTAATTCTATCCTGAGGCTAGTTTATTATTCATATTCATGGTCAATCCAAAATATGTGTCCTGAAGGAGCCAGTTAAATCTGTGGGGTATCTACTTAATCGACTATCATAGTCTGTACTATCGGCATTCTTTATTAACTTAAGTTAACTTAACTTTATTAAAATACAACTTGATTAACTTTATTAACTCCTCAGGATATAAATACCCTAAATTCAAGGTACTCTATGGAAAGTAATATGACTCTATAGACTTAAACGCCAAAAGAAATTAGGCCAAGACCAATGTAAATTGAGTCTAAGGTAAAGTGGAACCCCACTGTGTCTGCTGCCCATCCATACTAGATGGGGAAAGGTGATTCTATTGTTTTGTTAGAATTGTTTTTTCCATTAACTTTTTGTAGTCATTGTGTATATTGTTTTCTTGACTCTGCTCACTTCATTTTATATCTGTTCACCTGCATCTTTCCATACTTCCTGGCATTTATCATATCTGTTGTTGCTCACATCATGGTATCACTTTATCACATTCATGTACCACAATTTGCCAGTTAAATTACTTACAAATACTTGTATTTGTATGCTTTCCCTAGTCAATGAGTATCTACCTTGTTTCCAGTTCTTTGCTACCGCAAAATATGCTCCTATAAATATTTTAGTGTGTCAGGATCTGCATGCCAAGACCACTCCTCTCATTTTATTCTGAGGACATGCCCTATTTTCCAGAGCTCAGGCCCAGGAAGCAATGCTGTGCCCTGAGCTTGTCATAACAACAATCATTTGCACTCACACTCTGGATGAACTCAGTCACAGCTATAGACACGTCCAAAGTCTGTATGGTCCTTGGCCCATAACTGAGGCAGGATTTTATCTAGGGGCAGCATTTCCTCAAAGTTCCCAGGTGCCTTGGACTAAGGCAGGAGGGACAGGGATGCTGGCTGGGATGAAATTGAATACAGCAGAGAGAAAGGGTAAGATATCCAACCAAAAAGGTGACAAGGGGCCTCAGGGATTGTCTAGCCTAAGAATAACAGGAAGAAGGGAAGTCCAAAAACCTCAAAAGGGATTATTAAAAAATCCCTACTATGAATAGGTTATCATTACTTGGAGGAAGGGGGAGGCATAGGTCTTATAGTAGTGATGAAGCTTCAGCCACTTCTGTGGTGATGTTGATGCCATAAGGGGGCAACCAAGCCTCCTTCCTCATTTCGGAGGCAGGATCCAGCAGGGTACCAGTCAAAGTCCACTCCTTCTAAAAGGAGGTTCCTTCAAGTCTTCCCAGGGGGGAAAGCATACAGATAAATTGCACTGTCATGGTCTAAAGTCTCATCCTCACTTTCTGCCTTAAGTAGATTCATGTCAGCATTGAATGTGTTTATACCAACTACATTTCCTTTTTTTCTGAAGAGGTGAATCTAGTGGGAGAGCTAACTGCACAACAATGGGGGGGGGTGCGCTACTGATAACTGACTCAATATCAGAAAGATCTGAACCCCAAAGCTGGAAGGAACTTGGTTAAGAACCAGATGGTTGGAAGGGTTTAAGATGGGTGTCAGGGATAAAAGACATAAGAAAATGGTCCTTCCTGGATCTAATGAGATAGTGGGAGTGGCTAGGGGCCTCAGGGACCAGGACAAAAAGATGAAAGGCACTGATTCCTCCAACAAAAAGGGGGAGTGATTCTGAGATATGGGCTACAGTGGTCTTATTAGAAATCTCCACAACCAAGATAAACTCTTTACTGTGGGGGAGGGAAGTGGGGAAGACAGAAGGGTTTAATATTGAGAGTGTGGCACTGGTGTCAAACTAGAGCCCCTGTATGAACAAGGAGACATTTCCAACAGGAGTCATAGGGATAATGGGCATGGCCTGGTCACTCCTTTTGACATTTCTCCTGCCAGGATTCCCTGGTGCCATTCATGCTGAATGATCAGGATTGCAGGGAGGGGCTCTCAGTGCTTCCTGGTGTGCTTCCTGGCACCAACTCCTAGTCTCCCCTGCTCTGACTCAGCTGAACACGAGTTGATACAGATCTAGATACCTGAGTCTCTGTGAAGACAGGGTGAGTTGGAACTGCTCAGCAAAGCCTTGGGATCCTTCCTGGGGCTAGGATACTCCTTGGCAATAGCCTGGGGTTCTCCATGCTTCCAGGATTTGAAACAATAGGTCCTGATTAAAGCCACTCTCCTCAGGGTTTTTTCTTGGGAGAACTGTGGCTTGCACTTTGAAAGGGAACATAAAACTTGGGGAGCTGAAGGAATCTCTTAGTAAAGTTGGGTATATTTTATATGGTAGGGTAGTTTGGGAATTGTTAAGGTGAAGGTTTTCAAATGACAATCCTTTCTTTCACAGAATCCAATTTAGACTTGTACTCTCTTTCCCTCATTCTGAGTACCATTTATCATAGCTGTCCCACTCAAAAAGTTAATTTTCTTTATTCATCAGTTTCTGCCTTAAATACTCTAATATGGTCTATCAAAACTGCCCCCAATGGGGCCAGCAAACTTTATGGTCATCTACAACTCTAACCAAGTGTGCAATTAAAATGTTAATTTCACCCAGTTCCAAACCTCACACAAAACCAACTGCATAAGAATTTCTTATGTAAATAAAATTTAATATGTGTAGAAATAAAAACCACAATCCATAACTGGACATGCATTTATAAGAGAAGAGAAAAAAACATAGTCTATGGTTGGACATGTATTCATCAGAGAAAGATACACACAAAAGTCAGTTGGTGTGCCAGAAAGAAAAAAAAACAAAGCAAACCAACCCATAAGAGAGTGATCCCCATCAAGAAAAGAAGCTCTGAAACATCCCTCACAATGAAGGCAGGTTTGCTCAAAGGCCAGGCCCATAATGGAACAAGAGTTGTGGCATTAAACCTGCCAGATGAGGTGAGTTGGAAGTCTGGAAAAAGGTCCAGTGGCACCTAGTCCCTTCTCCCCAGTATTGGAGAGTTCAAGGCTTCACCCTATGTCCACTTCTTAAAAGCTCGAACAAAACAGAGCGGGCTAGAGACAACATGCCAATAATCAAGGAATGGTTTAATTATGTAATTTCATTATGAGGAACAGATTTGCAAATCAGGAACTCTCCTGATCAGAATTCCACCTTGCTGTAGTGAAGGCAGAGATTATATACAGAAATCACAAGTGGGAAGGGAGAGGGGAAGGTGTATTATAAACAATCATTCACAGGGTCTGAGGGGTTTCCCAGCACAAGCACAAGAGTCCACAACATAGGTGTTCTGTAGTCCTATGGGAAAGGATTATTTCAGGTCCTTGAGGGTCATTACTTGATGGGTCACAGGACAAGAGTTCTGTGATGGGAACAGGTGCTACAGTCTTGTATTTGCTTCACTTAAGGTAAATAGACACAAGAATGCAGTGATTGTGAGAGCATTGTCAAAGATTTGAGTGATAATTTTAAGCTGCATTATAAGCCTCTGACTCACAAACCAAAAGAGATGATTCTGAGAAATCCAAATTATTAGTATATTCATTGCACATATCATGTTGAATAACATGAAAATCATAATTCCCTTCATAGTCCTAAGATGAAGGAGGACTGGGAAAGGATTCTTGTAGGTGTGACTTTCTCCCCTCTGGTCGGTAGTGAAAGCTCTTTACAACCTGTTCTCAACCCACCTTCCAATCTTTTATAGCTTACTCCTTTTATGTACTCTATGATTAGCCAAACTGACCTTCTTACTGTCCCTCAATCTATATCTGACCTCAGACACTTAGTAGCTATGTGACTTTTGGCAACTCACTTGACCCTGTTTGCCTCAGTTTCCTCATATGTAAAATAAGCTGAAGAAGCAAATGGCAAACCACTCCAATGGTCTCTGTGCCAAGAAAATCCCAAATTGGGTCATGAAGAGTTGAAAATAACTCAACAACAACAGCCTTGTCCCTCATCCCTGACACCTCATTTTTTTTATCCTTTTGCTTTTGCATTGGTTGGATCCTCCATGCCTGGAATGTACTCCTTCCTCATCTTAGACTCTTGGAAATCCTAGTTTCCTTTAAGATTCTGTAACAACAATGCAATATTCACATTGCCTACAGTGATTATAAATATGCTGACATAGTTATTCATCACAAAATGTAACAGGATCTCTACACAGGGGACTATAATGCCATGCATGAGCAGCTTTCCACAAGAATGCTATTGTGAATAGCTTTTAAGGTTCTGATTGCACAGTATAGTGAACACTCTATTTATTCCATAACAAATCAAAGCAAAACATTCTCAGAAAATCAAGGTACAGTATTCACAATATTACAACTTATCATAGAAAATCACAATATAGTGTTCACAACAGCTTATCATTGAAATGGCCACATAGTTTTCACCAAAGTGATCACAATAGCTTTGAACAAAGAATGATCATCTGGTATCCCTAAGGAGGTTTGCCTCCTTACTCAGTCATCTCAGAGTACAATAGTCAGTTTTCCACTTATGGGGCAACTAGGTTAACTCAATCAGTCACTTATTTAGCAATCAGTTACTAAGTATTATTAATCACTAAGTACTATCATTAGAAAATACACAAACCCCCCACCCCTAGGTCACTAGTAAACCGTGTTATCATCAAAGCATTCAATACCCAAGGAGAGGTCTTTTCTTCATCTTCACTTGGGGCCAGTTCTCAGATTCCCTGGATCCCCTTCCTTGGTCCCAGATCCTACCTGGATTCACAAAACTGGATTCACCTGGGTTCAGTGCCAGACAGCTCCCAATTCCTTGTCCAGCTTTCCAGGTAGGTTCTGCTCCATACTGGAGTCACAGAGTCCAGTCCATCTCAAATCCTTTGCAATTTTGGTCCCTGAGAATTCAAGGCTCAACAAAGCCACAAAGAAACAAAATCTCAGCATCCTGGTCATGCTTCCTCAGTCTTCTTCTTCATCAGTCTTCTCCTGGGCTCCTGGGCTCCTCTGTCACCTGGGTTTCTGGGCTCCTGGCCTCCTAGGCTCCTATTCAGTAGAAGCTCTGCCACCACAACTTCTCAGAAAATTCTGACTGTGCCTCTCTGGGGCTTTTCTTACATGCACACAGTCTTAGCTCCTTCCTGTTTCAGCCAACCCCTTCCTGTTACATCAGGGACAGGGGTTCACACTTTCTGTTTCTTTCACAGAGGCTTAATTAGTTACTAAGGGCTAAGTACCTCTGTAATTTCCAGAACAAAAAGGGGTCTTCAAATTTAAATTAATTACCATTACAGGGACATAGCCAGAACATTTATTCAAATACCAGAAAGTTGAGTCCCCAAACCAGAAAGTCAAAGCCATCACAGTAGCCATGGAGTTGACACATATAGTTAATGCAGTAAACACCCACATTTTCAAGCCCTCAAAACAAAGCAGCCCCCCCCCAGGGAAAGATCCTCCTCTCCTCATTCATAGTAACTGCTCAGCCTTCACACAGCTTGCTTCCAGAAGCTCTGGCCCCCTGCAGTTTCTGTCCCCATCAGTCCTCAGCAGAAGTTCTGGCTGTCTCAAAGAAGAAATGTGCTCTGCCACCACTGTGGCTTCCAGTCACGGTGCTGGCTCCAGACCAGCCCCTACTTGTCTCTGGCCTCTTCCTCCCCAACCTCTTCCTGCTACATAAGCAAAGTCAAGGGGCATGGAAGATCTTCAAATACCATTACCATTACAGACTCATTTCAAGAGCCATCTTCTACATGAAGTCTTTCCTGATTCCATCAGTTGCTAGTGCTTACTCCCTCAGACTGACTAGTATCTATTCCATATACATGCATGCACGCACAAACACATTATAAAAATTCATATATACATTTCATATATAACAAAACATAAGTACACATCTATTCACAGATGCATGTATATAGATAAATAAGAATATGTGAATATATATACATATTACATAGCTCTGTATATTCATATTGACTTCCTCCAATAAAATCTAAGTTTCTTGTGGGTATGAACTATTTCATTTTTTCCTTTGAATCTAGCCACTAATAGTGGGTGGAACACAATAGACATTTAATAAATGTTTGTTTGATGGACTGAATCACTACATTGAACAAGCTAAATTAGAAATGCACTTCTTTGTAAAATCAGACTTGTTTTATATGCCTGTTTTTTTAAACTCTTTTTTATGAATATGGGTCAGACTTGCCTCTTTTGTCTCTTTTGGGATTAACATTGTCCATCCTAAGAGAGACTGAGGCAGAGTTCTGAGCCAATAGCATTTATTAAAGGGTCCACGGTTTCCTCTAATGAAGTGGACCTCACATCCTCCTCAAAAGTCTGAGATATACCCTCCATTCAAGTAGTTAGATCACCTCTGTCACACTGGACTTGGTCCCCAGACAAGAAAAGACAAGGGTAGATGGCCTCTAGTTAACTTCCTATGATTAAGTAAGTAAATTTACAATCTATAGCTCACAGTTCTGGGGCCAAATATCTAAAACTACCTTTATGGAATTATATCAAATGGATTGATATTGCTTGGAACAGAGTAGGAGTCCTCAATGATTATCCTCAATGTTATTATCCCTTTGACCTTGAGCTCATTATCTTACATTCTGAGTATTAATTTTATCTTTCTTTGTGTTTGGTTATTAACTTGCTTTAATCTCTTTGAATTATGAGCTGTACCTCCAACTAGGAGAGCCCATATTCTGATAACACTTATCATGGTTGTATAATGGTGATGCTTTTATTATCCCTCTCTATACCTCTGGAACACTTTCCATGAGAAAGATCGTGTGAAACGTGCTTGCCTAAATAGCTTGAAGGATCTACAGTTGGACTACTTGGACCTTTACCTTAAGCATTGGTCTATAGGTTTTAAGGTACAGTGTGGTAATTAAATCCATCATTTAGACTTGGTCCCTTTCCTGCCCTTAAGCATAGTGGTGGTACTGCGGTTTGCTACCTTGGAGTCTGTTTCAGAGGAAGCAGTGAAATTTTGTCATTTGTTAGTGTTCTCCTCTTTAAATTACCTCGTTTCTTTATTTGTTTGAATTCCATCGTAGAAGGTTAGCTCTTTGATGCCATGTCATTTTTTTCTTTATATTCCCAGCACCTAGAACACTGTCTTGCACATAGTAGGTACTAAATACATATTTGTTGAATTGAACTAAATTGAGTGGGAATACCTGAAGTTTATTCCCAATGTGGTCACCAATTAGCTGTGTGCCCACATACAAATCTTTTCATCTCTCTGTGTCTGTTTCCTCTAATGAAGTGGACCTCACATGGAGGTCCATGTGAGGAGGTCCAACCATGAAGAAGGACAAGGTTTAGACTAGATGATCTCAAGATCTCTTCCACCTCTAACATTCTACAATTTTCATCCTGTGAGATACTCATTCCTATCAAAAACCTGTCTAAACTTTAGATTCTTCTTAGAGCTTATATGGTTAAAAATCAATAAGGGAGAGCAGGGGGCAGAGCCAAGATGGCGGCGTAGAAGCAGCAAGGATCCACAGCTCCCACACAACCACCCAAAATACCCATAAAATATGACCCCACACAAAGTCTAGGACTCTCAGACTCACAAAAATACAGAAAACACATCTCTAGCATAAGGCAGCTCAGTAGCAGGGGCTCATGGCGGCAGGACGCAAGCCGAGGCCAGTCCAGCCTGAAACCGAAACCACAGCCAGGCTTCAGGGCAGTCCGGGAGAAGCTGAGCCCCACCACAGCAAGTCTACAAGAGAGAAGATCTACCTTAACTCCAGCAAACTCCATAAGGCGTGAAAAACAAGGACTAGAGAAAGTTAGCTCGGCAGAAGGGGCTCATCCTGCAGGCCCCGCAGGCCCACAGGCCAGGAGCCGAGACCAGACCAG
>CM053597.1:163297517-163319268 GCA_028646575.1 Pseudocheirus occidentalis | reverse complement strand
TTTCTTTCTTTCTTTCTTTCTTTCATTCTATGCCATTTTATACCCACATCCTAGAAAATATTTTTATGCCATTTTATACCCACATCCCAGGGAAAACTTCATGAAGCTTGGGTTTAGCTGTTATCCACGTCCCTTCTAAAAAAAGTTATTCAATATACAAAGTAGTAATTATCAGGTTCAGGAAGTTATTTATTTCCTGTACTATAAAATAAATGCTTATAACAAAAGACTCATAAGCAAGCACTGTCAAATAATGAAATCATAAAACAATAACCCTTCAATTTTAATCTGCTTTCTCAGGAGTAGGAAGACTCTCAGGATACTTGGACTTTTGCTAAACAGATTTTATTTTCACCTCAATCTTCACTGTCTGAGCACTAATTCAAAATCCAGGTCTTCTGGTCAGCCAGAGCATGCTGACAATGGTATCATCCCCTCTAAGAAAGATACAGCTGTAGAGTGTACCTCCTGCTGCCACCCAGAACCCAAGAACTTCTAACCTCTAGAACCTATGATGTAGCCTCCAAGACTAAAAACATCCATCTCAGGATTGCTTTTGATCACCTGTTCTCAGGAAGAGAAACAAAGCAGAAGATGCAGCTAGGGATTGTCTCAAGCTCATTGGTACAGGTACCATGTGTAAAACACTTGTACCCCCTATCCTGTGCACATAGCTGTGCTAGCTGCCATTGGGTAGGGGAAAGGGACAGAAATCGCCATGGGCATTGGGGGTATAAGAGGCAGACAGACAGAGAGTCTCTGGCTTCATTTTTTGAATCTATTAAGTGGGAGGCTTCCTAGGTCAGACACCAATCTCTTTGACATAGTGCGCCCACAACCCTGGGTCATGTGGACCAACAAGAGTCATGTATGCTCTTTAACAAGGAACATGTAGCCAGGGTATAGGTTCCCCTAATTACCCTATTATGTATGTCAGCCAGGGTCTTCTTAGCTCAGGTCACACAGGAAGTGACAGGACCTGGATTCAAACCTTCATCTCTTAAGTTTACATCCAGTCTAATTTCTACCCTTCCACTTCAACTAAAGTCCTAAAAACAATCAAGGGAGGGTAGCTCTACTTCCTCCAAATGAAACACCATAACTTTTAAAGAATAGCTGGAGTATCTTTTCCTATTTTGAACATCATAACTGCACTCTATTAAGGGCAGGATAGTAGCAGACAGTGCTGAACTTGGAGTAAAAAAAACCTGGTTCAAATCTCACCTCTGACACTTACTAGATGTATGGTCCCCATATGCCTCAGGAAACTCCCTAGAATTTATTCACGAAATCAGAAAGGATCACACAAGAGTTTCCCATGAGACAAAATTAGAGGAGCTGCTCATAGCACTTAAAAAGTCAGCCTCAGGGGGAACAAAAGCAATGACTGAATTCCTTTTGTGAAAGTGTTACAGATCCTGTTTTCTAATGTAGAAAGAGTTATGGAAACAATTTTTAAAAATAGTTTTGATGGTACAGCTCTGCACCTGAAGCTTTTCACGCACAAGAGTTGTGTTTCCAGACCATGCTGTGAAATTGTTCATATACATGGTATTACATTTTATCATGAAAAAGACCTGGATATGAAATCTGAAAATCTGTGCTCTAACACTTGGTGTCTGTGAGACTGTAGGAAAGTGGTCACCTCTCTGAACCTCAGCTTCCTCACGTATAAAATGGGAATTACAGTATTTGCACTTCCTACCTCATAGTGCTATTGTAAGGAATGTGCTTTATAAACTTCAGAGCAGTACAGAAATGTGAACTATTTTCATTATACACTGTATACTCTGTGCTGACCTCCTCATGTGGCAACACTAGGGAGGCTAAAATTCACTTTGGTCCTACCAGTTTTAAAGATGCAGGTGAACAATCCTGTTTCCCATAGATGATGTTCTTTCTCCTATCTATGATTTTTCATGCCTAGAATGTTGAAACGAAATATTGAGGTGCACAGATAACTGTTATATATAAGGAAATGCAGAGAAGACTGAAAATTTAACTGCCATTCTGTTCATCTTGATGGCTGGAGAGAGATTGGATGAAGTACAGACATTGTGGATCAAAGAAATGCAGAGAACAATCAAAGGTGCCTACCTCTTCCATCTGTTAGATAAACTGAGCATGCTTAGGTTATGCCAATTTAAAAAAAATAAAGACCTCAGAAAACATAACTACCTTCATCATTACTGTGCCGTTTTTATTCTTAGGTCATGTTCATGGCAACTGTGTTCAGATCTGTTGCGTGCATCATTTCCAGGGAAAGGAAATCTTTCACTTCTCTAGTGACCTGCATTGCTTTATTGATCAAGTCACCTGGACAGGAATCTTGCAGAACTCAGGTTGTTAAATCATATAATTTGAAGGCTAATTTGAGTAGAAATGAGTATGAAAAGATCTATCATGTCCCAGTAGCAGAAACTCTAATTCAGAGCAGCTTTCTGGTTCCCTACTTTCTCACCAAACTCCCTTCTTTGCCCTGGAGATGTAGAAGCATCTTTGTTAATGGCAAATGTTTCCCCAAAATGTTTTTTGAAGGCCTCTCATTATTTTTAGGTCATGAGCCAATAACAGTCTAGATCAGCTTATTGGTTGCTTTTCTTAAGTTTAAGGAAAAGTAATATGGCACTGATAATTATTCTACTTCAAGGGATTGTGATATTTAATGTCCACCAGGTGGCAGCTTACTCAAGTGACAGATCCAGGAGGTAGAGTAGTTTAAAATCTCTACTCACCAGGTTCTGAAATTAAATTGGGAGATGATATTACCTACTGGCTCTCTGCTCCCTGCCCAAACATCCCTCTACATTCACAGGACACAGGTGATCAACATACCCCAGTCACATTTGTAAAAAACAAAAAACAAACAAACAAAACCAGCCCACTCCTGTTGTGCCCATGTCTGTTTACCTACAGCTTATTTTAAAGAAAATCAATTTGAAAAGAAAAAAAAGCCCTGGAAGATATTTCCAGAGTTGCACAAGGCATTATCACAACTCCCTGAAGTTCTGTTAGCAAGTAGAGTTATTGGCTCATGACCTAAAAATAATAATAAAATAAGTGGTATTACTGGGTCAAAGGTTATGAAATTATTTATAGCCCTTTGGCCATAGTTCCAGATTGCTCTCCAGAATGGTTGAATCAGTTCACAACTCCACCAACAATGCCTTAGTGTTCCAATTTTTCTACATCTTCTCCAGCATTCATCATTTTTCTGTTTTGTCATAAGCTTTTCATAGATCCTTGTTGACTGATGGAGGATAGAGAGTGGTGTGGTTGTTGATCAACTCAATGTAGCACACTCCCTATCTGGTACTCACACAGGTTATATAAAGACGTTAAACCATGTGATAATTGCAAGTTCTTTAAGGATAAAGAGAAGACTCTGGTCCTGAATGAGTCAGAGTAGCTGAAGCCACAGGTGGACTCAAGGCTGTTGTATTGGATTGTACAGCAATTTTTTTGGAGGGGTGATCCCATTACTAGAGATTTCGGGGAGGTATTTGGATGTTGTCACAGCACATATGATGATTAAAAATCAGTCTTGGTACAGATTTTGAAAATGGGAGGGAATGAATGATGAACTACCAGATAACAGATCACACAGGGCATGCTGACCCAGATAACCTGATGTGTCTTTTGGACATAATTCTCCAGTTGGAAATGAATAGCAACATTGAAAGAGAGATTGAGCAACTGATCTAAGGTAGGATGGAAGGGATAGGAAACAAAGTTTGGAGCTTGGCATAGGCACATAAAATGCTAGTGCTGGGAGCCCAAAGCAAGTCACAACCTTATTTTCAGTCTGAAACCTTACAAATGGTACTTGGCTGAGAATACAAAAAAGGGACTATGTGGAAATGGTGAAAATGTTCACTAGAAGGCCATAGAGAAGCATATTATTATATGATTATCTTATTATTGTGTCTTATTATAATGTTATTATCTTATTATCATTTCTCCCAAGCTCTCTTCCCTCCCAGACTTTTCCCATTACTGTCAAGGATACCACCATCTTCTCACTCCCTCCAGCTCTCACCTTTAATATCATCCTGGACTTCGCCTTCACTTGACTCGTCATTCACTCCACATTTCCAATCTGTTACCAAATCCTGTTGTTTCTACCTTCAAAATGTCTCTTATGTATTTATGTCCACTGTCCAGCTCAGTAGATAAAGCACTGGGGATGGAATCAGAAAGATTCATCTTCCTGAATTCAAATCCATCCTCAGACACTTAGCAGCTGTGTGACCCTGGGCAAGTCACTTAACCCTGTTTGCCACGGTTTTTCATCTGTAAAATGAACTGGAGAAAGAAATGAAAACCACTCCAGAATCTCTGCCAAAAAAACCCTCCCAAAATGGGATCATGAAGAGTTGGACAAGACTAAAAAGACTTTAGTCAACAACAAAATGTATGTCACCTTACCTTTAGTCACATAGCCATGACTGTAGTTCAGGCTCTCATCACTTCCCTCCTGACTACTGAAATTACCTTCTAATGAGTCTCCCTGCTTTAATTCTCTTTCTACTCCAATCCATGTTCCACTTGCTACTAAGATGATTTTTCTGAACAGTAGATTTGATCCTGTCACTTTCTGCTCAGTTAACTTATTACTTCCTTACAGAACTCATACTTTTCATGCAGTTTCCCTCTTTTGCACATATTGGTTGTATAGGAAACAGGATTTCATCAAATGCTTTCTCCAGGCATCTCTAAATTCACAAACACGGTTTTAGGAACTTTATCAAATGTATAAGATAAATTTTTAAATATGTATAAGTGCTTTGGGTTTTGCCACCAAATTATATAATAGTTTCTCTAGTTTTGTTTTTTGCATTAAGATAAAGATTTTAAAAAAATATTTATAACAAAATCATAAAAAAATGCATAATGGCACAGCTTTCTGGGACACAGCTTTCTTTGTTTATAACTTGAACAGCCCTGGGCTCTACTTGCTACCTATGTGAATTTAGAAAAGTCAGTTCTCACCCTTAGGACTTAAATCTGTAAAATTGGGAATAGTGTCCCAATACTTACACAAATTTTCTTAAATTTTGTTTGAGTTTATTATCTAGGGTCCTGGATCTGGTTCAAGTTCTAACTGCTGCTGGAACCTCTCTGGATTTACTCATCTATAAATGGAAGTCATTGAACTAAACTTCTAAAACCCATCATCATCTAGAGCTATTTGTTGTAATCTATAATCTGTACAAAGCTGCTTTTCTCAAATCCCCATTTTTCTCTGAACCTCTCAAAAGCCAGTGAGAATTTAATAGCATGAAATACTAAGTATGATGAAAGAATATTTATACAACAAAGGGCTAAATCAAGCAAAAAAAATTCTGAGCAACTATTTACCTAACAACCTTCTCCCCAGCTATAGTTCTGAAAGGTACACATCTACATTTCCCAGTTCCCATGCTGGCTTGTCAGCAGGATGAAAGCTAAAGTTTTGATGCCTGAAAGATAACCTTGGTTCTCAAATTGTTCTAGTGAAATCTTAGGGTCTGAAAAATGTTGTTTTTCTGGTATTACACTGTTGAAGTTTCCATATTTGCAAACTGCTTCAAGAGCAAGGTGGGAAATCTTGTTATTAAGAGCAGGAATTAAGGGAATCTGCTGAAAGCCTACTGGCACTCTATCAATTTTTCTTTCTCTCTTTCCCCTGTTGTGTTTGTTCTCCCACTCTCTCTTACCTCTCCTGTTTGAGTCTTCCAAAATCTTCCCCCAACCCCCCCACTGGGGTAAGTGAATAGTGCAAGGGTAAAGTCCCCAAAGAACATGTGGTCCTTACAAGAGACTGAACTAGATGATGTCTACAATTTCTTGCAGTGAAACTTTATTTGATAAGCCTTTTTTTAATCCTCCTAGTTCCTTCAGCCTCAAAGGTTTTTCCTCTTTCTGCTGTACCTCTACAATGTGGAAGGCCTAGGTCAATTAATGATTGTGCCTAGGGAAGGAGAGAAGGAATGAGGGCAATAAAAATCATTAGTGACACAAGAAGATGACGGAAATGCTGTGTTGAAAACTTTTGGAGAAGACATTACATGCTAAATGCAAACATGTACATTGCAGGCTTCTTCGAGACTCAAGATGAGGGTTTGTTTCCCACATCTACTCTCCTTCAGCTCCTTTGTATACACCTGGATGTAAGCTTTGGCAACCACTTTATCAGAGCAAACTTTGCTCTGTGACAATCACTAGAGGAAAAACACAAGGTGGCTCACCATTACTCAGCAACTCTTTCAGGGCACTTTTTTCTTGCCACAATTGGGAAAAACACAGCAGTTTAGCTGTGGAAGCATGATGTGCAAATGCTTTCTTATTGCCAAAAAATCTCTGATGGGCATCAATCTCCCTCCCATTACAAGACTGCTAGTAGGCAGCACAGAAAAGCAAAGAATGTCCAAGTGATCCTGAGTCAAGGAGTTTGGGGAGTCCAGGAAGTCCAGGAACCCCAATTACCCAAGTCTCTGGAAAGCAGTCTGCAATCAGTTCATGAACTCAAGTATTCTTTAACTCAAGGTAGTAAAGATTTATTGTTATGCTCTACAGAGGGCAAGAGTTCTTAGGGAACCTGTAACCTTAAAAGGGGTATACTATAGTTTACATAAGATAGACTATAATATAACAAATGCTTTGGCATTAGCATATTTGTGTGCTAAGTGGGCGAGTCAGGGTCAGATTAGAAAGTGGTTAAAGAGTGATCAGTTCTTAAAGGAACATGCACTTTTAATATCTACTGTGCAGGTATATTGCCCAGAATTCACTGGGAAATAGCCCAAGGAGGGGCTGCATGGAGGTGTGGTTTTAGGCTTGAAATGTCACTAAGTCAGTTAGTGGTCAGGGCTGACCAAGCTACCACCCGTCAACATCATGTTTGACAAGATGGATGTTGGGAGTATACATTTGTTCCAAGCCTAAGGCATACATAACAAGGAATTCAGGATGTATATAATGAGCTAAGGAGTATACATATGATTGAGTCTAGGATACATATGATAAGTCAGTGAGTAGTAGATATCATTATGACACAGCTGCTTTAGCCAGTACACAATTGAGTCAAACTACTAAATTCTATAGGTGCAGCTGACTACTGTATCAGGAAGAGAGATATGTATTTTGCAAGGACATGCTGCCCTTGATCTAGGGAGAAACTGTTTGAGACAGTGTTTTGAGGCTAAGGAGAAATGTGATTTTACAACTGGAGTTCAAGCACAAGCACCCAAGCACCCCATCACAGGCCTTTAAGTTAATGCTCTTAAGCTGACAGTATAGCTGTATACACCAGAAGAAGGAGAAAAAGACAGATGAGAATTCTTTGTGGTTGTTCACCCCAGGCTGTTTGCCCTTAATCTATTTGGGGGGGGGGAGGGAAGCAACCTAGGTTAATTGACTTGCCCAGGGTCACACAGCTTGTAAATGTCAAATGTCCAAGGCTACATTGGAACTCAGGTTCTCCTGACTCCAAGGTCAGTGCTCTATCCCACTGCTCCACCTAGCTGCTCCCCAAATAATCTATCATAAATATAAGCTAATATGGCAACTTGCTTTTTGAAGTATTGGACAAAAAAATGGCTTTTTTTGACAAAACCTTCTGAATCTCTCTCTTTTGGATTTCTTGCTTTAGAAATCATAGGACCCTGGCAGTCAGTGGTCTCTGATAGCTGATGAGAAGGAAAAAAAACCAGATCACCAAGGGGCCAAATCAATTAGTATCCAACTCAGACCAAAGCCAGGTTAGGAAAACACACAATCCCCACATCATGGATCCCTTTACTATCCCATTAGCAGGGTCTGCACATCAATGTTAAGGTCAGCTTTATAAATCAGAAGTATATACAGTCAGCTGCACAGCGTAATTTGAAAGGCACACAAAAGGACCTTCTGATACAATTTAGATTGATTTTGAAATGTGCTAATGATTCCTCAACACATTTGGTTCCTTAAATTATATTCAGGTAATAAATTGTGCAAATTAATTGACATTTCCTGACTGTAAAGCCACAAAATGAGAATATTAGAGCTAGATGTAAACTTAGATGTCATCTAGTCAAATTCTGTCATTTTTTAATTGAGGAAATTGAGAGCTGAAGTGATTTGTCCATGAAGCATAGCCAGTAAGTAATAGCCAGTAAGTAAAAGTAATAAAGAACTTAGACCTATGTCTTCTGACTGGCAGGTCTGAGCAGAACAATTACTACACTGCTGACAAGAACAAGAAAAGGAGTTAAAGGGCAGTTGAAGTTACCTGCATTAATTAGGAGATGGGAAAAGGATAAGAATAAGACAAGCATGAATCACCTTGCTTACTAATCTCATACAAGCCAGTGGAGAGAAAATCATATCAAACAACTTCCAACCCATTGTTGCCATATGTACTCAAGGTGTGACATTCTTGGTTTCTGGGTAACCTCCTGATGTCATTAGGTCATTGGGAATTCCTCCATTTTCATAGAATTTGAAATACAAACCTCTTTCATTCTTTTCCCCAGCAGCTAAATTAGAACCATTCACCAGATCTAATGGCTACTTATGTGAACTCCTTTATTTTTTGTGGCAATGACCACTCATATGAGCATCTATGTAGTGAATGCACTAGGGAGGTGGAAAAGGAGAAAATTGGCACACAAGACTAGGTGTCCCAAAGAGATTTGTAGAAGGATATAGAGGCTTGGAGGACTAGGATTCTGCAGTCTTCCCAACCTGCATCCAGATTAGGATAATATAGAAGTTCAAAAGATGACAATATATTCTTGAACAGGAAAAGTGTCATCTCCAACATGTGTGGGAAATGCTCCTTTTATTCCAATATTACAACAGGTGATTGGTGGGAAATACATTTCCAGAACGGTGCTTTGGCATCTTTGAGCACAGTGAATAGTTGGAGGGGAGGGGGAGGTATTAGAATATGGGGATTCAATATTTCCTAATTAACTCAATGTTGACTAGCAAAGGGGATGTGGAGGGTCTTAGGTATCATCCCAGGAGGATGTTTAAGCCCAAGTAGACACTTATCTATTTAGGTTATAATTAGGGAAACAAATGCAAACTTCTTGACTGGTTTCAGGAATGAAAGCAAAATAAATCAATGAGCAGTTAAAACTACCTAAGTAAACAGGTAAGCAGCCAATTCATCTGAACATGTGTCATTCCAGAATTTTTGACTAACAAGTGCCAGGAGAATGATCTTGGGTTTTTCTCTCAAGTGAGGATAAAGGGGTCATTTATCAAGTTCTATGAAGCCTTTTATGAAGCCTTTCTCCTTAGGATTCTGCATACGAATGCTAAGAGACTCTATGCAGGGTTGGGAATAAACTTCTACTCACAATGATCCTAAAAAGGAGAGAAACGTATTAGTACATAGATTTGTCTAAATGTGTGTGTTGGCATTTATATATTTTTTTTCTGATAATGAATATACTTTACATTCCCTAGAATGAGAAGCACCTGAAGCAATGGCATGTTGTTAAAGCCAGGAAGTCTTGGATTCTGCCTCCACCTCTGACACATACTAGCTATGGCCCTGGGAAAGACAATTAGCTTATTTATGCTCCAGACAACTGTCGAATACTATCAGTTGCAGAGAAAACACAAACCTGCATTATTTGGCAGCAGAAAGGAAGGAAGACATGAGTTTGTAAGGGAGAGGAGGGGAAAAGGAGAGCTGCTGAGACTTAGTCTTTTTCTTTGTCTCCTCCTCTCTCCTTGGCCAGAAGAGGGGTTTGTGAACTTCAGAGTACAAGAAGATACAGATTTTTCATTGCATATTCTAGCAGTATCACTAGGATAACATCTGATAGAAATGTCTGCAAAGAGAGTCAACACAGACTAGATGTGATGGGGAAAAACAGATTAAAGTTTCAACAGGAAGCCCAGCAGACAAGTTACAACATAACCTGAGGGAAACATTTTGAGAATCCCAACAGAAAGACTTGGAGGGCTTATATTGCCCCTCTTGCCATGTGTGGTTTCCAGACTTGATCTCACTTTTCCTTATTTACTGGTGGGAGACTATTAAAGAAAAAGGAGTGATGTCTTAACATTCATTTTTTTAAATTTTGAGCCCCACACTATATCCCTCCTTCTACCCTTCCTCTACTCATTGAGACAGCAAGCAATATGACACCAATCCAATTATGCAAGTCATGCAAAAACTATATCCATGCTAGTCATATTGCAAAAAGCAAAGAAACAAACCAACAATAAAAAGCAAGAAACATAAAATGGACAAAAGTATGTTTCAATCTGCTCTCATATCATTCTCTAAAGGTGGACAGCATTTTTCATCATGCTTTCATCATGCTGTCTTGGATCATAGTCTTGATCAGAACAATTAAGTTTCTCACATTGATCATTGTTATAATTTTGTTGTTGCTGTATAGTTATCTGGTTCTGCTCACTTCACTCTGCCTAAGTTCATATAAGTCTTCCCAGGTTTTTTCTGAAAATATGCTGTTGGTCATTTCTTATAGCCAAGTACTATAATCCCATCACAATTACATACCGCAACTTGTTTAGCTGTTCCCAAATTAATAGGTATTCTCTCAATTTCCCATCCTTTGCCAGGACAGAAAAAAACTGCTATAAATATTTTTTTACAAATAGGTCCTTTTCCACTTTCTTTTGTCTCTTTGGGATACAGACCTAGCAGTGGTATTGCTAGATCAAAGGGTAGGCACAGTTTTGTAGCACAGTTCCAAGTCATTCTCCAGTATGGTTGGGCCAGTTCACAACACCACCAGTAGTGTATTAATGTACCTGGTTTTTTCCACATAAAGAGGGGATGTTTTAAACCAACAACAACACCATAGTAAACACTCATTTCTTTTTTTGTATATTTTTAAAATTTTGAACATAAATACAAAATAAGAAAAGAAAAAAGAAACAAGCTTATATACTAAAACTAAAATAATATTAAAAAAAGAAGAAAAGCATTGCCACGTGCACAGTTGAACATGAGAAAGGATTTAAAGTATAGAGCAATAAATTTCTATTTCAATAAAACTATATATCAAATACTATTCATTGTGTTGAGAACTGTCCATCTTTGCTCCATTGTAAGTTTTCTTTTGCTCTCTGCTGTGCACTTTTTACTTCGTTATTTTTTCTTCCTTCTTCCTCACCCTTCAGAAAGCTACAATTAAGTATGAATATATATATAGATATATACACTGCATATGCACATACATACATATATATATATAGACATATATACACAAAGGTATACACAGATACATATACACTCATATACCTGTACATATAAGTGATAAACATGCTCAGTCTAGTAATAAACAATACGTGTTGGAGAGCCAGGAAGATTTTCATTATCTTTATTTTATGTTTATTCTCTGCTGAATAAATGGGTAGCCTCCTGAAGAGACTACAAAGAATCAGACAAATGCAAGCCCTTTTATGCTGCTTCTGTTTCAATTTCCTGCTTTGTTCCTCCCTTCAGAACTGGGATTGGTCCCAGCTCTTCTGGGTTACAATCTTTCTGACCTACCAATTACATTTATGTTCCTTCCACCCACCAACATGAGCTACACGCATCCTATGAACAGATAATGAGGCACTAATTCTATGCAGTGTGTCAGCTAATATATATGAAGCTAGTTAAGCATACATGTTAATAAAATGTTGGTGACCATCCCTTAACCCTCAGCTGGTCTGAGGCAGCTTAGCTCTGGCCACTGCCAGGAGGAAACTTTACAGTTTTCTTCCAGCTATATGATTGGATATGGTGCTGTACCCTCCCTCCCTTATTCTCATTTATACCTTCCTGCATGTCCTGTGCAGTGTTTATTTTTAGAATACCTATTGTTCCTATAGAATCTGTGGAAGCCAGACCACTAGCATTTCTTGTATATATGTATGTGTGTGTATATGTGTGTGTGTATGTGTGTATGTATGCATATGTAGATGTATATGTGTGTATATGTGTACTAATTTATGCACATGTGCTTAGATATTCATACTCCTAGTTATATATAGACATATGCATTCATATGCATCTATATAAGACCATATTATACTTATTTATCCTGTTTCTCTGAGGGTAAATAATCTCTTCCTTCATAAGTCCAAGTCTTTCCATATTTTTCCAAGTCCACCAACTGATCATCTCCTACAAAACAACAATATTCCCACTTTATACAATCTAGTTGTTTTAAATAGTACAAAACAAATACTGTAGTTCCATTATTTTTCTCTTTTGATTAAATTTATTTTAGCCTTAACTTTGTCCAGAATCATGATTACCTCCTGTGCTCCTTTTTTTCCTAACAAATTCTACTCCTAATCTTTATTTTGTTTGTGCATGTCTCTTATTTCCTAACCCTCTGGACTCCTCTAATTTACTTTACTAATATTTTACCCATTACCTTGCCCTCCTATTACTTAACCCCACCTCGCCTAGGATCCTTCCCTTACATTTATCCTCCCATTCCCATTAATCTTAACACCCTTAACACCCCCTTTAGCCTATTCCCTCACCTTCACTTTTAAGGATACCTCCCTTATACTCTCCCTGCTCCCTATCCCCTTAGCATTTTATTTCTCTTTGAATTTAGAAGATGTATGTATGTATGTATGTATGTATGTATGTATGTATGATTCCAGTAGGTTTCCAGAACTACCAGCCTTCCACCCCCATCTAATTCCTCTGTGTCAGTTCTTCCTCTTGCACCTCATTTCTATAATTATTCTTTTAAGTTATTCCTAAATGATTTTACTTTTCAAAATTATATCATACTCAAATTTACTCCAATCTTTCTTAAGAACTAACCAATTAATAATAATAACCTTAGAAATAAATTTTACATTTTACATACATAAAAAGTAGACAGACTATCCCTTTTGAGTCCCTTGTAATTAGTGTTTTAGTATCTTAAATTTCTCTTGATTCTGATATGTCAAAATTTCTATTAAGTTCAGGTTTGGGTTGTTGTTTTTTTTATACAAAATACTGAAAGTCTGACAATTTGTTAAATGAACTTTTTTTTCCCATTCAGTATTATGCTTACTTAGCTTTGCTGAGTGTGATATTTTCAGCCAGAACCCCAGTTGTTTTGCTCTTCAACATATACTGTTACTAGATCTGAAGTCTTTTAGTGTCCCTGCTGCTAAGTCTTGTGTGACTCTAATTGTGGTACCGCCATATTTAAATTGATTTTTTTTTCTTGTTGTTCATGATGTTTTATCCTTGAGCTTAGGGTTTCAGAATTTGACTTTGCTGTTCTTGTGGATTTTCCTTGTAGGATCTCTTTAGGTAGTAATTGGCAGGTTTTTTTATATTTCTACTTTTGCTTCTTGTTCTAATGATTAAGGACAATTTTCTTTAATTATTTCTTGTATTGTATCAAGACTCTTTAAGTCATCATAGCTCTCAGGTAGTCTGATTATTCTTATGTTTTCTCTTCTCTATTTGTTCTCCAGATCAGTTGTTTTTCTTAGGAGATGTTTCACACTCTCTTCTATATTCTTATTCTTTATATTTTGTTTTATTATTTCCTGATCTCTTCTTCACTGGCTTCCTCTTGCCCAATTCTGATTTTCAAGGAGTTTTCTTCCTTAATATTCTAGATTTCCTTTTCTAATTGGTTGACTTTCTTTCCATAATCTTCTTGGTTTTTTTTTATTGTTCTTCTTTTTAAAAAATTTTTCCTCAGTCTCTCTCATTTGATTTTTACAATCTTTTTAAAGTTCTATGAATTCTTTTTGGGCAGGTGACTATTTGATATTACCCTTTGGAGTAAAAGAAATTTTCTTTGCTTCAGTATTCTCCTCTGAAGATGAACCCTGGTCTTCTCTGTTCCCTTAATAACTCTCTTGTAGCAGGTCTACCCAAGGGCCAGCCTTAGGTGTGTGCGGAGATGTGAGTGAGAGGAAAAAATGACCAGGGGTAGTTCAGGAAAGAGCCATGAACTCCATTTAATGATTATAAAGTTTATTGTTATGCTATTCAGTGGGCAGGAAGGCTTAGGAAGCCTGCAAAAATGCAGGAGATTATATAGCCATAATAACATAAATCAGGTATCAATTATGGTAACTAGGTGACTAAAGGAGGGATTAGGGAGGAGTTAAGAAGTGGTCAGTGCTTAAAGGGACATTCATTTTTCATATCTACTGCACAGGCGTATTGCCCATAATTCATTGGGAAAAAGCCCAGGGGGGTTACCAAAAGGTGTGGTTTTTGCCTTGAAATATCACCTAAGTCAACTAGCTGCCAGTTCTCACTGAGAGATACCCAGTCTGTTATCTATCAATGTCCTTCCTGTTTGACAAGATGAATGTTGGAAGCTAGAATAACTGTGGATCCAGGATGTGCCTAATTGGAGAGGAGTTAGCTTACTGATAGTGCATTGAAAGATTCATAGGTATGACTGGCCACCAGAACAAGGGAGCTATACATTTCTCTAATTGCTTATAGATGGTTGGGTGAAGGATTCATGGGTATGGCTTGTTATTGTAACAAGCAGGGCTAATGGCAGCTAAGCAGAGTGTTGCTCAGGGAAGAGGCAGAGTTAATGGTTTTATGGCTGGGGGAAGTGTAACTTTACAACTGAAGTTGCAGCTGGATGTTTACAAACCTAGGCACCCCAACACCCTATCAACAGGGCCAATAATCTAATGAGAGACTTGTCCTTTTCAAGTACCTGAAGTTTGAGGGGCAAATGCCTGGTTGGAGTCAGTATCTTAGACAAGAGTCTTTTAAAGTGTATATCCCAGGGCACCAGCCTTTTTAGGCCACAGACACTTGGGGGGGGACACATCAAAATCTCTTTCTGAGTCCTGACCTCTGTTTCTGAGGTTCAGCTCACTCTCTACAGTTGGATCTTTCTCATTTGCCTGTTCATTATTATTTGGGGGAGGGGTAGCAGCTTAGTTTTGTAATCACCTCTAGTCCTGGGGTATGGAGGGTGGTGCTTCTAGCCTCAGATCCTCCTTCTGTTCTCCCCTCTGGCCTGAAACCAGAATCAAGACCTCCAGCCTCCTGTAAGTGCCCACAACCATACGTGTCCCCACTCTAATGCTTCTACACTAACCAGACATGTCCTGGTTCCTTCTTTCCCCCACCACATCTCTGCAGCACAGATGAGTGTGGTGTTCTTTGTCAGTAGAGGTTCCCTCATTCTTCCCCAGTTCAGACAGCCAACTCCCCTAACTGGTCCAGGGATAAAAATTCCTGTGGCTGGGGTTGAGAAATTCCTGTAATCCAGGTGCCCCCAGGGCTTGCTGCTTGTTGTTTAAGTGGACTTATCCTGGAGGTGTTTATTCTTCACAGGGACCAAACCATGTCATGGAATTTTTCTTCAGATCTTCTCTGATTGTCCCAGGAGGACCACTGTTCTTCCCCCATTCTTAATTTTGACCACTCTGTGTTCACCCTGAGGTGCTCTTCATGGGGGAAATCTAGAGAGTTTAGAATTTTCTGATGTATTCTGTCATCTTCCCAGAATCCTCTATCACAGTGGTTCTCAACCTGTGGATCGTGACCCCTTTGGGGGGGTCAAATGACCCTTTCACAGGGGTTGTCTAAGACCATCAGAAAACGCATATTTCCAATTGTCTTAGAAGCTGGGACACCTCTCCTCTATCATTCTCCAGGCGGGTCCACCCACATGCAGACACACCCATATACGAGTATTAAAGGGTTGTGTCATTAGGAAGATTGAGAACCACTGCTCTCTCATAAACACCCTTTTCTAAAAATTATTTAGATTTAGACTTCACTGACTAATTAATATCCACCTATTATCATGAAGGGAAACACACTAGTAGGGGTCATGAGCTACAGCATTAGAAATACAGCCCCTCGTATACCCTTAGAGACTCCCTTTAGAGTGCTGAAGGGGATCAATATCCTAGTTGCATTCTGGGTACACCACCTTCCAGTAAGAGTAGAGTTTGAGAGAGTAAGTGCAAAATGTGCACTGCATATTGAGAAGACTGCTTGAGCCCCCAACACTTGAAGGGGGCCCAAACCTGGACTAATCAATGAGAAAAGAACATTTTTGGGCCACCCTGGATTGGCATAACCATCATGCTTTGTGTGCCCTCTGAGTGAACCCAAACCTTTCCTGCTGAATCTATCTGACCGGGAATGTTCTTCTGACAAAGACCAGGAGCCCTGAATTGGACGTTTCCCTTATCTTACTGTTTTATGTCCCTCTCTAATAAAGGCACAATCTTAAATAATGGGACTTTTCTTATCTTGATGTTTTATGGACAGTATCTGGTTATGACATTCATGTTTTATGACAAACTCATGTTAATGGCTGACATATATGAAAATTATTATTTTGGCCAACACAAACACACTGAGTCAGGAGGGAGTGGTGATGGTAGAATACTTCTAAGGGTATAGAGTCTCCTTCAACAGGTCTTTCTTTGAGTCAGATTGCTCTGACTCCCATACATATATTTTCACTAGCTTAAAGGAAATAAAGGGAACATATATGACCTAATTTGCTTGTCTCCTTTAAAACCAAACTCTGAAGGTTGACAATACACATGTTAAGAAGGGTCATAGAAACCGCAGGTCAGTTGGAATCAAATGAATCTTAGCAGTCATAGTTTAAGGGGTCTTATAACAATATCCCATCCTTCTGCATCTGGAAAAATAACACTATAGAAGTCTTTAGACTTCTTATCTGATTACTCGGCAGTCCCATAGTGGGAGAATTACTGATGACTGGCATGGGTTGGTGATGTCTTTGCTGTGCCAGGCAATGTAATAGAATGGAAAGAGCATCAAATCAGGAGTCAGAACTTGGATTTCAGTTTGGATCTGCTACTTCAGATGTATGACTTAACAATTGGACTAGGTCTTGAAGTCAGAAAGACCTAGGTGAAAATTCTGGCTTTTAGCAGCTACTGGTGAAATCACAAGCAGGACAAATTTCACTTTCAGTATCTTAGACAACTCTCTAAAACTTTAAGTTGATGAACTCACTGGTACCTGGAGTTTACTAACTTGGACCTGCTTCCCTATACAGATGGTACAATGAGAAAGAAAGGAAAAATGAAAGAGGAGGGTAAGCATGGAAGGTAGAAAGAAAGAAAAGAAGAGAAAAGGGAAGGAAAGGAAAAGAAAAAAACTTGGGTAAGTCACATTGCTTCTATGGGCTATGCTTAAATGGTCTCAAGAAATTCCTTTCTGCTCAAATATTCTATGATATTCTTTCCTTCCTTTCCAAAGTAAAGCACCTCTCATTTTTCCAGTAACAATGCCTCGTTTTTAATGGGTTAAGAAACCTGTCAGAGGAGAAACCTCAAATGTTATGGTACTGATGCTGAGGCTCTGAAACTATGATGCAGCCCCATTATATTCCAGCTCGCCCTATTCACAAAGAGCCTATAAGTAAAACTAGCAGAACAGGTAATAATTTGTTTGAGATAAATCACTAACCATGACTACAGATAAACAGCCTATTTTCAAAGTTACTGTGTCTGAAGTCAGCTAAGATTTCCTTTTGCTCTAGACATCTAATGACACTGATATTTCCACGGAGCATTAATGATCTAAAGATGTAAGCTCTAATCTGCATTTCTCTAGGGTTATCACATTTGATATCAATCAATCAATGAGGATTTATTATTAAGCACCTACTATGTGCCAAGCTATGTACTGAGTATACAAATACAGTGAATTTAAAAATGCCTATTAGAGCCATGAATGGGGTGGTTTCCAAAAACTTCCTGCCCCAGTAAATGAAGATTCATTTTTTTGATCCCATGATGAGGTAAAGTTTCTCTCTCTCTCTCTCTCTCTCTCTCTCTCTCTCTCTCTCTCTCTCTCTCTCTGTGTGTGTTGAAAGAGAGACAGAGAAAGAGAGACAGAGAGACAAAGAGACAGAGAGACAGAGATAGACAGAGAGACAGACATAGACACAGACAGACCGCAGGCAGGCCGGCAGACAATCAGTCAAACAGAGACAGACACAGAACCAGAAAGAAGAAATAGACAAAGATAGAGACTGTTTTGATTTTCTTCTTCTTTCTTTGTGCATAATGAGTTCTTAATACAAGCTTGTTGGTTTGAATTGAATTATATATTCTTTTATCCTTGAATCCTCTGCAATCTTTGACAATATTCATGACCTCTTGGATACTTTCCCCTCCCTGGGATTTTTTTTGACATTTCTTTTGGTTCTCTTACCCATCTGATATCCTTCTTAGTCTCCTTTGCTGGATCAGAGTGTTCTCTAAGTAAATCAACATATCATCAGTAAAAAGTGGTTATTTTATTCTTTTTTCTGTGCTTATTCCCTCTGGGTTTTTTATATTATTGTTATAGATAGTAATTCTAGCACTACACTGAATAGTAATGGATATCCTTGCTTTACCTCTTTGCTTTTATGAGCTTTATTGGAAAAAAAAGACCCATTACAGATAATTTGGCTTTTGGTTTTAGGTAGATAATACATATTATTTTAAGGAAAGACTCATTTATTACTTTGCTTTCTAGTGTTTTTAACAGGAATGGTTGCTGTAGCTTATGGAAAGCTTTTTTTTTTCCTTCATCTACTGAAACAACCATATTTAATGCCATGCACAAGCAGCTTCCCAAAAGAATGCTACTATGAACAATTTTTAAGGTTTGGATTACACAGTATAGTGAACACTCCATTTATTCCATTACAAATCAAGACAAACATTCAATCAATTCACAATACAATAATCAATACTTAGTTATTCAATCAATTTGCAATAATCAATCTTCCACTCATGGAGCAATCATAAATTAACTTAATCAGTCACTTATCTAGCAATCAGTCACTATTCAATCATCAGTCACTACTCAGTCATTAGTCACTACTCAGTACCCTTTTAAAGGGTAGTAGGAAATACACAGGCCATCCACCCCTCGGTCACAAGTAAATCAAAATTTCATCACTCGTTCAATATCCAAGGACAGAATTTTTCTTCATCTTGACTCATGTGGTCTCTCAGAGGCCCTGTATCCCCTTCCATGGTCTCAGGTCCTACTTGAATCCACCAAACAGTCACCTGGATTCAGAGACAGACAGCTCGCAGGTTCTCATCCAGTTCTTAGAGGTAGACAGCTCCCAGGTCCTTGTCCAGTTCTCCTGGCAATCCCTAGCACACACCAAAGTTCACACGGTCCAGCACATCTCAAAACCTTCACAACTCCTCTTGCTGGGAACTCAAGGATCCACCAAGCCACAAACTTTCTTTGCCTTATTCCTGTCATGTTTCTTCAGTCCTCCAGCAGTTTGGCTGGCCCTAGGACCCAGAAGTAATCTCATCTTTCCAGACATCCTTCCAGGCAGCAGCAACACTAGCCTTCCAGGTGGCAGCAATAGCCACTTGGGCCTTCACCAGATTTTGGTCTCAAGAAAAACTCCAACTCAGTTGTCAGTCAGCTTCCAGATGCTGGGAGAAAAACTCTCTCTCTCTCTCTCTCTCTCTCTCTCTCTCTCTCTCTCTCAAGAAAACTCCAACTCAGTTCTACAGTCCAGCAGCCCAGCTCCCAGATGCTGGAACAATCCTGCTTCCTCCACCAGGAGCCACCAGGAAGAAGATTCCTGATTCTTTCTCTCCATCTCTAGAACTCTTCTTATATATACACACTGGCTTCCTGTCTCAGCCAACCCTCTCCTGCCACATCAGCAACAGGGGACAGAGTTCATACCTTCTGCTTCACAGAGTTTGAACCTTCTTCCTCTCTCAAGAGGTACTTATCCCTAAATTACTAAGGGCTAAGTATCTACTAAATTGATTACTGTCACATCATACAATCAACTATGCTTATAGTTTGCCTAATATAACTGGTATAAATCCCACCTGGTGTATAATCTTTGAGATATGTTGCTATAGTCTCCTTAATAACATTTGTTTTTATAGTTTTCCCCCCTCTACTTTGTCTGTTCTTGGTTTAGATATTAAGATATTTTTCACAGAAAGAATTTGGTAGGAATCTTTTTCTTGTTTTTTTTAAATTTAAACAGTACAATATTGGAATGAATTGATATAATTTATATATAAATCCATGAAGACCTAAGGTTTCTTTTAATTGGGGAGTTCATTTATGGCTTCTTCAATTTATATATATATATATAATATTTTGTTAGTCCCTTCTTTGATTTTCAGGATTTATATTTTGGAGTCTAATTGGAGATTTTAAACTTATTGGTTTTCCATTTTTTCCCTTATTTAATAAATTAAATAAATTTATAAAATTAAGTTATTAATATCATTTAATTATTAATGAGATTTATTAAATTATTAAAAATTAAATAAATAGGTATCATAATATTTTGTTAGTCCCTTCTTTGATTTTCAGGATTTATATTTTGGTGTCTGATTGGAGATTTTAAACGTACTGGTTTTCCATTTTTTTCCCTTTAATTGTATGCTCAATTCATTAATATGCTCTTCTCCCCTTTCATTGATGAAATTGTATTAAAAGACATACTTCCATAAGAACTGCTTGGTCTACATCCCCCAGAATCTTGGTATATTGTCTTATTGCAATCATCTTTAATGAAGAGGAGAAATAAGCATTTATATAGGGCCAGGCACCATTCTACATACTTTAGAAATATCTCATTTTATCCACATAACAACTCATCAAGGCAGGTGCTGTTATCTCTGTTTTATAGATGAGGAAACTAAGGCAAATGTAAGTTAAATGACTTACCCAGGGTTATAGAGATAGTAAGTGTCTGAGACCAGATTGGAACTCAGGTCTTCATGACTCCAGTCTGGTATTCTATCCCTATGCCGCCTTACTGCCTCAATGAAATTAGTGGGTTTTCTATAGTTTCTTCTTCAACCTACCCATTCTTTTTTTTTTTTTTACAATCTAGTGTTTATTTATTTTATAGAAGATACACTTGAATTTAAAAAATTTAAAACATGTGAAAATGATTAAGGGATAACATTTTATCAACATTTGATAAATGGATAAGAATGTTTATTATACAGTAGAATACCGTGGTAGTGCTAACACCAATAGGGCATCATGGATGTTATTTTTAAAAATGTCACTATGCTTTATACAAACAACATTTGTTGTTGTTTAAGAATATGGGGTCTTGGGGGACAGAGCCAAAATGGTGACGTAGAAGCAGCAAGGTCCTGCAGCTCCACACTGCCACCCTAAACACCCATATATTTATGAGCCCAGATAGAGTCTAGGACTCTCAGACTCACAAAACTACAGAGAACCCATCTCTTGCTGAAGGCAGCTCGGCAGCAGGGGCTCATCGCAGCTGCTGGGAGCGGAGACTGAAACAGCCTGAAGCCAAGACCACAGCCAGGCCTGGGACTGTGGGAAGGAGCTGGGCTGAGCTGACCCGAGCCCCGCAGCCAGTCTGCAGAGGTCCTACAGCCTCCAGCACCTCCACATCTGCCAAGGTGTGAGGAATGGGACGGGAGAGGGGCAGCTCATACTGCAGCAGAACAGAGATCCAGCCAGCCCAAAACTGCAGCTGCGGCCAGGCAAGGCCCCAGGGCAGCCACAAGGAGTGGAGCCTCCCAAACCGCAGCTTGAGTCTACTTCAAAGAAAATCTAAAGCACCTGCCTAAGGGAATCTTCAAATTGTCAGAGATGGTTAGTTAAAGTGAAACTCTGAAAATTAATTTGGGGGTGGTAAAGCAGTTCGGCCAATCTGCCCCTGGGGCAAAAAAGCAGTGGGAGAAGGGAACTGCTGGAACCAGCGGCGGCCCCCACTGGGCTGCTTCAGAGCCCCTGGTCTGCGGACTCTGCAGGGGGGGG
>CM053597.1:163277822-163297017 GCA_028646575.1 Pseudocheirus occidentalis | reverse complement strand
TTCCCCTTTTTTGATAGTTATTCCTAAAGAATGGGGGAGGGGGTGCACAGCAGGAGGACCGAGAAGAGAGGGGGCAGGGCAAAAGGAGGGAAGAAGGGGACAGGGAGGAAAAGATCATGAAAAGGGAGGAAAGTGATCAGAAGGAGGGAGAGAGAGGAAAGCTAAGTAGGTGAGTGATAGGGCAGTCTTTCTGTCCCTTTCACCTTGAAGGCTATACACACTGAGTTTGAAAGGAAGCAATGCCAGGACAGGAAAGTGAAACTGCCCAGGGCAGACAAGGAGTCCTCCAGGCTTGTGTACTGACAGCTCCATCTGCTTTGCCTACCAGACTCTCCCTGTGGTTAGATATGGGGTAAAAGGAACTGATTTTTTTCTGTTGTTTGTGCTTTCAAATACGTTCATCTATTATTCCTTTCAGAGTAATATCATCGCTGAAAAGTTTTGGAGTTTTTTTTGTTTGTTTGTTTGTTTTTATCTTTGATACTTTTGAGGTTTGAACTGAATCCAGCCCAGCATTTCTTAATATTTTTGGAAATTTTTCTTCCTTTTTCTAGTGTTTTTGTATATTTTTTAAAGACTTCCACTGGTTTTACAGTTAGATTTTTAAAAATCTAGTTTCTAATTTGTCTTCTTTTACATTGATTTAGTTTCTGATGAACATTTTCCTGTATTGGGCTGATTGACAGGATTTATATCAGAAATAATATTTTATACAAAGTCTGCCTTTCAACCACTTCTAAAATGCCACAAATATTGTTATGCTGAGATGATTTATATTATGCACTGAAATATGCATATTCCAATGATATTGGTTTGGGTGGTGTTTGTAGTTGAGTAATTTCATCCATATCCAACTCTCTGTGGCCCCATTTGGGGTTTTCTTGGCCAAGACACAGGAGCAGTTGACTGGCAGACCCTAAGCCATATTCCAGTTTGCCAAGAAGATTGGACCTTGATGGGGTTGTCCAGAGAGTTTAAAGAGAGGTGAAATAGCAGTGAAATGTCTCTGTCCAGCTACCTAGCTGCCTTTGGGTGTTAGGTTTAATGATATAACCAGTTTTAGGCACATGTGTGTAATTTTAGGTTCAGGCTCAAGTCTGTTTAGGCATCCCCTTCAACATCTACTACTTTCCTTTTTTGTTATCTTTGTCGCTCTAATATGTAGAATTTCAATCTGTGGAATGTCAAAGTTTCTCTCTAATTATTAATGATTTGGAGCATTTTTCAAAAAGCTAGTTTAAATTGTTGAAATTTAGTTTGAAATTCTTCTTACACTTTGAGATCTTCTAGTGCTTTCCTTTCCTTCCTTCTGCTTTGACATTCTTGACTTTTTTTCCTTCCCGATGGAAGGTTCTAAATCTCAATACATGGACCCCAAGATGGCCATAGTTTTCAAGGTGGTCTATAAGCTTGGGTGGGAAAGTGTACATGTTTATTTTTACATAATTGATTTCTTTTATACTGCTATTTATTTTATGCATTTAAAACATAGTTTTGAGAAAAGGTTCACAGGTTTTACCAGACACAGGTTTCATAATGATGACAAATGTCACAAACCACTGTTGTAGTTTGATTGGTATGGCATGGAATAAATAAATTACTATAAATAGTATTATCTGTTTAATTATATTGATTCAGACTACCCAAACAATTAATATTTCTCCAATTGTTTAAGTCCCCTTTTTCATAAAGACTGTTGTGTACCAGTGTCTAGGTAGTGCAGTGAATACTAAATAATACCAAATAATAATACCTAATAATACCATAATAATAATTTGCAGTCTCAATAACTAAATCCTTCCCCGCTGCCTCAAAGGGAAACTGAGTGCTTTAAAAAAAATTCTGAACTTAGACACACAAAAAAAGAGTATTTCCAAACAGTGGATAAAGCTGTGGGTCTGAAGTAAGAAAGGCCTGAGTTCAAATCCAACCTCAAACACTTACCAACTGAATGACTCATGCAAGTCAATTAGTCTCTATGTCTCCTCAACTATAAAATGGGGATAATAATAGCACCTTCTTCCCAATCGTGTCCTGGGGATCAAATGAGATATTTGAAAAGTGCTTAGTGCAGTGCCTGGCACATAGTAGGTATTTAGTAAATGTTTGTTCCTTCCTTCCTTTCACATAGCAGAAAACAGAAAGGATTCCATATGAAACCATCAATCTCCATAGCATACAAGTCTTTTTTTTAAATCCATATAATAAATTCTGTACAATGCTTTCAAAACTATCCTGTTTGTCAATTCTCCTTTCTGAAATTCTTTTTTTTTGCATGTTTTAAAGTGTTACAAAGGTGATCTCTCTTCATATTATTCCTAACCTCTTTCCGTCCCTTGCATTGTCACTTTAAAAACAGAGAGGAAAAGAAAAAAAAAGACCTTGTAACAAATAAGTCTTACCAAGCAAAATGAATTTCCACAGTGGCCGTGTCTAAAAGAGTGTCTCTCTCCCTCTCAGCTCAGTTTGCTGTCTGGCGTTGGCCATCTTCTCATCAGCAGACTTGTAGAGCCCAAGATGCCTCTAGCCTAGGGCCTGCTGTCCTGATTGGTCCTATGATCCTTGTGTCATGTGAGACCACAGAACCGAAATCATTCTCTTTCCCCAAACCTTGCCCTCTTCCTAACTTCCCTATTACACTCTCAAGTGTGAAACCATCCTCCCAGTTACCCAGACTTGTAAACTACATGACATGCTTGACCTTCACCTTCTCACTGCTCTTTAAAATCTGTTGCCAACACTTGTCAATCTTGCTTTGTCAACATTCAGCATGCTCTTAACTATATGCCGCATCCTCCCACCTACGGCAAGCTCTCATTGCTTCATGCCTGGACCATTGCAATACCTTCTGGTTTACCATCCTGCCTTGTCTCTTCCTCCTTCAATCCATTTTCTACACAATGCTCAAAATGATCTTCCTAAAATGGAGATCTGACCATATCCTTCCTCCTATCAACTCCAATAGCTCCTTGTCACCTCTAAGATCTAATATAAAATCCTCTACATGGAATTCAAAACTCTTTATAACCTATGGTCTTCTGACTTTTCTAGTCTTCTTACACCTAACTCTACTTCCACCCTACCTACTCTTCAATCCAATTACCCTGGTCTCCGTTCTGTTCCTTGCACACATAATTCCATCTACTAACTTCTCCCCAGGCATTTTCACTGACTGTCTACCTTGCCTCGAACTCTCTCCCTCCTTATCCCCCATCCCTGGCTTCCTTGAAGTTTCAGCTAAAGTCCATCCTTCCATAAAAAGCCTCATACATTCCTTGATTTTTTATACCTTTTACTTGAAATTTTCTTCAACTTCCACTATATATGTATGTATATATATATATATATATATGTATATATATATATATACACACACACACACATATTTCGTTTGTTCATAGTTATTGCATGTTGTTACACTGTGAGCTCCTATGGGAGAAGGGACTAGTTTTGGAGAATGGGTTTTTTGGTTTGGGGTTTTTGCCTTCCTTTGTGTTTTCAGCTCTCAGCACAGTGCCTGCCTGACATGTGGAAGGAGCTTAATGATACTTGTGGACTGAGTGACTGATCCCAGTCATACTCGCTTCACTCCCAACTCAATTCACACTCTGGATCACTCCACCTCTTGACTTTGCCAATCACAAACTCCTTACTCATGGATCTTCCCTCAAGTTCTGCACTCTCTAGATAGAATTGATATTTTGTGAGAGGCCCTAGTCACATATACTCCCTTCTTAACTGACTGTCCTCCCCAAATTTCATCTCCCCTTTATGTTTTATCTTCCCCTTTAAATGCTGAGAGACTTATTTAGAAAGTGCCTTTCTCCACTACTAATTGCTTCAGATTGCTATTTCCTTAAGGTTCTTGGTGTTTTAGCCTGAGCAGACAGAGGAAAATACTTTAGTTCTTGAGCATAATTCTTATTTGAAATTGCAAGAAAATGTTTAGTGCTCCCTCCTGTTTGTCATGAAACCCAAAGTCCATTTCCTGGATAAGTTTTGGAGAAATTAAACTACTTATTTGCCTACCAATTTCTTCCATCAGAGATTTTATTTCTCTTCTTGTCTGCTTTTATTTTTTAATATATCCTAGGTATTCATGTGGAATTTCCTTGCGGAAATTCCCTTTTTCTCCCCTTTGGGTCTTAAAGTTGTAATTCTTTTTTTTATTTATACATTTAAAATAATTGTTGTTATCAGTCAGTGTTTTCTTTAATTAACTCATCTCTTCTGATTAAATATTTTAAAGGGTGCTTTCTGCTAAGGCCAGACTCTGACCTCTGCTCCCCCATGTGGATAAGGTGATTTTTTTTCCCACTGCTTGGTCTTGAAGAAGTATAGTGAGGCAATGGATTTCTATGAAATCCTTTGAGGGTTCTTAGTCTGAAATAATTACCATGTCCAAGCTCTCTTGACAATATTGTAAAAGTTTATTACTCTTTTCAGCAGGCAGGGGAGTGTCAACAAAAAGCCTGCAAATTGCAGGAATTAGGGATACTGATTATATAGTAAGAAAACCACAAATCTTATAGCTATTATGCTGACTAGGTGAGTAAAGGTGGAGTTAAGTAAGAGTTTGGGAGGAGTTTAGAAGTGGTCAGTGCTTAAAGAGACACCCACTTTTTATATCAACTGGGAAGGTGTATTGCCCAAAATTCACTGTGAGAAAGCCCAAGGGGGGGGGGCTGTCAGGAGGTGTGGTTTTTGCCTTGAAAGGTCACTAAGTCAGCTAGCAGTCAATTCTGACTGAGAGGTACCCAGTCTGTTTGCCATCAAAGTCCCTTCTGACATGATGGATGTTAGGAGGCTGGGCTAATTGGGGGTTCAGGATGGGTCTAATGGTGAAGAGTTTTCTTGATATGGCAGTGAAAGAAAGATTCATAGTTTGGAGCTGGCCACTTGAACAAAGGAGGTATACATTTCTCTAACTAAGGATCTGTTTATACAATGCTTTTGAAGGATTCATACTTATAGGTTGTTATTATATCACGCAAAGATAGTTATAGCTGGCAGAGTTAATGGTATCAGGGAAAATGCTTTTAGGCTGGGAGAAGGGGAGCGGCAGAATTAATGTTTTATGCCTGGGGGGAAGTGTGACTTTTACAACTTAATTGCACAGGATTGTTACAAACTGATGTTACATACATAGGTACCTGAACACAAGTGAGATTTTTACAGAATAAAGTTACAACAATGTTACAAACAAAAGTTACAAAGAGACCCTAGCACCCCATCAGTCTCACTCTGGGTTTCTTGGGTTTTTGCATTGCCATTCCACTCTTGGGGTGATGCGCCTCTGGAACTCTAAGGTTCAAAATGCTACATCTTTAGCCTCTTCCCCCCACCCTCTTTGGCATCTCAGGACAGATGGTTTGCCCTGGTCTGATCATTGTGGCACCACACTGTGGTCTTGTGTCTCCTACTCCTCCCCCAGACTTCTAAGATACTCGTCACCTTAGCGCTAATTTTAAAAATTACACTCCTTGGAGATCCCAAAACATTTACATTCAGACAAAAGGCTGGTAAAGAAAGGATCAAAAACCAACTGTAAGCTACATAATTTAATTCATAAAGATTTGGTTAATCAAGAATGGAACAGAGAAATAGTAGAGAATTTAATCAAAGAAAATGATGAGACAACACCCCAACAATTTTGGCATGCATGCAAAACAGACCTTGAGAGAAAAACATCTTTCATCAACAAAAGAAAGAAATATTCAATAAAATTTGGCATGAAAAACCAGAAATGAAACAAATTTGAAAATTCCAATCACACACCAAAATAGAAAAATCAAAGGAGGAGCTAACAAATTTGGAAACAGAAAATCACTGTACTAATAAATAAACCAAGGAAGAAATGTTTTTAAACTTAAAAAATAGGTGAACCTTTAGGAGTCTGATTGGGAACAAAAGAAAGAGGAAAGTCAAATTGCCAATATCAAAACAAAAGGAAGAATTCACAACAAGTGAAGAAGAGCGAAAAGTTATTATTAGAAATTATTTTGACTAATTATATGTCATTAAAATTTGGGCACTAAATGAAATGGATGAATGTATACAGGAATACAAAAATTTCAGGTTAACAGAACAAGAAACAGGTAATTGAAATAATTCACAAGTTTGAAAAATAAATTGAATGGGCCAAAAGTGAAGACTCAAAGGAAAAGTAGTAAATGAAAAAAAATGGAAGAAAGCCAGGACAAATGCATTTACAAAGTGAATTCTCTCAAAGAAAAATTATTGGGCAAACTGCTCATTAAAATAGGAAAAGAAAGATGCAGCTCTAATACCAACACCCTCTTAATTCAGGTTCCATATTGAGGCAAAATGAGATACTTGCAAGTCACTGCACAGTCTAACAAAGAGGTTTACTTTTCCCCAAAAGAGCAAGACTATGCAACAAGGATATAGAAGTACCTAATTTCTCTGGATACAGCCCCCTTTATCTCCATCTGGAAATTCATTTGGTCAGTAAGTGATCAGGGTGTGGTCACTTGTTATCTTAAGGCACTGGCCAAGTCTATGAGACCTAGACCCTACATGACTGTGACTTTTATGCCTGTAGATGACCAGGAAGTTGCATCAGGAGAGCTAGGACCAATCAGGTCATGCAGGTGCCTTTGTCCTGTCACGTACACTCTTTAGTAAGATCCTAGAATGTTCTAGAACAGTGGGGTCAAACTTGAATAGAAACAGGACTCAAAGAGTCACAGAGTGAATAAGGGAACTACAGATTAATATGATGCTTTTTTTATTTGCTTTGTTATACATTTCCCAATTACGTATTGATTTGGAGCTTTCTGGGCCATGAATTTGTCACTTCTGTAGAGGATCTTTTACCATTTAAATGCCATAAGCATTTAAATTTTATTTATAATATTTATTTATAATTAAATTATTACTGGACAGTTCTCCAAGCATGGGCAGTAATAACAGGGAAAGGGACATAAAAGAGACAAACAAAAATGTGGAAAAGGGAAAAAAGGTAGAAATTATTAGCCTTTCCTACCTCCCTCAGAGGACAAATCTCAAGTGGCCGGTGATGCCAAATCTTTGCAATTCTTCTAAAGAGAGGAATTGAAAGCTAAGAAATGAAAGAATAATCCAAATCAGCAATAATAAGCAAAATGAAATCTCAGAAGTTTCACTCTCACAGCTGGCAATTTAGCAAAGATGATGAAAAATCAGAAGACTCAATGTTGTGGTATTTAGGGGTGCAAATGGGTCCAATCATCCTGTAACACAATTTGGAATGATTTTTTTAACAGACACTTTTTCATTCGACTTTGCTTAAGGAGGGAATGACATACACACTCAATTGCATATCTTACCTACAGGAAAGTAGGGAGTAAGGGGATAAGAGATGAGAAAGATAGAAGGGAGGGTATATTGGGGGAGAGGGTAATCGAAGTAAATACTTTAGAAAAAGGACAGGGGAAAACGAGAAAACAGAATAAATGGGGGCAGCAGGATAGGATGGAGGGAAATAGAGTTAGTCTTTCATAATATGAGTACTATGAAAATGTTTTGCATAACTACACAAGTATACACTATACTGAATTGCTTGTCTTCCCAGTGAGGGTGAGTGAGGAGGGAAGAAGGGAGATAACCTGGAACTGAAAGTTTGAAAAACAAATACTTAAAAAATAATTGTTTTCCCATGCAACTGAGGAAATAAGATATAGAGGCAATGGGGTATAGAAATTCATCTTACCCTACAAGAAAGTAAGGGGGAAGAAGAGACAGGGATGATGGGAGGGGAATAAGAGAGGGTAGACTGGGAGAAGGCATATTCAGAAGGCATATGCTTGCCATCTTGAGGTGGGGGGTAGAGGAGAGATGGGGAGAAATAAATATCAAAATATTGAGAAAATAAATGTTGAAAACTAAAAGTAAATCATTCTGGAGGAAAAAAACAGACAGTTGCCCTCAATTCCCATTGCTATGCATATAACAACTCCCAAAAGAGTCCATCACAATAATAAAGGTTTTGTATATGACAAATGAGGTATACCAGCACTTTTTCATTAAAGCAATAAATTATCAACACATAGAGGCCCATTGACTGGGAAAATGACATATACAATGACTACAAAAGTATAAATGGAAAGAACAAGAATGATAGAATAATTGAAGCTAAACATTATGAAATTATAATGACTATACTTGTTCTTGAAGAAGAGATGTGAGAAAACAGCTTCTTTTCTTTGCAGAAGTAGGAGCCTAACAGATGGAACACTGGAGATAATAGCAGATTTTTTTTCTGTACGTTGCCTTTGCTAAGCTGTTTTCTCTCATATAAATGTTCGTTATAAGACAGCTCTTAGGTGGAAAGTGGTCATAGGCGCAGCTAGGTATCACAGTGAATAGAGAACTGGTCCTGTAGTCAGGAGAACCTAAGTTCAAATTCAGCTTCAGACATTAAACACTTACTACTGACCTTGGGTAAGCCACTTAACCCCAATTCCCATGCCTTCCCCCTCCAAAAAAAAGTGGGACTAGAAATGTTGAAAAATGCAGTTTATGTAACAACCAAAGATGTTAATAATTTTTTCTTTGCTGTAGGAAGTTGCTATGCCAAGAAGTCTCCATGCTTATGAAATCAGAAATTCTCCCTGAAAGAAAGCATGTGCGTACCAGACAGGTACATGATGTGCCAAAACTGCATACCATGGAAATTATCCAGAAAACACTAAATATAATCAATCATTTGGGGATCAGCTCTCACCTTTATCAATGGCCTCTTTTAAATTAAACTAAGTAAATTTATACGTGAGTTACTCCTCCAACAACTACTAAATTTGGGCAGGCATTTGACCCAGATTTTTGTGTTTGATCTCTCTGTTCCTGATGTAAATTACGTTCCTACCTTACTTCTCAGGTTCTAGACCAAATGTAGCCATTTGTTGCAGCTCTACTTTGGATGCCCGCCTTGATTTTACCATTGAGAAAGGATAAGTGGCCACAACAACCCTGCCCAGGAGGGAAAGTGGCTTACACCTACCATTCTCTCTGCTCATGACTGACCCACAGGCAAAGCCATCCACCACTAAAGCCTGATTGCTGACTCTTGCCTCAGGACCGGGTTAGGGTGAATCCCATGATTCTTGTCTCTAGCTGAAACTGGCAACTGTCCCTGCAGTGACATTTTTCCCACAGAATAGGGAAAACCTATTACCAGAAGAGCCTATTGAAACTATCCCCACTGCCACCACCCTCCAGGACAGTTCCAAAACCTCAAAGTAGAATCTGATGAAATGTACCTGTGTACTTGCTTAAAACACTCTTAACTTTTTGATTGCTCAATAACTACAAACAGATGCTTAATCACACTCTGTCATATTTACACTGGCAAAATAAATGCCTATTTGCTGATCAGTTTAATAATTTACACAATGTGAATCTTCACTTTTTCCTATCCATTCTTTGATGTACAAATTCTTACCTTCTGAGACAGCTAGGAGGCAGGGGGAATAGATCACCAGCCCTGAAGTCAGGAGAATCTGAGTTCAAATCCAACCTCAAGCACTTAACTAGACTTGGGACCTTGAATAACTCACTGGTCCCCATTTGCCCTGTGTTACCCACTTCGAAAAAGCAAAAAAAAATGTTTTTACATTCACTACATAAATTTCCTAATAAAGCCATCTGGATTTGTCTTTTGCAATACTTATAAAAATGTCAGTAATTTCTAAATTGTTTTTGTGTACAATGAGACTGCTTTGAGCATAAAATAAACCAGTTATTAAAATGTCTCTGAATGTTGACAAATATAATTGATAGCAGTTTTTATCGATGAATTCTGGGATATATATTGTACCCACTATTTGGGTACAATTTCCCAATATGATCTAAACATATCAAAAGTACAAATAAAAGTGTAGACTGACAAATTTTTTCTCTAGGACTTGGAGTCTCAGCCAATGTCAGAAAGGTCCCAGGTCGCATTCTGCCTGCTAGAGTGTGTACAGAGAATCCTAACTGCTCTAAAAGATGGCATATTTTACAATGATCATGTTACATTATGAGTCTCTATAATGTTCTCTGAATTGAGAAAAGGGAATGATGTAGAATACTAGAAAGGGATAGATATGAGAGAGGAAAAAAAAGTATCAATAACACATGCTAAATACCAAGAAGAAAAGAAAATGGTAAACAGGGAAGTTTTGTTACTCCCTTGTTAAACAGTATATACTTCTTTGAAAGCAAAATACATGTAGATTTCAGTTTCTTCTTTTAATTATTGTTAATTCATTTCCAGTTCTTTGTGATCTCATTTGGGTTTTCTTGGCAAAGATATGAGAGTGGTTTACTATTTCCTTCTCCAGCTCATTTTACAGATAAGGACACTGAGGCAAGCAGGGTTAAGTGACTTGCCCAGGATAACATATACTAAGTGTCTGAGTCCAGATTTGAATGCAGGAAGATGAGTCTTCTGACTCCAGTCCTGACCCTCTATCCACTGTGCCACCCAGTTGCCACCTTGTACGTCTGTCTCAAAAACAACTGAGGGATTGTCTCTACTTCAAACCCTTCACTTTTTATATGTGAAGAATCAGGCCCAGAGGAGTGAAGTGACTTGTTCAGAGTCACACAGGTAATGAGGAGCAGAGTCACCATCTGAACCCACCTCTTCTGACTACAAATCCAGTGCCTGTCCTGTCCATCTTCCTATCTCTAGGTCCCTGATTCTGAAGGTGTTTATTTGACATTCCCTTTACACCTTTGGTCCTGATGACTGGTAAATTGTCGTCCCAGTCTCCTACCAACCAGCTGTACATACCTGGAAGTTCTCTTTTATTTGACTTTGCGTGACAGACTTAGGGATTACAACCACATTTCTCTGTGTTCGAAATTGGATCAAAACCTGTGGAAAAGACTCACATGAGGAGACTATGTGGAGTCAGGTAATTGTATTTTTTTCTGGACAAAGACTATAATTGTGATCACTTTAATATCTCCCAACTCCCAAATTAATCATTCTAATATGTAGCTTTTATTATATGATCACCAAAGTCTGAAATTAGTCAACCACATTCTGCCATCATGTTATATGGCGGGTCAATGAGCCTCAGCTCTCTAGTAATTATTGTAGACCAACAAAATGAGTTTAATGATAAATTCTAATACTTTTGTTTCCATTAAATACAATAACAGGTTAGTTATTAACAACTATAGGGATTAGTTACTGGGGAATGCTATAGATGCCTCTCTTCTTAGTCTAGTTTTTAAGGAAGGGGTTAAACAAGGAAGTGTTCATGGAACTGGCAACTCTATAGATTTTGTGAATTGTTGAACATTTTAATGGACCATCATCATCAACACCATCATTGTTTTAATAAAGCTTCTTTAATATCTTCCTCATCCCATGGGGAAATGAATACTCATCTTTTGGAGAAGCTAGTATCTAGCAGCAACAACTTGTAGTGTGTAGACAGAACCTAGGATAACTGACTACAGGTCTAGGGAATTATATGTTTCCCTCTTCTTAAGGCTCTTTTCAGACTCAGGGCCAAAGAGTCTTTTAAGCTCTCTATGACCTGCCTCCAAATTATCTTTCTAACTTCATCTCATACCACATATTTATTCTCTAGTCAAATTAGACTAGTTACTATGACATGAAAACATCTCAGGCTTTCCCTCCTTTGTGCTTTTAATCACATCATTTCCTGCATCTAGAAGGCCACTATTGCAAATGTGAGTCACTCTTCAAGATTTAACACAAGAATCCCCATTTGTGTCATTGAGGGCAGGGTAAAGACAGCAATCTATGGAAGAAATGAGTATTACTGACTCGGTGTCTGTGCGTCCTTTTGGCAACATCTAGTTTAGGGCCAAATGGAAACTTTTAGTGTTCCCTGATCCATTCTATTTTATAGTATTTAACATCATAAAATATGAGATTCCCAGGAGGCTGAAAGAGATTTCTTCTCTCATTATACCACCTCCCTTTACAACAATCCTGTGTTACCTCTGAGGACAGCAAATAGCACCTGACGGCTTAGAAGGGACTACAGGGAGCAGAGCAAAGAGCAGAGCAGAGCAGAGACATCATGCCTGTCTCTTCAGCTCTTCATTAATTTGTCATTTCTGTGAAAGGGTGAATGGTATTGGGCTGTTAATCTTGCCAGTGCCTTTTTCTCTATTTCTGTGGAACCATTTGTTTTCACCTAGTAAGGAGTCTGATAAACCTTTATTATCTCCTCAAGGGCTACCTAAACTCTCTTTCATATTATTCCCATTATGCTCAACACTGCATTATTTGCATGATGTTAACTGGTCCAGATGATGCCTTAAATCAGGTGGGGCCTATATAGGAGGGACAAGGGTAAGAATCCCCCTTAATAAAATCCAGGGTCCACTCAGTCAGGTTTTAGGGAATAAGGATAAGGAAATGATAAGGAAAACCCAGAGAATCCCAGGAACTACTCAGAATAAGTTATTACCCTGGCTTTCCCCTGATCTAATTAGACGCCCAGAGATTTATTAGACTCCAAGTTTTAAAAGACCCCACATTCCCCACCTGGGTGTCCTGACGGTGAACTTTTACTGATTCATCTGCAAGTATATCCCTCTCACTTGGGGTCCATAACCATGCTGAAATATCTAAAGTGGCCTCTCCAACAGTGTCTCTTCTTAGGCTTCCACCTAATCCCTCCTTTCTTACACATCAACAATCTTAGGTTTTTGCTTCTGGGGTTGTATCCCAAAGAGATCATAGAAGTGGGAGCTAGACCCATATGCACAGAAATATTTATTGCACGTCTCTTTGTGGTGGCAAAAAAATGGAAATTAAGGGGATGTTCATCATTTGGGGAATGGCTAAACAAGTTGTGGTACATGAATGTAATGGAATATGATTGTGCTGTAAGAAATGGGGAGGAGAAGGTCTTCATATTCACCTGGAGAGCCTTATATCAACTGATGCAAAGTGAAAAGAGGAGAACCAGGAAAAATTTGTACACAATGACAGATACATCATGTGTGTGACGACCACCTTTGTTAAACTGGACTTTTCTCAGCAATGCATAGTTATAAGACAACTCTACAAGTCTCAGGATGGAAGGACATATCGACATTCAAAGAAAAATCTAGAAAGAACAGAGTTTAAATGGAGACTGAAGCAATCTGTATACTATCATTCTTTTTCATGTTTGGTTCTCTTTCTTTTTTCCCAATGTTCACTCCATTTATTATAACCCTTCTATATAACCAGACTAAGGTCCAATTTGAAAATATTTGTAGATCCAATACTTGATTGCATGCTGTCATGGGTGAAGGGGAGAGGGAGAGGAGAAAATTTGAAACTCAAGAGATTATGGAACAGAATCTTGTGAACTAAAAGTAAATAAACAAATCAAATTTAAATTGAAAAAAAGAAAAAACAATCTTAGGTTTTAGGATTAAAACAGTAACTCACATTTTTATCAGATCATTCTAATTACAACACAATTGACTTCAGCATGTCTTGGTCACATTAAAATTATCAGTCTAATGAGCAGTTCCTCCTCTTCTTCCTTTTTCCCAGGGCTAAGGAGAAGGGAGTGAGGGAAGGGAATGACAAGATTGTTTTCCCCATCCTGGATCACAAAACTTTCTTTGTCTCTCTGCCTCCCATCCTGTTCTCAGTCTTTCCCCATAAAATTTCTAAATCTACTCCACTATTCTGAAACCTCTGTAGAAGCATCACTTCCCAGATACCAGGCTCCCATTTAGCCTTCTCATCTCCTAATCTCTTCCCCTTTCCCATAACAAAATTTCCAAATGTATAAACTACTCCCATAAGCATATTCAGAACTTTGGGCATAAATGTCACCCATATCCATTATGTAACTAATTAGTTTTCAAGTAGAAATTCGGTGGGGCCTCTAAAAATAACACCAAATATTTTACAAAACATTTACTCATTAGAGTATGTCCCCCCTCTCAGAAATAGCTTATAATTTATCTAGATATTATTGACCACCACATAATTAAATTACATCATTCCAAAATACTATAACACATGATGTGAATGCTCCATTCATCATTTTTTCTGACAGTATAATTCTTAATTTAACAAAATTTAGACCATAAGAGATATTGCTGCCTTATAACACAAATGATGCAACTGTTCACAAGTAATAGTATCATAAACAATTATCATGTAAACCAAAACCAATTAATTACCCATCTGGTAATATTAATTTAGTCCAATGTGTTTCCAAATTGTTTTACACAGAAAATCAGTCATTTCATAACCAATGGCATAAATTTCACATCTAAGGAAAACTCTACATAAAGTTAACAAACATACAGAGATCATTTTTAACTTAAAGAGTTAACATTCAATTAGCATTAGCTTTATGCCAAGCATTGTACCAAGCACCTTTACAAACATGTGATTCCCACAAAAACCCCTAGGAAGTAGATTCTACCACAATCCCGTTACTGAACAGTAAACTAAGATAACTAAAACGTTCTTGCTGCTTCCCAGCCAATCAACCTCTTAATGCCAAATAACAACATCTTCTTTATAATTACGTAACTATACATTACTAAGTCCCAAATCCTTGGCCTTTTAAAAGGAAATATTATCCACAAATGTATAGCCTACCCAAAAAGATGCTCAGCTGGACACTCCTGACTCTAAAAAGACCCTCAAACAGCTAGAGTCTGGTCTCTGTACCTAGAACTCAGACTATTCAACTCCCCACTGCCCCTCATCTGAGAGGCTTGTAAAAAGTTCCAGTCACATTAGCCAAAGGGTTTGGCTAAGGACAAAGACCTAAGGAATCAAATTTCAAATTAAACAATATCTTTATCATAACTGAGATTTGCATAGGGTTAGATTTAATAAGGCCTTTTTACTGTTGTATCATGAAAGACTAGCGTACATATGCTGTCCATCTTTCCATAACTTGGCCAGTAAGTTAATTATTCAGGCTACAAATTTAAATTTCCACCCCAATCCTAATGCTCTTTTTTAACATCCCCAATAACACAAAGTTGAATGGGGGAAGGGAGTGGCTAAGGAGCAAATGGGCTTCAAGGCACGTCTTACTCATTTCCAAGCACCTTTTATATTCCATACTTTTGCTTCTGCCTCTCCCCTTTACCAATCTCCACTCAATCTCCCCAAGATACTTCAAATAAAAGACTTTCACTTACCCCACCCTGCTCAGTCTTCCAACACCAAAGAAAATATATGTACTTGTTCACCCATATGTACACTTAGATATTCATAGTCCTACTCACACATAGATGTACGCATTCATATGCATCTATTTAAGACCATATTATACTTATTTATCCTGTTTCTCTAAGGATGGATAGTCTCATCCTTCATAAGTCCATGTCTTTCCATATTTTTCCAAGTCCACCAACTCGTCATCTCCAACACCACAGCAATAGTGTTGCCTTTTATTTAAATAGTAGAAAACAATGCTGATAAACATGACTGACACATAGTGTAGTTTCCTTATCATTCTCTTTTGATTCAATTTACTTTAACCTTCACTTTGTCCAAAGTCATGATTACCACCTCTGCTTTTTTTCTGACAGATTCCACTTCTGATCTTTATTTTCTTTGTGCGTGTCTCTTATTTCCTAACCCTCCAGACTCCTGTCATTTACTGTACTTTACTTCATTTTACTTCACTTTACTACTACTTTACCTACATTCTTGCCCTCCAATTAGTTCACCAAGCGCCCCTCCAAACATCTTCCCTTACCCTCCCATTCACATTCATCTTAACGCCCTTATATACCCCCTTTAGCCTATTCCTTCACCCTTCCTTCTAAAGATCCCTCCTTTATCCTCTCCCTGCTCCCTATTCCCTTACTATTGTATTTCTTTCTGAATTTGGAAGACTTTTTTATGTTTCTAGACATACATGTATTATTCCTTCTTGAACCCATTCCTGATGAAAGCAGGTTTCCAGAACTGCCAGAGCCTCCCTTCCCCATAGAATTCCTCTGTGTTAGTTTTCTCTCTTGCACCTCATTTCTATCATTATTCTTTTATGTTTTTCCTTAATGGTTTTCCTTTTTAAAATTATATCATACTCAGATATACTCCAAAATTTTGTATGAACTGCCAAAACACAAATAACAATATAAGATGTTTTACATATAGAAAAGTTAAGCAAACAGTCAGTCCTTATTGAGCCCCTTGAAATTAATCTTTGGTATATGCCTTAAATTCCTCTTGGTTCTGGTATGTCAAATTTTCTATTTAGTTTCACTTTGGGTATGTGTTTTTAACAAAATACTGAAAGTCTGACAATTTATTAAATGGATTTTTTCTTCCCATTCAGGATTATGCTTACTAAGTTTTGCTGGATATGATATTTCTCAGCTGGAATGCTGGTTCTTTTGCTCTTCAAAATATGGTGTTCTTAGACCTGGGGTCTTCTAGTGCTCCCACTGCTGGGTCATAAGTGATGCTAATTTTGGCACCACCATATTTAAATTGTTTTTGTTCTTTCTGTTGATAATGTTTTATCCTTGAGCTCAGGGTTTCAGAATTTCACTGTGATGTTCCTGTGGTCTTCCTTGGAGGATCTCTTTCAGGTGTTGATTGGTGGTTTTGGTTTTTTGTTTGTTTGTTTGTTTTTTATGCTTATTTTATTTTTTTATTGACCTGTTTGTTTTCTTTTAGTTTACAAGATTCAGTTCCAGAATCACTTGAGACTCAGATTTTCTCTCCTTCCTTTCCCCCACACCCCATGGTGGCATACAATCATGTATAGGATCTGCAAGCTCTTTCACATACAATAGTACAATAGTCTGGTTGTATAGAAGCCTTGTAACCAATGGAGTGAACAATGGGAAAAATAAACAAACCAAACATAGAAAAGAATGCTAGCATGTATTGCTTCAGTCTCCATTCAAACTCTGGTCTTTCTGGATCTTTCTCTGAATGTAGACATCTCCTTCCATTCTGAGACTTGTACAATTGTCTTTTAACTGTGTTTCTGAGAAGAGTCCAGTTTATCAAGGTTGGTCGTCACACATATGATATATCTGTGAACGTGCAGAAATTTTTCCTGGTTCTTTTCTTCTCACTTAGCATCAATTTGTATAAGCCTCTCCAGGTAATTATGAAATCCATCTCCTTCCCATTTCTTATAGTGCAATAGTATTCCATTACATTCATATAACATAACTTGTTCAGACATTTCCCAATTGAAGGGCAACCCCTAAATTTCGAGTTTTTTGCCACCACAAAGAGAGCTGCAACAAATATTTTTGTACATATGGGTCCTTTTCCCACTTCTATGATCTCTTTGGGATAAAATCCCAAAAGTGGTATTACTGGGTCAAAGGGCATGCAATTATTTATAACCCTTTGGGCATAGTAACAGATTGCCCTTCAGAATGGCTGTGTCAGTTCACAGCTCCACCAACAATGCATTAGAATTCCAATTTTTCCATATCCTCTCCAGCACTTATCATTTTGCTGCATTGTCATCTTAGCCAATCTGATTGGTGGGATGTGGTACCTCAAAGCTTTTTTGATTTGCATTTCTCGAATCAATACTGATTTAGAGCATTTTTCCACATGCTTAAAGATATCTTTAATTTCTACCTCTGAAAATTGCCTGTTCATATAATTTGACCACTTATCAATGGGGGAACAAATGGATTTTTATGAATTTTACTTAATTCTCTGCATACTTTTGAAATGACGCCTTTATCAGAGACACTGGTTGTAAATATTCTTTCCCAATTTACCACTTACCTCTTAATCTTGATTACATTGGCTTTGTTTGTACAGAAACTTTTCAATTTAATGTAATCAATATTATCCATTTTGCATTTTACAGTGCTCTCCAACTCTTCTTTGGTCATAAAGTCTTCCCTACTCCATAAATCTGACAGGTAAATTATTCCTTGCTTCCCCAGATTATTTGCAGTATCAGCCTTTATACCTAGATCATGCACCCATTTAGACTTTGGTGTAGGGAATTAGATGATGGTCTATGCCCAGTTTCTGGCATATTATATTCTAATTTAGCCACCAATTTTTTTCAGATAGTGAATTCTTAACCCAGAAACTGGGGTCTTTGGGCTTATCAGACATTATATTACTATAGTCGCTGACTACTGAGTCTTTTGTACCCAATCTATTCCATTGATCCACTACTCTATTCCTTAGCCAGTACCAGGCAGTTTTGAGGACTGAGGCTTTATAATAGAGATTAAAATCTGGTATGTCTATGCTGGCTTCCCTAACATTTTTTTTCATTAATTGCCTTGATATTCTGGACTTTTTATTCTTTCAAATGAATTTTGTCATTATTTTTCTAGTTCTATAAAGTAATTTTTTTTGGTAGACTGATTGGTATGGCACTAAATATGTAATTTAATTTAGGTAAAATTATCATTTTTATTGTATTAGCTCTAACCAGCCATGAGCAATTGATGTTTTTCCAATTAGTAAGATCTGATTCTGTTTGTATGAAAAGTGTTTTGTAGTTGTGTTCATAAAGGTACTGGGTTTGTTTTGGCAGCTAGAATCCCAAATATTTTATAATGTCTATAGTAACTTTAAATGGTGTTTCTCTTACTATCTCTTGCTGTTGGACTTCATTGGTAATATATAGGAATAATGAGGATTATGTGGGTTAATTTTATATCCTGCAACTTTGCTAAACGTATTTATTGTCTCAATAGCTTTTTTACTTGATTCTCTAGGATTCTCCAAGTATATCTTCATGTCATCTACAAAGAGTGATACCTTAGTCTCTTCTTGGCCTAATTTGATTCCTTTGATTTCTTTTTCTACTCTTATTGCTACTGCTAACATTTCTAGTACCAGATTGAATAAGAGGGGTGATAGTGGACATCCTTGTTTTACCGCTGAGGTGATTGGAGAATTCTTTCAAGCTCTATTTTGCCCTCTGATTCTTTTATTTGTTTGTTTTTTTTCTTGTTTACATTATTCATGTTCATTACATTTTTGAATTACAAATTTTCTCCCCATCTTGCCCCTGCCCCAACCCTAAAACAGCAATGCTACTGTGAAGCCCATCCCCTGCTCTGCTCTCTTATTTTCTGGTAGGGCAGGGAGGGTCTCCCTATCCCAGCCCCTGTATATCTTAATTCCTAGTTGCAGGTATTGCAGAACTTTAAATTCTAGATTCTTTCGATTCTTCCCTTGTCACCCACCCCCACTGGAAGGACACTCAATTCAAAACAGGCTGTGGAT
>CM053597.1:163248342-163277322 GCA_028646575.1 Pseudocheirus occidentalis | reverse complement strand
TGAGGTGGGCAGGGCAAAAGTTATTATCTTCTCCTTACAGATAATGAAAGAGGGCTTAGAAAAGTTACATTATATCTTCAAGATCATGCAGCTACTAAAATTTCAGACCTCAGATGGGAGTCAAATCTAGATAATTATAACCCCATAACCAACCCTATTACCACCAGTTAATGTTGTGTAACTTCTAAGCAAACAAAACTTTGGGTAGTCAGCTTTAGGAGTGATTAAGGAGTCGATTACAGACCAATTTCTCACCATGCAGGCTCTCTTTGGGATCCCAAGGCCCTGTATGCTACCAGTTTGATATCCTTTGACTTGCAGAACTCCAACAATTTGCTCTGGTTCAGATAAGGATGGCATTCCACCTGCAGTGCAATAAATACTGAAGTTTTAGCTTATAAAAATAGTGTCTATGAGGCCAAAAGAACAAAAATAAGCATTTTAAGAATGAAAGGATTTGAGCATTACCTAGTTGTACCCCAAATCACAGAATGTTAGTACGATATAGGACCACTTAAGGTCCCTTTCACAGAGACATTAGTGCTAAAAGGGGCAGAAAAAAGTTTTGAATTAAGGAAAAGACTAAAATCAACTAATAAAGATATGAGGTTCAGATCCTGGAACAGATGAAGAGTTTGATGCCTGAAAGCAGTAGAATAAGAACTCTAGTTTAATAAAAACTGTTTCAATCTGATGGAAGAAACAGAGCTCTCAGATATTAATTCCCTGAGTAGATGTGAATAGAAAAGCATCCATGCAATAAAAAAAGAACTTAAATGACCTTATGGGTTATAAAGGATGAAACCTTGCAAATATCAAAAGTTTTGCAGTTTAAGGGATCAAAGAAAGAAATTTAATTTAATAAAAACTAGAAAAATAGGAATAGGAAGAACATAGTTTCAAGAACAAAAAAAGAGAAGTAGGAACATGATGAAGATAAGAATTGCAGGCAGCTATGGCTCCTCCATTCATTTGTCAGGAAGGGGAAGGATAGGAAAGAAACTGCAGTAGGAAAAGAATTGTTTTCCCTGGTTGCAAACTGGTTTATATTTAAGGCCAGCTTTATTCAGGATCATCTCCAATTGCCTGCGGTTGAAGTTGGACACTCCAATGGACTTCACAAGGCCTGCATCCTTACATTTCTCCATGGTCTGAGTAGAGAGGGCTTGTGAATCCCTATGAAACTTGGAGGACATGTTGGGTTGAACCCTTCCCCCATTCATCACCTTCCCTTGGTGTTTTCACTTCCTCTCATCTGATTTGAAAAAAGAACCTCAGAAGAGGGCAAGTAATAGAATTCAAAACTGAAAGTGGCCTTTAAATACAGTATGGTGCAATCTCTGATTTTTTTTTTTGGCTTTTTTGGTCAAGAAAACCAAGACCTAGAGAAGTTGTTGCCAAAGGCCATACAGGTCATAAAGAACCAAACCATTATCTGAGTCCAGGTCAACTGAATTTTTTTTAGTATGCTGGTTCAGAGGACAGCTCTTCACCAGGCATATTTCTAGTTTTCAAAGGAATATATCTACATGAGACTGACTCCCATATATCTTTTCCAACAAAGTATGAAAACCTGGAAGTTAAGTAATTATTTCAGTAAATGAAATTTAAAATCATAGAAACCAAATTCAAGAAGCTCAGAAATATCAAATTGCCCTTTCATTCTTTGAAATGGGCGACAAGATCTACACTGCCAAGAATGAAAATCAGCAACGGACACCAGAAAAACAAAATTCCCCAGCTTCTGTCTACTGTCTCTTGTCTTTACTTTTTGTTCTTTTCTAGCACACCAATTACTCTCTCCCTTAACATTGCCATTCAAATTGTCCTGGGCTCCTCCCCCTTAATCTAAATCTGACAAGATGTCAAAAGTTCTTGAAGTTTAGAAGTCCTGAGAGTGTGAATCTTCTCTTGGCCTCCCCATTCTATAAACCACCTCAGGGGACCCAAGATCCCATTGTTAGCAACCTAGGCTTCTTCAACAGTATCTTAAAGTACATACTTTGTGGGATGTTCTGATGGGCTGCAAATCCTTATTTAATCCACACTTATATGCTTTTTATATTAATATAGAATAATAGAGTAATTTACTAGGGTCAAGAGACTTCACTGTCTTTTAGTCCAGCTGCCCCCACTTGAGAAGACTCACTCAACATCCCCAAATCAGTGTCAGAGCTAAAATTAGAAGTCTGTGTTTCTAGCCTGGTACATATTCCATTTAACAAGTGCCTTGCATGTCTTCATTTGAAAAATTCACTTCCCACTACCTCAGGATCATCCTCTTTAGGCACAATCACTTTCATGCAGTTCTAACATCACTTTCAGAACTACATGATGTTTTTGTTTTCTGCTTCCACAAATCACCTACCTCCCAAGTGTCACACAAATCCACAGAGTCAGTGATAACTTTCTGGTTTTCATCCATTGGCATCATCTCTTTGCCAGGCTGTAATCAGAGAAGAGAAACTTGTCTTTTTGAGAAACTCAACCAAGTAAATGACTCTATTCAATTCAACTTACTATGTGTGTTGATTAAGGCCCTGGGCCAGATGCCACAAATAAAATATGAAATGGTAATATAGTTCTTTCCTAGTAGGAGCTGACCTTCTACGAGCAGCAATCAAGTTTACAGATAATCATAAGAAAAGTTCAGAGGATCAGAGATGTAGAACTGGAAAAAATCTTAGAGGCCGTTAAATTAAAGGCTTTCATTTTCTTGTATATTTAAAACTTCATTTATAATTTGTTACACAAAATATTTCTCAACAAACACTGAATTAAGCCCAATAAAGAAGCATATTTCTTGAAACCATTAAGCAAAAATGCCTAATTTAAATACACGGATCTGGCTAAGAGCATATGACACTTTTTTGCTTGGTAGTCTTCTGATAGCTAAAAAAAAGATACATCCTTTAATTTGAAGAGTCTAGAATTTTTTAACAACTGTAGTCATGTATACCCATTCTCTTACTCTCTCTTATTAGACACTTATGATGTCTAAGGCCCTGAGCTTGGCTGTGAGTTTATAAGAAAGAAACAATTCTCTACTGGATACTATTCGTAATTTCTGTTTTGCTACCCATGGATCAGAACCAAACCACTAAATCTTAAATTTATTTTTATTTATTTTCTCATTAATCAGCCTTCCATAGTTGAAGCTTGTTTTGCTTGAAGATATTCTCCCTCTACCCCAACACATTCTTGTCCTTCCTTAGTCCTGTCAAGTCCCCTGCTCATTTTATTCTTTTTTCTTATACTTCCTTTTCCCAGCATAGATAACAGTATGGTTCGTGTATCCCATCAACCCCCAACCCTCTCTTTCTATCAGGTATCCCCTTTAAACACCCATACTCACAGTTTCACTTCACTCTTCACTAACAAAAAGACAATGTGGGGTTCTCCTTTTAATATATAAGAACTGGACCATCTCCCAGACTCTTAAGGCTACTTGGACTTGTTGACATTTTACAAATTTCTTTTGTCATTTGCATTTTATTTTGAAGGCAATTTGGGTTAAGTAATTTGCCCAGAACCATATACCTAGTATATATGTGATGCCAGATTTGAACTCAGGTTCAAATTTGAACTCAGGTCCTCCTTACTCCAGGACCAGTGCTCTATCCGCTGTGCCACCTGACTGCTTCTGTCCTTTGCATTTCAAAGACTATTAAAGAAGATGACCTCCAGAAGCAGAGGGAGGCAGTCTAGCTCCCATGTACCTACCCTAGCAGGACTACACTTCATGTCAAATTTAATAAATGATCAAGGAAATAACAAAAAACAATAATAAGTAAAATCTTCCACCCAAACTGCACAAAAAGTCATCCAGCAAGAGACAAGAAAACATTCCCTTTCCTCACCCCAAACAAAGCTTCCCAGAGAGATGTGGCATCTGTAGTCTGCAATGCTGAGGGTCTAGGTTCTGCAACAATGGAGGACTCACCTGAGAAAGCTCCAGCATTCAGTCCATGAAAACCCAGGGAGGAACCGCTGAAAAAACTACTGACCTTCTACTAAACTTACGTCAGAACAGCCAAGGAGAAAGCCAAGGGGTTCTGAACACTCTCTTCTGAGATGCTATAGATGGCCCTGAAAACCTAGCTCTTTGAATACCAAAGAACATGGGGAGTCAAATTCTAGGAGATCGAGGTCAGTGCAAGAACCCAAGGATCCCAAGTCAAAGCCAAGGCTAAGCAGAGTAAAGCACTTCACCCAAAAGTCCAGCAAGGGCCCTTGCATGGCCCTGGAACAAAGCCCATTTAAGGAACTGAATCCAGACATGAGTAAATCAAACATCCAAAATAATAATGAAGAAAAAAATATTACAAATCAGTATTGATTGAGACTTGAGAAATTTGAGAAAATTGAAAAATTTAACAGTGTAACAGATTAAGGATACAACATACTGATGCAAATATATCAAATGCCAGACTATTCAACAAAATGAAGACCCCCCCCCCAACATGGGCAGCTTCGTGGCCGAATAAATAGAGCACTAGCTCTGGAAGCAGGAGGACCTGATTTCTAATCCTGCCTCAGACACTTAACACATTTATTAGCTGAGTAACCTTGGGCAAGTCACTTAACCCAAATTGCCCTGTCTTCCCCCTTGCAAAAAATAAAATAAAAATATAAAAAACTTAGAAAAAACATTTTTAAAAGACCACAGTTATAGGGATAGATACACACTATTTAACAAAAACTTCTGGGAAAATTGTATGGTGGTATGGAAGAAATTAGATTTAGATCAATACTACATAACTTAAGCAAAGATAAGCTCCTAACGTGTATGTGGCCTACGTGTAAAAGACAATATCATAAAAGAGTTAAACAATCTTGCTGCGATTCTAACACAGGCAAGTTTGCTCCTCCTGAGGCAACATGGGGGGCTCACCAGATCTGTACTGTCCTTGGTGGGAAGGATGGATAGTCAATAGATCTATTATAGCTCAAAACTCTCCAACTCAAACAGTCCACCAGCCTTAGTATCCCCAGGAGCAGATGTGGGGGAAAAATAAGCAACACCAATATCATGTGACATCTTGATGGGCTAAAAATGAAGAAATCCCCAAACCTCCTGGCCGTCTAACATTGGAAAGTCCCTCACCTCTGAGCAATGAGACTAGGAGCCTATGGATGGGCTTATGCCACTGTTGTGGCTTATTACTCTCCTTAGAAAAGAGATACTTAAGTTTTTTCTAAAGGAATGACTTTCACAACTGTCAAACATTAATAGTAAAACTTTGTTCCACTTCTCCCCTCCCCCTAGAAATTCTGTTTTATTCTAACAGTAAATCCTATCGCTTGGATTTCAAAAACTTTTTTTTTCTCCTTTGGGTTGTTACAGTTTTGGGGGGTCAGGCTGTATAGGTTTCACCTACACCCTTCCTCAACAGGCTTTGGGCCTCCCCGGCTCCTGGCTTCTACTTTCTCTGGGAGAAACAGCTGCATAGAAAACTTAAGACACAGGGCTTGCTTCTTGCTACTTTCTCTTAGGCTTGGCGTGGCTGGAACTCCCTCTCATTCTCTAAGCTTGGCGTGGGACTAGAACTCTTCTTCAGAACACAACACTTGCTTCAAGCTCTCTAAGCTTGGCGTAACTGGACTTTCTTCTGCCTCTGGGTAGCCTGTATTTAAGTCCTTTCTCCTGGGCCCCTTAGGGCCCCTCCCCTGGCCGTGCCCTCACTGCAGTGAGCCAATCCTGCATCACCCCGAAGGCAGAGAGATAATCCTGCTTATCGCAAACAGGTGCAACCTTCGCATTCTGCCCTGAGGTGATCACCGGCCTCCAGTTAGCTGAGGACCACTTCAACCCATTACCAACAAGAACCCCAACATCTCCCTTCTCTTGTTTTGCGGGTGACTGCCTAGGGGGAGGAGATCAGCTTTAAGATATTCAATTACTTCTTCTAAATACAATTTTTCCAAGCTATGTTTCCCTAACAGTACCAGGATTCTTCTTTTCCCCTTTCACCTCAAATTTATTTTTTACCAGGCTATATTTTCTTCTTTTCCCAAACTATATTTCACTTTTACCAAGCTATATTTTCTTCTTTTCCCTTTTTCCAAACTATATTTCACTTTTTCTTCTTTTCCCAGCTATATTTCACTCCTTTTCCCAAACTATATTTCACTTTACAAGCTATAGAGTTGTCTGTGTCACTAAGTTTCATAGCGGGCAGGCTCAATGACTGATCCATCTTCCTCAACAGGCTTCTTGCTACTATAGCAAGGCTGTACAGCTCTTCTGACCCCTACCTTTCCTACTTTCAAGTCCCTGTTCGGGCGCCATCTGTTACAGTTTTGGGGGATCAGGCTGTATAGGTTTCACCTATACCCTTCCTCAACAGGCTTTGGGCCTCCCCGGCTCCCGGCTTCCGCTTTCTCCGGGAGAAACAGCTGCATAGAAAACTTAAGACACAGGGCTTGCTTCTTGCTACTTTCTCTTAGGCTTGGTGTGGCTGGAACTCCCTCTCATTCTCTAAGCTTGGCGTGGGACTGGAACTCTTTTTCAGAACACAACACTTGCTTCTAGCTCTCTAAGCTTGGCGTGACTGGACTTTCTTCTGCCTCTGGGTAGCCTGTATTTAAGTCCTTTCTCCTGGGCCCCTTAGGGCCCCTCCCCTGGCCGTGCCCTCACTGCAGTGAGCCAATCCTGCATCACCCCGAAGGCAGAGAGATAATCCTGCTTATCGCAAACAGGTGCAACCTTTGCATTCTGCCCCGAGGTGATCACGGGCCTCCTGTTAGCTGAGGACCACTTCAACCCATTACCAACAAGAACCCCAACAAGGGTGATACCCCAGGACTTTTCTGTGAAATGTTTTTTTCTATCCTGTGTTGCTACTCAATGCTGCTGATGGGTTGTGCATTCTAAGCAGCCTGAAGGTCATAAAAACAAAACCTATACTAAATCACAGGAATACAAATTTGCTATCAGCAAGAGCAGATCCCTTAGCAATCTAATAAAGCTCTGAGTTTTTCTCCTGCTTTCTTTCACCAGCAACCATTGGACCAAGCTGACAGGTATGCCTCTCCCAAGAAGTCAAGAGAATTCCCCAATACAAGAACAATAGATATTCACCACCATGACCAGCTTCATCTCTTAAGGCCAAATCAGGATATCCTTGGAAATGTTTATTGGTGTGCATCTACTTTAAATATTAGGACACTGACACATAGTACTATCAACATTTACCTGCAGTCCTCTAGACAAAACCAGAATAAGGACAAAACATTCCTTCACTACTTATAAAAGCAGGGCTGAAAAATACTAAGGCAGAAAAGAGAGAAATGTGGAAACAAAACAAAAGGCTTTGAATACCTAGAGGTACTCCTAGCACTTACTTTGATAGGGACAGGAAAATGGATGATATAAAGGTCAAGGTAATCAAGCTGGAGGCTCTTCAGGGTCTCTTCTAGGGCAGTCCTGACCAGTTCTGGACGGTGGCACGTACTCCGAAGCTAAAGTGATTGAAGGAATATTCAAAGTAACATTGAGTATTCTTTACCAAAGCAATTCCAAGAAGGACACAAATTGTGGCAATACCAGGACAGCAGACTTAGTTCTCAGAATGGCCAGTTTACACATAAAGTGAGAAAGTAACTGAAGTTCACTTTTGTCAAGTAATTGCTCTCTGCCTGTTTCTTTGTTTGTAAAATAATGAATAAAATAAAATAATGAATAAATTCTATCTAGCTCCAAGAGTTCTTCTGGGATTCAAAACAGGGGTCACATGCCTTGTAAACTGCAAAGGGGCCTCTTGGGAACTAGACAAGTTTACCCATGAGACAGAGGGTCTTGAACTGCCTGTTGAAGGACGTTCTGAGTGAATGTACACCCAGTATGGAAACATCTCTGCATCAGGGGGTTTCAAAGATGTATTAAACAAGCCTGGAGGTAGAAAGGTAAAAAGAACAAGAAATAATGATGGAGTGAGTTGTTTTCCCTGGACCAGAACTACCTGACCTACTGAACAATGAGGTATCTTCCCAACTCAGGTCAATGCCAGAATTCTGAATATTCATGAAACAGAGTTTTGGTAACCTAGAGAGATTTTCTTCCACCAATGCAAGGAATCTCAAGCTACAGAAGCAAATGTCAAAAGAGATGATAGAAAAGTAGGCATTAAATACAACATCTTCACCTTCAACCAATCAATAGGGTAAGTGCCCAATTTTCCTGACATTGTTTCTTAAGATTGAACACAAAAATGATTTAGTAGCACACAATGGACAGCAGGCTAGATCTGCAATTTTCTGTGCCTGTAGGAAATGCTAAGCAACATTAGTATTCCTTTCATCCCTTATTATTTACTTTTCCTTCTGTTTGACTTTGGAAGCCTTTAATACAATTTAACTCATTGGAACAAGGGCTTTGGATTGTTCTACTAGAAATCCCTTCCTCCATCAAATTAGAGTCATGAAACATCTTCTGCAAGTTTCAAAGCTGAAGTCTACCAACCAACCACCATTCAGAACCTAAGGAAAAGAATATGAATAAGCTGGAAAAAAATTGGAAAAATGTATTTTAATCCTTTTCTTTTGTAAATGCAGTTAAATATGGATGAAAGGACAAGAATACAAGAAAACCTTTAAAATAAGCCTATGAGAGTTTGTAATTCTTGAATTTCTACGAAATTTGAGAAGAAATTACTGCCATTCAGAAGCAGGTAATCCCTTGTAAATTTCCTTAAAAATAAGTGACAGGCTACTTTTTGTCTTCTCTTTAGGGCACTGTTCTGTTGTCCAAATGATAAGGTGCTTGTAAATAATAACCAACAATCAACCAGATATTTATGGTTTCTATCCTTTGCATTAAATCTGGAATTTAACTTCCCATTAGACAATATTTTCTAATTTACCAAAAAAAATACAGGTTTATCAAACACTAAATTCCGCAAAATAATACTAATTTCCTCCAAATTCACTCCACTCATGATCCATTAGTTAAACAAAAATACATTCTTCTCACTGTTTCATCAAGGAACTTACCTCCTTGACTGAAAGTAGGAATAATTTAGATTTTAGTCTTTAATACTAAATTTAAACTGCTAATGCTGTTATGAAATGATTGGTTCAAAATACTGTGTTCACTGAATGCCTGAAAAATTACACTAGGTTTGTTTTAATAAGAAGAATAATCTCACTGCTGCTCATTGAGAGAACATGATCACTGCACCTCCTCAATAATTTTTGCTGCAGGTGCTCATTTCTCTCATTGTCCCTGAAGGGTTTCCTTAATTTTTTATTTCAGAGAATTAAATGTCGAGCTATTTTACCCTGCCTTATAGGAGTGTAAGCTCCTGAAGAGCAAAGACACTGTCTGGTCTTTAATGAATATCCCTACCCAAGTGTGTATCTTGCTTATTAACTGGGTGGCCACACAACTATTGAAATTAAATGACTGGAAGATAATTTCATTGTTTCTCATCAACACTAGCTAGTCTTCTTTTCCTTTATACATAAAGATTTAGGTTTGTTGTAGAGATTGCCTTGGTTGGGAGGATTTCTCTTCGTTCTGCACAGGATATTGTTGATTTTATACATACATACATATATACATACATACATACAAACATACATACATACATACATAAATATATATATATTACCATGAAAAAAACATGCCAGACAACAGTCACTGATTTCTTCCCAAAACTACCTTTCCCGTGTAGAATATGTCCTGTCTGGTCACTGTCCCATCTGCAATCTTCATGTGGATTGCCTGTCCAACTTCTTTTTCATTTCCATATAGGAAACCCCATCAATATGGCAGAAGCCAACTTCAATAGCCACCTTTCTGGCCATCTCACCTTGACTTTTGGGAACCTAGACATTCAAAGGGAGAGAATTCCAACCTGGATTAAGACACCTTAGCCCAATGGACCTATTTCCCTAAACATGGTACTTTAACTGTTGTTTCTCCTTCCCTCCACTTTCTATCTCTCCAGTTCCCTTTTCTCCCTTCCTTGTCTTTTTCTTGGTCAAGTACTACTCAACTACTTGCATGCACAGCTGCATTTGGTCATTTGTTTTCTTTAGATCCTGATGCTGGTTTACTTATCTATTTGGTCATTCTCAAAAGTATGGGGGTATCAGGCAATAGAGAGAATTAAACATTTTGCAAGATACACAGTTGCCCAGGTCAGCTGAGTTCTTTGGATTAGACTTTAGTCTTTAGACTTCAGGTTTAGGTTCTGCTGCTATATTTCTTGCCTTCCCTCCTCCCAAAGCCCATAGTTTAATAGAGTGTCTTGCTTTAAGTATATTGAGTATCAGGTTTCTGTAAGACAGCAGAATACTGTGCCAGAAAACTGAGCAATACTAATTCAAAATGCAAAGCCAGTAAGGCCTAATGGAGAAGGTGAAAAGCTTTCAACAATGAAAAGTTTGGGAGAAGATTTTTAGCAAATTAGGGGGGAAAATGAAAAAAGATAAACTGAAAGGTATCACTACCAATCATAGATTTGGAAAAAAAAGAAGACAGAAAGAAAATTAACTTGAGGTCCACTATCCTAGCATCACCACACATTTAAGTAAAATTCTAGAATCACAAAAAGGGGCAAGACAAGTGAGTTTGGAATTACTGTTAGGGAGAATATACCTATGAACACAGCTTTTATATTGATAAGGCTAAGATGGCAACACCATAGAGTTCATAAATAATGGTAGTAAGATTTTGCCAACAACCAAAGATATGGAAAGAACAGTAAATCATGAAAGAATTAGAACCATCCAACCAATAAATAGGCTAAGTAAGGACGTTGCAGTATGACTGGCTGCTTATTCAGCTCAATGGAACTTGAGTTTGAATTGTATATACTAATGTTTTGCAATTATTTGCATAGATATATAATATTGTATTTATAGCGTTATTATGCTTTTGGTTTTTTTAACTGTTGTTAGACTTTGCCTGATTTGGAGTAGCTTGTAATGTAGTGCTTTGCATTGCAATACATATATTTTGTATATACTATAATTATATATGGCTGTGAGAGTTGTAATATGAGGAAAGTTGAGGGCCACAGAATTGATGCTTTCAAATTGTGGTGCTGGAGAAGACATTTGAGACTCTCTTAGGCAACAATGAAAGAGATGACATCAGTCAATTCTTAAAGAAATTAATTCAGGATATTCTCTGGAAATTCAGATACTGAAGCTAAAGGTGAAATACTTTGGCCCCTTCATGAGAAGATGGAACACAATGGAAAAGAACCAATGCTGGCAAAGAATAAGCAGAAGGAAATAAGCAAAAGGGAAAGGGGACAGAAAAGGAAGAGATGGATAGATAGTGTCAGGAAACAATGAACATGAACTTGTAGAGATGGAGAGATAGTGAAGGTGCAGTTGTGGTATGGGGTCTCAAGGAATCAGGCCCAACTGAACAGCAACAAACATTATATGTAACAGTAGGGCCGATATTTCCCAGGCAAAAAAACTATGGGTTACAGGGAATATCACACCAGGTTCAGCAGCTTTTCCCACAGATTATGGGGACTATCACTCTATTTTTAAGGAAGAATGGAAAGGAGAAGAAAGAGACCAAAACAAAAAAGGACATTAACCTCCCTCCTTCTCCTTAGGGATTAGTCTTCAACTAGGACTCTCCCATCAGAGAAGGGCATGCATGGAATAAGTAAGAATTGAAGAAAAGGCTTTTCCTTCTTCTCTCTAGGAAGAAGAAAATTGTGGTGCTGGAGAAGACATTTGAGACTCTTTTAGGCAACAAGGAGAGAAATCACATCAGTCAATACTTAAAGAAATTAATTCTTTAATTTTCCTTCTTCTCAAAGGAAAAGCTATTAATCAAGGCTGACCACAAGACAGGAGAACATCTGAATCCATAGTGCAGAAATAGGGTTAAAGAAACACAACAGAGCTTGTAAAGAAAAAGTACACAACTTCATCTGATCCCCCCGAGTAGAGGAGACCAAGAACTCAACCCCTAAGGCTTCAGAAACAAAAATGAACTAAACAAAAATTAAAATGAAAAAAAAACTTTTATGAATGCAGAGATCACAAAGGCACAAAACAGAAGAAAATAGTGCAAAAACTTCTATGATCAAACAAAAGAATAAAAAGTAAACCACAAGAAAACTTCTAAAGAATTTTTAAAGAATAATAAGAGATTTAAAAAGGTATTATAAAAGAAACCAGAATTATGGAGAAGAAAAATAATAAAAAAATAAAAAATAAGAATTATGGAGAAGAGTACCGGGGAAAGGAGCAATAGCTTAACAGAAGAGGTACAAAACTTTAATAACAAACTCACTAAAAATCAGAATGGACCAAACAGAAATGAATGATTCTAGGAGACAGCACAATTCATAGAGCAAGGGCAAAAGTAATGGCAAAATGAGAAAAGGAAGTGAGTGGGAATGGGATGAATTCATCCATATAATAGGAGTTGGAATGGATTTGGAAAACAAAATCCAACAATCTGTTGTTTATAAGAAACGTACTTATTATTACGTCCAGAAAGCCTGCCCTTATTCCATCTCTCCTCTCCCCACTTGGTTATTACTCTCTACTTCAAACCTCATAATTCTGCATGGTAAAACTCTCTAATGCAATGATCATACCACATATATGTGTGATTTTCTGTATTTGTCTCTTATTTCTCTTTTAGGTTTTGGGTTTCTTGAAATTAGGGCCAGTGTCTTAACTAAAAGACCAGAAAATATTATCGTGATCCCATTTTGTATTCCCTGGCTTGAAGGTCCCCAAATACCATATTTTGTTTTCTTGTCAGGGTGGCTCTGCTTAGGCATCTACCCTTCCCCAGCTACTCAATCAACAAGCCCAAACCTTCACCCTGTATAACTTTATTGATATATTTATATATATTGATATACACATATCAACCATCATAAAATTGTATGTAGCTACTTTCACTCTACAACAACTCCATTCCCTACCCTCCACTTTTTGAAAAGTTCCATTTCACCTCAGAAAAGGGCAGAAGCAGACAAAACAAGTCTGACAGTGAGATAGTGACACCTAGGGAGAGAATGGGTTCAGAGCAATGGTTGTTGGTCTCTCCTCAGCCTGGCTATTTCCCCACAAACCCTAAACTACTTCAAAATCCCTGCCATGCTGAAGGAAGAGTGTTATCCTAATTCCCTTCACATGCCACCCAGTATGCTGTTAGAGACTCTTTGGGGTAGAAATATGCAATTACATATCAAATACAGGATTGTAAATTTCTGTATAAACCTAACACTGTGGTAAATATATCACATTTCACCAATTTAGCCACCACTGGCTGAGCACAGAGCCACCGGGAGTTGTAGTTCCTCCAAGGCTAGGAAAAGAAAGGTAACCTAAGCAGACTTCATGCCTTCTTTCTGGAGACCACTATGTGGAAGCATAGAGGGAAGGGTCTGGAGAAAGCCTGTTTCTCATGGTTGTCTCCCATCTTGGCTCAGATGTTAAGCAAAATACACTCTGCTCACTCTGCATTATTACCTTCCTGTCTCTTTCCCCTTTATTAGCAGCAATATTCACAGGGCAGCACAAATATTCTCAAAGAACAGCTTTGTTTGATGTGCACTTTTCTCCCCAATGCTCAGACTACTTCAATATCCAGATGTCGTCATGCTGGCCCTGCATTTCCTGAAGTTGTATTTGAAATAAAGTGGATTCGCTTTTCCTCACCCCCAAGGAAGGAAGGAGAACCCATCTGCCCATCTTCAAACATCCACGACCCCTGAGGTGCACAGATCCAATAAAGTTCATAGAGAAAACCAGTTATTCTTATAAGGCCCTTGTGTGGTAAAATTTGCTCTGAAGATGGTGCACATTCATAATAATTTTGTGACTGGAAGTGTAATTAGGAAATGGTTTGTGCTTCTGTGCCTACGCCCTCAGAGCAAAAAGGATTCCTTGCCTTACCCTGGACAAAGTACCTGTCTTTAGTGTAGTTCCCATTTTGTCCTCAAGCTGCCAAGGAATACCAGGCAATGTGAAGGACAGAGTCAACCCCAGGAGAAAAGCAATATTAAAAAATAAAGTAATTGAATTTAAATTAAATTAATTTATATAATGATTATATTTCATATTACTCTATAATTTATAAGTATAATTAGAATAATTAAAAATAATATTAAATTATGCAAATATTCTTTAACTGAAATTTTTTTAAAGCACAACAAAGCCGAAGTAAGGAAGGAGACATGTTTTTCTCTTACCACTCTGGCTCCAGGCTCCAGCGTGCATAGTAATGCACAGCAACACATCTCTCTGTTCATCCATTAAATATCATCTTTCAGGGTCTCAAAGATGGGAAAGGCAGATATAGCAGACACTGGCCACTACAGATGCTCACCTCCTCTCCTCATACACTCCTAAGAACTTTTTCAAACTCTGGGCTTAGTGAAAAACCTTTCTTCCTCCCTCCCATTTGCCGGCTTATCTTGTCGTGGTTTTCTTTTCCCAGCCAGGAAGAACTACAACTCCCAGCGTCAGTGTGGCCAGGGTGGTGGCTGGATTGGAGAAGTGCCATTTGCCACAGTGTCAGGTTTATACAGAAATTCATTATCCTGCATTTCATGCATAATTGTGTATCCCTACCCCAAGGAGTCCCTAAAGCCTTACTGGGTGGCATGGGAAGGGAATTAGGATCATGCATTTCATCTCCCCTCCCTGCATTCCACTCACCCTCACCCAGAAACCCCAGTCTTCTCTATACTTACACTTGGAGGTGCAGCTGTACCAAGTCCCAGCACCGGGATAGTGTTCCCCTCATTCATTGTCACCCTGTGAGATTTGGAAAGAGCCATTTCTTTTCACCTCATAGGTCTGGCCACTTCGGTGCAAAGTCTGAAAACTCCCACACTGTGGTAAAGACTAAATGACCAAAGCCTTTGCTGCTTCTATTTATACTCTATGGTCCAAAGAAGCTCAGAGGGAGGGGCATGAAAACCCTTGCACAGGGTGGGGTGGAGAGAACAGCAAGTCACAAATCAGCTCTTTAGAGCTTCCCTAGAAAAGTAACTGCATTGAAATGTTTGAGCAAATAAAGTCTTCGTTTGACTTAAATTTGACTGTTATTCCCCTTTTTTGATAGTTATTCCTAAAGAATGGGGGAGAGGATGCAGAGCAGGAGGACCGAGAAGAGAGGGCGCAGGGCAAAAGGAGGGAAGAAGGGGACAGGGAGGAAAAGATCATGAAAAGGGAGGAAAGTGATCAGAAGGAGGGAGAGAGAGGAAAGCTAAGTAGGTGAGTGATAGGGCAGTCTTTTTGTCCCTTTCACCTTGAAGGCTATACACACTGAGTTTGAAAGGAAGCAATGCCCCAACAGGAAAGTGAAACTGCCCCAGGCAGACAAGGAGTCCTCCAGGCTTGTGTACTGACAGCTCCATCTGCCTTGCCTGCCAGACTCTCCTTGTGGTTAGGTATTGGGTATAAAGAACTGATTTTTTTTTGGTTTTTGTGCTTTCAAATACATTCATCTATTATTCCTTCCAGAGTAATATTATCACTGAAAAGTTTTGGAGTTGTGTTTGTTTGTTTGTTTGCCTTTGCTGCTTTTGAGGTTTGAGCTGAAATCAGCTCAGCATTTCTTAATATTTTTGGAAAATTTTCTTCCTTTTTATAATGTTTGGTATATATTGTTTAAAGACTTCCACTGGTTTTACAGTTAGATTTTTAAAAATCTAGTTTCTAATTTGTCTTCTTTTACATTGATTTAGTTTCTGATGAACATTTTCCTGTATTGGGCTGATTGACAGGACTTATATCAGAAATAATATTTTATACAAAGTATGCCTTTCAACCCCTTCTAAAATGCCACAAATAATGTTATGCTGATATGATGTATATTATGCACTGAAATATGCATATTCCAATGATATTGGTTTGGGTGCTCTTTGTTGTTGAGTGATTTCATTCATACCCAACTCTCTGTGACCCCATTTGGGGTTCTCTTGGCCAGGACACAGGAGCAGTTGACTGGCAGGGCCACAAGCCATATCCCAGTTTGCCAAGAAGATTGCACCTTGATGAGGTTGTCCAGAGAGTTAAAAGAGAGGTGAAATGGCAGTGAAATGTCTCTATCCACAAGGCCACCTAGCTGCCTTTGGGTGTTAGGTTTAATGATATAACCAGTTTTAGGCACATGTGTGTAATTTTAGGGTTCAGGCTCAAGACTCTTTAGGCATCCCCTTCAACATCTACTACTTTCCTTTTTTGTTATCTTGGTCACTCTAATATGTAGAATTTCAATATATGGAATGTCAAAGTTTCTCTCTAATTATAAATGATTTGGAGTATTTTTCATATACCTAGTTTAAATTGTTGAAATTTTTCTTACACTTTGAGATCTGCTAGTGCTTTCCTTTCCTTCCTTCTGCTTTGACATTCTTGACCTTTTTTCCTTCCCAATGGAAGGTTCTAAATCTCAATACATGGACCCCGAGATGGCCATAATTTTCAAGGTGGTCTATAAACTTGGATGGGAAAGTGTACATATTTATTTGTACATAATTGATTTCTTTTATTCTCCTATTTCTTTTATGCATTTAAAACATCATTTTGAGAAAAGGTTCACAGGTTTTACCAGACACAGGTTTCATAATGATGCCAAAGGTCACAAACCACTGCTGTAGTTTAACTGATATGGCATGGAATAAGTAAATTACTCTAAATAGTATTATCTGTTTAATTATATTGATTCAGACTACCCAAACAACTAATATTTTTCCAATTGTTTAGGTCCCCTTTTTCATAAAGACTGTTGTGTAGAGTTGGCTAGAGGGTGCAATGAATAAAGCACTGACCCTGGAGTGAGGAGGACCTGAGTTCAAATACAGCCTCAGACACCTAACACTTACTAGCCATGTGAGCTTTGGCAAGTCACTTAACCTAAACTGCTCTCTTTGCCCTGCCCCCTCCAAAAAGCAAATAAATGTTAATTTTTTAAAAGACTGTTTTGTAGTTATATTGATCTAGTTCTTTATGTCTTGGTAGCTAAACTCCCAAACATTTTATACTTTCCACAAAATTATTTTAAATGGAAGTCTTCATACAAATTAAAACAACTCTGAGGCTCTATCTCACACCTATAAGACATGCTAAAAAAAAACAAAAAAGGAAAATGATAAATGTTAGAGATATGGGAAAATTAGGACACTAATGCATTGTAGCCAGAGTTGTGAACTGATCCAATCATTCTCGAAAACAATTTGGAACTTTGCACAAAGGGCTATAAAACTGTCCAGCAACACCACTGCTAGGTCTATAACCCAAGGAAATCATTAAAAAAGAGAAAGGACCCACATATACAAAAATGCAGAAGTTCTTTTTATAGTAGCAAAGGATTGGAAATTTAGGAGATGCCCATCAATTGGAGAATGGCTGAACAAATTGTCGTAAGTGAATGTACTGGAATACTGTTGTGATATAAGAAATCACAAGAAAGCAGATTTCAGAAAAACCTGGAAAGGCTTAGATGAAATGACGCTGAGTGATTTAAATGAGTGGATCCAGGAAACATTGTACACAGAAAGAGCAGAATCGTACAATAATCAACTTTGATAGTCTTTGATACACTGATCCAAGTGGATTCCAAAAGATTTGTGATGGAAAAAGCTGTCCACATCCAAAGAAAAAACTATGGAGTCTGAACACAGATTGAAGCATGCTATTTTCTCTCTTTTTTCTTTCTCATGGTTTTTCCCTTTTGTTTTGATTCTTCTTTCACCACATGACTAATGTGAAAATATATTTGTACATTGATAGCCTCTATCAGATTGCTTCCAATCCTGGGGAGGGAAGAAGAGAAAGACAGAGAAAAAAATATAGAACTCAAGATCTTATAGAAGTGAATGTGGAAAACAATCTTCACATGTAAGTGGAAAAAATAAAATACTATTAAGTGGAAAAAAATGAATGGAAATATTTTAAACCATTTCTCTTTCTTATATCTTCCTGCTAGGTTTTGATGTTAATATACAGAAAAGCTCCTTTCCACCATCTTGCAGTGTTGCCCGTATGGTATGCATGAATGCCCTGGCAGATGCTCTCAAAAGCATCAGCAATAGAGAAAGCGAGGAAAACCACAGGTTCTCATTAGGCCATGCTCCAGAGTAGTTGTCTGGTTCTTGAATGTGATGATGAAGCATGGTTACATTGCTGAATTTGAGATCGTTGATGGTCACAGAGCAGGAAAAATTGTTGTGAATCTCAGCGGCCAATTAAACAAGTATGGTGTCATCAGCCCCAGATTTGATGTCCACTGAAAATCTGGAAAAGTGGCAGAATAATCTGCGGCCATTCCGTTAGTTTGGGTTTATTGTGCTTACAACCTCAGCTAGCATCATGGACCATGAGGAAGCAAGACAAAAACACACAGGATGCAAAATTCTGAGATACCTTTTCTAAGGATGGAAAACATACATGCAAATAAAATGCTCCAATGGACAGTGGTGATTCCAATGTGTACACACACACACACACACACACGCACACACAGAAAGGCTGAGTGTTTATGTGATTACATTTTATATTTCACAATTTTATAAAAGTCATTAAGTTTTTCAATTAATATTTAGTTGACTCTCTAAGGTTTTCAAAGTATCATCTCTGAGTAATCATCACATCACCTGCAAAAGGGCATTTGTTTTGTTCTCTCTTTGCATACACTTATTCCTTGAATTTCTTTATCTTCTCTTATTGTTATAAGTTCCATGTCTAACACAATATCATATAGTAACAGTGATACTGGACATTTTTACTTTACCTTTGATCTTCATGGAAAGGCATCCAGTTTATTCTCATCAAATGTCATGCTCACTCTCGGTTTTAGATAGATACTGTTTGCCACACTATTGATTTTATTATATTTATGTAACTACTTATATATTAAAGAAAGATTTATTTATTCTAACACGTTCCAGTGTTCTTAAATGTGTGTTGTCAGCTAAGTGGCACAGTGAATTGAGCACCAGCTCTGGAATCAGGAGGGCCTGAGCTGAAATCTGACCTCAGACACTTAACACTTACTAGCTGTGTGACCTTGGGCAAATCACTTAACCCCAATTGCCTTGCTTTCCCCTCCAGAAGTAAAAATGAAGAAATAAATTAATAAATTAATAAATAACAAGAAATTAGGGTTGAATTTTATCACAAGTTTTTTCAGTATTTATTGATAGCATCAGGTGACTTTAAATTATTGCTGCTATTAATATGGTCTATTCTATTCTTGGTTTTCTTAATATTCAATCATCCTTGCACTCAAGATATAAATCCAACTTGCTCATAGTTGATAATATTTTTCACATGTTGCTGTACTCCTTTTGCTAATATCTGATTTGAAATTATTGCATCAGTGTTAGTTTTATCATTTTCTTTTGGTTTTGATTCTTCCTAGTTTAGACCTCAAGACCAAAATAATAGCTTGCAGTCTCAATAACTAAATCCCTGCCCACTGCCTCAAAGGCAAACTGAGTGCTTTAAAAAAATTCTGAAATTAGACACAAAAAAGAGTATTTCCAAACACTGGAAAAAGCTGTGGGTCTGAAGTAAGGAAGGCCTGAGTTCAAATCCAACCTCAGACACCAGCTGAATGACTCAGGCAAGTCAATTAGTCTCTAAGTCTCCTCAACTATAAAATGGGGATAATAATAGCACTTACTTCCCAATGGTGTCCTGGGGATCAAAAGAGATATTTGAAAAGTGCTTAGTGCAGTGTCTGGCATGTAGTAGGTATTTAGTAAATGTTTGTTTCCTTCCTTCCTTTCACATAGCAGAAAACAAAAAGGATTCCATAAGAAACCATGAATCTCCACAGCATACAACTCTTTTTTAAAAACCCACATGATAAATTCTGTACAATGCTTTCAAAAGTACCTGTTTGTCAGTACTTCTTTCTGAAATTTTTTTTTGCATGTTTTAAAGTGTTACAAGGGTGATCTCTCTTTATATTGTTGCTAACCTCTTTCCCTCCCTTGCACTGCCAATTTAAAAACAGAGAGGAAAAGAAAAAAAATCTTGTAACAAATAAGTCTTCTCTAGCAAAATGAATTCTAACAGTGACCATGTCTAAAAGAGTGTCTCTCTCTCTCCCTCCCAGCTCAGTTTGCTGTCTGGCATTGGTCATCTTCTCATCAGCAGACTTGTAGAGCCCAAGATGCCTCCAGCCTAGGGCCTGCTGTCCTGATTGGTCCTATGATCCTTGTGTCCTGTGAGACAACAGAACCAAAATCATTCTCTTTTCACCAAACCTTGCCGTCTTCCTAACTTCCCTATTACCCTCAAGTGTGAAAACATCCTCCCAGTTACCCAGACTCGCAAACTACATGACATGCTTGACCTTCACCTTCTCACTGCTCTTTAAAATCTGTTGCCAAGACCTGTCAATCTTGCTTTGTCAACATTCGGTATACTCTTTTTTTTTTTGCCTTTTGACGGGTAGTTGGGGTTAAGTGACTTGCCCAAGGTCACACGGCTAGTTTTTTGTGTTAAGTGTCTGAGGCAGGATTTGAACTCAGGTACTCCTGACTCCAGGGCCGGTGCTCTATTCACTGCGCCACCTAGCCGCCCCATTCGGTATACTCTTAACTATATGCCCCATCCTTCCACCTAGGGCAAGCTCCCATCACCTCATGTCTGGACCATTGCAATACCTTTTGCTTTACCACCCTGCCTCGTCTCTTCCTTCTTCAATCCATTTTCTACACAATGATCAAAATGATCTTCCTAAAATGTAGATCTGACCATATCCTTCCTCCTATCAACTCCAATAGCTCCTTGTCACCTCTAAGATCTAATATAAAATCCTTTACATGGAATTCAAAACTCTTTATAACTTGGGGCCTTCTGACTTTTCTAGTCTTCTTACACCTAACTCTACTTCCACCTTACCTACTCTTCAATCCAATAACCCCGGTTTCCTTTCTATTTCTTGCACACAGAATTCCATCTCCTAATTTCCCCCCAGGCATTTTCACTGACTGTCTACCTTGCCTGGATTTCTTTCCCTCCTTATCTCCCATCCCTGGCTTCCTTGAAGTTTCAGCTAAAGTCCCTCCTTCTATAAAAAGGCTCACACGTTCATTAATTTTTATACCTTTTATCTGAAATTATATCCAATTTCCACTTTATATACACACACAGACATCTTGTTTGTTCATAGTTATTGAATGTTGTTACACTGTGAGCTCCTATGGGAGAAGGGACTAGTTTTGGAGGTTGGGTTTGGGTTTTTTGGTTTGGGGTTTTTGCCTTCCTTTGTGTTTTCAGCTCTCAGCACAGTGCCTGCCTGCCATGTGGAAGGAGCTTAACCATGTTTGTGGACTGAGTGACTGACCCCAGTCATACTCCACTCCCAGGTCAACTCACACTCTGGATCACTTGACCTCTTGACTTTGCCAATCACAAACGCTTTCCTCATGCATCTTCCCTCAAATTCTTCACTCCCTAGATAGAATTGCTATTTTGTGAGAGGCCCTACCCACATATACTCCCTTCTTAACTGGCTGTCCTCCTCCCCAGTTTTCATCTCCCTTTTACGTTTTATCTTCGCCTTTACATTTTATCTTCCCCTTTAAATGCTGAGAGACTTATTTAGAAATTAGCTTTCGCTGCTACTAATTATTTCAGATTGCTATTTCCTTAAGGTGCTTGGTGTCTTAGCCTGTGCAGACAGAGGAAAATACTTTAGTTCTTGAGCATAATTCTTATTTAAAATTGCAAGAAAATGTTTAGTGCTCCCTCCTGTTTGTCATGAAACCCAAAGTCCATTTCCTGGATAAGTTTTGGATAAGTTAAACTACTTATTTGTCTACCAATTTCTTCCATCAGAGATTTTATTTCTCTTCTTGTCTGCTTTTTTGATATATCCTAAGTATTCATGTGGAATTTCCTTGTGGAAATTCCATTTTTCCCCCCTTTGGGTCTTAGAGTTGTATTTCTTTTTTTTTAAATTTATACATTTAAAATAATTGTTATCAGTCAGTGTTTTCTTTAATTTACTCATCTCTTCAGATTAAATATTTTAAAGGGGGCTTTCTGCTAGGGTCAGACTCTGCCCTCTGCTGCCCCATGTGGATAAGGTGATTTTTCTCCCTGCTTGGTCTTGAAGAGGTATATTGAGGGAATGGATTTCTATGAAATCCTTTAAGAGTTCTTAGTCTGAAAGAATTACCAGGTCCAAGCTCTCTTGGCAAGTTTGTAAAAGTTTATTACTCTTTTCAGCAGGCAGGGGAGTGTAAAAAAAAAAAGCCTGCAAATTGCAGGATTTAGGGATACTGATTATATAGTAAGAAAAACATAAATCTGATAGCCATTATGCTGACTAGGTGAGTAAAGGTGGAGTTAAGTAAGAGTTTGGGAGGAGTTTAGGAGTGGTCACTGCTTAAAGAGACATGTACTTTTTATATCAACTGTGCAGGTGTATTGCCCATAATTCACTGGGAGAAAGCCGGAGGGGGTGCTATGAGTAGGTGTGGTTTTTGCCTTGAAAGGTTACTAAGTCAGCTAGTGGTCAATTCTGACTGAGAGGTGCCCAGTCTGTTAGCCATTAAAGTCCCTTCTGACATGATGGATGTTAAAAAGCTGGGCTAACTGGGGATTCAGGATGTGTCTAATGGTGAAAAGTTACCTTCTTCATAATGCACTGAAAGAAAGATTCATAGCTTCCAGCTGGCCACTTGAACAAAGGAGGTATACATTTCTCTAAGGGTCTGTTTACAGAATGCTTTTGAAGGATTCATAGTTATGGCTTGTTATTATATCAAGCAAGGAGAGTTATAGCTAGCAGAGTTAATGGTATCAGGGCAAATGCTTTTAGGTTGGGGGAAGGGGAGAGGCAGAGGTAATGCTTTATGGCTGGGGGGAAGTGTGACTTTTACAATCTAATTACACAGGCTTGTTACAAACTGAGGTTACATACATAAGTACCTGAACACAAGTGAGATTTTTACAAATGGAAGTTACAACAATGTTACAAACATAGTTACAAAGGCACCCCATCAGTCTCACCCTGGTTTTTTTGGGTTTTTGCAATGCCTCTCCACTCTTTGGGTTACGCCCCTCTGGAACTCTGAAGTTCAAAATCCTGCATCTTTAGCCTCTTCCCCCCACCCGCTTTGGCATCTCAGGATAGATGGTTTGCCCTGGTCTGATCATTGTGGCACCACACTGTGGTCTTGTGTCTGCTGTTGCTCCCCCAGACTTCTAAGATCCTACTCACCTTAGGGCTAATTTTTAAAATTACATACCATGGAGATTCCAGAACATTTACGTTCAGATAAAAGGCTGGTGAGGACAGGATGAAAAAACAATTGTAAACTACATAATTAAATCCTTAAAGAATTGGTTAATCAAGAATGAAGCAGAGAAATACTAGAGAATTTAATCAAATAAAATGATGAGACAACATCATGCAAAAGACACCTTAAGAGAAAAACATTTTTCATCAACAAAAGAAAGAAATATTCAATAAAATTTGGCATGGAAAAAAACCAGCAATGCAACAAATTTGAAAATTCAAATCACACACCAAAATAGAAAAACCAAAGGAGGAGCTAACAAATTTGGAAGCAGAAAATCACTGTAGTAATAAATAAAATAAGGAAGAAGTGTTTTAAAACTTTAAAAAAAATAGATGAACCATTAGGAGTGTGGTTAGGAAAAAAAGAAAGAGGAAAACAAAATTGACAATATCAAAACAAAAAGGAAGAATTCACAACAAGTGAAGAAGAGAGAAAGGTTAGTATTAGAATTTATTTTGACTAATTATATGTCATTAAAACTTGGACACTAAATGAAATGGATGAATTTATACAGGAATACAAAAATTTCAGATTTACATAATAAGAAACAGGTAATTGAAATAATTCACAAGTTTGAAAAATAAATTGAATGGGCCATAAATGTAGACTGAAAGGAAAAGGAGTAAAAGAAAAAAAATGGAAGAAAGCCAGGACAAATGCATTTACAAAGTGAATTCTCTCAAAGAAAAATTATTGGACAAACTGCTCATTAAAATAAGAAAAGATGAAGCTCTAATACCAAAACCTTCTTAATTCACGTTCCATACTGAAGCAAAATGAGACACTTGCAAGTCACTGCACAGTCTAACAAAGAGGTTTACTTTGCCCCAACAGAGCAAGACTATGTATCAAGGATACAGGAACACCTAACTTTTCTGGACACCGCTCCCTTTACCTCCATTTGGAAATTCATTTGGTCAGTAGGTCATCAGGGTGTGGTCACTTGTTATCTTAAGGCACTGGCCAAGTCTGAGAGATGTAGACCCTACATGACTGGGACTTTTTATGTCTGTAGATGACCAGGAAGCTGCATCAGCAAGGATGGGACCAATCAGGTCATGTGGGCACCTTTGTCCTGTGACATACATTCTTTAGTGGTAAGATCTTAGGATGTTCTAGAGCAGTGGGGTCAAACTTGAATAGAAACAACTCAAGGAGTCACATAGTGAATTAGGGAACTACAGATTAACACAATGCTGTACTTTTATTTACTTTGTTATACATTTCCCAATTACGTGTAGATTTGGAGCTTTCTGGGCCATGAATTTGTCACTTCTACAGAGGACCTTTTACCATTTAAATGCTTATGCTATTGCTGGACAGTGCTCCAAGCATGGGCAGTACTAAGAGGAACAGGGACATAAAAGAGACAAACAAAAATGTGGAAAAGAGAAAAAAGCCAGAAATTCTTAGCCTTTCCTCCCTCCCTCAGAGGACAAATCTCATGTGGCCGGTGATACCTAATGTTTGCAATTCTTCTAAAGAGAGGAATTGAAAGCTATGAAAGAATAATCCAAATCAGCAGTAACAAGCAAAATGAAATCTCAGAAGTTTCACCCTCACAGCCGGCAATTTGGCAAAGATGATGAAAAATCAGAAGACTCAATGTTGTGGTATTTAGGGGTGCAAATAGGTCCAATCCTCCTGTAACACAATTTGGAATGATTTTTTTTAAACACCTACTTTTTCATTGGACTTTGCTTAAGGAGGGAATAACATACACACTCAATTGCATATCTTGCCTACAGGAAAGTAGGGAGTAAGGGGATAAGAGGTGGGGAAGATAGAAGGGAGGGCATATTGGGGGAGAGGGTAACCAGAAGCAAATACTTTAGAAAAAGGACAGGGTAAAAGGAGAAAATAGAGTGAATGGGGGCGGGATAGGACAGAGGGAAATATAATTAGTCTTTCATAATATGACTACAATGGAAATGTTTTGCATAATTACACATGTATAAACTATACTGAATTGCATGTCTTCCCAGTGAGGGTGAGTGAGGAGGGAAGAAGGGAGACAATCTGGAACTCAACATTTGAAAAACAAATACTAAAAAAATAATTGTTTTCCCATGCAACAGAGGAAAGATGATATAGAGGCAATAGGGTACAGAAATTCATCTTATTCTACAAGAAAGTAAGGGGGAGGAAGAGACAGGGATGATAGGAGGGGAATAAGAGAGGGCAGACTGGGAGAAGGCATATGCTTGCCATCTTGAGGTGGCGTTGGGAGGGGAGAGATGGGGAGAAAAAAATATCAAAATCTTCAGAAAATGAATAATGAAAAATAAAAGTAAATAATTCTGGAGGAAAAAAACAGACAGTTGCCCTCAATTCCCATTGCTATGCATATGCCAACTCCCAAGAGTCCATCACAAATATGAAGGTTTGGTATATGACAAATGAGGTAAAAACAGCACTTTTTCATTAAAGCAATAAATTGTAAACACAGTAGAGGCCCATTGACTGGGAAAATGACATATACAATGACTACAAAGGTATAAATGGAAAGAACAAGAATGACAGAATAACTGAAGCTAAACATTATGAAATTATAATGACTATACTTGGCCCTGAAGAAGAGATGTGAGAAAACAGCTTCCTCTTTTCTTTGCAGAAGTAAGAGGCTAAGATATGGAACACTGTAGATAACAGCAGATTTTTTCTATACATTGCCTTTGCTAAGCAGTTTTCTTTCATATAAATGTTTGTTGTAAGATAGCTCTTTGGTGGAAAGTGGGGATAGGTGCAGCTAGGTAGCACAGTGAATGGAGAACCAGTCCTGGAGTCAGGAGGACCCAAGTTCAAATTCAGCTTCAGACACAACACTTACTAGGTGTGTAAGCTTGGGCAAGTCACTTAACCCCAATTCCCATGCCTTCCCCCCTCCAAAAAAAAGTGGGGTTAGAAATGTTGAAAAATGCAGGTTATATAACAACAAAAATGTTAATAATTTTTTCTTTGGTGTAGGAAGTTTCTATGCCAAGAAATCTCCATGCTGATGAAATCCGAGATTCTTCCTGAAAGAAAGCATGTGTGTCCCAAACAGGTATATGATGTGCCAAAACTGCATAACATGGAAATTATCCAGAAAACACAAAATATAATCAATCATTTGGGGATCAGCTCTCACTTTTATCAGTGATTCTTCCATGGCCTCTTTTAAATTGAAGTAAATTTATACATTAGTTACTCCTCCAACAACTACTAAATTTGGGCAGGCATTTGACCCAGATTTTTGTCTTTGTGATCTCTCTGTTCCTGATGTAAATTAAGTTCCTACCTTACTTCTCAGGTTCTAGACCAAATGTAGCCATTTGTTGCAGCTCTACTTTGGATGCCCACCTTGATTTTACCGTTGAGAAAGGATAAGTGGCCACAACAACCCTTCCCGGGAGGAAAAGTGGCTTACAACTACCATTCTCTCTGATCCTGACTGACCCACAGGCAAAGCCATCTACCACTAAAGCCTGATTGCTGACTCCTGCCTCAGGACAGGGTTAGGGTGAATCCCATGATTCTTGTCTCTAGCTGGAACTGGCAACTGTCCCTGCAGTGACATTTTTCAGCCAGAATAGGGTATTACGGATTATCAGAAGAAACTGTTGATACTACTGCCCCCCCTCCAGGACAGTTCCAAAACCTCAAAATAGAATCTGATGGAATGTACCTTTGGACTTGCTTAAAACACTCTTAACTTTTTGGTTGGTCAATAGCTATAAGCAGATGCTTAATCACACTCTATGTCATATCTACACTGGCAAAATAAATGCATATTTGCTGATCAGCTCATTAATTTGCACAATATGTATCTTCACATTTTCCTATCGCTTCTTTGATGTACAAATTCTTACCTTCTGGGACAGCGAGGTGGCAGAGGGAATAGATCACCAGCCCTGTACTCAGGAGGATCTGAGTTCAAATCCTACCTCAGACACTTAGCTAGACATGTGATCTTGAGCAAGTCACTGAACCCCAATTGCCATGCATTCCTCCCCTCAAAAAAGAAAAGAAAAAAAATTTTTTTTACCTTCACTCTATAAATTTCCTAATAAAGCCATCCAAATTTGTCTTCGGCAATACTTAGAAAAACTCATTTCTAAATTGGTTTTTGTGCACAATCAGACTGCTCTGAGCATAAAATAAACTAGTTATTAAAATGTCTCTGAATGTTGACAAATATAATTATAGTAGTTTTTACTGATGAATTCTGGGATATATTTTATACCCAATATTTGAGTACAATTTCCCAATATGATCTAAACATATCAAAAATACAAATAAAAATGTAGACTGAGAAATTCTTCCTCTAGAACTTGGAGTCTCATCCAGTGTCAAAAAGGTCCCAGGTTGCATTCTGCCTGCTGGAGTGCATACAGAGGATCCTAACTGCTCTAAAAGCTGGAATATTTTACAATGATCATATTATATTATGAGTCCCTATAATGTTCTCTGAATTGGGAAAAGGGAATGATGGTGGTAGAACAGTAGAAAATGATAGATATGAGAGGAAAAAATAGTATCAATAACACATTTTAAATACCAAGAATAAAAGAAAATGGTAAATAGAGGAGTTTTGTTACTCCCTTGTTAAATAGTATATACTTCTTTGAAAGCAAAATACATGTAGATTTCAGTTTCTTGTTTTAATTTGTTCATTCATTTCTAGTTCTTTGTGATCTCATTTGGGGTTTTCTTGGCAAAGATAAGGAAGTGTTTTGCCATTTCTTTCTCCAGCTTATTTTACAGATAAGGAAACTGAGGCAAGCAGGGTTAAGTGACTTGCCCAGGGTCATATATACCAAATTTCTGAGTCCAGATTTGAAAGCAGGAAGATGAGACTTCTGACTGCAGGCCTGTCCCTCTATCCACTGTGCCTCTAATCCCAGTTGCCTCCTTGTACCTTTCTCTTTTTGTCTCTCTCTCTCAAAGACCACTAAAGAATTGTCTCTACTTCAAACCCTTCACTTTTTATAGGTGAAGAATCAGGCCTGGAGGAGTGAAGTGACTTGTTCAGAGTCACATAGGTAGTAAGGAGCAGAGTCAGCATCTGAACCCAGCTCTTCTGAATACAAATCCAGTACCCATCTTCTCCATCCTCCTATCTCTAGGTCCCTGATGTATTACATGACATTCCCTTCACACCTTTGGACCTGATAACTGGCAAATTGTTGGCCCAGTCTCCTACCAACCAGCTGTACATACCTGGAAGTTCTCTTTTATTCGACTTGGTGGGACAGACTCAGGGATTACAGCCACATTTCTCTGTATCTGAAATCAGAATAAAACCTGTGGAAAAGACCCACAGAAAAAGACTGTGTGAAGTCAGCTAATCACAGTTTTTTCTGGACAAAGACTATAATTGTGCTCACTTTAATATCTCCCAACTTCCAAACTAATCATTCTAATATGTAGCTTTCATTATATCATCACAAAAGTCTGAAATTAGTCAACCAGCTTCTGCCATCATGTCCCCGTCTTGGGGAAGGTCAATGAGCCTCAGCTCTCTACTAATTATGAGACCACAACAAAATGATTTTTAATAATAAATTCTGTCCTCTAATACCCTTTTGTTTGTACCAAATACCATAAGGGCTTAGTTATTAAAAACTATAGAGATTAGTTTACTGGGGAATGCTACAGATGCCTCTCTTCTTAGTCTAGTTTTTAAGGAAGGGGTTAAACAAGGAAGTGTTCATGGAACTGG
>CM053597.1:163225223-163247842 GCA_028646575.1 Pseudocheirus occidentalis | reverse complement strand
CTAGTGTGCACCCCTGCACTATTTGCATGATGCTTACTGGGCCAGATGATGCCTTAGATCAGGTGGTGGCCTATGTAGGAGGGGCAAGGGCAAGAATCAGCCTTAATAAAATCCAGGGTCCACTCAGTCAAGTTTTAGGGAATAAGGCTAAGGAAATACTAAGGAAAACCCAGAGAATCCCAGGAACTACTCAGAATAACTTATTATCCTGGCTTTCCCATAATCTAATTGGAAGCCCAGAGATTTGTTGGACTCTAAGTTTTGAAAGACCCCACATTCTCCACCTGGTGTCTTGATGGCTCCCATTTACTGATTCATTTGCAAGTATATCCCTGTCTCTTGGGATCCATAACAACCTTGAAATATCTAAAGTTGCCTCTCCAAAAGTGTCTCTCCTTAGGCTTCCACCTAACCCCTCCTTTCTTACACATCAACCATCTTAGGTGTTCGCTTCTGGGGTTGCATCCCAAAGAGATCATAGAAGTGGGAGCTAGACCCATATTCACAAAAATATTTATTGCACCTCTCTTTGTGGTGGCAAAAAAAATGGAAATTAAGGGGACGCTCATCAATTGCGGAATGATTAAACTAGTTGAGGTACATGAATGTAATGAAATACTACTGTGCTGTAAGAAACAGGGAGGAGAAGGTGTTCATATTCCCCTGGAGAGCTTTATATCAACTGATGCTAAGTGAAAAGAGGAGAACCAGGAAAAATTTGTACACAATGACAGATACATTGTGTGTGTGACAACCACCTTTGATAAACTGGACTCTTCTCAACAATGCATAGTTATAAGACAAATCTACAAGTCTCAGAATGGAAGGACATATTTACATTCAAAGAAAGATCTAGAAAGAACAGAGTTTAAATGGAGACTGAAGCAATCTACATGCTATTGTTCATTTTCATGTTTGATTCTCTTTTTTTCCCAATGTTCACTCCATTTGTTACATCCCTGCTATATAACCATACTAATGTCCAATTTGAAAATATTTGCAGATCCAATACTTGATCACATGCCACCATGGGTGAAGGGGAGAGGGAGAGGGTAAAATTTGAAACTCAAGGAATTATGGAACAGAATTATAGAAGCTAAAATGAATAAACAAATCAAATTGAAATTGAAAAAAAAAGAAAAAAACAGTCAGGTTTTAGGATTAAAACAGCAACTCACATTTTTATCAGATCATTCTAATTACAACACAATTGACTTCAGCATGTCTAGGTCACATAAAAATTATCAGTCTAATGGGCAGTCCCTCCTATTCTTCCTTTTTCCCAGGGCTAAGGAGGAGGGAGTGAGGGAAGGGAATGACAAGATTGTTTTCACCATCCTGGATCACAAAACTTTCCTTGTCTCTGTGCCTCCCATCCTGTTCTCAGTCTTTCCCCATAAAATTTCTAAAACTACTCCACTTTTCTGAAACCTCTGTAGAAGCATCACTTCCCAAATACCAGGGTCTCATTTAGCCTTCTCATCTGCTAATCTCTTCCCCTTTCCCGTAAAATAATTTCCAAATGCATAAACTATCCCCATAAGCATATTCAGAACATTTGGGCATAAATGTCACCCATATCCATCATGTAACTAATTAGTTTGCAAGTACAAATACAGTGGAGCCTCTAAAAATAACAACAAAGATTTTACAAAATATTTCTTCATTAGAGTATGACCCCCTCTCAGAAATAGCTTACAATTCATCTAGATATTGTTGACCACCACACAATTAAATTACATCATTCCAAGATACTGTAACACATGGTGTGAATGCTCCTTTCATCTTTTTTCTGATAGTATACTTGTTAATTTAACAGCATTTAGAGCATAAGAAATATTGCTTCTCTTATAACACAAATGATGCAACTGTTTACAAGTAATAGTATTATAAGCAATTATCATGTAAGCCAAAACCAATTAATTACCCATCTGGTAATATTAATTTTGTCCAAAGTGTTTCCAAATTGTTTTATACAAAAAACAGTTATTTCATAAGCACTGCCATAATTTTCACATGTGAGGAAAACTCTACATAAAGTTAACAAACATGAAGAGATCATTTTAACTTAAAGAGTTAACATTCTGTTAGCATTTGCTTTATGCCAAGCATTGTACCAAGAACCTTTACAATCATGTGATTCCCACAAAAACCCCTAGGAAGTCAATTCCACCACCATCCCCTTATTGAACAATAAACTAATATAACTAAAACTTTCTTGCTGCTACCCAGCCAATCAACCTCTTAGTGCCAAATAACAACTTCTTTATAATTATGTAACTATACATTTCTAAGTCCCAAACCCTTGGCCTTTTAAAAGGAAATATTATCCACAAATGTATAGCCCATCCAAAAGGACACTCAGCTGGACATTCCCGACTCTAAAAAGCCCCTCAAACAGCTAAAGTCTGGTCTCTGTACCTAGAACTCAGACTATTCAACTCCCCACTGCCCCTCATCTGAGAGGCTTGTAAAAAGTTCCAGTCAAATTAGCCAAAGGGTTTGGCTAAGGAGAAAGACCTAAGGAATCAAATTTCACATTAACCAGTATCTTTATCATAGCTCAGATTTGCATAGTGTTAGATTTAATAAGGCCTTGCTACCATTGTATCATGAAAGGCTTGTGGACATATGCCGTCCATCTTTCCATAACTTGGCCAGTAAGTTAATTATTTTGGCTACAAATTTACATTTCCAGCTCTTTTTTAACATCCCTGATAACTCAAAGTTGAATGGGGGGAAGGCAGTGGCTAAGGAGCACATGGACTTAAAGGCACATCTTGCTCATTTCCAAACACCTCTTACATTCCAGACTTTTGTTTCTGCCTCTCCCTTTTGCCAATCTCCACTCAATCTGCCCAAGATACTTCAAGACTTTTGCTTACCCAATCCTGCTCACTCTTCCAACACCAAAGAAAATGTATGTACTTTTTGACCCATAAGTACACTTAGATATTCATAGTCCTAGTCATACATACGTGTATGCATTCATATGCATCTATGTAAGACCATATTGTACTTAATTATCCTCTTTCTCTGAGGGTGTATAGCCTCTTCCTTCATAAGTCCATGTCTTTCCATATTTTTCCAAGTCCACCAACTCATCATCTCTTACACCACAGCAAATAGTCGAGCCTTTTATTTAAATAGTAGAAAACAATGCTGATAAACATGACTGACACATAGTGTAGTTTCCTTATCGTTCTCTTTTGATTAAATTTACTTTAGCCTTCACTTTGTCCAAAGTCATGATTACCACCTCTGCTCATTCCATTCCTGATCTTTATTTTATTTTTGTGCATATCTCTTATTTCCTAAGCCTCCAGTCCCCTGTCATTTGCTTTACTTTACTTTACTTTATTTTACTTCACTTTACTACTACTTTACCTGCAACCTTGCCCTCCAATTAGTTCACTAAATCCCCCTCCAAACATCCTTCCCCTTCCCATTCCCATTCATCTTAATGCCTGTCTATATCCCCCTCTTTAGCCTATTCCCTCAACCTCCCTTCTAAGGATCCCTCCCTTATCCTCTCCAGGCTCCCTATCCCCTTACCATTGTATTTATTTCTGAATTTAGAAGACTTTTCTATGTTTCTAGATATACGTGTATTATTCCTTCTTGAACCAATTCCTGATGAATGCAGGTTTCCAGAACCACCAGAGCCTCCCTCCCCCACAGAATTCCTCTGTGTCAGGATTTCTCTTGCTCCTCATTTCTATCATTATTCTTTTAAGTTATTCCTTAATGGTTTTACTTTTTAAAATTATATCATACCCAGATATACTCCAATATTTTGTATGAACTGACAAAACACAAATAACAATATAAAATGTTTTACATACATAAAAGGTAGGCAAACAGTCCTTATTGAGTCCCTTGAAATTAATCTTAGGTATATGCCTTAAATTTCTTTTGGCTTTCGTATGTCAAATATTCTTTTTAGTTTCACTTTGGGTATTTTTTTTAACAAACTACTGGAAGTCTGACAATTTATTAAACAGGCTTTTTCTTCCCATTCAGGTTTATGCTTACTAAGCTTTGCTGCATAAAATATTTTCAGCAGGAATGCCGATTCTTTTCCTCTTCAAAATATGGTGTTCTTAGACCTGGGGTCTTCTAGTATTCCCACTGCTGGGTCTTAAGTGATTCTAATTTTGGCACCACCATATTTAAATTGTCTTTTTTTCTTGTTGCTCATAATGCTTTATCTTTGATTTCAGGATTTCAGTATTTCACTGTCATATTTCTGTGGTTTTCCTCGGAGGATCTCTTTCAGGGCTGTATTGGTGGTTTAGTTTTGTTTTTTGCTATGTCATCATTTTAATTTTTTTTATTTTTATTGCCTTGTTTCTTTACTTTTAGTTTACTAGATTCAGTTCCAGAATCACTCGAGTTTCAGATTTTCTCCCCTTCCTTCCCCCCACACCCCATGGTGACATACAATCATGTATAGGATCTGCAAGCTCTTTCATATTGTGCAATAGTCTGGATGTATAGAAGCGTTGTAACCAATGGAGTGCACAACGGGAAAAAAGAAACAAAACCAAACATAGAAAAAAATGATAGCATGTGTTGTTTCAATGTCCATTTAAACTCTGGTCTTTCTGGATCTTTCTCTGAATGGAGACATCTCCTTCCATTCTGAGACTTGTAGAATTGTCTTTTAACTGTGCGTTGCTGAGAAGAGTCCAGTTTATCAAGGTTGGTCATCACACATATGATTTATTTGTGACCATGTACACTTTTTTCCTGGTTCTTCTCTTCTCACTTAACATCAATTCATATAAGCCTCTTCAGATAATTGTGAAGTCCATCTTCTTCCCATTTCATATACCACAATAGCATTCCATTACATTCATATACCATAACTTGTTCAGCCATTCTCCAATTGATGGGAATCCTCTAAATTTCCAGTTTTTTTGCCACTATAAAGAGAGTTGCAGTAAATATTCTTGTACATATGTGTCCTTTTCCCACTTCTATGATCTCTTTGGGATACAACCCAAAAAGTGGTATTACTGGGTGAAAGGGCATGCAATGATTTATAGCCCTTTGGGCATAGTTCCAGATTGCCCTTCAGAATGGCTGTATCCATTCACAGCTCCACCAACAATGCATTAGAGTTCCAATTTTTCCACATCCTCTCCAGCAGTTCTCATTTTCCTGTTTTGTCATCTTAGCCAATCTGACTGGTGGGATGTGGTACCTCAAAGTTGTTTTGGTTTGCATTTCTCAAATCAATAGTGATGTAGAGCACTTTTCCATATGCTTAAAGATATCTTTAATTTCTACCTCTGAAAATGGCCTGTTCGTATGCTTTGACCATTTATAAATTGGGAAATGATTTGTGCTCTTATGAATTTTACTTAATTCCCTGTATATATTAGAAATGAGGCCTTTATCAGAGACACTGGTTGTAAATTTTCTTTCCCTATTTCCCACTTCTCTCTTAATCTTGGTTACATTGGCTTTGTTTGTACAGAAACTTTTCAATTTAATGTAATCAAGATTATCCATATTGCATTTTATAGTGTTCTCCAACTCTTCTTTGGTCATAAAGTCTTCCCTACTCCACAAATCTGACAGGTAAACTATTCTTTGCTTCCCCAGATTATTTACAGTATCAGCCTTTATACCTAGATCAGGCACCCATTTAGACTTGACTTTGGTGGATGGTGTTAGATGATGGTCTGTGCCCAGTTTTTGCCATATTATATTCCAATTTTTCCAGCAGTTTTTGTCAAATAGTGAATTCTTAACCCAAAAACTGGGGTCTTTAGGCTTCTCAGACAGTATATCACTATAGTCGCTAACTACTGAGTCTTTTAGTACCCAATCTATTCTATTGATCCACTACTCTAATCCTTAGCCAGTATCAGGCAGTTTTGAGGATTGCTGCTTTATAGTAGAGATTAAAATCTTGTACGGATAGGTCACCTACCCTAACTTTTTTTTCATTAATTGCCTTTATATTCTGGAATTTTTGTTCTTCCAAATGAATTTTGTCACTATTTTTTCTAGTTCTATAAAGTAATTTTTGGTAGATTAATTGGTATGGCAATAAATATGTAATTTAATTTAGGTAAAATTGTCATTTTTATTATATTAGCTCTACCCAGCCATGAGCAATTGATATTTTTACAATTAGTGAGATCTGCTTTTATTTGTGTGAAAAGTGTTTTGTAGTTGTGTTCATAAAGGTACTGGGTTTGTTTTAGCAGGTAGATTACCAAATATTTTATAAAGTCTACAGGAACTTTGAATGGGGTTTCTCTTACTATCTCTTGCTGTTGAACTTTACTGGAAATATATAGGAATGCTAAGCATTTATGTGGGTTTATTTTATATCCTTCAACTTTGCTAAATTTATTTATTGTCTCAAGAAGTTTTTTACTTGATTTTCTAGGACTCTCCAAATATATCATCATATCATCTGCAAAGGGGGATAGCTTAGTCTCTTCTTGGCCTAATTTGATTCCTTTTATTTCTTTTTCTTCTCTAATTGCTATTGATAACATTTCTAGTACGAGACTGAACAACAGGGGTGATAGTGGACATCCTTGTTTCACCCCTGATCTTATTGGAAATGTTTCTAGTTTATCCCCATTGCATATAATACTTGCTGATGGTGTTAAGCAGGTGCTACCTATTGTCCTAAGGAAACCTCCATTTACTCCTATATTTTCTAGTGTTTTTAATAGGAATGGATGTTCTATTTTTTCAAATACTTTTTCTGCATCTATTGAAATCATCATACAGTTTCTGCTAGTTTTGCTGTTGATATGATCAATGATACTGATGGTTTTCCTAATATAAAACCATCCTTGCATTCCTGGAATAAATTCTACCTGATCAAAATGTATTACTCTTGGATAAGTTGCTGTAGTCTTTTTGCTAATATTTTATTTGAAACTTTACATCTATGTTCATGAGGGAGATTGGTCTATAATTTTCTTTCTCCATTTGGACTCTTCCTGATTCAGGTATCAGTACCACATTTCTCTAATAAAAATATTTTGGTAGGTCTCCTCCTTCACTAATTTTCCCAAATATTTTGTAGAGTATTGGGATCAACTGATATTTAAATGTTTGATAGAATTCACTAGTAAATCCATCTAGCCCTAGAGATTTTTTCCTAGGGAGCTCACTGATGGCTTGTTCAATTTCTTTTTCTGAGATGGGGTTATTTAAGTAATTTACTTCCTCTTCAATTAATCTGGGCAACATATTTTTGTAAATATTCACCCATCTCACTAAGATTGTTATATTTATGTGCATACAATTGGGCAAAATAATTCCCAATTATTGTTTTAATTTCCTCTTCATTGGAGGTAAATTCACCCTTTTTGTTTTTGATACTCAAAATTCGGTTTTGTTTTTTCTTTTTTTATCATATTGACTAAAGATCTCTCAATTTTATTGTCTTTCTTCCTAAAACCAGCCCTTAGTTTCATATATTAGTTCAAGAGTTTTCTTAATTTCAATTTTATTAATCTCTCCTTTGATTTTCATGATTTCTAATTTAGTATTTAATTGGAGATTTTCAATTTGCTCTTTTTCTACCTTTTTCAACTACATACCAAACTGATTAACCTCCATTTTCTCTAATTTATTCATATATGCATTCAGAGATATAAAACATCCCCTAAGAACTACCTTTGCTTCACCCCACATGTTTTGGTATGATGTCTCATTTTTGTCATTGTCTTGAACAAAGTTGCTGATTGTTTCTATTACTTCTTGTTTGAACTCCTCATTCTTTAGGACTAAATTATTTAGTTTCCAATTAGTTTTTTGTCTATCTTTCCATGGCCCTTTATTGCATAGTATTTTTATTGCATCATGATCTGAGAACAATGCATTTAATATTTCTGCCTATCTACACTGAATTCTGAGGTTTTATACCCTAGTACATGGTCAATTTTTGTTTATGTGCCATGTACTGCAGAGAAGAAGGTACATTTCTTTTTATCCCCATTCAGTTTTCTCCAGAGATATTTCAAGTCTAGCCTCTCTAAAATTCTATTTGCCTCCTTAACTTCTTTCTCTTTTATTTTGAGGATAGATTTATCAAGTTCGGAGAGTTGGAGATCGACATCCCCCACTAGTATAGTTTTGCTATCTATTTCCTCCTCTAATTCCCTTAACTTTCCCTCTAGGAATTTAGATGCTATATCACTTGTTGCATATATGTTAAGTAATGCTGTTGCTTCATTCTCAATAGTGCTTTTTAGCATTATGTAGTTTCCTTCCTTATCTCTTTTAATTATATCTATTTTTGCTTTTGCTTTATCTGAGATAAGGCTTGCTACCCCTGCATTTTTTTTTACTTTAGCTGAGGCATAATATATTCTTTTCCATACTTTTACCTTTTCCCTGTGTGTATCCCCTTGTTTAAAATGTGTTTATTGTAGACAGCATATTGTAGGATTATGGCTTTTAATCCATTCTGCTATCTGCCTCTGTTTTATGGGACAGTTCATCACATGAGCATTCACATTTATGTTTACTATTTATGACTTTCCCTCCATCTTATTCCCTCATCTGTTTGCATTTTTGTATCTTCCTTTTCCCTTCTCCTCTTTAAGAGTTTTCTTTTTGACTGCTGCCTCCCTCAATATCCCTTCCTTGCCCCCCTTTACCTACCCTTTCCTCTTACTACTCTTTTCTTCCCTTCTAACCACCTTCCCCTTTCTCACATCCTCTTACCCCTCCTACTACCTGTAGGCCACAACAAATTTTTTTCTTGACAGACTATGTTATTCTGTCCTTGAACCAAAAACAATGTTAGTAAATTTCATACACTGCTCCTCTCCCCTCCCTCTTTGCCCTCTATTATAATGAGTTTTTGTGTCTTTTCATGTTAGGATCTAAACTTAACTGTTTATATTCATCTGTCATTGAATCAGAACCAATGAGAATAATTTTCATATGATGCTCATCTCCATCCTTCGTTCTGTCGACTTTAGTAGGTTTTAATGCCTCTTTGTGTGGCATAATTTACCATTTTCTGCCTCACCCTTTCCTTTTCTCCCATTACAATCCCTTTGTTCTGCTTAAGTTTTTTTTAATCTTCGGTTTAGTTCACTTATACCCACACCCTCTATCTATTGTGCATACCTTTTAAATGTTGCAATAATTTTACAAATTTCAATATTGACAGATATCTGCTTCCCACATAGGGATGTAAAAAATTTGCTCTTATTGAGTCCCAAGTTATGTGCATGTGAGTGCATCTGTGTGTGAATGTGTATGTGTGAGTGTGTGTTTTCCTTGTTTTCCTTTTTATGTCTTTCTTTCAGAGGTGCTGGATAAGATTTCACAGCTAAGTGACTTAGGAGAATGGGAAAGACATAAATTTCCTCAAGAGAAAAGTAAGTGCCCAGAGGACTTAAAGTCAAAATATATTGCTAGGAAAAGAACTGTTTATCTCTATTGAGAGCAGGGGTTGATTTTAGAAAAATTGATGGTATTCCAACTAATGAACTTTACTGAGATAAGGGGCTTAATGTCAGATAGAATCAAGAAGAAAGGGCTGCCTCTACAGATGCTCCTGAACCATTGTATCCAAAATCAACATACCTTCAGGGAGAATGAGAAATTGGCCAAGTCCCAGCTCACATTAAAGAAATACACAGACAAGATTGCAGACCCCATATCAATCTGACTATTTATTGGAAAAATGGATCAAACACTATAACCAGGGCATTGTTGGAAACTGGGGTGGAGGCCTCCTTTATTTAAGGGAACTCCCCAAAAATTCAAGCATGGGAATCCTACTACCATCACAAGATGAGGAAGGGCTGAAATATCAAGCAGACAAGTCAGACTAATGAGGAAAATTGGACAGTTACCTAAGAAAGAATTTACTGTGGTTATCATGCCCATTCCAGAATACATCATTGGAATAAAATATATTGAAGGTTTGAACCTGAATTTACCTGAAGGAAGACACGAATTTGCAGTAACAAAGATAGGAATAAGTACAGTTTTAGTGGGAAAAATAAAAATGGACACAATCACTTTACCTGAAACTTCTGAAGTATTACGTGCCATGTGAGCAAGATTAAATTTCCAATAGTTATAAAGGAATGTTTTGAGCAGGATTCCACATGATTGAATACTCCTGTTTGTCCAGTACGAAAATCAGATAGGATATGAAGGACAGTGGATTATAGAAAATTGAATAAGGTGACTCCTCCCTTGTATGCTGTTGCTCCAGATACTCTTACCTTAATGGAAATGATTCAGAAGTATGATGGGACTTGGTATGAAGTCATTGATTTAGTCAATGCCTTCATCATCCCCAATAGACTCTAAACAATGGAACCAGTTTGCTTTAACTTAGTAGGGCAGACAATATTCTTTCACCCACTTGCCACAAGGATGTCTGCATAGGCCTATTATTTCTGATAGGATTGTAGCTGAACATTAAGATGAATTAAAGGTTCCTTGTGTACAGTTTACCCACTACATTGATGATATTATCATGGAAGGGAAAAATGTACCAGAAGTGGAGAAGACTTTCACACTTTTGACTGGATATATAAAAAGTGAAGGGTGGGAAATTAACCCTGCAAAGATTCAAGGATCAGCTCAAAATGTAAAATTTTAGGGAATACACTTGAATAAGGGGCTGTGAGGGATTCTTCCACAAGCCCAACAAAAGATTCAGAACCATGTGTCTTGTCTGGAAACTCCCTCTGTGCTGATGAATCAACTGTTGTTTCCTCATTCATTTCTCTAAATCTTTTATAATCCTATAATACACTCAAGAGACTTGGGGTAGAAGACCATTTTTTTGAGCTCTCCTCCCTGCTAGATGACTTAAAAAACTTATAAGGTGAGTTTTCTTATCTCTAGGTTTCTTCTCTGCCAAAAGGTTTTGGTGTCAGAAGTGGGATCTCTGATGGTTGACTTGAGAAGTCCAAAGTAGAACAGGATTGACCTACATGGGATCAGTCTGTATGATGGGAACCAGGTGAATAACCTCAGCAATCCAGTGGAATGCAATATTTCTTCCCTTGTTTGAACTCTATAAAATGTAGAGGACTGGGTGACACCCTGAGGCATAATTTTCTCAGAGTAGGTTTAGAACAAACCTAGCCACACTTATCAGTAAATGAGCAGTCTCCAAAGACTGATTACCTAAGGAATCTGGAGGTAATGTTAAATGCTGTTAAGTTTGGCGATTAATACTCTGTCTCAATCTTTGTCTCTCCTTTTTTTCTTTACCTATATTTCCCTTGTGTGTCCTGTGGCCATTAGAAACCAGCTGAATACCTGTGTCTGGTTGCAGCCACCCTGATATCCTGGTGAGTACTGGCACTGTGATCCAGGACTCAAATGCAAAGGCCAACAGTTGACCCACAGGGGGAATCTTTTTTCAGATATTGTGTTTTCCCATTTCCTAATATCCCTTTTCTTGATTGAGTGATATTGATGGATACCTCATCTAATATCACTTCTATGCCTATTCACTTAGGATACCCCAGGTTAACGAAAAGCTCCAATGTGTATTAATCAGATAAACTGATGACCAGGTTGGAGAATTTATGGACCAAACACTAGTATCCCAACAGTAGAAAATCCCTTTTTCTCCTAACCTATGAGGTTCTCAGGAAAATGTGCTGTGTCATGTCTGGAGTTACTTATAGATTCTCTTATCTTGTAAGATTTCTATGGCTAATAAAAGGCTGAAAATATGCAGGAGGGGTGTTTAGAATGGTGGGTGGGGAAGATGAATGAAGTTTCACACTTGAAACTCTTTCCCCAGATTTCCATAATCTCAAACTAAACACTCTTTTCCAATACCCACAAACTTACTCCCACTTCAGACTTTTAGCTCCAGATAAGGTTTAGGAATTTAAAAAGAAAAAAACCTGCAAGATTCTTTCTGTCATTTCAATAGTCAGATAGGGGCTACAAAAATAAAGTTAGATGAGTAATGGAAAGGAAATATTTTTTCCTGGTTTGTAGAAATTTAAGGCATTATAAACTAATTAGAGAACAAATTTGTACTGAAATATTATATATTTGCTGCAAATTTGCAAATTAGATTTTAAAGATTTTAATATTTTAATATTGGAATAGAGCTAATTCAAAACAGTGGCCTATATAATTTAAGATATTGGCAATTAATAATCTTTAGGTAATTTGACATTTTGAATGACGTAATCTGTTATTGTAAATCCAATAATGTGATCCATTTAAAGAGAGATAAATGTGTTTTACCCTCTATAGCAGCAGTTCTCAACCTATGGGTTATGTTCACTTTGTAACAACGAAAAAACATCCTGCATATCAGATAGATTTGTAACAGTAGCACAATTACAATTAAGGGGGAGCAATAAAAATAATTGTATGGTTGGGTGTCACAACAACATGATAAACTGTATTAAAGGGTCCTAGCATGAGGAAGGTTGAGAACCACTGCTCCATAGGTAGCTCATACCTTAATAAAAGAAACATTTGATATTTGGCATGAAACTGATATACTTAGGAACCAGATGAATAGAATTAAAAGTGTAATTCCTCTATATTGCTCTTTGATATAAAATTCCAAACTGATTGGGGATAAAGTGATTTTCTAAGTAGGATGATTCATAAATGCATTAGAACAAATTGATGATATTTGACTCAAATAAGTTTTAAAAACCATAATACTGGTTATGTTGTTGTTAGGCTTACAAGTTTATTTTATGAAGAAGACTTTCAAATTTTTTTAATGAGTTTATTTGTTTTTAGTTTTCTACATGCACTTCCATAAGTTTTTATTTTCCTCTGCCTCCCTCTCCTTCCCCATCCCCATGCAATGAGATATAGGCTCCACAAGAAGGAATGCTTTTTATTTGATAGATTTCATATGATAGAGTTTTATTTAATAAATTGTTTGGCTACTAAAAGTTACATCTCCTTTACTAAAGACAGATCCCGGATAACAAAGATTTATTTTTGCCTTTGGGTTTACCTGAGATACGGGTATTTGTCAACCTCAAGGCTTACAAGGGCTAGTGTTCTTCCAGGTTTTGAGTAAACTATCATATATTCATTATTTGTCTGCAGTCACAGAATGTGACTTTTTTCTTAATTTCTAATGATTAATTTCTGATTTTATATATATTTATGTATGTATGTATGTGTATACACACACATGTATAAACACACATATGTATCTGATTGGCTCTCTTCTGTACCCCAGAGTTACATAAACTTCTAAATTCATGCTGGATATGAAAATAGCAGGGATACAATTGCAGAGAACTGAAGGGGACTGCCATTCCTAAGACAGCTGATCTGAACTACTATATAGAAAGGGAAGTGAAGAAGTTGAGGAGATTAAGGAATTTAGTAGTTAGGATGTTGGAAGGGATATCAACATATATGCTGAAGTACTTAGAATGGTGGTAAGGTCTGAGAAAAGATGAACACTGTGAGCTAAATAGTAGCTCTGATACAACCTCTCTGAGTAAGGGTTACCTTTTTTTGGAAAAAAGTTGCTAACGCTTGCACTGGTACATGAAAAGTAACTGCCAAACTTTGAAATGCTACATAAATGGGTACCATTGTGTCTGCCTTATTGGGGGCAGGAAAGGCAGCGGTTTTAATAGAACAACTACCTTTAACGTATGCATTGGTGTAGGTTTAACCATGGTGCATTGCTTTACCAATATACAAGATTTAAATTCCATAAAAATCAACAAAATGTAAACTATTCCTTTGAGAGAACTGCAATGTGTCCGGGTCACAGATCTTCTGAGTTAGTGCTTCATTAATATTCATCATGAAAAGGATAGTTGGGATGTTCCTTGAATCTAAAAAGGGAGAAACATACACGTACAAGTGTTATGCATTAAAGAAATTTCTACAACACACCACCTCCAACAACCTAACTTCTACCAAATCCAACCTCCTCAAATACCCAGATTAAGAAATACTATGAGGGGTGGCTAGGTACAGTGAATAGAGCACCAGCCCTGGAGTCAGAAGGATCAGAGTTCAAATCTGGCCTCAGACACCAAACTCTTACTAGATGTGTGACCTTGGCAAGTCACTTATCCCCAACTGCCTTGCCTCATGTCTACAAAAAGCAAATAAGAACTCACTATTTGGCAAAAACTGATAAGAAAACTTGAAAAAAGTATGGCAGAAACTGGACATAGACCAATATCTAACACCGCATAGCAAAATCAAGTGTAAATGGGTGCACAATCTAGGTATAAAGGCTAATTCCGGAAGCAATCTGAGTGAGCAAGGAATAGTTTACCTGTAAGATTTATAGAGAAGGGAAGATGTTATGACCAAACAAAAGTTAGAGAGCATTACAAAATGCAAAATGGATATTTTGATTACATTAAACTGAAAAAGGTTTTGTACAAATAAAGTCAATGTAAGAAACATTAGGAGGGAATTGGAAATTGGGAAAGAATTTTTACAATGAGTGTCTCTAATATAAGCCTCATTTCTAATATATACAGAGAACCACATCAAATATATAAGAATACAAATATTTCTGCAGTTGATACACAGTCAAAGGATATGAACAGACAATTTTCAGAGGAAGAAATTACAGACATTTATAAGCATATGAATAAAGGCATTAAATCATTCTTGATTAGAGAAATGCAAATAAAAAAATCTCTGAGGTATCGTGTCTTACTGGTTATATTGTCTAAGATGACAAAACAGGAAAAAGATAAATACTGGAGAGGATCTGGGAAACTGGAACAATAATTGTTGGTGGAGTTGTGAACTGTTTCAACCATTCTGGAGAACAATCTGGAACTATGCCCAAAAGGCTGTAAAAAAAAGTGCATGCCTTTTGTCCCAGCAATACCACTTCTAGGTTTGTATCCCAAAGAAATCATAGAAGTGGGGAAAAGACCCATATATGCAAAAATATGAAAAGCAGCTCTTTTTCTGGTTGCAAAGTATTGAAAATCAAGGGAATACCCGGCAATTGGGGAATGGCTCAACAAGTTGTGGTATAGGAATGTGATGAAATACTATTGTGCAATAAGAAATGAAAAGCAGAAGGACTCCATAATAAACCTGGAGAGACTTATACAAACTGATGCTGAGTGAGGAGAGCAGAACCAGGAGAACTTTGGACACATTTACAGACACATCTGATGTGTGACAACTCTGACAGACTGGTATGCTCTTAGCAATGCAAGGTGAGAAGACAACTACAAAAGAGTCATGATGGAAAGGGAAATTCACATCCAGAGAAAGAACTACAGAGTCTAAATGCAGTTTGAAGCAAACTACTTGTTTCTCTCTTTTGGGTTTTGTTTTGTTTTGTGACTTCTTGTCATGGTTCACTATATTTGTAGAACCTACATTTGACTGCATGCCACCATGCAAGAGGGGGAGGGACATGAATAGGGAGGAAGAGAAAATATGAAATTCAAGGGATTTTGGAACTAAATGTCGGAAACTAAAAGTTAATTAATAAATTTAAATTTAAAAAAGAATATACAAATGCAATCTTTGAAGTGGTTTGTTTTCTTTGGTCTATGCATCTAAATATTGAGAGAAGACTTAGTTATCATCCCTCTTGCATTGGGTTGAAGCAGGCTTTGTTCAGTTTCCTTAAACAAGAAAGCATTTCTGAGATACAAGGGGAAAAAAAATGGGTGGTACAACAGAGCCAGAGAAAGAAATGGTAAACCACTGCAGTATCTTTGCAAAGAAAAGCTCAAACAGGGTCACAAAGTGTCAGACGTGACCCAGACAGGATATAACTGTATCAGCAACCATAACTGAACAGTAACCCTAATAGATTCTGGCTCTGGAATCAGACAATTTGGATCCAAGTTCTGGCTCTCTCAATAACTGGCTACATAACTATGGGCAAATTACCATAAAATTATCACAATGTCACAGAAGTTCAATTCCTTCATCTTTAAAATGGAGAATAATACTTTTTGGACTGCTTGTTTTACCAAATTATTGCAAGGTCCACTTCAGACTATGGGTACAAAGGATTTTGCAGCCATAATCACTACATAAATGTCAGCTGTTATCATCAAGAAGGGCCACATAAGAAGGGGTATCGGAAGGGTCTGATTGAGGAAACCAAGGCCAGTAGAGGGGAAGTGACTGCCCCTGAGCCCCTTTAGAAAGTGTCAAAGAGAAGAATTAGAGCTTAAAGTGAAGACTGGAAGTTCAGTGCTTTCCCCACGATAATCATCACACGGTCTCCCTACACCATCTCATACCTTTATCCACATCAACTGATAAAACACAACTTTGCTCCGAAAGCATGGAGTGAATTTAGAGCAGGAAGAGTATTGAGGTGCCCTGTGACCAGGTTTTACTATGAACTCCATTAAATGTTTGTATAGAATCAGAAGGAGGAGATATTCCAAGGGCAATCTGTAGCACAGTAAATATTCCACCAAGCAGCACATCAGTCAGTCAACAAGCATTTACGGTGGCTACAACATGCAAGGCACTGTGCTAAGCAATGGGGATCAAAAGAAAAGAAAAGGAAAACCTCTGTCCTCAAAGAACATACAATATAATGAAGGAGACCACAAGGAAACAAGTAGTTTTATACAGAAAATAATCAAAAGACAGAAGGCACTATAAATATTTTTGTACATGTGGGTCTGTTTCCCTTTGTGATGATCTCTTTGGGATACAGATCTAGTAATGATGTTGCTGAATCAAAGGGTGTGCATGATTCTATTGCCCTTTGGGCAGAGTCCCAAACTGGTCTCCAGAATGGTTGGATCAATTCACAACTCCACCAATGATGAATGTAATTATAATTTCCCCACATCTCCAATGATTATAATTTTCCTTTTTTCTCATATTATCCAATCTGCTAGGCTTGGGATGGTACATCAGAATTGTTTTAATTTGCATTTCTTTAATCAATGCTGATTTGGAGAAGTGTTTCTTAAACTATTGGTCTTGATCCCAAGTATAAGAAGCCCTGATTTAGACCATTTTATATGACTAGGGACAGCACTGATTTCTTCCTCTGACAACTGACTTTCATATCCTTTGACCATTTATCAATTAGGGAACGGCTTATATTCTTATAAATTTGATTCAGTTCTCTATATATTTTAGGAATGAGGCCTTTATCAGAGAAACAGGATATCAATTTTTCCCCCAGCTTTTTGCTTCCTTTCTAATCTTAGTTGCATGGACTTTGTGAAAAAACTTGGTAATGTAATCAAAATTATTGATTTTGTACTTTTTAATGTTCTCTATCTCCTTTTTAGTAATAAATTCTTTTCTTCTCCATAAATCTGGCTGGTAAACTATTCTTTGCTCTCAAATTTGCTTATGGTATCACTTTTCCTGTCTAAATCATGTACCTATGATGACCTTCTCTTGGTATACAGTGTAAGAGGTGGTCTATGCCTTGTTTCTGTCACACTATTTTCCAGTTTTCCCAGCAGTTTTTGTCAAATAGTTAGTTCTTATCCCCAAAGCTGGATTCTTTGGGTTTATGAAACAGTGGATTACTATACTCACTGACTACTGTGTCTTGTGTACCTAACCAATTCCCCTGGTCTACCACCCTATTTCTTATCCAGTACCAAAATAGTGTGATGGTTGCTGCTTGATAATAGAGTTTTCTGTCTGGTACAGCTAAGCCACCTGCCCCTACATTTATTTTCGTTGATTTGCTTTATATTCTTGACCTTCTGTTATTTCCAGATGAATAGTGTTACTATTTTTATTGCTCAATAAAATAATTTTTGGAAGTTTGATTGATATGGCACTGAATAAGTAAATTAATTCAGGAAGAATTGAAATTGTTATTACATTAATTCAGACTGCACAAGAGCAAAGGCTATTATTCCAAATATTCAGATCTCATATTATTTGTATGAAAAGGATTTTTTAACTGTTTTTATATAGCTCCTGGGTTTGTCTTGCCAGGTTGACTCCCACATATTTTATATTGTCTACAGTCATTTTAAATGGCATTTCTTTTTCTAGATCTTCTCTTGGGTTTTGTCAGTAATATCACATTGCATGCTGTCTTGGGGAAGGGATGAAGAGAGGGAAGGAGAAAAAAATTGAAACTCAAAAATCTTATAAAAATAAAGATGGAAAACTATCTTTAAATGTAAATCAGAAAAATAAAATATTATTTGGGCAGGGGGAAGGAAGATTTTTAAAAAAGATGGAAGATACTAGAATTAAGAGGCATTGGGAAAGGCGTCCAGGAAAAGGTAGAATTCAAACTGGGACTTGAAAGCCAGTGAAGCCAGGAGACAAAGGCACAGGGAAGAATGTTCCAAGACTAGAGGAGAGGAAGAGAAAACATTCAGAGACTTGCATGTCTTGTTCATAAAAAAAGAGGCTAACGTCACTGGATTAAAGAGCACATGGCAAGGAGCAAAGTGTAAGAAGACTAGAGAGGGGGAAGGGAAGTAGATTGTGAGGGACTTTAAATGGCAAGGAGCAAAGTGTAAGAAGACTAGAGAGGGGGAAGGGAAGTAGATTGTGAGGGACTTTAAATGTCAAACAGAGAATTTTGCTCATGGAGATGATAGGGAGTCATGAGGATTCAATGCCATGGTGACTCAATGAAGAAGGGACTGGAATGGAGAGAGTATTAAGGCAGGCAGACTCACCAAAAGCCTATTGCAATAGGCTTTCAAGTATGTGGCGATGAAGACCTGCACCACAGTGCTGGCAGTATCAGAGGAGGAAAGAAGCATGTTAAAAAGATATTACAAAGGTGAAATCCACAGGCTTTGGCAATAGAATGCCTGCCAGAAGGCACTGAGGCAAGAGATAGTGAGGAATCAAGAATGATGCCTTGTGCAAGCCTTGGGACTGGAAGCACAACAGTGCCCTTGATGGTAATACAGGAAATTTGGAGGGAGGGCATGTATGGAGGAAATATAATGAGTTCAGTTTTAGACATGAAAAAAAAGTGTCAAAGTTTGAAGACAAAAAAAACAGAAAAAATCCAAACCAAAAAGTTAGAAGGGAGAAAGATATAAACCATGTTTACTCTAATGATCATGTTTATATAATTTCCCACTATCCTTAGGCTAACATGGGACCAGCCACTTAATGAGAATAAAAGCAGTCATGGGAAGAGGTGTGGGGCTTCTCTAAATCTCATTACTGAGTAATGATAGAGAAGTACAAGAATTCTTGTAGAAAATGGATTTGGAGGAAGACACACTCAGTTTTCTACATCTATCCTAGAATACCTGTGACTATACCTTTTCATAATAACAATAAAGACTGTTGCTTTAATGCTCATCTTCACAGAATCTAGGTCATAGGGCAATGCTTCAGGCCTCATCTGGAGTCCTTAAATATCATCTAATCCACACCCTTCCTTGTCCAGATTTTCTAAGATACTGAGATTCAGAGAGGATAAAGGACTTGTTCACTGTCTCACAGCTAGGAAGCATTAGAGACATGATAAGAAACTAAGTTTGTAACAAAAGGTACTTCTCTGTTTGTATGAGAGAATTTGGTTACTGAACATGGAATAAAAGGACCCAGTAGGCACCAAAAACAATAAAATTCAGATATGAAAATACCATTTCTCTATTAAAGTATGAAGACAGAGAGAGGAGGACTACATAGAAAACTGAACACCCAAATCTGAAGGCAGACAAATAACTGAAGGTACAAATACCTTACTGCAATTTTACCCTTGAGCCTCGATTACTGAAATGGCTTCTTTTAGACCTGATCCAGAATAAATGCATTGGAAAAATCCACAGAGGGGTGCTTCAGATAAAAGGAAGAGGAGATTTGATGACTACTGTAAAACATTACACTCAGTAGATTTATAACTTCTCTATGAAGAATGTCAAAAAGGATTCCTAAGCGTTTCTCTATGTCCTTGCAAACACAGACCTCTAAGATAGAAAGCAAGATGGAAGAGCAAAAACTCACTGAATAAAATTCAGGAAGCGAAGGTTTTTGTTGATGCCGTCAATGACTTTCATGTCTTCTGGAGACAATTGGAACTCAAACACCTGTCAGGGAAAACACAACATAGATGAGCAAGATCTGCTGATAGCATCTCAGAATGGCATAAACAACCTGACTGATGGAATCAGTCACAGTCTCCACTAAGATTCTTGTAACTCTGTTCTCTCTTCTAGAAAAGGGAGAGCAGATTGAGAGAAATGGTGGTTAGAAGCCAAACATGCTGACAAAAGACAGTGTGAAAAGAATGAGAAGGACGTACAGGAAAAGAACTGTATGAAAGCAAACATCCTGTAATCATAACTGTGAATGTGAATGGGTGGTATTCACCATAAAATGGAAGCAGACAGCAGAGTAGATTAGAAACCAGAACCCTGCTGCAGCTAGGTGGCTCATGAAGAGAGCACCGGCCATGGGGTCAGGAGGACCTGAGTTCAAATCCACCCTCAGACACTTAACACAAACGTAGCCAAGTAACCTTGGGCAAGTCACTTAAGCCCAATTGCCCTACCTTGTTACCCTCTAAAAAGCAAAAACCAAAAATAAAAAAGGCCAGAATCCTACAATATATTGTTTACAAGAAACACATTTGAAACACACACAGAAAAGGGAAAGGGCCTGGAGCAGAATCCAATGTGCTCCAGTTCAAGTACCAATTAAAACAGAAAAGTTAACAATTTTAAAGTATGATAAAGTTTTGGATTTAGTGTCTGCGTTCTCAGGCAGCCAGAAGGGTCAAGAGAATGATAGGAGGAGTAAGAAGGAGAGACAATGTTTAGTTTTATCAGCTCTCCAAAGAAGACTTTTCAAACTAAATGTCTGAAACGTCTCAAATTTAATATTTTCAAAATAGAAGTTTTATCATTTCCCCCAAAGCAACACTGAGTAAAAACTCCCCAATTTCAATATGAAGAACCAGAAGTTTTCCAGTCTCATGGTTTCACAGTCTTGGTGTTATCCTTAATTCCTTCCTTTCTCTCACCCCACATATGTAACTAGTTGCCAAATTTGGCTGTTTCTGTCTTAACATCTCTTATATCTCATCCCCTCTGACTGCTCAGACAGCTATCGACATCACTTCTCACCAGCATTATGGGTCACTCTCCTTCACTTCACTCACCATCCTCTCCCATCACTAGTCCATTCTCCTCATTGCTGACAAAGTCATTAACCTTAAGTGCAGACACATCTCACTGGGTCATTCCTTTATTTAACAAAATCCTGATTGCCTTGGGGACTAAATATACACTCCACAATCTGGCCCCACCCTATTTTTCTCTTGGTTCCTCACACACAACACTGCATCTCTTGTCTTCTTCCCCTTGCACTGGCCATCCCCTAAACCTGAAATGCATTTCTCTTCACTTCTACCTCACAGAACGCCTTTCTTCCTTTGGTATAACTCAAGTACCAACTTCTGTGTTAAGTGCTTCCTAATACGCTTAACTGTTAATGCTCTGTCTCCCAAATTACCATGTACTTGGCTACTTTGTCTTTATTCTCTTTATATTATATATGTACATGATATAATGTCAATAAATACAAAGGAGTTATTGCAAAATGTGTGTAACATAAACATCAAATACACTGTCTCCTCAGAAAATTGAAGTGAACAAGTAGTTTCTGGAGATATTTCAAGAATAGCAGGGAATATAGGTGAAATTCACTTCTGTCCACTAGAAAGAATCATTGAAGTCCACAGGATTCTTCAGGAATCACTTTCTTAATGACCACCTTTCAGACTTTTCTGCTTTTTGTCATTTTCTCCAATATTCCATTCAAGAACACCAGAGTGTTTACAGCAGATTAAACCAACTGTGCCCATGCCTCTTTACCTGAAAGTTCTCCTTGATCCGCTTTTCACTGAAGCTCTTTGCCAAGACTACCACTCCTCTCTGAATCTGGTATCTGAGAGCAACCTGGGCTGGGGTCCTATTGTGCTTCTTGGCAATGGCTCCCAGGCTGGGATCTTCTAGGACAACAGGAGTCTTTTCATCTATCCTGCAAGGGAAAGCAAACATTTTTAAATCTGTGGTCAGGGAAAAGGGGCACAATTTAATGCCATGTAGATAGTAATCATCCTTTAGCTTTTTACATTTTTCAAAGCAATTCCATAGATATCTGATTTGAACAATGAGGTGGGCAGGGCAAAAGTTATTATCTTCTCCTTGCATATAATGAAATACTGTTCACAAAGGTTACGTTATTTCTTCAAGATCATGCAACTACTAAAATTTCAGACCTCAAATGGGAGTCAAATTCTGTTAATGACAACCCCATAACCAATGCTATTACTACTACTTAATGTTGTATAACTTCTAAGAAAACAAAAATTTGGGTAGTCAGCTTTAGGAGTGATTAAGGAATCCGTTACAGACCAATTGCGCACCATTTAGCTTCTCTGTGGGATCCCAAGGCGCTATATGCTACCAATATAATATCCTTTGACTTGCAGAACTCCAACAATTTGCTCTGGTTCAGATAAGGATGGCATTCCACCTGCAGTCCAATAAATACTGAACTTTTAGCTTATAACAATAAGGTCTATGAGGCCAAAAGAACAAAATTAAGCATTTTAAGAATGAAAAGGATTGGAGAATTACCTACTTGTACCCAAATCACAAAATGTTAGTACAATAAGCCACTACTTGGAGCCACTTTCACATGGAGACATAAGTGCT
>CM053597.1:163199496-163224723 GCA_028646575.1 Pseudocheirus occidentalis | reverse complement strand
CAATAAATACTGAACTTTTAGCTTATAACAATAAGGTCTATGAGGCCAAAAGAACAAAATTAAGCATTTTAAGAATGAAAAGGATTGGAGAATTACCTACTTGTACCCAAATCACAAAATGTTAGTACAATAAGCCACTACTTGGAGCCACTTTCACATGGAGACATAAGTGCTAAAAGGGGGCAGAAAAAGTAGTTTGTAATTAAAGAAAAGACTAAAATCAACTAAAAAAGGACGTAATGTTCAGATTATGCCACAGATGAAGAATTTGATGCTTGAAAGCAGTAGAATAAGAACTTTGGTTTAATAAAATCTGTTTAAATCTGATGGAAGTAACAGAGCTTTCAGATATCAATTCCCTGAGTAGTTATGAATAGAAAACCAACTCTGTAATAAAAATAGAACTTGAATGACCTTATGGGTTATAAAGGATGAAATCTTGCAAATCTCAAAAGTTTTACAGTTTTAAGGATGAAAGAAATCAACTTAATTTATTAAAAAATAGGAAAAAAAAGAGTTTGAAGAAAATAGTTTCAAAAACAAAAAAACAGAGGACCATTATGAAGGTAAGAATTGCAGGTAGTTATGGCTCCTCCATTCATTTGTCAGGAAGGGGGAAGGGTAGGAAAGAAACTGCACTAGGAAAAGAATTGTTTTACCTGGTTGCAGACTGGTTTATATTTAAGGCCAGTTTTATTCAGGATCATCTCCAATTGCCTGCGGTTGAAGTTGGACACTCCAATGGACTTCATGAGGCCTGCATCCTTACATTTCTCCATGGCCTGAGTAGAGAGGTCTTGTGAATCACTATGAACCTTGGAGGACATGTTGAGTAGAACCCTTCCCCCATTCATTATCTCCCCTTGGCGTTTTCACTTCCTCTCATCTGATTTGAAAAAAGAACCTCGGAAGAGGACAAGTAACAGAATTCAAAACTGAAAGTGGCCTTTAAGTACAGTTTGGTGCAATCTCTGATTTATTTTTTGTTTGTTTGTTTTTTGTCAAGGAAACCAAGAGCTAGAGAAGTTATTGCCAAAGGCCACACAGGTCATGAGGAACCAAGCCATTAGCTAAGTTCAGGTCTACTAAATTTTTTTTTTACTATGCTGATTCAGAGGACAGCTCTTCACCACACACATTTCTAGTTTTCAAAGAAATATATTGAGGGAACTTCATCTACATGACACTGACACCCATGCACCTTTTCATTAAAGTATGAAAACCTGGAAGTTAAATGATTAATTTAGTAAATGAAATTTAAAATCATAGGAGCCAAAGGCAAGAAGCTCAGAAATATCAAATTGCCCTTTCATTCTTTGAAATGGGTGACAAGATCTACACTGCCAAGAAAGAAAATAAGCAACAAGCGGTAGAAAAACAAAATCCCCCAGGTGCTATCTACTGTCTCTTGTCTTTACTTTTTGTTCTTTTCTAGCACACCAATTACTCTCTCCCTTGACATTCCCTTTCAATTTGTACTGGGCTCCTTCCCCTTAATCTAAATCTGACAAGATGTCAAAAGTTATTGAACTTAAGAAGTCCTGAGAGTGTGAATCTTCTCTTGGTATCCCGATTCTATAAACCACCTCAGGGGACCCAAGATCCCATTGTTAGCAACCCAGGCTCCTTCAACAATATCTTAAAGTACATACTTTCTGGGATTTCCTGATTGGCTGTCAATCCTCATGTATTCCACACATATATGCTTTTCATATAAATATAGAAAAATAGAGTAACTTACTAAGATCAAGAGATTTCACTATCTTTTAGTCCAGCTGCCCACATTTGAGAAGACTCACTCAACATCCCCAAATCAGTGTCTGAGCTAAAATCAGAAGTCTAGGTTTTTAGCCAGGTACACATTCCATTTAACAAGCTGCCTTCATTTGATAAAATTCACTTCCAACTACCTGAGGATCTTCCTCTCCAGGCACAATCACTTTTAGGCAGTTCTAAAATCACTTTTAGAACCACAAAATGTTTTTTGTTGTCTGCTTCCACAAGTCACCTACCTCCCAAGTGTCACACAAATTCACAGAGTCGAAGATAACTTTATGATTTTTCTCCACTGGAAACTTCTCTTTGCCCGGCTGTAATCAGAGAAGAGAAACTTGTCTTTTTGAGACACTCAACCAAGTAAGGGACTCTATTCGATTCAACTTACTATGTGTGTTGCATAAGGCACTGGGCCAGATGCCACAAATAAAATATGAAATGGTATTATAGTTCTTGCCTAGTAGGGGCTTACCTTCTACTAGCAGCAATCAAGTTTATAGATAATTATAATAAAAGTCCAGAGGATCAGATCTGTAGACCTGGAAAAAAATCTTAGAAGCCATCTAATTAAAGGCTCTCATTTTCTTGTATATTTAAAACTTCATTTATAATTTGTTACACAAAATGTTTCTCAACAAACACTGAATTAAGCCCAATAAAGAAGCATAGTTCTTGAAACTATTATGCAAAACTGCCTTACTTAATTAGAGGGATCTGACTAAGAGCATGTGATACTTTTTTGCTTGGTAGTCTGTTAGTTTAAAAAAATGATGCATCTTTAATTTGAATAGTCTAGAATTTTTTAATAACTGCAGTCACGTATACCCATTCTCTCACTCCCTCTTATCATTTGCTTATGATGTCTAAGGCCCTGAGCTATGCTGTGAGTTGAAAAATAGGAAAGAATTCTCTACTGGATACTTTTAGTAATTCCTGTTTTGCTGCCCATGGATCAGAACCAAACCACTAAATCTTCAATTCATTTTTATTTATTTGCTGGTTAATCAGCGTTCCATAGTTGAAGCTTGTTTTGCTTGAAGATATTCTCCCTCCACCCCAACACATTCTTGTCCTTCGTTAGTCCAGTGGAGTTCCCTGCTCATTTTATCCTTTTCTCTTGTACTGCCTTTTCCCAGCATAGATAACAGTATGGTTCATGTATCCCTCGACCCCCAACCCTCTCTTTCTATCAGGTATCTCCTTCAAACACCCATACTCACAGTTTCACTTGTCTCCTCACTATCCAAAAGACAATGTGGGGTTCCCCTTTCAATATGTAAGCACTGGACGGTCTCCCAGACTCTTAAGGCTACTTGGACTTGTTGACATTTCACAAATTTCTTTTGTCCTTTGCATTTTGTTTAGAAGTTTGGGTTAAGTATCTTGCCCAGAGCCATATACCTAGTATATATGTGATGTCAGATTTGAACTCAGGTCCAAATTTGAACTCAGGTCCTCCTTACTCCAGGCCCGGTGCTCTATCCACTGTGCCACCTGACTGCTTCTGTCCCTTTCATTTCAAAGACTAAGAAGATATCCTCCAGAAGCAGAGGCAGGCAGTCTAGCTCCCATGTACCTACCCTAGCAGGACTAAACTTCATGTCACACTGAATGAATGACCAAGGAAATAACGAGAAACAATAATAAGTAAAATCTTCCATCCCAGAATTGCACAAAAAATCATCTAGCAAGAGATAAGAAAAGCATTCCCTTCCCTCCTCCCAAGCAAATCTTCCCAGAGAGATGTGGCATCTGTAGTCTGCAATGCTCTGGGTCTAGGTTCTGCAAGAATGGAGGGCTGACCTGAGAAAGCCCCAGGGTTCAGTCCATGAAAACCCGGGGGAGGAACAGCTGGAAAAACTGCTGACCTGCTACTGAGCTTGGGTCAGAATAGCCAATGCCAAAGCCAAGGGGATCTGAAGACTCTCTTCTGAGATGCTATAGATGGCCCTGAAAATCTAGCTCTTTGAATATCAAAGAACATGGGGAGTCAAATTCTAGGAGATGGAGATCAGTGCAAGAACCCAAGGATCCCAGGTCAAAGCCAAGGCCAAGCACAGCAAAGCACCTCACCCAAAAGTCCAGCAAGGACCGTGGCCTGGCCCTGGAACAAAGCCCTGTTTAAGGAACTGAATCCAGACATGAGTAAATCAAACACCCAAAATAATAATGAAGAAAAAAATATTACAAATCAGTATTGATTGAGACTTGAGAAATTTGAGAAAATTGAAAAATTTAACAGTGTAACAGATTAAGGATACAACATACTAATGCAAATATATCGAATGCCAGGCTATTCAACCAAATGAAGACCCCCCCATGGGCAGCGAGGTGGCCCAATACATAGAGCACTGGCACTGGAAGCAGGAGGACCTGATTTCTAATCCTGCCTCAGACACTTAACACATTTATTAGCTGAGTGACCTTGGGCAAGTCACTTAACCCAAATCGCGCTGTCTTCCCCATTGCAAAAAATGAAAAAAAAAACATAAAAAATTTAAAAAACATTTTTAAATGACCCCAATTACAGGAATAGATACTCACTATTTAACAAAAACTTCTGGGAAAATTGGATGGTGGTATGGAAGAAATTAGATTTAGATCAATACCACATAACTTAAGTAAACATAAGCTCCAAATGTGTATGTGGCCTACATGTAAAAGACAACATCATAAAAGAGTTAAACAATCTTGCTCTGTTTCTAACATAGGCAGGTTTGCTCCTCCTGAGGCCACATGGGGGGCTCACCAGATATGTACTGGCCTTGGTGGGAAGGATGAATAGTCAATAGCTCTATTGTAGCTCAAAACTCTCTAACTCAAACAATCCACCAGCCTTAGTACCCCCAGGAGCAGGTGTGGGGAAAAAATAAACAACACCAATATCATGTGACATCTTGATGGGCTAAAAATGAAGAAATCCCCAAACTTCCTGGAGGTCTAACATTAGAAAGTCCCTCTCCTCTGTGCAGTGAGAGTAGGAGACTATGGATGGGCTTATGCCACTTTTGTGGCTTGTTCCTCTCCTTAGAAAAGATATACTGAAATATTTTCTAAAGGAATGACGTTCACAACTGTCAAACATTAATCATAAAACTTTGTTCCACGTCTCCCCTTTCCCTAAAAATTCTTCTTTTTTTATTCTAACAGTACTTCCTACCGCTTGCATTCTAAAAACTTTTTTTTTCTCTTTAGGCTGATACCCCAGGATGTTTCTGTGAAATGCTTATTTTTCTATCCTAAGTTTCTACTCAACACTGCTGATGGGCTGCGAATTCTAAGCAGCCTGAAGGTCATAAAAACCAAACCTATACGAAATCACAGGAATATGAATTTGCTATCAGCAAGAGCAGATCCCTTAGCAATCTAATAAAGCTCTAAGTTTTTCTCCTGCTCTATTTCACCCCCAAACATTGGACCCACCTGAAAGGTATGCCTCTCCCAAGAAGTCAAGGGAATTCCCCAATACAAGAACTATAGATATTCACCACCATGACCAGCTTCATCTGTTAAGGCCAAATCAGGATATCCTTGGAAATGTTTACTGGTGTGCATCTACTTTAAATATTAGGACAATGACACACAGTACTGTCAACATTTATCTGTGGTCCTCTAGACAAAGACTGAATAAGGAAAAAAACACTCCTTCACTACTTATAAAAGCAGGGCTGAAAAATACTAAGGCAGAAAAGAGTGAAATGTGGAAACAAAACAAAAGGCTTTGAATACCTAGAGGGAGTCCTAGCACTTACTTTAAGAGACATAGGCCAATGGATAATATAAAGGTCAAGGTAATCAAGCTGGAGGTTCTTCAGCGTCTCTTCCAAGGCAGGCCTGACCAGTTCTGGACGGTGGCATGTACTCCAAAGCTAAAGGAATTCAAGAAATACTCAAAGTAACATTGAATATTCTTTACCAAAGCAATACCAAGAAAGACATAAATTGTGGCAATACCAGGACAGCAGACTTAGTTCTCAGAATGGCCAGTTTACACATAAACTGAGAAAGTAACTGAAGTTCAACTTCGTCCCTTAATCGCTCTCTGCCTGTTTCTTTGTTTGTAAAATGAGCAATAATGAATAAATTCTGTCTAGCTCCAAGAGTTCTTCTGAGATTCAAAACAGGGGTCACATGCCATGTAAATGGCAAAGGGACCTCTTGGGAACTAGAGAAGTTTACCCATGAGACAGAGGGTCCTGAACTGCCTGTTGAAGGAGGTTCTGAGTGAATGTACACCCAGTATGGAAACATCTCTGCATCAGGGGGTTTCAAAGATGTACTAAACAAGCCTGGAGGTAGAAAGGTAAAAAGAACAAGAAATAGTCATGGAGTGAGTTGTTTTCCCTGGACCAGAACTACCTGACCTAGTGAACAATGAGGTATCCTCCCAACTCAGGTCAATGCCAGAATTTTGAATATTCATGAAAATGAGTTTTGATAACCTAGAGAGATTTTCTTCCACCTTTGCAAGGAATCTCAAGCTACAGAATCAAATGTCAAAAGAGACAATAGAAAAGTAGCCATTGAGATGAAACACCTTCACCTTCATCTTATCAATTGGGTAAGTGCCTAATTTTCCCTAAGTTATTTCCTAAGATTGAACACAAAGATGGTTTAGTAGCACACAATAGACAGCAGGCTAGATCTGCAATTTTCTGTGCCTGTACTTTGAGAGGAGGTTTTATGAAATGCTCAGCAACATTACTATTCCTTTCATCCCTTATTATTAACTTTTCCTTCTGTTTCATTCTGGAAGACATTAATAGAATGTAATTAATTGGAACAAGGGTTTTGGATTGTTCTACTCCAAACCCCTCCCTCCAACAAATTAGTGTCATGAAACATCTTCTGAAAGTTTCAAAACTGAAGTCTACAAACCAACCACCATCAGAGAACAAAGGAAAAGAATATGAACGAGGTAGAAAAAAATTGGAAATTTTATTTTAATCCTTTTCTTTTGTAAATCCAGTTAAATATGGATGACAAGACAAGGATATGAGAAAACCTTTAAATTGAGTCCATCAGAGTTTTTAATTGATGAATTTCTACCAAATTTGAGTACAAATTACAGCCATTGAGAAGCAGGTAATCCCCTGTAACTTTTCTTAAAAAGAAGTGACAGGCTACTTTTTATCTTGCCTTTAAGGCACTGTTGTGTTGTCCCAATGATAAGGTGCTTGTAAATAATAACCAAAAATCAACCAGATATTTATGGTTTCTATCCTTGGCATTAAATCTGGAATTTAACTTCCCATTAGACAATTGTTTTTCTAATTTGCCAAAAAAAATACTGGTTCATCAAACACTAAATTCCACAAAAATAATACGCATTTCCTCCAAATTCACTCCACTCATGATCCATTAGTTAAACAAAAATCCACTGAGTGATCATCCCATTCTTCTCACAGTTTCCTCAAGGAACTTACCTCCTTGACTGAAAGTAGGAATAATTTAGATTTTAGTCTTTAATACTAAATTTAAACTGCTAATGCTGTTATGAAATGATTGGTTCAAAATACTGTGTTCACTGAATGCCTGAAAAATTGCACTTGGCCTGTTGTAATAAGAGGAATAATCTCACTGCTGCTCATTGAGAGAATATGATCACTACACCTCCTCCATAATTTTTGCTGCAGGTGCTCATTTCTCTCATTGTCCCTGAAGTGTTTCCTTAATTTTTTTTGAGAAAATTAAATATCTAGCTATTTTACCCTGCCTTGTAGGAGTGTAAGCTCCTGAAGGGCAAAGACACTGTCTGTTATTTAATGAATATCCCTGCCTAAGTGTGTATCTTACTTATTAACTGGGTGGCCACTCAACTTTTGAAATTAAATGACTGGGAGATAATTCCATCGTTTCTCATCAACACTAGCTAGTCTTCTTTTCCTTTATACACCAAGATTTAGGTTTGTTGTAGAGATTGCCTTGGTTGGGAGGATTTCTCTTTGTTCTGCACATCATATAGTATATAATAAATATAAAAATTTTTACCGTGAAAAAACATCTCAGAAAACAGTCACTGACTTCTTCCCAAAAATACCTTTCCCGTGAGGAATATGTCCTGTCTGGTCACTGTCCCATCTGCAATCTTCTCTTGGATTGCCTGTCCAACTTCTTTTTCATTTCCGTATAGGAAAGCCCCATCAATATGGCGGAAGCCCACTTCAATAGCCACCTTTGTGGCCATCTCACCTTGACTTTTGGAAACCTAGATATTCAAAGGGAGAGAATTCCAACCTGGATAAACACACCTTAGGCAAATGGAACTCATTCCCTAAACATGGTACTTTAACTCTTATTTCTCTTTCCCTCTATTTTCTATCTCTCCAGGTCCCCTTTCTCCCTTGCTTGTTTTTTTCTTGATCAAGTGCTACTCAACTTCTTCCGTGCACAGCTGCATTTGGTCATTTGTTTTCTTTAGATCCTGATGCCTGTTTATTTTTCTATTTCACCATTGTCAAAAGTATGGGGCTATTAGGCAATAGAGACAATTAAACTTTTTGCAAAATACACAGTTGTCCAGGTCAGCAGAGTTCTTTGGATTAGACTTTGGTCTTTAGACTTCAGTTTTAGGTTCTGTTGCCGTATTTCATGCCTTCCCTGCTCCCACCGCCTATAGTTTAATAGAATGTTTTGCTCTAAGTATATTGAGTATCAGGTTACTGTAAGACAGCAGAATACTGGGCCAGAAAACTGAGCAATACTAATTCACAATGCAAAGCCAGTAAGGCCTAAAGGAGAAGGTGAAAAGCTTTCAATAATGAAAAATTTGGGAGAAGATTTTTAGTGAATTAGGGGGAAAAAAATGAAAAAAGATAAACTGAAAGGCATCACTACCAATCATGGATTTGGGGAAAAAAGAGAAGAAGAAGACAGAAAGTAAATTAACTTGAGGTCCACTATCCATGCATGACCACACATTTAAAGTAAAATTCTAGAATCCCAAAAGGAGCAAGACAAGTGAGTTTAGAATTACTGTTAGGGAGACTATACCTGTGAACTCAGCTATAATATTGTTGAGGATAAGAGAGCAAAACCATAGAGTTCAGAAATAATGGTAGTAAGCTTTTGCCAACAACCACAGATAGCGAAAGACCAATAAATCACAAAGCAATTAAAACCATCCAACCAACAAATAGGCTAAGTATTGACATTAAAGTATGACTGGTTGCTTATTCGGCTCAATGGAACTTATTTTTGAATTATATATAATAATATTTTGTACTTTTTTGCTTGCATGTATAATATTGTATGTATAGCATTATTATGGTTTTCGTTGTTTTAACTGTTGCAAGACTTTGCCTGATTTGAAGTAGCTTGTAAAATGGTGCTTCGAAATGTGATACATATATTTTATATATATTGTATTTATGTATGGCTGTGAGAGTTGGAATATAAGGAAAGTTGAGCGCCACAGAATTGATGCTTTCAAATTGTGGTGCTAGAGAAGAATATTGAGAGTCTCTTAGACAGCAAGGAGAGAGATGACATCAGTCAATACTTAAAGAAATTAATTCAGGATATTCCTTGAATGTTCAAATACCAAAGCTGAAATACTTTGGCCCTGTCATGAGAAGATGGAACATAATGGAAAAGACCTGATGCTGGCAAAGAGGAAAATAAGCAAAAGGGAAAGAGGACAGAAAAGGACGCGATGGATAGATAGTGAGATAAAACAGTGAACATGAAGTTGTACAGATGGAGAGATAGTGAAGGTCCTATTGTGCTATGGGGTCTCAAGGAATCAGGCACAACTAAACAGCAACAAACATTATATGTAACAGTAGGGTCAATGTTATATATCCCAAAATGATGTCCAGGCAATAAAATTATGTGTTAAAGGGAATATCACATCAAGTTCAGCAGCTTTTCCCAGAGACTATAGGGAATATTGCTTTATCTTTAAGGAAGAATGGAAAGAAGAAGAAAAAAGATTGTGGCAGAAAAGGACATTAACCTCCCTCCTTCTCATTAAGGATTAGTCTTCAACTACGTTTCTCCCATCAGAGCAGGACATGCATGGAATAACTAAGAAAGCAAGAAAAGGCTTCTCCTTCTTCTCTCTGTCTGCTCCAAGGAAAAGCTATTAATGAAGGCTAATCACAAGAGAGGAGAACATTGGAATCCAGAGTGAAGAAAAAGGCCTAAAGAAAGACAATGGAGCTTGTAAAGGAAAAGTACTCAACTTGATCAGATCCCACAGAGTAGAGGAGACCAAGAACTCAACCCCAAAGGCCTCAGAAACAAAAATGAATTGAACAAAAACTAAAACTAAAAAATCTTTAATGAATGCAGAGATCACAAAGGCACAAAACAGAAGAAAATAGTGCAAAAACATCTATCATCACACAAAAGAATAAAAGGTGGCCGACAAGAAAAGTTCTAATTTTTTAAAGAATGAGAAGAGATTTTTAAAAAAAGGAATTATAAATGAAATCAGAATTATGGAGAAGAGTACTGGGGAAAGGAACAATAGCTTCTTGAGGAGAGGATAATAAGAACTCAACCCCTAAGGCCTCAGAAACAAAAGTGAAATAAACAAAATCTAAAATTAAAAAAAATCTTTTATGAATGCAGAGATCAAAAAGGCACAAACCGGAACAAAATAATGCAAAAACTTCTATTACCAAACCCACAAAAAACCTAAAGTTTGCCGTCAAGAAAACTTCTAATTTCTTAAAGAATTAGAAGTTTGTTGTTTTTTTTTAAAAGGTATTGTAAAAGAGGTCAGAATTATGGAGAAGAGTACTGGGGAAAGGAGCAATAGCTTAACAGAAGAGGTACAAAACTTTCATAACAAACTCACTAAAAATCAGAATGGACCAAACAGAAATGAATGATTCTAGGAGACAGCACAATTCATAGAGTAAGGGCAAAAGAAATGGCAAAATGAGAAAAGAAAGTGAGTGACAATGGTATGAATTCATCCGTTAAATTGAAGTTGGAATGGATTTGGAAAACAAAATTCAACAGTCTGTTTTTATAAGAAACATACTTATTATTACATCCAGAAAGCCTGCCCTTATTCCATCTCTCCTCTCCCCACTTGGTTATTACTCTCTGCATCAAACTTCTCATAATTCTTTGTGGTAAAACTCTCTAATGCAATGATCATATCACATGTATTTGTGGTTTTCTGTATTTGTCTCTTATTTTTCTTTTAGGTTTTGGGTTTCTTGAAATTAGGGGCTATGTCTTAGCTAACAGACCAGAAAATATTAATGTGATCCCATTTTGTATTCCCTGGCTTGAAGGTCCCCAAATACCATGTTCTGTTTTCTTGTCAGGGTGGCTCTGCTTAGGCTTCTACCCTTCCCCAGCTACTTAATCAACAAGCCCAAACCTTCACCCTGTGCATCTTTATGGAGCTATATATATATATATTGATATATACATATCAACCATCATAAAATTTTATGTAGCTACTTGCACCCTACAACTCCATCCCCCACCCTCCACTTTTTGAAAAGTTCCATTTCACCTCAGAAAAGGGGAGAGGCAGACAACACAAGTCTGACAGTGAGATAGTGACACCTAGGGAGAAAATGGGTTCAGAGGTATGGTTGTTGGTCTCTCCTCAGCCTGGCTATTTCCCCACAAACCCTAAACTACTTCAAGAGCCCTGCCATGCTGAATGAAGGGTGTTATCCTAATTCCCTTCACATGCCACCCAGTATGCTGTTAGAGACCTTTTAGGGTAGAAATACACAGCTATATATCAAATAAAGGATAGTGAATTTCTGTATAAACCTGACATTGTGGTAAATATATCTCACTTCTCCAATTTAGCCACCATTGGCTGAGCACAGAGACGCTTGGAGTTGTAGTTCCTCCAAGGCTAGGAAAAGAAAGGCAACCTAAGCAGACTTCATACCTGCTTTCTGGAGACCACCATATGGAAACATAGAGGGAAGGGTCTGGAGGAAGCCTCTTTCTCATGATTGGCTCCCATGTGGACTCAGATGTTAAGCAAAACACTCTTTGCTCACTGCATTATTAACTTTCTGTCTCTTTTCCCTTTGTTAGCTGCAATATTCACAGGGCAGCACAAATATTCCCCAAGAACAGCTTTGTTTAATGTGCACTTTTTCCCCACTGTTCAGAAAACTTCAATATCCAGATGTCATTATGCTGGCCCTGCATTTCCTGAAGCTGAATTTGAAATTAAGTGGATTCACTTTTCCTCATCCCCAGGAAAGCAAGGGAATCTAGCTGCCTATCTTCAAATATCCATGTCCCTCTCAGGTGCACAGGTCCAATAATGTTCATAGAGCACAACCCGTTATTCTTATAAGTAAGACCCTTATGTGGTAAAGATTTGCTTGGAAAATGATGCACATTCATAATAATTTTGTGACTGGAAGTGTAATTAGGAAATGGTTTGTGCTTCTGTGCCCCTGCCCTCAGAGCAGAAAGGATTCCTTGCCTTACCCTGGACAACGTACCTGTCTTTAGTGTAGTTCCCATTTTGTTCTCAAGCTGCCAAGGAATACCAGGCAACATAAAGGACCAAGTCAACCACAGGTGAAAAGTATATTAAAAATAATGTAATCAAATTTAAATTAAATTAATTTATGTAATAGTTATATTTTTGTTACTTATATAATTTATAACAATAATTAAAATAATTACAAATAACATTAAATCAGGCAAATATTCTTTAACTGAATTTTTTTAAAGCACAACAAAGCAAAAGTAAGGAAGGAGACATGTTTTCTCTCTTACCACTCTGGCTCCAGGATCCAGCGTGCATAGTAATACACAGCCCCACATCTCTCTGTTCATCCATTAAATATCATCTCTCAGGGTCTCAAAGATGGGAAAGGCAGATACAGCAGACACTGTCCACCACAGATGATCATCTCCTTTCCTAATACACTCTTAAGAACTTTTCCAAACTCTGGGCTTAGTGAAAAACCTTTTTCCCTCCCATCTGACTGCTTATCTCATCATGGCTTTCTTTTCCCAACCAGGAAGATTACAACTCCCAGGGTCTATGTGACCAGGTGGTGGCTGGATTGGAGAAGTGATATACATTTGCCACAGTGTTAGGTTTATACAGAAATTCACTATCCTGCATTTGATACCTATTTGTGTATCTCCACCCCAAAGAGTCCCTAACGCCATACTGGGTGGCATGGGAAAAGAATTAGGATAATGCATTTCATCTCCCCTCCCTGCATTCCACTCACCCTCACCCAGAAATCCCAGTCTTCTCTATACTTACACTTGGAGGTGCATATGTACCAAATCCCAGCACTGGGATAGTGTTCCCATCATTCATTGTCACCCTATGAGATTTGGAAAGAGCCATTTCTTTTCACCTCACAGGTCTGGCCAATTCGGTGCAAAGTCTGAAAATTCCCTCACTGTGGTAAAGACTAAATGACCAACACCTTGGCTATTTCTATTTATACTCTATGGTCCAAAGAAGCTCAGAGGGAGTGGCATGAAAACCCTTGCACAGGGTGGGGTGGAGAGAACAAAAAGTCACAAATCAGCTCTTTAGGGCTTCCCTAGAAAAGTAACTGCATTGAAATGTTCAAGCAAATAAAGTCTTCATTTGACTTAAATTGGACTATTATTCCCTTTTTTTGATAGTTATTCCTAAAGAATGGGGAGGGGCCAGAGTGGGACAACTGACAAGGGAGTGGGCAGGGCAAAAGGAGCGAAGAAGGAGACTGGGAGGAAAATATCATGAAAAGGGAGGAAAGTGATCAGAAGGAAGGAGAGAGGAAAGCTAAGTAGGTGATAGGGCAGTCTTTTTGTACCTTTCACCTGGAAGGCTATACACACTGAATTTGAAAGGAAGCAATGTCCCAACAGGAAAGTGAAACTGCCCAGGGCAGAAAAGGAGTCCTCCAGGCTTGTGTACTGACGGCTCCATCTGTCTTTCCTGCCAGACTCTCCTTCCACTGGTTGTACAGCTAGATTAAAAAAAAAATCTAGTTTCAAATTTGTCTTCTTTTAAATTGATTTAGTTTCTGATGAATATTTTCCTGTATTGGGTTGATTTACAGGATTTATATCACAAATGATATTTTATACAAAGTCTGCCTTTCAATCGCTTCTAAAATGCCACACATAAAGTTACGCTGAGATGATTTATATTATGTACTGGAATATGCATATTCCAATGATATTGTTTTGGATGCTGTTTGTTGTTGAGTGATTTCATTCATATCCAACTCTCTGGCCCCATTTGGGGTTCTCTTGGCCAAGACACAGGAGCAGTTGACGGGCAGACCCCAAGCCATATCCCAGTTTGCCAAGAAGATTGGACCTTGATGGGTTGTCCAGAGAGTTAAAAGAGAGGTGAAATGGCAGTGAAATGTCTCTATCCGCTAGGCCACCTAGCTGCCTTTGGGTGTTAGGTTTAATGATTTAACGAGTTTTAGGCACATGTGTGTAATTTTAGGGTTCAGGCTCAAGACTCTTTAGGCATCCCCTTCAACAACTACTACTTTCCTTTTTTGTTATCTTTGTCACTTTATTACATAGAATTTCAATATATGGGATTTCAAAGTTTCTCTCTAATTATTAATGATTTGGAGCATTTTTCATATACCTAGTTTAAATTGTTGAAATTCAGTTTAAAATTCTTCTTACACTTTGAGATCTGCTAGTGCTTTCCTTCCTTCCACTTTGACATTCTTGACCTTTTTTCCTTCCCAATGGGAGGCTCTAAATCTCAATACATGGACCCCGAGATAGCCATAGTTTTCAAGATGGTCTATAAACTTGGATGGGAAAGTGTACATGTTTATTTGTACATAATTGATTTCTTTTATACTCCTATTTATTTTATGCATTTAAAACATCATTTTGAGAAAAAGGTTGATAGGTTTTACCAGACACAGGTTTTATAATGATGATAAAGGTCACAAACTACTGCTGTAGTTTGATTGGTATGGCATGTCATAAGTAAATTACTCTATTATCTGTTTTATTCTCTGTTTAATTATATTGATTCAGACTACCCAAACAATTAATATTTCTCCAATTGATTAGCTCCCCTTTTTTCATAAAGACTGTTGTGTAGGGGTGGCTAGGGGGTGCAGTGAATAAAGCACTGACCCTGGAGTGAGGAGGACCTGAGTTCAAATACAGCCTCAGACACCTAACACTTACTAGCCATGTGAGCTTTGGCAAGTCACTTAACCTAAACTGCTGTCTCTGCCTTGGCCCCTCCAAAAAGCAAATAAATAAATAAAAGTTTTTTTAAAGATTATTTTGTAGTTATATTGATCTAGTTCTTTATGTCTTGGTAGCTAAACTCCCAAACATTTTATACTTTCTACAAAAATTATTTTAAATTGAAGTCTTCATACAAATTAAAACAACTCTGAGGCTCCAACTCATACCCATAAGACTGGCTAATAAAGCAATAAAGGAAAATGATAAAGGTTAGAGATATGGGAAAATTGGGACACAAATGCATTGTAGGCAGATTTGTGAACTGATCCAATTATTCTCGAAAATAATTCAGAACTTTGCTCAAAGGGCTATAAAACTGTCCAGCAACACCACTGCTAGGTCTATAATCCAAGAAGATCATTAAAAAAGAGAAAGGACCTACATATACAAAAATGCAGAAGTTCTTTTTATAGTGGCAAAGGATTGGAAATTTAGGAGATGTACATCAATTGGGGAATGGCTGAACAAATTGTGGTAAGTGAATGTACTGGAATACTGTTGTGCTATAAGAAATCACAAGTAAGCAGATTTCAGAAAAACTTGGAAAGGCTTAGATGAAATGATGCTGAGTGATTTAAATGAGTGGATCCAGGAAACATTGTACACAGAAACATCGTACAGTAATCAACTTTGATAGTCTTTGATGCACTGATCCAAGTGGATTCCAAAAGACTTGTGATGGAAAAAGCTGTCCATATCCAGAGAAAAATTTATGGAGTCTGAACACAGATTGAAGCATGATATTTTCTCTCTTTTTTTTCTCATGGTTTTTCCCTTTTGTTTTCTTTCACCACATGATTAATGTAGAAATATGTTTGTACATTGATAGCGTATATCAGATTGCTTGCAATCCTGGGGAGGGAAGAAGAGAAAGACAGGAGGAGGAAAAAATATGGAACTCAAAATCTTATAGAAGTGAATGTGGAAAACAATCTTCACATGTAAGGGGAAAAAATAAAATACTATTAAGTGGAGAAAATGAATGGAAATATTTTAAATGATTTCTCTTTCTTATATCTTCCTGCTAGGTTTTGATGTTAATGTACAGAAAGGCTCCTTTCCACCATCTTGCAGTGTTGCCAGTATGGTATGTATGAATGTCCTGGCAGATGCTCTCAAAAGCATCAACAATACAGAAAGCAAGGAAAACACCAGGTTCTCATTAGGCCATGCTCCAAAGTAATTGTGCGGTTCTTAAATGTGATGATGAAGCATGATTACATTGCTGAATTTGAGATCATTGATGGTCACAGAGCAGGAAAAATTGTTGTGAATCTCAGCGACCAATTAAACAAGTGTGGTGTCATCAGCCCCAGATTTGATGTTCCATGGAAAGATCTGGAAAAGTGGCAGAATAATCTGCAGCCAATCCGTCAGTTTGGGTTTGTTGTGCTTACAACCTCAGCTGGCATCATGGACCAAGGAAGCAAGACAAAAACACACAGGATGAAAAATTCTGAGATTCCTTTTCTAAGGATGGAAAACATACGTACACATAAAATGCTCCAATGGACAGTGGTGATCCCAATGTGTGTGTGTGTGTGTGTGTGTATGTATGTTTGTATGTGTGTGTATGTGTATATATATATATGTATATGTATGTATGTATATATATATGCACACAGAAAGGGGAGTGTTTATGTGGTTACATTTTATATTTCACAATTTTATAAAAGTCATTAATTGCTTCAATCAATATTTAGTTGACTCTCTAAAGTTTTCAAAGTATCATCTCTACATAATCATCATATCACCTGCAAAAGGGCATTTGTTTTGTTTTTCTTTGCATATGCTTATTCCTTGAATTTCTTTATCTTCTCTTATTGTTATAAGTTCCATGTCTAACACAATATCAAATAGTAACAGTGATAATGGACATCTTTGCATTACCTCTGATCTTCATGGAAAGGCATCCAGTTTGTTCTCATCAAATGTCATGCTCATTCTCGGTTTTAGATAGATACTGTTTGCCACACTATTGATTTTGCTATATTTTATATAACTACTTATCATATTAAAGAAAGATTTATTTATTCCTACACATTCCGTTGTTCTTAAATGTGTTGGGCCAGGTAAGTGGCGAAGTGAATCAAGTACCACCTCTCGAATCAGGAGGGCCTGAGTTGAAATCTGACCTCAGACGCTTGACACACTTACTAGCTGTGTGACCTTGGGCAAGTCACTTAACCCCAATTGTGTTACTTTCCCCTCCAGAAGCAAAAAGAAATAAACAAATAAATAACAAGAAATTAGGGTTGATTTTTATCACAAGTTTTTTCAGCATCTATTGATAGGATCAGGTGACTTTAAATTATTGTTCCTATAAATATGGTCTATTCTATTCTATTCTTGGTTTCCTTAATATTGAATCATCCTTGCACTCAAGATATAAATCCAACCTGCTCATAGTTTATAATATTTTTCATATGTTGCTGTCCTCTTTTTGCTAATACCTGATTTGAAATTATTGCATCAGTGCTAGTTTTATCATTTTCTTTCTGTTTTGATTCCCCCTAGTTTAGACCTCAAGACCAAAATAATAACTTGCAGTCTCAATAACTAAATCCCTCCCTACTGCCTCAAAGGCAAACTGAGTGCTTTAAAAAAATTCTGAACTTAGACACAAAAAAAGAGTATTTCCAAACAGTGGATAAAGCTTGTGGGTCTGAAGTAAGGAAGGCCTGAGTTCAAATCCAACCTCATACACTTACCAGCTGAATGACTCAGGCAAGCCAATTAGTCTCTGTCTAAGTCTCCTCAACTATAAAATGGGGATAATAATAGCACCTACTTCCCAATGGTGTCCTGGGGATAAATGAGATATTTGAACAATGCTTAGTGCAGTGGCTGGCACATAGTAGGTATATAGTAAATGGTTACTTCCTTCCTTTCACGTCTCCTTCAGAGTTTATTTCTCTTCTTTTCTGCTTTTTAAAAAAATATATTCTAGGTATTCAAGTGGAATTTCCTTGTGGAAATTCCATTTTTCCCCCTTTGGGTATTAGAGTTGTTATTTTTTTTAATTTATAGATTTAAAATAATTGTTGTTATCAGTCAGTGTTTTCTTTAATTTACTCATCTCTTCAGATTAAATATTTTAAAGGGTGCTTTCTGCTAGGGTCAGACTCTGCCCATGTCGGTAAGGTGATTTTTCCCCCTGCTTGGTCTTGAAGAGGTATAGTGAGGGAATGGATTTTTATGAAATCCTTTTAGGGTTCTTAGTCTGAAAGAATTACCAGGTCCAAGCTCTCTTGGCAAGTTTGTAAAAGTTCATTACTCTTTTCAGCAGGCAGGGGAGTGTCAAAAAAAAGCCTGCAAATTGCAGGAATTAGGGATACTGATTATATAGTAAGAAAACCATAAATCTGATAGCCATTATGCTGACTAGGTGAGTAAAGGTGAAGTTAAGTAAGAATTTGGGAGGACTTTAGGAGTGGTCAGTGCTTAAAGGGACATGCACTTTTTATATCAACTGTGCAGGTGTATTGCCCATAATTCACTGGGAGAAAGCCCGAGGGGATGCTATAAGGTGGTGTAGTTTTTGCGTTGAAAGGTCACTAAGTAAGCTAGCTGTCAATTCTGACTGAGAAGTGCCCAGTCTGTTAGCCATTAAAGTCCCTCTGACATGATGAATGTTAGAAAGCTGGGCTAATTGGGGATTCAGGATGTTACCTTCTTCATAATGCACTGAAATAAAGATTCATAGTTTGCAACTGGCCACTTGAACAAAGGAGGTATACATTTCTATAACTAAGGATCTGTTTATAGAATGCTTTTGAAGGATTCATAGTTATGGCTTGTTATTATATCAAGCAAGGATAGTTATAGCTGGCAGAGTTAATCGTATCAGGGCAAAAGCTTTTAGGCTGGGGGAAGGGGAGAGGCAGAATTAATGCTTTATAGCTGGGAGGAAGTGTGACTTTTACAACTTAATTGCACAGGCTTGTTACAAACTGATGTTATATGCATAGGTACCTGAACACAAGTGAGATTTTTACAGAATGAAGTTACAACAATGTTACAAAGTTACAAAGGCACCCCATCAGTCTTACCCTGGATTGTTTTGGGCTTTTGCAGTGCCTCTCCACTTTTGGGGTTATGCCTCTCTGGAACTCTGAGGTTCAAAATGTTGCATCTTTAGCCTCTTCCCCCCACCTGCTTTGTCATCTCAGGATGGATGGTTTGCCCTTGTCTGATCATTGTGGCACCACACTGTGGTCTTGTGTCTGCTGTTGCTCCCCCAGACTTCTAAGATCCTACTCACCTCAGAACTAATTTTTTTTTAAATTACATACCCTTGAGATTACAGAACATTTGCATTCAGATAAAAGGCTGGTGAAGACAGGATGAAAAACCAATTGTAAAACTACATAATTTAATCCTTAAAGATTCAGATAATCAAGAAAGAAACAGAGAAATGCTAGAAAATTTAATGAAAGAAAATGATGAGACAACACACCAACAATCTTAGCATGCATGCAAAAGAGACTTTAAGAGAAAAACATCCTTCATCAACAAAAGAAATTTTCAATTAAATTTGGCATGAAAAACAACCAGAAATGCAACAAATTTGAAAATTTGAATCACACACCAAAATAGGAAAACCAAAGGAGGAGCTAACAAATTTGGAAGCAGAAAATCACTGTAGTAATAAATAAAACAAGGAAGAAAAGTTTTAAAACTTTTTTAAAAAATAGATGAACCATTAGGAGTCTGGTTAGGAAAAAAAGAAAGAGGAAAACCAAACTGCCAATATCAAAAGAAAAGGAAAAATTCATAACAAGTGAAGAAGAGAGAAAGGTTAGTATTAGAAGTTATTTTGACTAATTATATGTCATTAAAACTTGCACACTAAATGAAATGGATGAATTTATACAGGAATACAAAATTTAAAATTAACATAATAAGAAACGGTTAATTTAAATAATTCACAAATTTGGAAAATAAATTGAATGGGCCATAAATGTAGACTGAAAGGAAAAGGAGTAAAAGAAAAAAAATGGAAGAAAGCCATGACAGATGCATTTACAAAGTGAATTCTGTCAAAGAAAAATTATTGGGAAAACTGCTCATTAAAATAAGAAAAGAAAGATGCAGCTCTAATACCAAAACCTTCTTAATTCACGTTCCATACTGAAGCAAAATGAGACACTTGCAAGTCACTGCACAGTCTAACAAAGAGGTTTGATTTGCCCCAACACAGCAAGACTATGCATCAAGTGTACAGGAGCATCTAACTTCACTGGACACAGCCCGGTTCATCTCCATCTGCAAATTCATTTGGTCAGGGTGTGGTCACTTGTTATCTTAAGGCACTGGCCAAGTCTGAGAGACCTATACCCTACATGACTCAGACTTTTTATATCTGTAGATGACCAGGAAGCTGCATCAGGAGAGCTGGGACCAATTAGGTCATGTGGGGGCCTTTGTCCTTTCACACATATTCTTTAGTGGTAAAATCCTAGGATGTTCTAGAGGAGTGGGGTAAAACTTGAATAGAAACAGAACTCAAGGAGTCCCATCATAAATTAGAGAATTATAGATCAACATGATGCTGTATTTTTATTTGCTTTGTTATACATTTTCCAATTACGTGCTGATATGGAGCTTTCTGGACCATGAATTTATCATTTCTATAGAGGCCCTTTTACTGTTTAAATGCTTTTGCTATTACTGGACAGTGCTCCAAGCATGGGCAGTACCAAGAGGAAAAGGGACATAAAGGAGACAAACAAAAATGTGCAAAAGAGAAAAAAGTCAGAAATTCTTAGCCTTTCCTCACTTCCTCAGAGGACAAATCTCATGTGGCCAGTGATACCTAATTTTTGCAATTCTTCTAAAGAGAGGAATTGAAAGCTATGAAATGAAAAAATAATCCAAATCAGCAATAATAAGCAAAATGAAATCTCAGAAGTTTCACCCTCAAAGCTGGCGATTTGGCAAAGATGATGAAAAATCAGAAGACTCGATGTTGTGGTATTTGGGTTTGTAAATAGGTCAAATCCTCCTGTAACACAATTTGGAATGATTTTTTTTAAACACATATATTTCATTGGACTTTGCTTAAGGAGGGAATAATATACACACTCAATTGTATATCTTACCTTCAGGAAAGTAAGGGGTAAGGAGATAAGAGGTAGGTATGATAGAAGGGAGGGCACACTGGGGGAGAGGGTAACCGAAGCAAATACTTTGGAAAAAGGACAGGGTAAAAGGAGAGAATAGATTAAATGTGGGCGGGATAGGACAGGGGGAAATATAATTAGTCTTTTATAATATGACTACATTGGAAATGTTTTGCATAACTACACATGTATATGCTATACTGAATTGCTTGTCTTCCCAGTGAGAGTGAGTGAGGAGGGAAAAAGGGAGACAATCTGGAACTCAACGTTTGAAAAACAAATACTAAAAATATAATATTTTTAAAAAGTAAGGAGGGAAGAAGGGAGCTAATCTGGAATTGAAAGTTTGAAAAACAAATACTAAAAAAATAATTGTTTTCCCATGCAACTGAGGAAATGAGATATAGAGGCAATGGCGTATAGAAATTCATCTTGCACTACAAGAAAGTAAGGGGGAAGAAGAGACAGGGATGATAGGAGGGGAATAATAGAGGGCAGACTGGGAGAAGGCATATTCAGAAGGCATATGCTTGCCATCTTGAGGTGGGGGGTAGAGGAGAGAAGAGGAGAAAATAAATATCAAAATCTTGAAGAAATGAATATTGGAAAATAAAAGTAAATAATTCTGGAGGAAAAAAAAAAACCAGAAAGTTGCCCTCGATTCCCATTGCTATGCACATACCAACTCCCAAAAGAGTACATCATGAAAATAAAGGTTTTGTATATGTCAAATGAGGTGTACCAGCACTTTTTCATTAAAGCAATAAATTGTAAACACAATAGAGGCCCATTGACTGGGAAAATGACATATACAATGACTACAAAGGTATAAATGGAAAGAACAAGAATAATAGAATAACTGAAGCTAAACATTATGAAATTATATGGACTATACTTGGTCCTGAAGAAGAGATGTGAGAAAACAGCTTCCTCTTTTCTTTGCAGAAGTAGGAGCCTAAGATATGGAACACTGGAGATAATAGCAGATTTTTTCTATACATTGCCTTTCCTAACCTGTTTTCTCTCATATAAATGTTCGTTATAAGACAGCTCTTTGGTGGAAAGTGGGGAAAGGCGCAGCTAGGTAGCACAGTGAATAGAGAACTGGTCCTGTAGTCAGGAGAACCTAAGTTCAAATTCAGCTTCAGACATTAAACACTTAATACTGACCTTGGGCAAGCCACTTAACCCCAATTCCCATGCCTTCCCCCTCCAAAAAAAAAAGTGGGGCTGGAAATGGTGAAAAATGCAGGTTATATAACAACAAAAAAATGTTAACTTTTTCTTTGGTGTAGGAAGTTTCTATGCCAAGAAGTCTCCATGCTGATGAAATCAGAGATTCTTCCTGAAAGAAAGCATATGTGTCCCAAACACTTATATGAAGTGCCAAAACTGCGTAACATGGAAATTATCCAGAAAACACTAAATATAATCAATCATTTGGGGATCAGCTCTCACTTTTATCAATGGCCTCTTTTAAATTAAACTAAGTAAATTTATACGTGAGTTACTCCTCCAACAACTACTAAATTTGGGCAGGCATTTGACCCAGATTTTTGTCTTTGATCTCTCTGTTCCTGATGTAAATTAAGTTCCTACCTTACTTCTCAGGTTCTAGACCAAATGTAGTCATTTCTTACGGCTCTACTTTCGATGCCCACCTTTATTTTACCACTGAGAAAGAATAAGTGGCCACAACAACCCTACCCAGGACGGAAAGTGGCTTACACCTACCATTCTCTCTGTTCCTGACTGACCCACAGGCAAAGCAATCCACCACTAAAGCCTGATTGCTGACTCCTGCCTCAGGACTGGGTTAGGGTGAATCCCATGATTCTTGTCTCTAGCTGGAACTGGCAACTGTCCCTGCAGTGACATTTTTTTCAGCCAGAATAGGGTATTACGGATTATCAGAAGAGCCTGTTGATACTATCCCCACTGCTACCACCCTCCAGGACAGTTTCAGAACCTCAAAGTAGAATCTGATGGACCTTTGGACTTGCTTAAAACACTCTAACTTTTTGGTTGCTCAATAGCTATAAACAGATGCTTAATCACACTCTATGTCATATCTACACTGGCAAAATAAACACATATTTGTTGATTAGTTTATTAATTTACAGAATGCGTATCTTCACCTTTTCCTATCCAGTCTTTGATGTACAAATTCTTACCTTCTGGGACAACTAGGTGGCAGAGGGAATAGATCACCGGCCCTGGAGTCAGGAGGATCTGAGTTCAAATCCTACCTCAGACACTTAACTAGACATGTGATCTTGAGCAAGTCACTGAACCCCAATTGCCATGCATTCCTTCCTTCAAAAAAGCAAAAAAAAATTTTTTTTACCTTCACTCTATAAATTTCCTAAGCCACCCAGATTTCTCTTTTTCTACACTTATACAAATGTTAGTAATTTATAAATTGGATTTTCTGCATAATGAGGCTGCTCTGAGCATAGAATAAACCAGTTATTGAAATGTCTCTGAATGTTAACAAATATAATTGATACCAGTTTTTATCGAGGAATTCTGGGATATATTTTTATCCCCACTATTTGAGTACAATTTCCCAATATGATCTAAAGATATCAAAAGTACAAATAAAATTGTAGACTGAGAAATTCTGCCTCTAGGACTTGGAGTCTCAGCCAGTGTCAAAAAGGTCCCAGGATGCATTCTACCTGCTGCTGTGTGTACAGAGAATCCTAATTGCTCTAAAAGCTGGAATATTTTACAATGATCATATTCCATTATGAGTCCCTATAATGTTCTCTAAATTGGCAAAAGGGAATGTTGGTGGTAGAATAGTACAAAGTGACAGATATGAGAGGAAAAAAGCATCAATAACACATTTTAAATACCAAGAAGAAAAGAAAATGGTAAACAGAGGAGTTTTGTTACTCTCTTGTTAAATAGTATACACTTCTTTGAAAGCAAAATACATGAAGATTTCAGTTTTTGGTTTTAATTTTTGTTTATTCATTTCCAGTTCTTCGTGACCTCATTTGTGGTTTTCTTGGCAAAGATACGGGTGTGTTTTTCCATTTCTTTCTTCAGCTCCTTTTACAGATAAGGAAACTGAGGCAAGCAGGGTTAAGCGACTTGCCCAGGGTCACATATACTAAGTGTCTGAGTCCAGATTTGGATGCAGGAAGATGAGTCTTCTGAATCCAGGCCTGTTCCTCTATCCTCTGTGCCACCCAGTTGCCTCCTTGTACCTCTCTCTCTCTCTCAAAGACAACTGAGAGATTGTCTCTACTTCAAACCCTTCACTTTTTATAGGTGAAGAATCAGGCCTGGAGGAGTGAAGTGACTTGTTCAGAGTCACACAGGTAGTAAGGAGCAGAGTAAGCATCTGAACCCAGCTCTTCTGAATACAAATCCAGTACCCATCCTCTCCATCCTCCTATCTCTAGGTCCCTGATGCTGAAGGGGATTACATGACATTCCCTTCACACCTTTGGACCTGATGACTGGCAAATTGTTGGCCCAGTCTCCTACCAACCAGCTGTACATACCTGGAAGTTCTCTTTTATTCGACTTGGTGGGACAGACTTAGGGATTATAGCTACATTTCTCTGTATCTGAAATCAGAACAAAACCTATGGAAAAGACCCACATAAGGAATCTGTGTGGAGTCAGTTAATTGTAGATTTTTCCTGACAAAGGCTATAATTATGCTCACTTTAATATCTCCCAACTTCCAAATTAATCATTCTAATATGTAGTTTTTATTATATCATCACAAAAGTCTGAAATTAATCAACCAGCTTCTGCCATCATGTCCCCTTCATGGGGAAGGTCCATGAGTCTCAGCTCTCTACTAATTATGAGACCACAACAAAATGACTTTTAATAATAAATTCTGTCCTCTAATACCCTTTTGTTTGTACCAAATACCATAAGGGCTTAGTTATTAAAAACTATAGGGATTAGTTTACTGGGGAATGCTACAGATGCCTCTCTTCTTAGTCTAGTTTTTAAGGAAGGGGTTAAACAAGGAAGTGTTCATGGAACTGGCAACACTACAGATTTTGTGAATTGTTGAACATTTTTATGGGCCATCATCATAGTCATTGTTTTAATCAAGCTTCTTTAATATCTTCCTCATCCCATGGGGAAATGAATG
>CM053597.1:163171168-163192583 GCA_028646575.1 Pseudocheirus occidentalis | reverse complement strand
CTTTCTCTTGGTTCCTCACACACAACACTGCATCTCTTGTCTTCTTCCCCTTGCACTGGCCATCCCCTAAACCTGAAATGCATTTCTCTTCACCTCTACCTCATAGAACACCTTTCTTCCGTAGGTATAACTCAAGTACGAACTTCTATGTGAAGTGCTTCCTGATCCCCTTTACTATTAAGTCCCTCCCTCCCAAATTACCATGTACTTGGCTACTTTGTCTTTATTCTCTTTATATTATATATGTGCATGATATAATGTCAATAAATACAAAGGAGTTTTTGCAAAATGTATGTAACATAAACAGCAGATACGCTGTCTCCTCAGGAAATGGAAGTGAACCAGTAGTTTCTTGGAGGTATTTCAAGAATAGCAGAGAATGCAGGTGAATTCACTTCTGTCCACTAGAAAGAATCATTGAAGTCCACAGGATTCTTCAGGAATCACTTTCTTAATGACCACCTTTCAGACTTTTCTGCTTTTTGCAATTTTCTCCAATATTCCATTCACCAACACCAAAGTGTTTACAACAGATTAAACCAATTGCCTCTTTACCTGAAAGTTCTCCTTGATCCGCTTTTCACTGAAGCTCTTTGCCAAGACTACCACTCCTCTCTGAATCTGGTATCTGAGAGCAACCTGGGCTGGGGTCCGATTGTGCTTCTTGGCAATGGCTCCCAGGACTGGGTCTTCTAGGAGAACAGGAGACTTTTTATCTATCCTGCAAAGAAGGAAGTCTGTGGTCAGGAAAATGGGGTAGAATTCAATGCCATGTAGATAGAGATCATCCTTTAGTTTTAACATTTTTCTTACCATTTCCATAGATTTGAACCTCATAATAACACTAGGTGATCAGGGTAAAAATTATTATCTTCTCTTTACAGATAATGAAATAAGGCTTAGAAAGGTTACATTATTTCTTAAAGATCATGCAACTACTAAAATTCCACACTTCAAATGGGAGTCAAATCCAGTCAATTATAACTCCATAATCAATGCTATTACCACTACTCAATGTTGAATAACTTGTAAGCAAACAAAAATTTTGGCACTCAGCTTCAGGTATGATTAAGGAATCCATTCCAAACCCCTTTCTCACCATGGAGCCTCTCTGTGGGATCCCAAGGCACTGTATGCTACCAATATGATATCCTTTGACTTGCAGAACTCCAACAATTTGCTCTGGTTCAGATAAGGATGGCATTCCACCTACAGTCCAATGAATACTGGAGTTTTAGCTTATAAAAATAAGATCTATGAGGCTAAAAGAACAATATTGCGCATTTTAATATAAGGGATTTGAGAATTACTTACTTGTACCCCAAATCACAGCATGTTAGCACACTATAGGACCACTTTAGGCCCTTTTCACATAGAGACGTAAGTGCTGAAAGGGGCAGAAAAAGTAGTTTTGAATTAAGGTAAAGACTAAAATCAACTAATAAAGGATATAAGGGTCAGATCCTGCCACAGATGAAGAGTTTGATGCAAGAAAGAAGCCAGAATAGAACTTTTATTTAATAAAAAGTGTTTAAATGTGATGGAAGAAACAGAGCTTTCAGGTATTAATTCCCTGAGTAGCTGTGAATAGAAAACCAACTGTGTAATAAAAATAGACTTAAATGACCTTATGGATGAAACCTTGCGTATCTGAAATTTTTGCAGTTTATAGGATCAAAGAAATAAGTTTAATTTATTAAAAACAAAAAAGTAGGATTAGGAAGAAAGTAGTTTCAAGAACAAAAAAAAAACAGGGGTAGGACCATGATGAAGGTAAGAATTGCAGGCTGCTATGGCTCCTCCATTCATTTGTCAGGAAGGGGGAAGGGTAGGAAATAAACTGCACTAGGAAAAGAATTGTTTTACCTGGTTGCAGACTGGTTTATATTTAAGGCCAGTTTTATTCAGGATCATCTCCAATTGCCTGCGGTTGAAGTTGGACACTCCAATGGACTTCACGAGGCCTGCATCCTTACATTTCTCCATGGCCTGAGTAGAGAGGGCTTGTGAATCACTATGAACCTTGGAGGACATGCTGAGTAGAACCCTTCGCCATTCATCACCTCCCCTTGATCTTTTAACTTCCTCTCCTCTGATTTTAAAAAAGAACCTCAGTAGAGACCACGTCACAGAATCCAAAACTGAAAGAGCCTTTAAGTACAGTTTAGTGCAATCTCTGAGGTGTTTGTTTGTTTGTTTGTTTTTGGGTGGTTTTTTTTTTTTTTTTGCTTTTTTGGTCAAGGAAACCAAGATCTAGAAAAGTTATTGCCAAAGGCCATACGGGTCATAAGGAACCAAACCATTATCTGAGTTCAGGTCTACTAAAATTTTTTACTACACTGTTTCAGAAGACAGCTCTTCACCAGGCATATTTCTAGTTTTCAAAGAAATATATTGAGGGAACTTCATCTACATGACACTGACTCCCACATACCTTTTCCATTAAATTATGAAAACCTGGAAGTTAAGTGATTATTTCAGTAAATGAAATTTAAAATCATAGGAGCCAAAGGCAAGAAGCTCAGAAATATCAAATTGCCCTTTCGTTCTTTGAAATGGGTGACAAGATCTATACTGCCAAGAACGAAAATCAGCAACGGACACCAGAAAAACAAAATCCCCCAGCTTCTGTCTGTCTCTTGTCTTTACTTTTTGTTCTTTTCTAGCACACCAATTACTCTCTCCCTCGACATTCCCATTCAATGTGTACTGGGCTCCTTCCCTTTAATCTAAATCTGACAAGATGTCAAAAGTTCTTGAAGTTTAGAAGTCCTAAGAGTGTGAATCTTCTCTTGGCCTACCCATTCTATAAACCACCTCAGGGGACCCAAGATCCCATTGTTAGCAACCCAGGCTCCTTCAACAATATTATAAAGTACATACTTTCTGGGATTTCCTGATTGGCTGTCAATAGTCATTTAATCCACATTTATATGCTTTTTATATTAATATAGAATAATAGAGTAATTTACTAGGGTCCAGAGACTTCACTACCTTTTAGTCCAGCTGACCACATTTGAGAAGACTCAGTCAACATCCCCAAATCAGTGTCAGAGCTAAAATTAGAGATCTAGGTTTCTAGCCTGGTACATATTCCATTTAACAAGCTGCCTTGCATCTCTTCATTTGATAAATTTCGCTTCCCACTACCTGAGGATCTTCCTCTCCAGGCACAATCACTTTTAGGCAGTTCTAAAATCACTTTTAGAACCACAGAATGTTTTTTGTTGTCTGCTTCCACAAGTCACCTACCTCCCAAATGTCACACAAATCCACAGAGTCAAAGATGACTTTACGATTTTTGTCCAATGGAAACTTCTCTTTCCCTGGCTGTAATCAGAGAAAAGAAACTTGTCTTTTTGAGACACTCAACCAAGTAAATGACTCTATTCAACTCAGCTTACTATGTGTGTTGCATAAGGCACTGGGCCAGATGCCACAAATAAAATATGAAATGGTAATATAGTTCTTGCCTAGTAGGAGCTGACCTTCTACTAGCAGCAATCAAGTTTATATATAATTATAACAAAAGTCCAGAGGACCAGAGATGTAGAACTTGAAAAAATCTTAGAGGCCATTGAATTGAAGGCTCTCATTTTCTTGTATATTTAAAACTTCATTTATAATTTGTTACACAAAATGTTTCTCAACAAACACTGAATTAAGCCCAATACAGAAGCAAATTTCTTGAATCAATTAAGCAAAACTGCCTTATTTAATTATATGTATCTGACTGAGAGCATGTGACCCTTTTTTGCTTGATGGTCTACTGATAGCTAAAAAAAATGCATCCTTTAATTTGAATAGTCTAGAATTTTTCAACAACTGTAGTCATGTATGCCTGTTCTCTCACTCCCTCTTATTAGTCACTTATGATATCTAAGGCCCTGAGCTAGGCTGTGAGTTTACAAAAAAGGAAACAATTCTCTACTGGATACTTTTAGTAATTCCTGTTTTGCTACCCGTAGACCAGAACCAAACCATTAAATCTTCAATTCATTTTTATTTATTTTCTGGTTAATCAGCCTTCCATAGTTGAAGCTTGTTTTGCTTGAAGATATTCTCCCTCTACCCCAACACATTCTTGTCCTTCTTTAGTCCAGTCAAGTCCCTTGTTCATTTTATACTTTTTTCTTGTACATCCTTTTCCCAGCATAGATAACAGTATGGTTCATGTATCCCTTCAACCCCCAACCCTCTCTTTCTATCAGGTATCTCCTTTAAACACCCATACTCACAGTTTCACTTGACTCTTCACTAACCAAAAACAAAGTGGAGTTCCCCTTTCAATATGTAAGCACTGGACGGTCTACCAGACTCTTAAGGCTACTTAGACTTGTTGACATCTCACAAACTTCTTTTGTCCTTTGCATTTTGTTTTGAAGTCAATTGGGGTTAAATAAATTACCCGGAGTTGTATACCTAGTATGTTTATGACGCCAGATTTGAGCTCTGGTTCAAATTTGATCTCAGATCATCCTTACTCCAGGGCCAGTGCTCTATCCACTGTGCCACCTGACTGCTTCTGTCCCTTGCATTTCAAAGACTGTTAAAGAAGATATCCTCTAGAAGTAGAGGTAGGCAGTCCAGCTCCCATGTACCTACTCTGGCAGAACTAAACTTCATGTCACACTTAATAAATGATCAAGGAAATAATGAGAAACAATAATAAGTAAAATCTTCCACCCTAGAATTGCACAAAAAATCATCCTGCAAGAGACAAGAAAAGCATCCCCTTTGCTCTTCCCAAGCAAATCTTCCCAGAGAGATGTGGCATCTGTAGTCGGCAATGCACTGGGTCTAGGTTGTGCAAGAATGGAGGACTTATCTGAGAAAGCCCTAGGGTTCAGTCCATGAAAATGCAGGGGAGGAACAGCTGGAAAAACTGCTGACCTGCTACTGAGCTTAGGTCAGAACCGCAAATGCCAAAGCCAAGGGGATCTGAAGACTCTCTTCTGAGATGCCATAGATGGCCCTGAAAATCTAGCTCTTTGAATATCAAAGAACATGGGAAGTCAAATTCTGGAAGATAGAGATCAGTGCAAGAACCCAAGGAACCCAGGTCAAAGCCAAGGCCAAGCAGAGCAAAGCACCTCACCCAAAAGTCCAGCAAGGGCCCTTGCATGGCCCTGGAATAAAGTCCCATTTAAGAAACTGAATCCAGACATGAGTAAATTAAACATCCAAAATAATAATTTTTAAAAATATTGCAAATCGAACTAAAAAAATTGACAGATTTAACAGTATAACAGATTAAGAATACAACATACTGATGCAAATATATTCAGTGCCCTACCATTCCACAAAAGGAAGACCCCCACAGGCAGCTAGGTGGCCCAATAAATAGAGCACTGGCACTGGAAGCGGGAGGACCTGACTTCTAATCCAGACTCAGACTCTTGATACACTTATTAGCTGAGTGACCTTGGGCAAGTCATTTAACCCAAATTGCCTTGTCTTCCCCCTTGCAAGAAAATAAAACAAAAACATAAAGAATTTTTTTTAAAATTTAAAAAGACCCCAGTTACAGGGATAGATACTCACTATTTAACAAAAACTGCTAGGAAAATTGGATAGTTGTATGGAAGAAATTAGATTTAGATCAATACCTTATAACTTAGGCAAAGATAAGCTCCAAATGTGTATGTAGTCTAAATGTAAAAGACAACATTATAAAAGAGTTAAACAATCTTGCTCCGTTTCTAACATAGGCAGGTTTACTCCTCCTGAGGCAACATGGGGGGCTCACAGATCTGTACTGGCCTTGGTGGGAAGGATAGATAGTAAATAGCTCTATTGTAGCTCAAAACTCTCTAACTCAAGCAATCCAACAGCCTTAGTATCCCCAGGAGCAGGTGTGGGGAAAAAATAAGCAACACCAATATTATGTGACATCTTGATGGGCTAAAAATGTTGAAATCCCCAAACCTCCTGGAGGTCTAACATTAGAAAGTCCCTCTCCTCTGTGCAATGAGAGTAGGAGCCTATGGATGGGCTTATGCCACTGTTGTGGCTTATTCCTCTTCATGGGGTGCTGGGGTTCCTTTGTTTGTAACATTCAATTGTAATTTCAGTCTCAAAAATCACATTTGTGTTTGGTACCTATGTTTGTAATATCAGTTTGTGAAATCAAGTTATAAAGTCACACTTCCTCCAGCCATAAAGCATTAACTCTGCCTCTTCCCTAGGCCAGCACTGTGCATAGCTACATTTAATGAACTGTTTATCCCTTCTTGGTACAATAACAAGCTATACCTATGAATCTTTCACAAAAGCATTTATAAACAATTCCTTTAGTTTGGAGAAATGTATAGTTCCCTTATTCTAGTAGCCAGCTGCAACTATGAATCCTTCAGTGCACTATCAGTAAGCTAACTCCTCTCCAATTAGGCACATCCTGAGTCCCCAATTAGCCTAGCTTCCCAACATCCATCTTGTCAAACGGGACATTGATGGGTGACAGACTGGACACCTCTCAGGGGGGGCTGACCACAAAATTACCCAGTGACGTTTCAAGCCTGAAAACATACCTCCTAGTAGCCCCCCCTGAGTTTTTTCCCAGTGAAGTATGGCTAATATGCCTGTGCAGAAGATATGAAAAGTGCATGAACCTTTCAGAACTGACCACTCCTTAATTCCTCCCTAATCTCACCCTAACTTACCTAGTTAGCATAATTGATACCTGATTTATGGTTTTATCACTTTATAATTCATATCCATATCTTCTGCAGTTTGCAGGCTCCCTAGGACCCCTGCCTGCCCACTGCAAAGCATTACAATAAACTTTTACAGACCTGACTTACAAGATTGCTTGAGTCCAGGAATCCTTTTCAGACTAAAAGATCCCTCTAAGGATTTCTTAGAAATCCCTGAAAAAGCTTTCACCCTCTTCACTCTCTTTAGAAAAGAGTTAATGAAGTTTTTTTCTAAAAGAAATACTTTCACAACTGTCAAACACTAATTATAAAACTTTGTTACACTTGTCCCCTCCCCTAGAAATTCTTTTTTTATTCTGACAGTATATCCTACCACTTGCATTCCAAATGCTCCGCCTTTCCCCTTTAACTAATACCCCAGGATTTTTCTGTGAAATGATTTTTTTTAATATCCTAAATTGCTACACAATACTGCTGATGGGCTGTGCACTCTAAGCAGCCTGAAGGTCATAATAACCAAACCAATACTAAAACACAGGAATATGAATTTGCTATCAGAAAGAGCAGATCCCTTAGCAATCTAATAAAGCTCTAAATCTTTTTCCTACTCTCTTTCATCTACAACCTGCTGACAAGTATACCTCTCCCAAGAAGTCAAGAAAATTCTCCAACATAGGAACCATAGCCATTTGCCAACATGACCAGCCCCATCTCTTAAGGCCAAATCAGGGTATCCTTGGAAAGGATTATTTGTAGGCATCTACTTTAAATATTAGGACACTGACACACAATACTATGAACATTTATCTGCAGTCCTCTAGACAAAGCTTGAATAAGGACAAAACATTCCTTCACTACTTATAAAAGCAGGGCTGAAAAATACTAAGGCAGAAAAGAAAGAAATGTGGAAACAAAACAAAAGGCTTTGAATACCTAGAGCAGGGTCTAGCACTTACTTTAAAAGAGACAGGAAAATGGATAATATAAAGGTCAAGGTAATCAAACTGGAGGCTCTTCAGGGTCTCTTCCAGGGCAGGCCTGACCAGTTCTGGATGGTGGCATGTACTCCAAAGCTAAAGGAATTGAAGAAATATTCAAAGTAACATTGAGTATTCTTTACCAAAGCAATTCTAAGAAAGACATAAATTGTGGCAATACCAGGACAGCAGACTTAGTTCTCAGAATGGCCAATTTACAGATAAACTGAGAAAGTAACTGAAGTTCAACTTTGTCACTTAAATCTCTCTCTGCCTGCTGCTTTGTTTGTAAAATGAGCAATAATGAATAAATTCTATCTAGCTCCAAGAGTTCTTCTGAGATTCAAAACAGGGGTCACATGCCTTGTAAACTGCAAAGGGACCTCTTGGGAACTAGAGAAGTTTACCAACTAGAGAGAGGGTCCTGAACTGTCTGTTGAAGGAGGTTCTGAGTGAATGTACACACAGTATGGAAACATCTCTGCATCAGGGGGTTTCAAAGATGTGCTAAACAAGCCTGCAGGTAGAAAGGTAAAAAGAATAAGAAATAGTCATGGAGTGAGTTGTTTTCCCTGGACCAGAACTACCTGACCTAGTGAACAATGAGGTATCCTCCCAACTCAGGTCAATGCCAGAATTTTGAATATTCATGAAACTGAATTTTGATAACCTAGAGAGATTCCTATATTATTGATATTCCTATGCAAGGAATCTCAAGCTACAGAATCAAATGTCAAAAGAGATGATAGGGTAGTAGGCATTAAATACAACCCCTTCACATTCCTTTATCAGTTGGGTTAAGTGCCTGTTTTTCCCTACATTGTTTCCTAACACAAAGATGATTTAGTAGCATGCAATAGACAACAGGATAGATTTGCAACTTCCTGTGCCTTTAGTTTGAGAGGAGGTTGCTAAGTAGTATTGCTATTCCTTTCATCCCTTATTATTTACTTTACATTCTGTTTCACTTTGGAAGACATTAACACAATTTAAGTAATTGGGACAAGGGCTTTGGATTGTTCTATTACAAACCCTTGCCTCCAACAAATTAGTGTAATGAAACATCTTCTGCAAGTTTCAAAGCTAAAGTGCTATAAACCAACTGCCATCAGAGACCAAAGGAAAAGAATATGAATGAGCTAGAAAAAATTGGAAAAATGCATTTTAATCCTTTTCTTTTGTAAATCCAGTTAAATATGGATGACATAACAAGGATATGAGAAAACCTTTAAATTAAGCCTATAAGAGTTTTTAATTGCTGTATTTCTACCAAATTTAAGTACAAATTGCTGCCATTCAGAAGCAGGTAAGCTCCTGTAACTTTCCCTAAAAAGAAGTGACAGGCTACTTTTTGTCTTGTCCTTAAGGCACTGTTCTGTTTTCCCAATGATAAGATTTTAAAGAATAACCAACAATCAACCAGATATTTATGGTTTGTATCCTTTGAATTAAATCTGGAATTTAACTTCCTATTAGACAATTTTCTTTCTAATTTGCAATATATATATATATATATATATATATATATATATATATATATGTTTGTCAAACACTAAATTCCACAATAAGAATACAAATTTCCTCCAAATTCACTCCACTCATGATCCATTAATTAAACAAAAATCCACTGAGTGATCATCCCCTACATTCTTCTCACAGTTTAGCCAAGGAACTTACCTCCTTGACTGAAAGTAGGAATAATTCAGATTTTTAGTCTTTAAGACTAAATTGAAACTGCTAGTGCTGTTATGAAATGATGAGTTCAAAATGCTGTGTGCACTGAATGCCTGAAAAATTACACTTGGCCTGTTGTAAGAAGAGGAATAATCTCCCTGCTGCTCATTGAGAGAATATGATCACTGTACCTCCATAATTTTTGCTGCAGGTGCTCATTTCTCTCATTGTCCCTGAGGTGATTCCTTAATTTTTTATTTGAGAAAATTAAATGTCTAGCTATTTTAACCTGCCTTATAAGAGTGTAAGCTCCTGAACAGCAAAGACACTGTCTGTTCTTTAATGAATATCTCTGCCCAAGTGTGCATCTTGCTTATTAACTGAGTGGCCACTCTGTTTTTGAAATTAAATGACTAGGAGTTAAATCTTGTTGTTTCTCATCAACACTAGCTAGTCTTACTCTTTTCCTTTATACAGCAAGATTCATTTTTGTTGTTTAGATTGCCTTAGTTGGGAGGATTCCTCTTTGTTCCACACAGGATATTGTTTTATAGTTCATCACATTTTTGTACCATGAAAAAAAATCCCACAAAATACAGTCACTGATTTCTTCCCAACAATACCTTTCCTGTGTAGAATATGTCCTCTCTGGTCACTGTCCCATCTGCAATCTTCGCTCGGATTGCCTGTCCAACTTCTTTTTCATTTTCATATAGGAAAGCCCCATCAATATGGCGGAAGCCCACTTCAATGGCCACCTTTGTGGCCATCTCACTTTCATTTCTGGAAACCTAAAGATTCAAAGGGAGATAATTTCAACCTGTATAAAGACACTTTAACCCAATGGACACCCTTCCCTAAACATGGTACTTTAACTCTTGTTTCTCCTTCCCTCTTCTATCTCTCCAGGTCCCCTTTCTCCCTTGTTTGTCTTTTTCTTGGTCAAGTACTACTCAACTTCTTCCATGCACAGCTGCATTTGGTCATTTGTTTTCTTTAGCTACTGATGCTTATTTATTTTTCTATTTGGCCATTCTCAAAAGTATGGGGCTATTAGGCAATAGAGAGAATTAAACATTTTGCAAGATACACAGTTGCCCAGGTCATCTGAGTTCTTTGGCTTAGACTTTAGTCTATAGACTTCAGTTTTAGGTTCTGTTGCTATGTTTCATGCTTTCCCTCCTCCCACAGCCCATAGTTTAATAGAATATTTTGTTTTAAATATATTGAGTATCAGGCTTCTGCAAGACAACCAAATACTGTGCCAGAAAACTGAACAATACTAATTCACAATGCAAAGTCAGTAAGGCCTAATGGAGAAGGCGAAAAGCTTTCAATAATGAAAAGTTTGGGAGACGGTTTTTAGTGAATTAGGGGAGAAAAATGAAAAGACATAAATTGAAGAATATGTTATGGGAATCTGAAGATCTTCCCTGCCTCTAGGCCCTTTGATAGGCTGAAGTAGTTTGAGAACCTTCTATGATTTGAAAGTATACTCTGCCCCCTAATAGGCTGAATGTAGTCACATGGAGCCGGTGGCAGGAAGCTTGTTCTTCAGGAATACCCATGCCTTGTTGCTTTGTGATTGGGCAGTGAGTCAAGAGGGCTGTGACATTCTCTGATCCAGGAGAATACTTTATATACCCTGATGTGAGATTTTGCTTTGGGGCTCACTTTGGAAAGAGTTGTGTGATTTGGTCAGACAAGACTCTGGGAAGCTGTTGAGCCCCCTGGCTTTGAAAACCCAGATGTTGGTACTTCCCTTTCTGGTAACTGACGAGGTATGGAAGTAATGGTCAAACAGCTGGAAGCCCCTCTGCTGATCTGTTTCTTTGTCTGCTTGTAACTTGTGTTTGTATTCTCTGAAGTTCAGAAGAGTGCTGACTTTTTCCCCTGAACAGGTAAATGATATATGTATGATTGATTAAAGTAAGATTGTTAACCCATTTTGAGCTGCTTTCCTTTAGAAAAGCAGATCTAAGAACTTGTGCTAGCAGCCACCCTGGGTATGCTAGAGTGATTGCTGATATAGGGTATCACCACCAATTGTGGATTGAAAGAAAGAAAGAAAGAAAGAAAGAAAGAAAGAAAGAAAGAAAGAAAGAAAGAAAGAAAGAAAGAAAATTAATTTGAGGTCCACTATCTATCCATGACCACATATTTAAAGTAAAACTCTAGAATCACAAAAAGGGGCAAGACAAGTGAGTTTAGAATTACTGTTAGGGAGACTATACCTATGAACTCAGCTGTAATGTTGATAAGGATAAGAGAGCAAAACCATAGAGTTCATAAAAAATGGTAGTGAGATTCTGCCAACAACCACTTTAGGTGCAGATAATAAAATACCAATAAATAATAAAAGAACTGGAATCATCCAACCAATAAATAGGCTAAATAATGATGTTGCAGCATAACTGGCTACTTACTCAGCTCAATGGAACTTATTTTCCAATTGTATATAATAATGTTTTGAATTTTTTGCATATATATGTAATTTTTAACTGTTGTTAGACTTTGCCTGATTTGAAGTAGCTTATAAAGTGGTGCTTTGAATTGTGAAAAATATATTTTATATACACTGTATTTATGTATGGTTGTGAGAGTTGGAATATAAGGAAAGCTGAGTGCCACAGAATTGATATTTTCAAATTGTGGTGCTAGAGAAGACTATTGAGAGTCTCTTAGACAACAAGGAGAGAGATGACATCAGTCAATACTTAAAGAAATTAATTCAGGATATTCTCTGGATGTTCAAATACTGAAGTGGAAGCTGAAATACTCTGTCCCGTCATGAGAAGATGGAATACAATGGAAAAGACCCAATGTTGGCAAAGAATAAGCAAAAGGAAATAAGCAAAAGGAAAAGGGGACAGCAAAGGATGAGATGGATAGATAGTGTCAGGAAACAATGAACATGAACTTGTACAGACAGAGTGATAGTGAAGGTCCTGTTGTGCTGTGGGGTCTCAAGGAATCAGGCACAACTCAACAGCAACAATTATATGTAACATTACAGTGAATGTTATATATCCCAAAATGATTTCCAGGAAATAAAATTATGGGTTACAGGGAATATCACACCAGTTTCAGCAGCTTTTCACCCAGATTATAGGGACTAGTGCTCTATTTTTAAGGGAGAATTGAAAGAAGAAGAAAAAAGATTGTGGCAGAAAAGGACATTAACCTCCCTCCTTCTCCTTAAGGATTAGTCTTCAACTAACTTCCATCAAAGCAGGGCATACATGGAATAACTAAGAATGGAATAAAAGGCTTCTCTTTCTTCTCTCTGTCTGCTCAAACGGAAAATCATTAACTAAGGCTGACGACAAATGACAACTTTGGAATCCACAGTGAAGAAAAAGGCCCAAAGAAAGACAATGGAGCTTGTAAAAGAAAAGTACTCAACTTGATCAGATCCCTCAGAGGAGAGGAGAACAAGAACTCAACCCATAAGGCCTCAGAAACAAAAATGAAATAAACAAAAACTAAAATTAAAAAAATCTTTTATGAATGCAGAGATCAAAAAGGCACAAATCGGAACAAAATAATGCAAAAACTTGTATAATCAAAACCACAAAAAAACCCAAAAGTTTGCCGTTAAGAAAACTTCTAATTTCTTAAAAAATGAGAAGAGATTTTTTTTTAAAAAAGGAATTATAAAAGAAGTCAGAATTATGGAGAAGAGTACTGGGAAAAGGAGCAATACTTTAACAGAAGAGGTATAAAACTTTAGTAACAAACTCACTGAAAATCAGAATGGACAAAACAGAAATGAATGATTCCAGGAGACAGCACAATTCATAAAGCAAGGGCAAAAGAAATGGCAAAATGAGAAAATAATGTGAATGGGATGAATTCATCCATAAAATGGAAGTTGGGATGGATTTGGAAAACAAAATCCAACAATCTATTGTTTATAAGAAACATACTTATTATCATGTCCTGAAAGCTTATTCCATCTCTCCTCTCCCCACTTGGTTATTACTCTCTGTATCAAACTTCTCATAATTCTTTGTGGTATAACTCTCTAATGCAATGATCATATCACATATATTTGTGGTTTTCTGTATTTGTTTCTTGTTTCTCTTTTAGGTTATGGGTTTCTTGAAATTAGGGGCAGTGTCTTAGCTAACAGACCAGAAAGTATCAACGTGATCCCATTTTTTATTCCCTGGCTTGAAGGTTCCCAAATACCATGTTCTTTTTCTTGTCAGGGTGGCTCTGCTTAGGTTTCTACCCTTCCCCAGCTACTCAATCAACAAGCCCAAACCTTCACCCTGTGTAACTTTATGGATATATTTATATATATTGATATATACATATCAACCATCATAAAATTTTATGTAGCTACTTGCACCCTACAACAACTCCATCTCCCACCCTCCACTTTTTGAAAAGTTCCATTTCACCTCAGAAAAGGGAAGAGGCAGACAAAGCAAATCTGACAGTGAGACAGTGACACCTAGGGAGAGAATGGGTTCAGAGCTATGGTTGTTGGTCTCTCCTCAGCCTGGCTATTTCCCCACAAACCCTAAACTACTTCAAGAGCCCTGCCATGCTGAAGGAAGGGTGTTATCCTAATTCCCTTCACATACCACCCAGTATGCTGTTAGAGACTCTTTGGGGTAGAAATACACAATTACATATCAAATACAGGATAGTGAATTTCTGTATAAACCTGACACTGTGGTAAATATATCTCACTTCTCCAATTTAGCCACCACTGGCTGAGCACAGAGACGTTTGGTGTTGTAGTTCTTCCCATGCCAGGAAAAGAAAGGTAACCTAAGCAGACTTCATGCCTTCTTTCTGGAGACCACCATGTGGAAGCAGAGAGGGAAGGTCTGGAGGAAGCCTCTTTCTCATGATTGACTCCCATCTGGACTCAGATGTTAAGCAAAATGCACTCTGCCCACTCTGCATTATTAACTTTCTGCCTCTTTCCCCTTTATTAGCTGCAATATTCATAGGGCAGCACAAATATTCCCCAAGAACAGCTTTGTGTGATGTGCACTTTTCTCCCCAATATTCAGACAACTTCAATATCCAGATATCGTCATGCTGGCCCTTCATTTCCTGAAGCTGAATTTGGAATAAAGTAGATTCACTTCTCCTCAACCCCAGGAAGTCAGGAGACTCCATCTGCCCATCTTCAAACATCCATGTCTCCCTGAGGTGTACAGATTCAATAAAGTTCATAGAGTACAAGCAGTTATTCTTATAAGGCTCTTGTGTGGTAAAGATTTGCTCCGAAGATGGTGAACATTCATGATAATTTTGTGCCTGGAAGTGTAATTAGAAAATGGTTTGTGCTCATGTGCCTATACTCTTAGAGCAAAAAGTTCCTTGCCTTGCCTTGGGCAGGGTACCCCTCTTTAGTGTAGTTCCCATTTTGTCCTCAAGCTGCCAAGGAATACTGGGCAACATGTAGGACCAAGTCAACCACAAATGAAAAGTAATACTAAAATATAATGTAATTAAATTAAAATTAAATTATGTAATAGTTATATTTATATGATTTATAAACATAATTAAAATGTCGAAAAATAATATTAAATCTGGCAAATATTCTTTTACAGAATATTTTTAAACACTACAAAGCACAGGTAAGGAAAGGAGCAGGACCTGTTTTTCTCTTAGCTCTCTGGCTCCAGGCTCCAGCATGCATAAAAATACACAGCCCCACATCTCTCTGCTCATCCATTTAAAAATCATCTGTCAGGGTCTCAAAGAAGGGAAAAGCAGATATAGAAGACACTGTCCACCATAGATGCTCATCTCCTCTCCTAATAGGCTCCTAAAAACTTTTTCAAACTCTGGGCTTAGTGAAAAACCTTCCTCCCTCCCATCTGAGGGCTGATCTCACCTTAGCTTTCTTTTCCCAGCCTGAAAAGAACTACAACTCCCAGGGTCTATGTGGCCAGGTGGTGGCTGGATGAGAGAAGTGATATACATTTGCCACAGTGTCAGGTTTATGCAGAAATTCACGATCCTGCATTTGATACATATTTGTGTATCTCTACCCCAAAGAGTCTCTAACACCATACTGGGTGGCATGGGAAGGGAATTAGGATAATGCATTTCATCTCCCCTCCCAGCATTCCGCTCACCCTCACCCAGAAACCCCAGTCCTCTCTATACTTACACTTGTAGGTGTGTATGTACCAAGTCCCAGCACTGGGATAGTGTTCCCATCATTCATTGTCACCCTATGAGATTTGGAAAGAGCCATTTCTTTTCACCTCTCAGGTCTGGCCAATTCCGTGCAAAGTCTGAAAACTCCCACACGGTGATAAAGACTAATTGACCAAACCCTTGGCTATTTCTATTTATACTTTACGATCCAAAGAAACTCAGAAGGAGGGGCATGAAAACCCTTGCAGAGGGTGGGGTGGAGAGAACAGCAAGTCACAAATCAGCTCTTTAGAGCTTCCCTAGAAAAGTAACTGCATTGAAATGTTTAAGCAAATAAAGTCTTCGTTTGACTTAAATTTGACTGTTATTCCCTCTTTTTGATAGCTATTCCTAAAGAATGGGGAGGGGGCAGAGCTAGACGACCGAGAAGGGAGGGGGCAGGGCAAAAGAAAGAAAGAGGGGACGGAGAGGAAAAGATCACGAAAAGGGAGGAAAGTGATCAGAAGGAGAGAGAGAGAGAGGAAAGCTAAGTGGGTGAGTGATAGGGTAGTCTTTTTGTCCCTTTCAACTGAAAGGCTATATATACACACTGAGTTTGAAAGGAAGCAATGCCCTGACAGGAAACTGAAACTGCCCCGGGTAGACAAGGAGTCCGCCGGGCTAGTGTACTGACGGCTCCATCTGCCTTGCTTGCCAGACTCTCCTTGTTGTTAGATATTGGGTAAAAGAAACTGATTTTTTTTTTCTGTTATTTGTGCTTTCAAATACGTTTATCTATTATTCTAGTCATAGTAATATCATTGAATTTTTTTTTAATTTCCCTTTTATGCTTTTGAGGTTTGAGCTGAATCCAGCTCAGTGTTTCTTAATATTTTTGGAAATTTTTCTTTCTCTTTATATTGTTTGGTGTATGCTTTTTAAACACTTCCACTGGCTTTACAGCTTGATTTTTTTTAAATCTAGTTTCTAATTTGTTGTTTTTTTACGTTGATTTTGTTTCTCAGGAGCATTTACCTTTATTGGGTTGATGCACAGGATTTATATCACAAATGATATTTTATACAAAGTCTGCCTTTCAGCTGCTACTAAAACGCCACAAATAATGTTATGCTGAGATGATGTATATTATGCACTGGAATATGCATATTCCAATCATACTGGTTTGGGTGCTGTTTGTTGTTGAGTGATTTCATCCGTATCTCTCTGTGGCCCCATTTGGGATTTTCTTGGCCAAGATACAGGAGCAGTTGACTAGCAGAGCCCAAGCCATGTTCTGGTTTGCCAAGAAGAATGGATATTGATGGGGTTGTCCAGAGAGTTGAGCTAGAGGCTAAATGCAGTGAAATGGCTCTATCCACAAGGCCACCTAGCTGCCTTTTGGGTGCTATGTTTAATGATATAACCAGTTGTAGGCATATTCATGTAATTTCAAGATTCAGGCTCAGGCCTGCTAAGGCATCTTCTTCAACATTTATTGTTTTGCTTTTTTGTTATCTTTGTCATTCTAATATGTAGAATTTCTAATATGTAGAATTTCAAAGTTACTTTAATTTGCATTTCTCTAATTATTAAGGCTTTGTAGAATTTTTCTTATACCTATTGGTTTAAAATTGTTCCTACAGTTTGAGATCTGCTACTGCCGGGCCCCTTTCCTTCCTCCCATTTTAAGATTCTTGACCTTTTTTCTTTTGGATACATGTACCCCAAAATGTCCATAGTTTTCAAGGTGGTCTGTGAACTAGGATGGGAAAAATTGTATGTTTAATATAACTGACTTGTTTTGTAATCTTATGTATTTATGTTATGCATTTAAAAACATCATTTTGAGAAAAGGTACACAGGTTTTACCAGACTGTCCACAGGTTTTCCCACGATGACAGAAAATGTTACAAACCCCTGCTCCAGATTAATTTCATTGTTATTTTTCCTAACTTGTTAAAATAATACTTGGGTTGTTTGATTGGTATGGCATTGAATAAGTAAATAACTTTAAGTAGCATTATCAGTTTATTATATTGATTCAGACTGCCTGAACAATTAATATTTCTCCAATTGCTTAGTTCTACTTTATTTTCATAAAGATTATGTTGTAATTATATTCATCTAGTGCTGTATGTCTTGGTAGCTCAGCTAAACTCCCAAGTATTTTATACTTTCTACAAAATTATTTTAAATGGAAGTATTTATGCAAATTGAAACAACTCTGAGCTTCTACCTCACACCTATAAGATTGGCTAATGTGACAAAAAAGAAAAAAAAATGTTTGAGATGTGGGAAAATTGGAACACTAATGCATTGTTGGTGGAGTTGTGAACTGATCCAACCATTCTGGAAAACAATTTAGAACTTTGTTCAAAGGGCTATAAAACTACCCACCAATGCCACTACTAGGTCTATATCCCAAAGAGATAATTAAAAAAGGAAAAGACCTACATGTACAAAAATATAGAAGCTCTTTTTGTAGTGGTAAAGAATTGGAAATTGAGGGGATGTCCATCAAGTGGAGAATGGCTTAAAAAGTTGTGATGTGTGAATGTAAAGGAATACTGTTGTATTATAAGAAATCACAAGTAAGCGGATTTCAGAAAAACCTGGAAAGACTTAGATGAAATGATGCTGAGTGAAATGAATAGACCCAGGAGAATATCATACACAGTAACAGCAACATGGTACAATAATCAATTTTGATAGCCTTTGATACAATGATCCAAGACAATTCCAAAAGACTTGTGGTGGAAATTGCTATCCGCATCCAGAGAAAGAACTATGGAGTCTGAACACAGATTGAGGCAGGATATTTTCTCCCTTTTTTCTTTCTCTTGGTTTTTGCCTTTTGTTCTGATTCTTCTTTCACAATATGACTAATGTGGAAATATGTTTAATATGATTGTACATATACAGCTTATATCTTATTGCTTACCATTTTGGGGAGAGGGGAGGAGAGAAAGGGAGGAAGAAAAAAATATGGAACTCAAAATCTCATAGAAGTGAAAGTGGAAAGCTATCTTCACGTGTAAGTGGAAAAAATAAGACACTATTAAGTGGAGAAAAAAAGAATGTATTTTAAATGATTTCTCTTTCTTATAATTTCCAGATAGGTTTTGTTGTTAATATACAGAAAAGCTGATGGTTTATGTGATTACATTTTATATTTCATAATTTTATTGAAGTCATTGTTTCAATTAATATTTAGTTGACTCTCTAAGGTTTTCTAATGATCATCTTTAAGTAATCATCACATCATCTGCAAAAGGGCATTAATTCTGTTTCCTCTTTCAATATGCTTATTCCTTCAATTTCTTTTTCTTCTTTTATTAAGTTCCATGTCTAACACAACATCAAATAGTAACAGTGATAATGGACATTTCTGCATTGCCTCTGATCTTCATGGAAAGGCATCCAGTTTATTCTCATCAAATGTCATGCTCACTCTTGGTTTTAGATACTAATCTTTACCATACTATCAATTTTATTTCATTTATATAATTACTTTCCATATTAAGGAAAGATTTATTTATTCCTATGCTTTCTAGTGTTCTTAAAAGAAATAGTGTTGGGGCAGCTAGATGGCACAGCAAATCGAGCACCAGCTCTGGAGTCAGAAGGATTTGAGTTGAAATCTAGCCTCAGACACTTGACACACTTACTAGCTGTGTGACCTTGGGCAAGTCACTTAACCCCAATTGCCTTGCTTTCCCCTCCAGAAGCAAAAATAAATAAATAGCTAAATAAATAAATGGATGAATAAATAAATAACAGGAAATTAGGGTTTAATTTTATCACAAGTTTTTTCAGCATCTATTGATAGGATCTGGTGACTTTAAATTATTGCTGCTATTAATATGGTCTATTCTGTTCTTGGTTTTCTTAATATTCAATCATCCTTGCACTCAAGATATAAATCCAACCTGCTCCTAGTTGATAATATTTTTCATATGTTGCTGTCCTCTTTTTGCTAATATCTGATTTGAAATTATTGCATCAGTGTTAGTTTTATCATTTTCTGTCTATTTTGATTCTCCCTAGTTTAGACCTCAAGACCAAAATAATAACTTGCAGTCTCAATAACTAAATCCCTCCCCACTGCCTCAAAGGCAAACTGAGTGCTTTAAAAAAATTCTGAACTTAGACACAAAAAAAGAGTATTTCCAAACAGTGGATAAAGCTGTGGGTCTGAAGTAAGGAAGGCCTGAGTTCAAATCCAACCTCAGACACTTACAAGCTGAATGACTCAGGCAAGTCAATTAGTCTCTAAGTCTCCTCAACTATAAAATGGGGATAATAATAGCACCTACTTCCCAATGGAAAAGTGCTTTGTGCAATGCTTGGCACATAGTAGGTATTTAGTAAATGTTTGTTTCCTTCCTTCCTTTCACATAGCAGAAAACAAAAAGGATTCCATATGAAACCATGAATCTCCACAGCATACAACACTTTTTTTAAAACCCTCATGATAAATTCTGTACAATATTTTCAAAATTACCCTGTTTGTCAGTGCTTCTTTCTGAAATTCTTTTTTTTGTATGTTTTAAAGTGTTACAAAGGTGATCTCTCTTTATATTGTTGCTAACCTCTTTCCCTCCCTTGCATTGTCAATTTAAAAACAAAGAGGAAAAGAAAAAAATCTTGTAACAAATAAGTCTTCTCTAGCAAAATGAATTCCCACAGTGACCATGTCTAAAAGAGTGTCTCTCTCTCTCCCTCCCAGCTCAGTTTGCTGTCTGGCATTGGTCATCTTCTCATCAGCAGACTTGTAGAGCCCAAGATGCCTCCAGCCTAGGGCCTGCTGTCCTTACTGGTCCTATGATCCTTGTGTCATGTGAGACCACAGAACCGAAATCATTCTCTTTCCCTCAAACCTTGCCCTCTTCCTAACTTCCCTATTACTCTCAAGTGTGAAACCATCCTCCCAATTACCCACACTTGCAAACTACATGACATGCTTGACCTTCGCCTTCTCACTGCTCTTTAAAATCTGTTGCCAGGACCTGTCAATCTTGCTTTGTCAACATTCAGTATGCTCTTAACTGTATGTCCCATCCTCCCACCTAGGGCAAGCCCCCATCACCTCATGCCTGGACCATTGCAATACCTTCTGGTTTACCACCCTGCCTTGTCTCTTCCTTCTTCAATCCATTTTCTACACAATGCTCAAAATGATCTTCCTAAAATGGAGATCTGACCATATCCTTCCTCCTATCAACTCCAATAGCTCCTTGTCACTTCTAAGATCTAATATAAAATCCTCTACATGGAATTCAAAACTCTTTATAACCTGGGGCCTTCTGATTTTTTTAGTCTTCTTACACCTAACTCTACTTCCACCCTACCTACTCTTCAATCCAATGACCCTGGTCTCCTTTATTCCTTGCACACAGAATTCCATCTCCTAACTTCTTCCTAGGCATTTTCACTGACTGTCTACCTTGCCTCGAATTCTCTCTGTCCTTATATCCCCCATCCCTGGCTTCCTTGAAGTTTCAGCTAAAATCCCTCCTTCTATAAAAAGCCTCACATATTCCTTAATTTTTATACCTTTTATCTGAAATTATCTCCAACTTCCACTATATATATATGGTTTGTTCATAGTTATTGCATGTTGTTACACTGTGAGCTCCTATGGGAGAAGGGACTAGTTTTGGAGCTTGGGTTTTTTGGTTTCAGGTTTTTGCCTTCCTTTGTATTTTCAGCTCTCAGCACAGTGCCTGCCTGGCATGTGGAAGGAGCTTAATGATGCCTGTGGACTGAGTGACTGACCCCAGTCATACTCACTTCACTCCCAGGTCAACTCACACTCTGGATCACTCCACCTCTTGACTTTGCCAATCACAAACTCCTTCCTCATGCATCTTCCCTCATGAGCCTCCCTAGAAAGAATTGTCATTTTGTAGAAAGAATTGTCATTTTGTGAGAGGCCCTACCCAAGTTTACTCCCTGCTTAACTGGCTGCCCTCCTCCCCAATTTTCATCTCT
>CM053597.1:163141282-163170668 GCA_028646575.1 Pseudocheirus occidentalis | reverse complement strand
GATTCTTTCGATTCCTCCCTTGTCACCCACCCCTGCTGGAAGGACAACCAATTCAATACAGGCTGTGGATGTGTGATTATACAGGACATCTTCATAGTGGACATATTGCAACAGTGATCATATGTCCCTCCTTCCTATCCCTCCCTCCTTGTTCTGTTCTCTACCCTGTCCCCTCTCATCCCCATGCCCCTTACTTTCCTGTGTGGCATGATGCCCAGTTTAGCGTTTACGCCATTTCTTTCCTAAGCCAAATTCAATGAGAGTAATTGAAAATAAAGTTGTAACAGTTATCCCTTGCCTCTTCTATATGGAATAATTAACCCCATTTTGTCTCTCCCTGTCTCTTCTCATTCTAGTCCTCTCCCACCTCAGAATTTCACCTTTTAAAGTATCATCCCTTCATATTCAATTCATCCTATACCTTCTATATACACATATACACTCATGCTCAGATATGTATTCATACACTTATATAGTCTCCTATTTAGACATATGTGTAAGTACACACACACACACGCACACATTTGTAGTCCCCTCCCCTATCCTCATACTCAGAACAGTTTCCTAAGTTACTATTACCGTTTTTACATATTGGCATGTAAATAATTCAATTTTGACAAGTTCCTTATGATTTCTTTCCCATGTTTACCTTCTCATGCTTCTTGTGTTTGAGTGTCAAATTTTCTGTTCAGTTCTGGTTTTTTCAGCAAGAATGTAGGTAGTTCTTGATCCCACTTCACATCTCCTTCAGCAATCCACCAGGATATGTGAGTCTATGCAGGGCCTTGCTCTTGACTTAGGAATAACAATCAAATTTATACTACCATTGCATCTGGAAAGTGTTTGACAATTTACTGCCATTTGGCTATACTCGATTTTTAAAGCTCAATTGCATGACCACTATTTGCCTCGAGTTGTATTCTCCTGATAGAATGCAGGCTCTTTGAGGGCAGAGTTTGTCTCACTTCTGTATTTTTGTTCTCATTGGTTAGCACTATACATGGCACATAAAAGGTGATTAATAAATGCTTGTTAACTGACTGATCTATACACAAACACAATATAGTCCATGAAAAAATATACATATAAACACATATGTACACACATGTGTGTATATCATGCTTATTTGTGTGGATACATATAGCTGTCGATACAGACATGTATCTATATCTATGTGCAAACATATAAGGATGATAAATAGTAGAAAAGGGTAAAGATTAGGATAAAGGAGAAGCTTGGCAAAAGTGCTTATATAGTACCCTCTCTGGGGCTACTTCCCCAACTGCACTGGCAGGTTAGGTTCTCAGGTCATTGGGGAAACCCTACAGGGCTATGGCTTCTATGAGCAACAGTATGCTTGTGTGTTTGCCGATAGCAACCAGTTGGTTGACATCAGTTAGCTGTTACAAAAAAGATACTTACTAAAAAGGTATAGCAAGTTCTGAAGTTACAAAAACACCCCTTGATGTGGGAACACTCAACTCTTGCACATGCGAGGTTCCTGGGGACAGTAAGATCAAAGCAGATGGTAAAATATATTCCTCCCAGACCAAGGGCACATGGTTCACCTTAAAATCACAAAGATCTCTGTGGGGAGTGGGTTCAGAATTAAGTCACATACATGTAGGGCACATAAGGGGCTGGTGGGGACATTGTGACTCCAGACCCTGAGAGTTCTTTCCTTGCTCAGCTTCACTGACTCTTTATAGCTGGTTGAAAGGTCAATCACACTGTTACACTGGGTCAGTCAAGCAGATTTCTTGGCTACTGCTGCTGATTCCACTGGGCTTTGCTATCAACTTCAGTTGCTTGTAAGGTCTCTGAGAGTCTTCATAGATCTAAACCCACTGGTCAACTGGGCATTCCCCTCTCAGGATCCTCATCACCTAACAACAGGAAAGAACAAACACAAGAGCAACAAAGGTGACATGCTCATGGAATCATGGCAAGTCACTGGGGGAATATAGTTTGCTATTCCCCCACCCAGCATCTAATAACATTTCTACCTCCTTTATCACCAGGAAGGAAAAGAGTCAAAGGGGAAATAAGAGTAAAACAAAGAGTAAAAGAGGGGAATATTGGTAGACTGGTAGATTAATAAATGTTTAATAACTCTCTTTCAGGAAAAAAATGTAGCCACGACACACTTAAGTTTAATCTGCATTATTAACATTTTTGCCATCATTTTCATAAGTCCAGAGAATCAGCAAAACAATAAAACAAGTCCTGATTTGTAGCATTTTTGGATTTCAGAGGCCTTAATACTCACATTAAAAATTTAACAATCAACTCTTAGGAACTAGTTTGAATGGGCTTCAACACACCCGCGGGCATATTTATCCTTTGGCTTATGCACTCAGTTTCAGCTTATCAGTCCTTCTGGCTCCTTATCCAATGAGATGATTTTACCATATGGTACCAGTAATTACCACTCAGTAATAGATGGCCAGAAGCAGGCCTATCAAGCTTCTAGGTGTTGGACTGGAACCAGAGAGAGTATTGTGGATGCTCTGTATAAGCCAACAACAAGGGTAAATTGGAATTTAGTCTAAGGATTGGGCCCGCATTGGTCAATCCCTTTCTACATATGAGAAAGTTTGAGGAGAGTTTGCTTTCAGCAGGGGGAAAGTTTTCATGAAATGTATGCAATCTGAATTGAGTCTTAAAGGAAAGAAACAGATTCAGCAGGCAGAGATTTAGAAGTGTTCCAGGCATGGGGGATGTTTTACATTAATGCACAGAGCCCCAGAGAAGAGAGCAGGTTGAAATTGGAATACATCTGTTATCTAGTTGTACAGTAGAATTGGAATTTAGAATCCACAGAGAATGTGAAACCTAGAGACATGTAAAATAATACTGGAAAGGCAGGTTGGAACAGCTCTGTGTAGGGCTTAAATGAAAGAACTTACATTTTATCCTTTAAGCAAAGGTGAGCCAGTCAAGGGTTTTAAGCAGGGAAGATTAATTCTGCAACTTTATGAAGGGCAGATGAGAGGGGAGGAAAGACTGAAGGGCTATTAACATGATCTGGGTGAGAGGTCCTTTAGCAAGAGAAAACAAGTACTTGTATTTTCTGATCAGCTTTTGTCAGACTCATTCACCTGTTTTCATAGCAGAGGTTTTACAGATTTCAGCATGCTTTTTATAGGTCCCCTTATGGTCATTCACAATAGCCACCGCCCTAGCTCAGGCCTTCATCAATCCTCACCTGGACTACTACAGTAGCCTCCTAATTGGCTTCTTTGTCTCACATCTCCCCACTTCTATACATCTTCCACACAGTTGCCACACAATAGGTCCCTGCCCAAGCTCCACTTAATGGCTGTATTTTGGTCCCTTCTGGCTTAGAGTTGTTAACTTTTAAAAGTTTGGTTAAAGGAGACAACAGGCTAGGTGATATATAGTCACAACATTTATTCCCTTAAAGTTAGCAAACTTGTACAAGGAGTTAGAAACCAAGTACAACTGCTGAACAAAAGAATGAGAAAGCTTAAAGACATTTTAGAGCTGGCCTCATTCAGGGTAAAATTTATGATTACAAGGAATTTTCTTAGTAAGATAAAAAAGTTGATGGGGTGTTGATTGATTTTATGATCTAGAATATCTGTGGTTTCTTTATCATAACATAATACATGCCCCCCAAAATATAAGAAAATGTTCCATTATTCAAGACAGTATTTTATATTCAGAGTCTTATCCTTGGCAGAAGAAAGAATGCTCTCAAGTTGGTCCTATCTGGGGGAAGAGATATTCTCTGAGTTTACTCAGAAGCTGTTGGGTCCATTTGGAACCTATGATCTCAAGTATCTCTGTTTTCCTCCTGTAAGGAATGTATGTTCCAAGGGGAAAGCCCACTTTCAGCCTTATCTGGTCTCTGGAGTTGCTGACACAGGAAAAGGCATTTTTAAAGCAAGGCAAAGCAGTCTGTTTAATTAATTCAGACTTTGGTAAAAATTATGATACTTAATGATTATCAGAGTGAAAGTCAATGGTAACTTTCTCTCTGGAACACCAACCCTGAGGGTCTTTCCCTCCCAGCTTGATTTTTTTCTTTCTTTCTTTTTTGCTGATTAAAGAGGCCATCCCTTGATTCACTTTTTAAAGAGGCCTATTCACGGAATGTAGGTTATCTCACCTTCAGTGAGTACTGAAAAAGCCTTAGCCTAAAAAGGCCAGGTTCTTCCACTGCCTCCTGGGTCATCTCCAGTCATCTTGATGACTATCTGGTCACGGAGGAGAAAGTGAGGCTGGTGACCTTGCACGGCCCTCCCTCACTCAAATCCAAGTCAACTGTAAGTCATGTCATCATTTCCTTGATGCCATGGTCCTCTTTGAAAATGAAGGACAAATACAACAACAGTCGCCAAAGGGATTTTCCCAAAATGTTTGTCTGACCATCACACCCCCTGCTTACTCAATAAACTCTAGTAGCTCCCAATTATCTCTAGGTCAGTGGTTATATTCCATGTGATAGGAGATAAGGCACATTCAGAAGATAACCACATGAAGATCATGCCCTTGGCTCTCTGTCAAGCCTCCCAGTCCATATTTGAATGGCACTTGACCTTTGCCTGAGGTCTCATTTTTTCTTGATTGACTCTCATTGTTATTTTTCTTGGCTCCAGAAAGTAAAATGGGTGGAAGTTATAGGTAGATATATTTCAGCTTAATATACAGAAAAATTTCTAAGAATTAGAACAGACTGTTAATCAGAGGAATATATGTCCTTGGAGATCTTTCACTGCAAATTGGACAACTAATTAACAAGTATTGATTATCTTCCTACCACAGGCACTGTGCTAAGTGCTGGTAGTGTCATAGAATCATTCGTTTAGAACTTGAAGGGACCCTCAAAATGAGCTTGAGCTCAACCTCCAGCATATATTAGGAAACTGAAGCCAAGAGAAATCAAGTAACTTTCAAAAAGACACAAAGGGTATAAACAAGCTGGAATATGAATTAGGGCTGTTTATATCTATATTCCATATATATCTATATATAGATATATATGAATATATCTATATATCTATATTCAATTTTCTATCCTATTAAGTTAATTAAATTTGTTGTTATTTGTCTTTCATTTTCAAAGAGGACCGATGTGAAGGAGGTGATGCCATGGTATACAAGTGAATTGGATTTAAGTGGGGGAGGTCTATGCGAAATTACCAGCCTCACTTTTTCCTCTGGAGTCATCCACATCCAGTGGCAAGATACAGATCAGGACCACTGGAGATGGCCCTGGCTGCAGTGGAATACCATGGCATTTTAAAACCAACGTCTCTTTAATAGGTGTCAGTTTGACTGAGTCAATACTCAGTGATTAAGATTTAGAGAGATAACATTCATTTAAAATTTTTTTGAGTTTCAAATTCTCTCCCTTCCTTCCACCTCTCTTCCGCTCCTTGAGAAGGAAAGCAATTTGACATGGATTTTGCACAGAAAAGTCACACAAAACACATTTCCAAGGTAGCTACGTTACAAAATAAAACACAAAGAAACAAAAATAACAACAAGAAAAATAAAGCAAAAAAAGTATGCTTCAATCTGCCAAGCTCATTAGCTTTCTCCCTGGAGGCAGACTGTAGGAATGATTCTCAAACCTGGGTCTCCAGTCCAGAGGCCTTTGCGGACCTCTGATCTCTTATCACCTCCGGCCTTTCAGACAAGATACGATATTACTTCACCACCTTTAACTCCACTGGGAAACAGCTAAGTTTAGAAACATCCAAACTCAACAAGGCCTAGTTGCCGGTCGCTGTGAACTGGTGTAGCAAGTGTTTATCAGTCACCTAGGTAAAAAAAGAAGGTAAAATAAAAGAACGAATGAATGGAAGCCGGAGCAGCCTCCGAACAGCCAATCAGAAAGCACTTAGCCCCTTCCGGACTCCAGAGTTTCGCGGGTGGAGTCACTCAGTGATCAACTGGACGAGCCTGGAGTAAGATGGAGAAAATCCCTATCCTGGGTCTCGGTACCTGGAAGGTAGAGGGTACTCTCATTATTACCTCTGTAGAGGGGAGGCTGAGACCGCGGCTCTCGGCTGGAGCTGCCTAGCTTTTGGCTGCGCTTCTAGCTGGCGGATGGCTGGCTGCGATTGGCCGGGGGAGGCCGGGTCACGTGCGCTAGTTACTCCCCTCCCCCCTTCCTGTCTCTTGCGTCTTTCCCGCGGCTCACCGTTCCCTCTCTTCCCGCCTTCCCCATCCCCCTGTTCCTCCCCGTTTCCCCCTTCCCTCGCCCTCACCTTGTCTTAGAGTCGTTTTCACCTGTGCCCACCTTGTGCAGGAGGCACAAAAAACCTGTGTTCCTGTGTCCCCTCGGCCCTTGCTTACCTATGTCTTTATTCATGTGAAGTGTTTCTCGTCATTGTGTTTATATAGTTTCTGTATGTGTTATTTTATCCCGTCCTTAGTTATTTTAAGTGGAATTTCTCCTTCCGTCTCTTGCTGCTGGATTTTGTTCATAATATCTAGAAATGTGGATGCTTGATGTGGGTTTATTTCTATATCCAGAAATTTTGCTGTTGTTAATTATTTCGATTATTTTTTTAGTTTACTCGGGTTCTCGAAGTGAACCAACATCATATACAAAAGGTGACACTTTTGCTTCCTCTTTATTTCCTTAGTCGCTATTGAGTAGTAATGTGGACATCTTTGCATCAACCTTAGTCTTGTTGGAAAGGTTTCTAGCTTATTCTCGTGACAGCTTGCTTTTGGTTTTAGAGAGATATTACCTATGATTTTTAAGGAAAGCTCAATTTGTTCCTGTCCTTTCTGGTATTTTTTTTTTTTAATAAGAAGTGATATTGTATTTTCTCAAAAACTTTATCTGCATCTTTTGCAACAATCATATGATTTTTGTTCGTTTGATATTAAAGTCAATTATGATTAATGGCTTTCCTAATATCAAACCAGCCCTTCATTCCTAGTATAAAGCCAGTGTGGTCCTAATAATATATGATCTTTGTGGTATATTGCTGTAATTTTCTTCTTAATATTTTATTTAAAAATTTTGTATCAATATTCATTAGGGAAATTGTTCTATAATTTTCTTTCTCTCTTTTGACTCTCCCTGGTATACATATCAAATATTTACATATTTCTGTCTTAGAAGGAATTTGGTAGGATTCCTTCTTTGCCTGTTTTTTCAAACAGGGTAGTTTAGGAATTAATTGTTTAAATATTATGTAGAATTCATTTGTCAATCAATCTAGGATTGGGAGGTCATTGGGAGTTGTTCAATTTCTTTTCCTAAAACAGAATTATTTAAATATTCTATTTTCTATCATATGAAGTTAATTAAATTTGTTGTTATTTGTCTTTCATTCTCAAAGAGGACCAAGATGTGAAGGAGGTGATGCCATGGTATACAAGTGAATTGGATTTAAGTGGGGGAGGTCTATGCGAAATTACCAGCCTCACTTTTTCCTCTGGAGTCATCCACATCCAGTGGCAAGATACAGATCAGGACCACTGGAGATGGCCCTGGCTGCAGTGGAATACCATGGCATTTTAAAACCAACATCTCTTTAATAGGTGTCAATTTGACTGAGTCAATACTCTGATTAAGGCTAGTTAAGAAATGAGACATAGAATGGCCTCTTTTACCTACTTTATAAAAAATATCCATCTAGCCAAGCTGGTCATTGTTTGGGTCCTAATTGGCTCAGAGTGAATGTAAATAGCATTTGCTTCTGTTTTGGCCAGAAACCCTGAAAGTCTTCCCCTCTGTGCAGTTTATATTTTTGTAAATATTCGTCTAATTTCAGTTGTCAGATTTATTGGTATATAACTGGTTGACATAACTCCTAATAATTGCTTTTATTTCATCTTCATTGGCTGTGAATTTACCTTTTTTATTTTTGATGATATTTTTTAAAAAAATCAAATAAATGGCTTACCTATTTTATTAGTTTTTTTCTCTCAAAAAACAAACTCCTAATTTTAGTTATTAGTTCAATTGGGTTTTTACTTTTAATTTTGTTAATCTCTCCTTTGATTTTCAGAATTTCTATTTTAGTGTTCAATTGGGAGTTTAAATTGGTTGGTTTTCTAGTTTTTTTCCCCATTTTTCTACTTTTTTCATACTCAATTCATCAGTTTCTTCTTTAATTCTTTTACTGTTGTGTTTCCCCAAGTAAGCTTTGACTGTATCTCATAAATTTTTGTATGTCTTATCATTGTTGCCATTAACTATAAGTAAATTATTGATTATTACTATGATTTGTTTATTGATCACCCATTCTTTAGGATAAATGTATTTAGTGTCTAATAAATTTTTATTTTATGCTTCAAAGGCCTTTTACTGAATGTAATTTTTATTGCGGTGCTCCCCAAATTTGTTCCTTGCTTAGTAAGTACATGGCTAGGGTACCTTGTGAATACACCTCTCTTTCCTGGATCTTTGATGCAGAAACTGGTAAATGGTCAACAAAGCTGCTAGATTCTACCCATCCCTGTACCCAGGGCTAGTTTAAGTAACCTCTGGGATCTCTTTCAGCATTTTTTCTTGGCCCCTTTTCTGTCCCTGCATGCTGGAATGCTCGTCTCTACTGCCTCCATGCTGGATAACTCCTGTACCTGGTGTCCACAGTTTTCTCTGTCTGTCTCCCTAAGCTGGAAAAATGACTCACTGTGATTTTTTTTTGGCTTTCCTGATCAGAATTCAGTCTGGGTGAGCTAGGCAAAAATTCTTTCTCTCATTCTGCCACCTTGATTCTATTCTGGGTTATGTTAACAGTATAAAGAGCGTGAGAGCATTCCCTTATGATGTAAGGACCAGGTTTGGCTTCATATCCCCCGTGTTCCAGTTTGAGGCCTAGGAAGTGAGAGACACATGATTCTCATATTTTTGTATTTTTATACAAATATGTTTATATTTTTGTATCTGTGTACCAAAGCAGACCAAAACTCTCTACATGTCATCTTACCTTATATGATTTTCTCCCTTTGCCATCATTTTAACCTCAATATTTAAATGGATCTGAGGACTCTTAGTCTAGTGTTTCATTTAGGAAGCCATCCATACTTCCTCCAACTGTACATCTCTTTTCCACTTTCAAAGCCTTCTGTCTGTCCTGCATGAGAGGTCTACCCAAATTGTTGAGTGCCTTTCCATAAATATCTTGACATTATAAGGCTGCCAGTGGAGCACATGTACTGTCCATCCCTTCTTACTTGTGCTCTGTGCCTGGCCCAGCTCCTTTTGCAGTCATACATCTCTTTGATGGTATCTTTAATGTCACTTCTGGTATGAAAGTCTTCAGTAGTAATATGCTATGTGATTTAGTGATCCCATACATCTTTTCATTGCCCTTTGGGTGACCAATGACTTTAATTCTATGGAAGCTGAAAGAATATGGGTATTAAAAAGATAAACCTTTCTTTCAAAGAGAAGTTTGGGGGGGCATTAATAGCTATGTACAGTTTCTCAAGTGAAATCTAGTCTACTTTCCCCCCTCATTTTCCCCTCTCAATCCGGAGTCTAATTTATTATTCATATGCAGGTTCAGTCTAAAATATGTGCCGTCAAGGACCCAGCTAAATCTGTGGGGTATCTACATAACCAAATGTCATGGTCTGGACAACAGGCGTTCTTTATTGACTTGGTTTTTCCTGAGTGACTAGATTGATCTTTAATTTAACTAGATCTTTAATTAAAGTGACTTTGGATTCCATTTCATGGCAGTTTTCTTGGATTTGATGCAATCTGCATAATGTCATCCACAAATATGAACATCTGGAGACTCTGCCATTTACAGAGAATCTCTCCTTGATTTGGATTTTGTTGGTCATCCTCCCTGTCCTTCCATATCAGGACTGCTAAACCTACATATCACTCTTTTATACCTCAGCTGATATTAATAAGCAGGAGGTACAGCTGGGTGGTACAGTCAATGGAGCATTGGGTCTGGAGTCAGAAAGTCCTGAGTTCAAATCCAGCCTCAGATACTTACTAGTTATGTGACCCGTGGCAAGTGACTTAACCCTGTTTACCTCAGTTTTCTCCGTAAAATGAACTGGAGAAGGAAAGGGCAAACCACTCCAGTATCTTTGCCAAGAAAACCCCAAATAAAAATAGAGTCACAAAAAGGTGGACATGATTGAAATGACTCAAGACAGAACTCACAAAGAAGAGACAGAGGATATTCTAGGCAGTGGAAAAACCATGAGTAAAGGATTGTTGGTAGGAATAAACAAGATGTTTTCCAGGGATAGTGGTAAAAGGATGATTCTGACTTCAGGCCCTGCCCTCCATCCATTGCACCACCTCCCTTCTTCAGTCTTCTGAACGAGTGCATCAGATTTTGTGTCTCACCTCAGCAATTTGCTCTGCTTTTTATTGTTTGTGATTGTGTTTCTGTTGTCTCACTAACTAGATTGTAAACTCCTTGAGGTTTGGAGCCTGACTTATGTCTCTGCCTCAGAGGGTCTCTTTCTTCCTGAAGATGCAGCTTCTGCATGAAGCCTTTCCTGATTCCCTCCAACTGCTTAGTGCACTTTCTCCCAAACTACCTTGTTTTGTGTATATGTGTATGGAAAACTTTATATTTGTGCTTGAAGTGTTTTTATGTGTACTTGTCGTAAATGCCTTCGGAGGAGAGATTGTTTCATACTTTATACTTGGATCCACAGTGCCATCACAGTACATGGTACAGTTAATAAATATTTGTTGATTTTGTACATTTATAGGTTTTTTATGTTTTATATATTTTGTAGGTTTGGTTTTCACCTATTCACTGACCTCTAGAACTGAAGGTAAAAGGGCATAAGTAGGATGGGGAATCTCATGAATACAGTGGATTTATTTTTATTTTTCTCATGCTGCAGTCTTCTCCAAATCAAGTGACTGAAGCGATAAAAGCTGCCATAGACCTGGGTTACCGCCACTTTGACTGTGCTTTTTTCTATCACAATGAAAAGGAAGTAGGAGAAGGTATCCAGCAAAAGATCAAGGAAGGTATTGTGAAACGGGAGGACCTGTTCATCGTCTCCAAGGTATGTCTTCTGTGCTGGGAAAATAACCCCTGGCTTTGCAGCTGGCATAATTGACAGAAGGATGTTTTAGAGTCCAGTAGGATATATTGACTGATTGATCATGTTTGTTCATTGGGGACTTCTCTGTAGTGTGTTCCACTGGCCCAACACCATGCAAAGTAACATAACCAAAGACTTAAGTACTAAAAGAAATTAGGGCAAGACTAATGTAAGTTGAGGAAAGCTGTCTAGAAATTTTCATGGAAATTGGAAATGTGACTTATCAGTGATGGTTACCAACTGTATTACTTCTCTAAGTGTCCTGAGAGTTAAATATCACGGAGAAAATTCTTGTGTGCTAGTTACCTTATGGTCCCTTCATTGAAGGCCCAACTCCCCAAATTATAGCTCATAAGCTCTCAGTGATATATTTACCTTTTAGAAGCCAATCAGATGACAGTTAGCTCCAGAAAAAGGCATATAATAGAACAGCATGGTAAGGAGACTTGTCACACATTCCTCTCTTCCCTTTGCTCTTTTCCAGTCAGCTCTCAGTCTCTCCATACCCCCTGGGGCAGCTGGGTGAGAAGTAGGCATAACACAACACTTGGGTTAGCTAGGAGTCACAAACTATAAACATTTCAGTGATCACAAACTATAAACTTTTCAGTGAGACTGAGGACTCCAAGTGTTACCATCTGCTCTGCCACTGTGTCCTGAACTCTTCTGGGCCTGATTGTTTGTAGACATGCCACCCCCTGCAGCTGAACTCATGTGTTACATGTTACATGTGTTGTCTCCACAATTAGAATTGAGCTCCTTGAGGACAGGGGCTGCCCTGTTTTTTATGCTTATATCTCCAGCATTTAGCACAGTGTTTGGTATATGATAAATGCTTTTTCATTTATTCATTTCCCCAAATAAACCCAAATTCCCACCAACAGATTAGTATGAAGGGATCATGCTTGAGGAACAAGTATAGATGGGTAACATTTATGTTCAATGCTGAAACACCCCTGATGTTCTCACTACTCTTTACTGGGTGAGATGAATAGTCTGGGCTTGTTACTCAGCTGGATTCATTAAGGCTGATTTCTGTAGAGCATATCCCTTCATTAGTTAGGCTATAATTTCTACAGCCTCCAGTTTCTGGCTCAGTTGACATCCTTGGCTTTACCAGGTGCTTTCCTACAGAACCAGAAACTTTACCCGAGGACCAGTAGGAAGGTCCCTCAGCATCCTGCCCCTGTGAACAGCAGGATCCTTGCTGTAGGGGCCAAGTTCTGTCCTTGAACTTCTCTCTGAAGAACGTTGGGGTTCAGGAAACAGTGTTGTTGAACCCTCCTTTCAAGCACATATCTCCTACAGCCATATGTATGTTCCTGCTGCAAGGTAGAGGTAGGGAAGAGAACTGGAGACAAGGAAGATAAATTGCTGCCTCTCCCCACCACTTTGTACCAAGGGCAGAGCTAACCTCAAGTTCATTGTCTTTTCAAGTCTTTTAGAATGGGACCAGATCATTTATTTGATTTTAATCTAAGCCTCAAGGAATATAACTGAGCCTCTTAGCCCATCATTAGAAGTTCCCTTTGCCCTGTCTTTGCCTTTATCCAATGGCCAGTGCTCCACAATCCATAATTAAGGAAGTTCTTTTGGCTCCATTTCCCTTCTTCATTTTCCCTACCTTCATAAATAGGCACAGTCATTCCCTTCACTTTTAATGAGGTAAAAAGACACACACAAAAGCCAGTTTTTGTGCCAGGAAACAAAAAACCCCTAGCCCTTACTAGAGTGATCCCAGTTAAGAAAAGGAGCTCTGGAACATCCCTTACAGAGAAAGGCAGGCTTGCTCAAAGGCCAGGCCCATAATGGAACAAAAGTCGCGGTGTTAAGCCTGCCAGATGAGGTGAGTAGCGAATCTGGAAAAAGGTCCAGTGGCACCAATCCCTTCTCCCCTGTACTGGAGAGTTCAAGGCTTCACCCTACGTCCGCTCCTTAAAAACTACTAACAAAACAGAGCAGGCCAGAGACAATGTGCCAATAATCAAAGAGTGGTTTAATTACGTAGTTTCATTATGAGGAACAGATTTGCAGATCAGGAACTCTCCTGATCAGAATTCCACCTTGCTGTAGTGAAGGCAGAGATTATATACAGAAATCACAAGTGGGAAGAGAGCGGGGAAGGTGGATTACAAACAATCATTCGCAGGGTCTGAGGGATTTCCCAGCACAAGCACAAGAATCCACAACACAGGTGTTCTGTAGTCCTATGGGAAAGAATTGTTTCAGGTCCTTGGGGGTCATTACTCGGTGGGTCACAGGACCAGAGTTCTGTGATGGGAACAGGTGCTACAGTCTTTGATTTTCTTCGCTTAAGGTAAATAGGCACAAGAATACAGTGATTGTATTGTCAAGGGCTTGAATGATCATTTCAAGCTGTGTTATAAGCTTCTGATTCAAACTGGAAGAGACAATTCTGAGAAATTTAAATTATTAGTACATTCATTGCACATATCATATCGAATAACAGGAAAACCATAATTCCCTTCATAGTCCTAAGATGAAGGAAGACTGGGAAAGGATTCTTGTAGGTATGATTTTCTCTCTTCTCTTTGGTATTGAAAGCTCTTTACAACTGGTTCTCAACCCACTTTCCAATCTTTTACACGTTAATCCCCTTTATGCACTCTTTGAAATTGACCTTCTTACTGTCCATCAGTTTATATCTGGCCTCAGACACTCTAGCTGTGGGACCCTTGGCAACTCACTTAACCCTGTTTGCCTCAGTTTCCTCATTTGTAAAATGAGCTGGATAAGGAAATGACAAACCACTCCTCCAGTGTCTTCTTTGCCAAGAAAACCCCAAATGGAATCATGAAGAGTTGGATGAGACTCAGTGACAACTACAGCACTGTCCCTCATCCATGCCACTCCATTTTGCCTTTTCTTGCTTTTGCATTGGCTGGATCCCCCATGCCTGGAATGCATTCCTTCTTCACCTTAGACTGTTGGAAACCCTAGTTTCCTTTAAGACTCAACTCAAGCCATCTTCTACATGAAATCTTTCCTGATTTCTTCAGCTGCTAGTGCCTCTTCTCCCAAGCTGATTAGCATCTATTTCATGCATACACACACACACACACACAATCTATAAATAGCATGTGTATATATTATTATTTGTGTGTGCATGTATATAAACATATTGCATATCTATATATTTGTATTGATTTCCTCCAATAGAATCCAAGTTTCTTGTTTCATTTTTTCCTTTGAATCTAGCTCCTAATAGTGGGTGGTACACAGTAGACATTTATTAAATGTTTGTTTGACTGACTGAATTGCTACATGGAGCAAGTTAAATTAGAGATGTACCTCTTTGTAAAATCAGACTTGTTGTATGTCCCCATTTGAAAAACTTTTGTATGCATACAGGTCAGAATTGCTTTTTTTGTCCCTTTGACCTTGGCATCACTATATTGTATTTTGAATGTTAATTTTCTTTTTCCCCTATTTGCTTATTAACTTGCTTTAATTTGTCTCAGATAACCTATCCTATCTCGCCCATATTCTGATAGCTCTTAGCATGATTGTGTAATGGTGATACTTTTATTATCCCTCTCTATAGCTCTGGAATACTTTCCATGAGAAGGACCTTGTGAAACGTGCTTGCCTAAGTAGCTTGAAAGATCTACAGTTGGACTACTTGGACCTTTACCTAATGCATTGGCCTATGGGGTTTAAGGTACAGTATGGTAATTAAGTTCATCATTCAGACTTTGTCCATTTCCTACCCTTAAGCATAGGGGTGGGTGGTACTCAGGTTTGACACCTTGGAGTCTATTTCAGAGGAGGCAGTGAAATCTTGTCTTTTGTTAGTGTTTTCCTCCTCCTTATATTATCTTATGTTTTCTTATTTGTTTGAATTCACTTGTAGAAGGTAAGCTCTTTGATACCCAGGCATTTTTTTTGTCATTATATTTCCAGCACCTAGAATACTGTCTTGCACACAGTAGGTACTAAATACATATTTGTTGAAATTAAACTAAATTGAGTGGAAATACCTGAAGTTTATTCCCAGTTTGGTCACCAATTAACTGTGCGCCCTCATACAAATCTTTTAATCTCTCTGTTTCTGTTTCCTCATGTGAGGAAAGGCAGGGTTTTTATTTTTCCAATTTATTTATTTTTAGTCTTCAGCATTCGTTTCCACAAGATTTTGATTTACAGATTTTTCTCCCCATCTTTCCCTTGCCCTTCACCCCAAGAGAGTGAGCCTACTGAATACTCCTTTCCCCAGACTTATATCTTCCCCCTTCCCCCTAACTTTCTAGTAAGGCAAGATAGATTTCTATACCCCGGTGCCTGTATATCTTATTTCCCAGTTGCATGTTTAAAAAAAAACAACACAACAGTATTTTTTTTATACACACTTGTTTTTAAAAATTTTAGCTCCAGATTTTTTCCCTTCTTCCTTCCTTACCTACCCCGACTGGGAAGATAAGCAATTCAATATAGATTGTACATATGTAGTCACGCAAAGCATTTCCATAGTATGTGTATTGTGAAGGACTAATTATATTTCCCTCCATCCTATCCTGCCTCTCACTTACCCTGTTTTCTCCTTTGACCCTGTCCCTTTTCAAAAGTGTTTGCTTCTAACTATCCTCTCCCCCAATCTACCCTCCCTTCTATCATCTCCCCTCTTATCCCCTTCCCTCCTATTTTCCTGTAGGGTAAGATACCCAAATGAGTGTGTATGTTTTTCCCTCCTCAAGTCAAATTCACTGAGAGTAAGGTTTTCCCATTCTCTTTATCCTTCTTGTTCTTCCCCTCCATTGTAACAGTTTTCTCTTGCCTCTCTTATATGAGATAATTTATGATAATCCGTATCTCCCTTTCCCCTTTTCCCAGCATATTCCTCTCTCACCTCTTAATTTTATTTTTTAGATATCATACTTTCATATTCAGCTTGTCCTGTGCTCTCTATGTATACATGTACATACATATGCACACCCTCACATATATATTTATACATACTACGCCCTCCTATACATACATATATATGTATGTATACATATATATATATATTCCCTTCAACTGTCCTCATATGGAGAAAAGTCTTATGAGTTACAATTATTATTTTTCCATGTAGAAATGTAAATAGTTCAACTTTAATAAGTTCCTTATGATTTCTTTTCCCTGTTTACTTTCTCATGCTTCTCTTGCTTCTCATATTTGAAAGTCAGTTTTTCTGTTCAGCTCTTTTTTTTCATCAAGAATGGTTGAAAATCCTCTATTTCATTGAATTACCATAATTTTGCCTGAAGCATTATACTCAGTTTTGCTGGGTAGGTGATTCTTGGTTTTAATCCTAGCTACTTTGACCTCCAGAATATCATATTCCAAGCCCTTCAGTCCCTTAGTGTAGAAGAAACACAATACTCAAATTGTTTCTTCCTGACTGCTTGCAAGATTTTCTCCTTGACCTGTGAACTCTGGAATTTGGCTATAATATGCCTCGGAGTTTTCTTTTTGGAATCTTTTTCAAGAGGTGATCAGTGAATTCTTTCAATTTCTATTTTACCCTCTGATTCTAAAATATCAGGGCAATTATGCTTGATAATTTCTTGAAAGAAGGTGTCTAGGCTCTTTTTTTGATCATGGCTTTCAGGCTGGATCTATTTTCTAGGTCAGTGTTTTTTCCAGTGAGATATTTCACATTGCCTCCTAATCTTTCATTTATTTGGATCTCTTTTATAGTATCTTGATTTCTCATAAAGTCATTAACTTCCATTTGTTCCAATATAATTTTGAAGGAAGTCTTCTCTTCAGGGAGTTTTTGAAATTCCTTTTCCATCTGACAAATTTAGCTTGTTAAGGCATTCTTCTCCTCATTGGCTTTTTGGGCCTCTTGTGCCATTTGAGTTAGTTTATTTTTTAAGGTGTTATTTTCTTCAGTCAGGCTGTTGACATTGCTTTTCTTGATTTTCTTACCTCTTTCTCATTTCTCTTTCCATTTTTTTCTCTACTTCTCTTACTTGGTTTTCAAAATACTTCTTGAGCTCCTCCATGGCTTGTAATCAATACATATTTTTCTTGGGAGTTTTTGATGCAGTAATTCTGACTTCATTTTCTTCCTTCCATTCCATGCTTTGATGCTTTCCCCCCCGCAAAAGGAGTCTATGGTAGGATTGTGTTTCCCATGCTTGCTCATATTGCCAGTCAATTACTTGATTTTTGAACTCTTTGCCATGGTAGAACTCTGCTTTCAGAATGGAGAGAGCTTTGTCCCAAATTGCTGGGGTTTTTGCAGCTGCCAGAGCAATTAGGAGGGTGCCCTCTCTGCAGCCCCCGTAGGCTCTGGCCCACTGGCCACACACCCCAGGACCAACACCCAAGACCACAGTCCAGATCCAGGATGGTTGAAGCAAGAGTGATTACCCTCTGAATGGGCGCTTGGTTCCCCTACAATCTGCAGGCCTGGAGCTCCTGAGGCAGCCATGAGGCACAACCACAGCCCCTCTCCCGCTTCTCGCCCAGGGAGCAGGGGCTGTACTGCACTCTTCCATCCACCCCTGTTCCAACAGAGTTCCACACTGACATTTAACTTTGTCTTTGGTATTTATTGGTTGAGAAGTCTGGCAACCACCACAGCTGCTGGTGCTTCACTCTCCTGAAGTCTGCTCTGGCTCCTGCTGGTAGGGGCTGCCCTGGGGCCAAAACCACATGGCTCATGGGGGCTGGACTCAACTCCCAGCTTGGTGCAGTAGCCTCTTCCTGCTGGCCTGCTGGGCTGCCTTCAGTGGGAGATTTGTTTCTCTCTGTCACTTTGTGGGTTCTGTAGCTCTAAAATTTGTTTAGAGTCATTTTTAACATGAACTGAAGAAGGTAGAAGCTGGAGCCACAGGGAAGTCCTGTTTCTACTCCAAGAGCAAGGTTTGGACTAGCTGATCTCAAAATCTCTTCTGCTTCTAGCATTCTATCATTTTCATCCTGTGAGATACTCATTCCTATCAAAAGCCTGTCTACAGCTTAGATTCTTCTTAGAGCTTATATGGTTAGAAACCAATAATGGGCAGCAGAAATGCCATTCCTCCTGGGAATAGCTAGGGGTGCTACTGCCCGTCTCTGCAACTTCTTATTTACTTTCCCTGCTTTGTTTCTTTTGTGGTATCATTTCTAGAGCTTTGAGACATATCCTGAGGTTATTGGGGCAGAATATCAGAGAGGTGCTATCAGAAATACTAGCCTAATGTGAATAAGAAGTCCTTATCAGTTCCTGAATGCTGAACAGCTTGTAGTCATACAAATTTAATCAAAAGAACTTTTAATAGAAAAAGAAGAATAAAATCATCTCTATGTCTATCTGCCAAGCACAGAAATTATCTAAACTTCAGAAAGAAGAGTTAGAGAGTCTCTCAGAAATTCACAGGAAGCAAAAGCCAAGAAATGAGCCAGCAATAAAACGTGTGACCTCTGTCATTCATACAGAAAACTATGTTGCCACATATGCTTCACCAAACCCAGTTATGTTTTACTTCCATCTTCCTCCTCTGCTCCTACTTGCTGCAGGAAGATCTGAAGGAAGTAGCAACACAACTGAGCTGACTGGGTCATTGCAAACTTAACTTATCTACATTTAACCTCTTTGCCTCAGTTCCTTCTCTATGAAATGGGCTAGAGAAGGAAATGTCAAAACGACTCCAGTATCTTTGCCAGGAAAACCCCAAATGGGCTCACAAAGAGTCAGATATGACTGAAAAACTTTAATATGCAGGAGTCTTTTCACTCCTCCCTAATTTATTCTTTTTCCCATTTCCCTCTGAGGTTATTCCAGACCTTTTCTTCTCTCCTCTAACTGCTTCCATTTCTCCCTTCCCTCATGTTCTCAGTAGAGGACCTTGCCTCATACCCCCAACATCATCTCTTGCTCTTTCCTCCTTTAATCCAGTCTCATAAATTGAGATGAGTTTTTTCCTCAACAAAGCCATCTGCTCTACAGGTGCCCTTGATTCCAACCTGGCCCTCATTCTTCTCTTCTCAGCATTTCTTCTGAATATTCCCCTATTACTCTCTTCTTTAATCTCTCCCTACTTACTGGTTTCTTCTTTGCTGCCTATAAACATGTCTCAATCTCACCATCTTTAAAAAACCTCTACTAGACCCTACCATCACCTCTAACTTTTGCCTGGTATTCTACTTCCCTTCACAACCAAATTATCTCCTTGCTGGGTTTTCATGACATAGGATTGTCCTTCTTTTCTTTCTTATCTTTCTGACCACTTCTTCTCAGTCTCCTTTGCTACACCATCATCTGTTTCCTATCCCCTAACTGTGAGTTACACCAAGGCTCATTTTGTCTCTCTTTACTCTTCTCACTTGGTGACCTCATCAGCTTGTTCTGTTGGCTCTACAGGACAACTAGAAGACATGTAGGGAAGCTGCAGAAGGAAACATTTTGGATTGAAATAAAGAAAACCTTCCTAACAATTGGAAATATGCAAAGAAGGGATGCTTGTCTAAGGAGATAAAATGTTTCCCTTCATTGGAGGTCTTCAAGTAAAGGATGGATGACGTTTTGTTGGAGATATTGAAGAGGAGTTTCTTGTTCAGAAAGAGAATGGAAGAAAAAGGACCCTGAGGTTCTTTCCAACTCTGACATTTTGTCTTGTGGAGGGCCTTGAATATTACGCTAAGGAATTTGGTCATTTGCTTTGTAGGAAATAAGGTGTTTTAAAAGTTGTACAAAGAATGATAACCTGAATTATGTACCTATCAGTACATCAAAGTTTTATAAATTTGTCAGTGTGGTTGTTCCTCCTTAGACATAAATCATCTTCTCACTATAAAATGGTCTTGCATAACAAAAAAATTCCTTACTTAAGAGCCAGTCTGATGATAAGCCTCTTTGTGTAAGAAAAATTAATTTGCCAGGGGATTGACTAGAAGATCTTGGCTGTAGAGGACTCATGATGATACAGTATTCCTGCCTTTGGATCACAGGCAAAGAATGTTGTGTATATTATCTGATGTAGCTTTTGGTGGTGGTGTTTTTTTTTTTTTGAGGGGGAAGCTGAGGCAATCAGGGTTAAGTGACTTGCCCAAGGCCACGCAACTAGTACGTGTCAAGTGTCTGTGACTGATTTTGAACTCAGGTCCTCCTGACTCCATGGCCAGTGCTCTATTCACTGCACCATGTAGGTGCCCCCGCCAGATGTAGCTTTTGTGATAGTTTATTCTGCTTGGCTGGTGTGCTGTGTGCTAAGAGAGTATTTTATTGGGGGAATTATTCAGAAGTTATGTTGATGTATAATACATCATAACACAAAATAACAGTAATTTTTTTAAAGGATAGATTGGAAGGGAAAGGGACTAGAGGAAAGGAAACTATCAGGTATGAAGTAACAAAATTCTCAACTGTGGTGTTAACTGTTGGAAGAGAAAGGAAGGTATTGAGGGAGATGAGATTATACAAAGAGAACTTATGGACTTTGGCAACTGGTTTGATGTGGAAAGCAGAGGAGAGAGAAGTCTTGGTCTACATGATAAGAACAACAAAAAGAGAGCTGTATTAAACTAATTTCCTTATCTTTACAGGCAGGAGATGATGACTTACCAACAGACCAGAATGGGATGAATATTGCCAGTGAAACAGACTACTTGGACACATGGGAGGTAAGCCCAGACTTTTAGATGAAGACTGCTTGCTTACATCTTGTCTTTGCTTTTGGAAGGTATAGGGTCTTCACCAAGAGTGGCTATCATTCCACAAACTGGTTGTCAGCTTGAAATATAAGCTTTGCCATGTGAATTATAAAGAAGACTTAACTGAAAAATCTATAATCTTGGAAATATCCCTATATGCTGCTAATTAGGAAGGAGACTGAATTCTCCTCTACTCTATAGCATTAACTTTAGGGTTAGTTACACCTCCTCCCAACCTGCTCCCTGCTTCCTCCATGCCACAAACCCCAACTGTTGTGAGCCATTACTTCAAAGAAGGGTGAACTAGAAGATGATTAATTAACCAAGATCTCTTGGTCTTTTAGACTAGCAGTTCTTATACTTTTTGGTCTCAAGACCCTTACACATTCTAAAAGTTATTGAGGATCTGAAGAGCTTTCATTTAGTGAGTTATATATATCAATATTTGGCATGTTAGGAATTAAACTTTATTCACTAATACATTAAAAATAATAAGAATAGGGGCAGCTAGGTGGCACAGTGAATAGAGCACTGGCCCTGGAGTCAGGAGGACCTGAGTTCAAATCTGGCCTCAGACACTTGACATACGTACTAGCCATGTAACTTTGGACAAGTCACTTAACCCAAATTGCCCTCCAAAAGGCAATAATGATAATAATAATAATAATGATGATGATGATGATGATGATGATGATGATGATGATGATGATGATGATAAAGCTATTATACCTTAAATAACATGTTTTTAAAAAAACTATATTTTAAAACAAAAATTGTAAAGAAAAATGGCCTTGTTTTACATATTTTTACAAATCTCTTTAATTTTTGACTTAATAGAAGATAGCTGTATGCTAATACCTGCTTCCACATTAAGTCTGTTGCATTATTTTTTTTGGTTGGAAATATATGAAGAAAATCCAACCTCACAAGTGTACAAAAATGTAGTTGGAAATGTGAGGAATACTTTTAATTGGCAAGTAACATCTTAGTATTTTTATGAAAATAGTTTTGACCTCTTGGATCCCCTAAGAAAGGTTATGGGACCTCTAAGGGTCTGTGTACCACAATTAGAGAATGTTTGCTTTAAACAATAAGCCAAGCCTTTTATGTAGACTTACAGAACATTATATCTCCAAAGAATCTTAATAATGGCATAATTTATGCTATTTACTTACAGATAGGTAAATTGAACCCTAGAGAGATATTGTGATTTGTCCATGCCACACAATGGAAGATCTAGGTCTTGAACTCAGGAGGGGGTGGGGAGTATGAAGAGAAGTATGGCCCTGAAGCAGGGCAGATGGCAACATGTCTAGGGTGGATAGACATGAAGCATGGGAAGGGGTCATTATATATTGTAGGTTATAGAGCTCTGCCTCTTGGCAGAACTGTCCAGAATAGAGTGGATTAACTATTCCTCTTCTTCCCAGAGGAGCAAGGATTTTAGAGGTCTGATCTGGTGAGTGCTATTCGTGGGAGGGAGAATGGGGCACAGAGGCAACCTCATGAGGTTATGGATTTAGCATCTACTTCCTGGGGTCAATATGGAAATCAAATGAGATAATATTTTTAAAGTGTTTTGTACAATGCTCAGCACATAGTAAGCACTTAATCCTCCCTCTCTCCCTCCTTCCTTCCCTTCTTTCTTTACTTCCTTCCTCCCTCCTTTCCTTCTCTCTGCTAAATGTGCTCTCTGTTTTCCTGCAGGCCATGGAGGATCTGTTGAGTGAGGGACTGGTAAAGTCTATAGGGGTTTCAAATTTCAACCATAAACAAATTGAGAGACTGTTGGAGAAGCCTGATTTACGATACAAACCAACTAATAACCAGGTGAGTTTGTGAGTTTGAAAATTTGCCAGTAGATGAAAATATTTTTTTAGTTTTAATCCTTCATCAGAATGAATCTTCTTTAATTTCCCATGATTAATTGTTGGTTACACCAACGGGCAGATAGATAAGAGCCTCTTTCCAAGGTTAGCTTACCTGAAGTCAGGTGACACTTCTTCTTGTTATATGTACAACCTATCACTTCATACTCCCATAGAATAGAAATTCTTTGCATGTTTAGTTGTGAGCTTGTAATGCCATGCACCAGTAGATTCCCAAAACAATGCTACTGTGAACAGCTTTCAAGGTTCGGATTACACAGCAATAATGAACACACTGTTTATTCCATTACAAATCAAGGCAACCATTCAATCAATTCATAATACAATAATCAAACTTCCATTCATGGGGCAACCATACATCAATCTTCCACTCATGGGGCAACCATACATCAACTCAATCACTAAATACAATCATTAGAAAACCACACAAATCCTCCACCCCTTGGTGTCAGCAATCCTCAGTTTCGTCCAAGAGGAGGCCTTTTCTTCATCTTGACTCTGGGTGGTCTCTCTAATTCCTGGGTCCCCTTCCATGGTCCCAGCTCCCTCCTGAATCCACAAAACAGTCACCTGGATTCAGAAGCAGACAGCTGCCAGGTTCTCGTCCAGTCCTCAGAGGTAGACAGCTCCCAGGTCCTTGTCCAGTCCTCAGGGCAGTTCCTGGCACACACTGAAGTTCACAGGGTCCAGCACATCTCAAACCCTTCACCACTTCTCTTGCCAGGAACTCAAAGATCAGCCAGGCAGTGAACAAACATTTATCTTATCCTGGTCATGCTTCTTCAGTCCTGCATCAGTTCAGCTGACCCTAGGACCCAGAAGGACTATCAGCCTTCTGGGTGGCCTTCTCAACAGTGGACAGGGCTTACACCTTCCAGACAGGGCTCACACATTCCATACAGAGCTCACACCTTCCATACTTAGCCCTAGGTCTGCTAAATTGATTGCTGTTACAGAGCTGCAGTCTTATTTCTATGAGACCACCACTTTGCTTGCTTCCCCATGGAATAGTGTATGGAAGAGTCTGCATACAATTCTCTCCTTGCTGAAATGGCTGTTTATCTCTTCATACACTATGCCATGAGTATTAATAGACCTAGTGGTTATGAATCCTAGTGTTGTTACGTGCCATCCACCTAAACTCTGCCCTGAATTTATATGACTTAGGTGTAGGGTGAGGGAAAATGAGAGTCGAGAGTGATGCTGAAGTTGTGGGTGACAAGAAGAATGGAAAAGTTCAGAAGAGTGATGACTTTAGGGGAGAGTTTTGTTTTAGATGTGTTGAGCTTGAGATACCTCTGGGGTAGTCCATTCAGAAGTCCAATAGGTAGGAGGTGATATGAGATTGTAATTCAGAAGAGGCACTAGGGCTGAAAAAATAGTTCTAGATGCTATCTGCATAGAAATAATTGAGTTCATGGGAGCTGGTAAAGACACCATGTGAAAAAATGAAAGAAAAAAGAACAGGACCTGGGATGGGAGGGTGAGTGTGGGTGTGGTGGGTGAGGCATGGATGAAAATCCAGCAGAAGGGACTGAGAAGGCATAGTCAGATAGATAGGAAGAGAACCAGGCAAGAATAGTATCTTGAAGACACTGAGGAAAAAAGCAATCCAGGAGAAGAGAGAGATCCACAGTGGCAAAGAGTGCAGAGGGGTCAAGAAGGACGAGGATTGAGAAGACACCACTGAATCTGGCAGTTAAGAGATTATTGGTAACTTGGGAGAGAACAGTTTCAGTTGCATGATGAGGTCAGAAGCCAGACTGAAGAGAGTTTAGGAGTTAAACAGTGTGGAAGCATCAATTATCCATGGCTTTTTAAAGGAATTTCACTGAGAAAAGAAAAGCTATAGGACAATATTGAGCGTGCATGGTAAGATTCAAAGAATTGTTTTTCTTTTAAATGAATAGGGAGACATTAGGGAAGGAACCAGTAGATAGGGAAAGAGTGATGGTTGGAGAAGGGAGGAGTGAGGGGGCAATCTGGAGAAGAGAGGAGGTGATGGAATAAAGGATGTATGTAGAGGTCATGGATCTCCTTAGATGTGATTAGACTGGTCCAGAGACTAGTCAAATCATTAGAGTGGTAAGAGTGATGGGAATCAATTCAAGAAAAGGCAAAGGACAGTGTTGTTGCAATGAGATCCTAGTAGAGATTAACTAGCTCAAATTTATAGTGGACCCCTTCTATGCAATTGATTTCCTTCAGTTTCATTCATTAGCATGTGAGAAAAACTGAGGGAGGTAGAAGATGAGCGTTTACAAGGTGGGAGTTTTGTAAGACATGATTGGAAATAGGATAGGGGGTCAAGGGATTCAAGAGCTACAAGGGTTCACGATTGGAAAGGAGAGAGAATGTAACTAGAATAAGAACGATGGCTTAGAATGGTACTGAGGGATGGAAGGATTAAAGAATATAGTGAGGATTAATAATTTTAGGAAGAAGATATAGGGAAGACAGAAAGAGAAAAGATTATGCCATGATAAAGGAAATTCAGAGTTCTTTATCATGGAAGTGAGAGACTGTGTATGACCATTCTGTGTATGTGTATGTAGTTGAGGTACAGTGGAGGAGTAGATTGAGGCAGTTGAGTAGATTGAGGAGCTGAAAGTTAGGGTATTTATAGGAACATCAGTATTTCCTTGAAGTCCCATAGAATGAAGGTTGAAACTGAGATAGCATGGAAGACTTGGGCAAGGCACTGAATTCATTGGGAAAGGAGGGAGATTGTCCTGGTTGCTGGTAAATACCAGGTACTAGCAGTCGGAATTGGTTATAATTTTGAGTTGCACAAACTTCAAAGTAGTGGTTGCTAAAGGGAGATTGTAGAAAGGGGATTGTAGAAGGAGAGTGGAGGTGACTATGGGGAACAAAGAGCATTCTGACTCCTTCTACCATGACCATGATGAGTAGGAAACAAAGTGCTACCAAGTATTGGAAAGATTGGCCAGAGATGCAGTTTTATCAGCAAGGAGTTGGGTCTCAGTGAGTACATAAGACAGAAGCAGAAAGGAAGTAATATGAGATGAGAAGTTTGTTAAGTGTGCAATAGACATTTGGGAATCTACAGTGGAAGGGCATAGTGGATCTGGAGTGGGACTTTGTAGGTGGTAGGATTATGATGACTGGGAAGGAGGGAGAGGACAGTTAGAGTCGGGACGGAGAATTTGCTTTTTGGTAGCCAGGGGTTCAGTATCAGCCATTTGGAAATGAGTACCGGCAGAGTAAACCTAGCCAAGAAAACCCCATAAAGAGTCACACATGCATGACTGAAACCAACTGAACAATAGCAAGACAGAGAGATATTAAAGTATGCTGATAAAGACAGGTGGTAAGAAGATTCAAGCTGATCCTCGAAGGTTACAGTACAGTTCTCAACTGCCAGACCTGCTGTTGCTCTGTGCACAGAGGTGTCTGGAAGCCCACTCTGAAGTAGACATAAGAAGGAAGTAGTGTGTTTTCAGGCAAGAAGTACAATTTGTAGTAATCTTGGTATTGTTGTGGCCTTCAGTTTGTAAGAAAGCAAGTGAGAAGGTGGCAGGTGATATGTCCTGTCTGGAAGTTTATTTGAGGAGGCTGGAAATGGCTTATCCTGCCTAGTCTCATGACACCAAAAGAAGAATATAGACCTTTGGGCAAATCTGGAGACCTAGGTAGGAGGTAGGAGATAGTTTGTGCTGGTCCCATGTTATCAGGCTCCAGAGAACAGGGCCTGACTGATTTTATCCTTGAGTAGGTGAGACTCCTAGCTAACTTAGTCACCATCAAAAGAAAAAGATAGGCAATACTAGAGAAAACTTAAGAAAGAAAGACAAATGAATATACTGTTACTGGAGTTGTGAATTGATCCAACCTTTCTGGAAAGAAATTTGACATTATGCTAAAAAAAAAAGTGATGAAAATGCCCACACACTTTGACCCAGAGATCCCACCACTCAGCTTCTGTATCAAGGAGGTCAGTGGCAGAATGGGTCTAATATACACGAAGATATTCATAGTAGCACTTTATGTGTTAGTAGAGAAGTAGAGAGCAAAGGAGATGAACATCAGTGAGGGAAATGGCTAAACAAATCTGATGCATGAATGTAATAGAATATCATTTCATTGTAAGAAATGATAAATATAACAAAATGAGAGATGCTTGTAAGACTTTACTGATATAAGAGTGAAGTAAACAGAACCAAGAAAATGATATATATAATATAAAAATGAGTGTGTGTGTGTGTGTGTGTGTGAACTAGATGCTCCTGAATTATAATGACAAAACCTGGTCTCAAAGAAGAGGTGATGGGGTGACTAGAGGGCACAGTGAATAGAGCACCGGCCCTGGAGTCAGGAGGACCTCAGTTCAAATCAGGCCTCAGGCACTTAACACTTAATAGCCATGTGACCTTGGGCAAGTTACTTAACCCCAATTGCAGCTGCCTTTCCCCCTCCAAAAAGCATTAAAAAAAATAAAAGTAGAGGTGAGAAGATGCACCTGCCTTTTTTTCACTGCAGAAGTAATTACTATATTAAGGGTGTGAAAACACTATTTTCTACCAGACACAGTCAATGGTTGGTTTTTTTGAACCACTTCCCCCCCTTTTTTTTTTAACCCTTTGCCAGGTTTTGGGAGAATCATATATTTAGGAATAAGTAAAATATTAAAACCAAGAGGTATGAATAAAAGATACAATTCTTTAAAATAATCAGACCCACCCAAGAATATTATCTTTGTGCCTTCTCTTTTGATATAAGTTTTGAATCTGATTATAGATAGAGAGCCACCCATTCCTCACTCAGGAGAAGCTGATCAACTTTTGCCGTTCCAAAGGTATCTCTGTGACAGCCTATCGTCCACTTGGGGGCACAAGGTGAGTCTGCTTTGTTGCTTCATTTCTGCTATCAGGGAGCTTTCAGTCTGTTGAGGTAAATAACACGTACACACATGAGAAAACAGGAATTACATGTGAAGTAGTTTCCACAGGGGTGGAGCACTAGATCAGGAGTGGAGATCAGGGGTGGCCTTGTGTAGCTGGTGACTCATGAGCTGAGCTTTGTAGGGTGGAGGTGCAGAGGACAGGCCAGCTTTGGAGGACGTGCACACAAACACAAAGGTGGGATGTTGTGTACATAGGACAAGTAGGCCAGTGTGGTGAGATTGTGCAGTGTGTGAAATAGGGTAATGAGCAGTCAGCTTAGAAAGGTAGGAGCCCGATGGTGAATGCTTTAAATATAAGACACAAGGAGTTTGTATCCTGAGTCCACTGAGGCTTTTTGTGCGGGGAAGTGACAATTCTGGGTCCTTGTTTTCATAAAACTGACCCAACAGTCATTCGGAGAATGTGGATGCAGGAAGACCTATGGAATGCTCTCCTTCTGCAGGAGTCCAGAGGAATGGGAAGGGGGGAGAGAAGGACCAGGTGGGGTATTCAGTCTTCTGTTTAACTCTCTTGTGTTCCCTCTCTCTAGTGATGTCTTCAATGAACCTGTTATTAAGAAGATTGCTGAAAAATACAAGAAATCTGAAGCTCAGGTACAGGGATAGAAAGTTCCCCTGAACTTGTTGAATGATATCCAAGAGACTTACAAACGTTTGTTGGGTGCCTTCCACATAAAATACAGTCTGCCAGACTCTGTGGGAGAGCCAAAGATAAATACAACCTGGTCCCTGCCTGCTTTCAGGGATGTTACAGAGTATGACAGAAGAAGTAAGACACATGTGTTGGAGGCATAGCTCTAATATCGGCAATTACTTAGTTCAAGTTCATTTGGGAGGAAACGAATCACTCAGGAGTTATTGAACATTTACAAAAGGAAGTTTACTTTGTCCCAAAACACCAAGAATGTGCAACAGTTGTACAGTGATACTTAGGTACTCTAGGCAAGGTCCCCCTTGTTTCCTTATTGGAAATGTGTATGAATGGCAAGTCGTCAGAGTGACTTGTGTGGTCTTGGACACCCACCGTGTCTGAGAGGCACGGACTCCACCTAACTAGGACTTTTTATGCCTGTACATGATCGGGAAGTTGGGGGCAATCAGGTCTGGGGGCAGCTTTGTCCTGGACCTGCCCAGTGTTGACTGAGCAAAGAGGGGCAGGGAGAAAGGAACCTACATTAAGGAAGGTAAAAGTAGTTAAGCCCTAGGAGTAGCTTTGTTTTATTTTCAGTAAGACCTTCCCATCTTGTAAAAGGAAAGAAATTGCATTAGGGAAGTGCTGGTCTGATCCCTTGCTGCCCATTAGTTGCAAGGTCTTAAGGATCTTCTAGAGGATTTTCTGCTATTTAAATGCTTATTTTTGATATACAGAAAAAGGGGAAGACAGAATAAAACACAAATGTGGTCTGAAAGACCATGTCTGTAGTCTCAGTCTGGTCCGTGTGGTGAGTGATGGCATATCTCTACAGGCATGGGCCTTTCAAGGTCCTGAGAGCCTAAGGAGAGACACTGTTGGACAGGCCACTTTGGGTATTTCGGGGTTGTTATGGATCCCAGTGGAGAGAGGTATACTTGCAGATGAATCAGTAAATGGGAACCATCAGGATACCCAGGTGGGGAACGTGGGGTCTTTTAAAACCTAGAGCCCAATAGATCTCTGGACTTTTTCTTACATCAAGGGAAAGCCAAGATAATAACTTATTCTGAGTAGTTCCTGGGATTCTCTGGGTTTTCCTTAGTATTTCCTTAGCCTTATTCCCTAAAACTTGACTGAGTGGACCCTGGATTTTATTAAGGCTGATTCTTGCCCTTGCCCCTCCTACATAGGCCACCACCTGATCTAAGGCATCATCTGGCCCAGTAAGCATCATGCAAATAGTGCAGGGGTGCACACTAG
>CM053597.1:163093047-163140782 GCA_028646575.1 Pseudocheirus occidentalis | reverse complement strand
TGAAAAACTGGACTCCTCTCAGCAACACACAGTTAAAAGACAACTCTACAAGTCTCAGGATGGAAGGAGATATCTACATTCAGAGAAAGGTCCAGAAAGACCAGAGTTTAAATGGAGACTGAAGCAATGCATGCTATCATTCTTTTCTATGTTTAGTTTTTTTTCTCTTTTCTCATTGTTCCCTCCATTAGCTACAACACCTATATAACTGACTATTGTACAATGGGAAAGAGTTTGCAGATCCCATACATGATTGTATGCCACCATGGCGGGAGTGGGGGGTGGGAAGGAAGGGGAGAAAAATCTGAAACTCAAGTGATTCTGGAACTGAATCTTGTAAACTAAAAGTAAACAAACAAGTAAATAAAATAAATTTTAAAAAATAAATTTAAAAAGAGAGTGAATTGGTGGTAGCTGTGGCAGTTTCCACATTTATCAAGCCAGAAGAAATAAGGAGTAAGAGAAAGGTCAGTGGAATTCAGCTAAATTTGAGGGAGAAAAGCTGTCTGGCATAACTGCCCCCAGGCAAGGAAGCAAAGGAAGCGGCAGCTGCCTCCACCCAATTCCTTCAGAGCACCTGGCCTGCAGACTGCAGGGGGGTCAAGCGATTGTTCAGAGGACAAATGCTCTTGCATTGAGTGGCCTGGATCTGCATCGTGGTCTTGGGTAGTGGTCCTGGGGTGCATTTTCAGTAAGTCAAAGCTCATGGGGAGCTCCGGCAGCTGTGAAAACCCCAGTGATTTGAGACAGATTTTGGACTTTCCCCTCTGGAAGCAGAGTTCCACAGAGCCAAAAACACAAATAACTTACTCACATCACAAGTAGGAAAAGGAAGCAAAGTAAGAACAAAGTAAGAACTAGAATCCTTTTTGGGGGACAAAAAAGGATCAAAGCATGGAATGGGAGGAAGACAACACAGTCAGAACTCCCACACCAAATGCTTCCAAGAAACATGAAGATTGCCTACAAGCCATAGCTCAGCTTAAAAAGGACTTTGAAAACCAAATAAGAGAAGTGAAGGAAAAATTGGGAGAAAAGAGAATGATGCAAGAAAGAGTCAACAACCTGACTGAAGAGAATAACACCTTAAAAACAGATTAACTCAAATGGCAAAAGAGGCCCAAAAAGCCAACAAGGAGAAGAATGCCTTAAAAAGTCATATTTGCCAGATGGAAAAGAATCTCAAAAGCATTCTGAAGTGAATAATTCCTTCAGAATTAGAGTAGAACAAATGTAAGCAAATGACTTTATGAGAAATCAGGATACTATTAAACAGATACAAACAAATGAAGAAATAGAAAGCAATGTGAAATATCTCCTTGGAAAAATCACTGACCTGGAAAATAGATCCAGGAGAGACAATTTTAAAATTATTGGACTACCTGAAAGCCATGATCAAAAAAAGAACTTGGAATACATCCTTCATGAAATTCTCAAGGAAAATTGCCCTAATATTTTAGAACCAGAGGGCAAAATAGAACTTGAAAGAATTCACTGATCACCTCTTGAAAAAGATCTCCAAAAGAAAACTGCAAGAAATGTTATAGCCAGGCTTCGGAGTCCCCAGATCAAGGAGATAATATTACAGGCTGCCAAGAGGAAGCAATCTGAATACTGTGGAGACACAATTAAGATAACCCAGGATCTGGCACCTTCTACATTGAGGGACTGAAGGGCCTGGAATAGTATTCTGGAGATCAAGGGAGCTAGGATTAAAACCAAGAATCACCTACCCAGCAAAATTGAGTATAATGTTCCAAGGGAAAATATGGTCAGTCAGTGAGTTGGAGGACATTCAAGCATTCTTGCTGAAAAAAACCAGAACTGAACAGAAAATTTGACATTCAAACACAAGAAGCATGAAGTAGAACATGAACAAGAAGCATGAGGGTAAACATGGGGAAGAAATCATAAGGAACTTTTCAAAGTTGAACTATTTACATGCCAATATGGAAAAACAATAATAGTAACTTATGAAAGTTTTCTCAGTATGAGGATAGGGGAAGGAAATACAAATGTATATATACTGAAGCAATGCATGCTATCATTCTTTTCTATTTTTAGGGTTTTTTTTTCTCTTTTCTCATTGTTAACTCAATTGACTACAACACCTATACAACCAGACTATTATACAATGTGAAAGAGTTTGCAGATCCTATAAATGATTGTATGCCACCACGGTGGGGGTGGAGGGTGGGGAGGAAGGGGAGAAAAATCTGAAACTCAAGTGATTCTGGAACTGAATCTTGTAAACTAAAAGTAAACAAACAAGTCAATAAAAAATTTAATTTAAAAAAAGACTTTAAAGAAGGATAGACAAGATGGCCCCTCTAAAATCTTCTTTGGGACTTGCTTGAGATCTCCCCCAAATCCCTCCAAATATTAAAATGACTCTGAACAAATTCTAGAGCTACAGAACCCACAAAATGACAAAGTGAGACACATCCCCAGTCCAAGACAGCGTGGAAGATCAACAGGAAGGGTCAATCGCACCAGGCTGGGAATGGAGCACAGTATGGGGTGGGCTGTGCCAACAGACAGGGCTGGAGCAGTACTCAGAGAGCTGATTCACTGGCAGCTGCAGCAGTTTCCAGTCTTCTCAATTCACAAATACCAAAGGCAGCATAGAAGGTCAGTGGTAAAACTCTGTGGGACCTGAGTGAAAGAGGAGGGAATGGGAAGGATAGAAGAGAGGGCAGACTGGGGGAAGGGGTAATCAATATGCTTGCCATCTTGGGGTGGGGTTAGGGGAGAGATGGGGAGAAAATATGAAACTCAAAATCTTGTGAAAATGAATGTTGAAAACTAAAAATAAATAAATAAAGTCAGGGTGGGGGAGAAATCTATTTTGCCCTACAAGAAAGTAAAGGGAAGGGGTTGGGGAGGGGGGGCTGTGATTGAAGGGAGGGCAAACTGGGGGAAGGTATAATCAGAATGCATGCCATCTCGGGGTGAGGGGGAGAGAAGAGATGGGGAGAAAATTTAGAAGTCAAAATCTTGTGGAAATGAAGGTTACAAACTAAAAATTAATTACTTAATTATTTTTAAAAGTCTCTTCTGATTTCTCCACAAATCTTAAAATCTCTTCTTAAATTATGTGACTCACCTAAAGAAAGTACAGGGATAATCAATAGGACATGCCAAAGTTGCAACAGAAAATTCTCCAAGAGAAAACACTAACCAGAGTTTTCAGAGGTTGTAAGTCAGTATCAAAAAGAGGGAGAGAAAGGGTCAACATGCTGCTCTCTCTGTCACTCTTCACATTGCAGCCTAGACAAACCAGGGACTCCCGCATTGTGATAGTATACAAGGTCTTCAGCCTCTCTGACTGCAAAAAGAAAGAGACATCTTAGAGGTTCATGTAATAACTGAACCTGCTTATCTGCTCTGTTTCTACCCTTTACTTCTTCTCAAACATTCCCCTTGATTTTTGCCTTCCTTTATCTTCTCCCTTATCCCTAATTAAAACAACAAACTTCTAAAGAGCAAGGATTGTGTTTTTCTTGCTCCAACACTTGATTACTATAAACGCCACCCTTCACATAGCCTTTCATTCATTCATTTAAGAAAAATTTTGCTGAGCACCTACAATGAACAAGACACTTCTCTAAGCATTTAAACTACCTCATTCTTCTTTGTCTTCTCTTACCTTCTACAGGGAGCCTTTCCCATTCCTCCTCAATTCTCCTGCCTTTCCTCTGTGAATTCTCTCTAATTTATCCTGTATATACCTTGTTTATACGCAGTTGTTTGCGTGTTATCTCTCCCATTAGGTTTCAAGAGCTCCTCAAAAGAAAGGTGTCTTTTGCCTTTCTTTATGTCCCCAGTCTTAGCATGACACCAGGGATTTAGTAGGTCTTTAATAAATATTTATTTGTTGATTTCTAGAATACATAGCATTTTTAATTTTTTGAATTCTAAGTCCTTACCAGCTCTGAATCTGTAATTTGACTGTGAATCAAGTTCCAGAGGGTCAGGAAGAGTTGCGCAGCATCATGTTCAACAAACACTGCCAAAGAGAGAAAAAGGCCTATTAGCAGGCTAGCAGCTGGCTTTTGTCCTTCTCTCACTTCCTAGTCCTGCTGGTCTCCATTTGGGAAGCTGCTTTTGTACAGGACATCATTCTGACATCTGTTTTCACAAAAATGGCAACTCATTGCCCTAAAGTTAGAGTTCCATCTCCATTCCTACCACAGAATCTCAGAATTGGAAATGACTCTATAATTCCAACTAGGTAGAAACCACTCTAGGAAGATGATTATGTAGCCTCTTCTTGAAAACCTCAAGTTAGCGTGAGCCCACTAACATCCCAAAGATAGCCCATTCTCCTTTAGAACAGCTGAAAGTGAAGTCTTCCCTCCATCTTCTTTTTTTTTTTTTACAGGCTAAATATTTTTAGTTCCTTTAACTAATCCTTATCTACCATGTTCACCATACTGGTAACTCAGCTCTAAATATGCTTCTTTTTGTCAATATCCTTCCTAAAATGCGGTACCCAGAGCAAGACACAATACCTCAGTTTATTGGAAAAATCAGAGTTGTTCTATCCCTTATTCTCTTAGTTACCCTCCTCTGGAAGCTCTTTAGTTTATTTAATCTCATTCCTAAAATGAAACCCAGAATTGAACTGTACTTCAGCTATAGTCTGACTAGGGCAAAGAATCATAAAAACATAAATTTGAGACTTGCAAGGAACCTCAACTGTAATCTAGTACAAATCATACCCCAAAGAAATCCCCCTCTCTAATGTAATATAAATAAGAATAAAAATAAGAATTCTTGACAATGGCTACCATTTAGATAGCCCTTGAAGGTTTTTAAAACACTTTACATACATTATTTCTTTTGAGCGTCACAACAACTCTGTGAGGTAGGTTAGAACCTGAGGTAGGTTATTACCCCAATTTTGCAGATGAAAAAACTCAGACTGAATGAGGTTACAAAGACTTAATCAGGGTCACACAACTAGGAAGTCTCTAAGTTGGGTCTTCCCGGATGAACAAGTGGTCATACAACCTCAGACTGAATGCCTCCAAGGAAGGAAACCTGTGTCCTCTCAAAAAAGCCCGTTCCACCTTTGGCCAGCTCTAATTATTAGGAAGTTTTCCTGACATCAAGCCTAAATCTGGTTCTTTTAAACATCAACTTTCTACTCCTGGCTCTGCCCTAGACAGCCAGAGATAACAAGTGCGATAAGTCCTTTGAATGATAACCTTTCAACACTTAAAAACATCTGTCATAACCCCATATGTCTTCTCTCCTCTGAGATAAACATATCTATTTCTTTCATCCAAAACTCATATGACGTAAACTCCTGAACTTTCCACCTTGTCCTTCCTCTGGACACTCTCCACATTATCAATCTTCTTCTTAAATTGTGGCTCCCAGAACTGAGTACAATACTCCAGATGAGATCTGACAAGTGCAGAGCCCAATGGGACTATCCTAAGCCATCCCTGGACACTGTATGTCTTAATTCAGACCAAAATGGAATTAACTTTTTCTTTTGACTGCCACATGACATTCCTATTGAGTTTGTGTTCCACTAAAACCCCTAGATCTTCTTCAGCCCAACTGTTGTCTCCCTTTTATACAAGAGGGTGATTTTTTTAACCCAAATGTTACACTTTATACTTATCCCTCTTGAATCTAGTCTTATTGTTATATTATTATATTATTAGATTATTGTTATTGTTTAGTCCAGTGCTCTAATTTGTCAAAATTGGATTCAGACAGTCATACAGTATATTAACTGTCCCTCCAGCTCATCTGTTGATTAAAAAAAAAAGTTAAACAGGCCAGGGCCAAGTCCCAAGCCCCAGAGTTCTCTACCACAGACCTCCTGCTATACTAATGGTTCTCAGTCTTCCCTTTAAAACAGTTCCTCATATTATAGTGACCCCCAACCATAAAATTATTTTCATTGCTACTTCATAACTGTCATTTTGCTGTTACGAATCATGATGTAAATATCTGATATGCAGGATGTATTTTCATTATTACAAAGTGAACATAACCCACAGGTTGAGAACTGCTGTGCTATACAAACATCAAACCAATAAATTAATATAATTCATTATATCTAGCCAGCCAACCATTTCTGAATCCATTTAAATATGTTACCATCAACTGGTACATAACAGGCGCCATATAAATGTTAATTATTTTTATTATCATTACTATCTTTTCCACAGGAAGCAGTGTAAAATATTTTATCAAAATGCTTTACTTAAATCCAGGCAATCTGTATCCATAGCATTCTCCTCATCTGCTAGTTTAAATAATTCAGACAACAGGGGCGGCTAGGTGGCGCAGTGAATAGAGCACCAGCCACGGGGTCAGGAGGTCCTGAACTCAAATCCGGCCTCAGACACTTGACACACTTACTAGCCATGTGACTTTGGGCAAGTCACTTAACCCCAATTGCCCTCCAAAAAGCAAAATAATGGTAATAATAATAATTCAAACAAAAAAGAAAATGTGGTTAGTCTGACATATGTTCTTTTTCTTTATTAAATTATTTATTTTTAATTTTCAACATTCACTTCCATGATATGTTCTTGATAAAGTCATGCTAGTTCTTTGTAATCAGATTTCATAATGACCCATTCTAGTGTTTTCCCAGGAATTGGAATGAAGCTCACTAGCCTATAGTTTAGAAACTTTAAAATATTTGAAGAACATTTGTTCTTCTCAAGTCTTATAGTTTCTCTCTCCTTTCCCATGACCTTTCAATGGTTCAGCAATCACAGCATTAATTCTCTCAAGAGCTAGAATGTAGTCCACGTGATCAAGGCGACAAGCACACTTAAGTGTTCTTTTACTATCATCTTACTTATCTGGAGTATCCACTGCCTGTTGGTATTATTTTTATTCTGTGCCATAGTGGATAGAAAGTCAGCCCTGAAATCAAGATCTGGGGTCACATCCTACCTCTGACAAATATTGTCTGTGTGATTCTGGGAAAGTCACTCCATACTCTAGGAAACTTCTCAAGATTGCTGTCAGTTGCATAGAAGATGCCAAGCTGTATTGATAGATGAAGTCTCCTCAGCTGGGAGCTCCCTCCCTACACCAATGAAATCATAGGTGCCTATCTTCTATCCATTTCCGGTGAAAAGGTGGTTCTCCCTAGCAGAGATAGTCTAACAGCTGATGTCTCTCAACATGGCAGAACCAAAGATCCTCAAATTCCTAGATTTAGCACTTTTGATTACCAAATCACCCTGAATGTCTCTTATACCCATCCTTACACACATGCACAGAAACACCCTGTCTGGCCCAACCATAAACAATAGTACTAATGTTAAATGACTTCCTTACATGGAACATTATATTTTTGCAGGCAGGATACCAGCTCTACAGGTTTTACTGCTCTCAACCGGCTGTCTTGCATCTTCTCTAAGAGCAGGAGTAGCTGGTAGGGGACACTTCTCTTCCGCTCCTCCAGTTCCCTAGGCATTGTGATACTGAAAAAGCAGAGAAGTCACACATTGTGTGGGTTCCTAGAACAGATCAGCTCAAATGAATACCCTTTCAACGAGGAGACATACACCATAATTTCCTCACCACCATCACCACCCCCTGCCCTTCCTTGCTATTACACTAAAAGCCAACCCAAGAATGAGTGTGGACCATAATGCCATTCTGAGAGCCTAGAGTCATTGTCAACATCTCTGCTAGATTTATGTAAACCAAACTGTGGATTTTCTGCAAGAGTTAAAGGATCATACCACAGCATCTAAGAGCGAATGAAAAACAATACAGAATAGAAACAAACACCCATTTCTCAGAACAAAGCAGATGAAGGAAATGGTTCATTTCATGGTTTCACTGGCCTAATTCATGGCTCCCGCACAATGAGTGAACTGTGATCTTTACCTTCTGGACACAGCAGGAAAGTTTTCAGGAAACAGATTATCCCAGTCTGGCCAGTTTCAAACAAGCAACCTTTCCTACTATGCAGCCAGTCAAAGGAGGTTACCCCCACCCATGTGGTAGGGAACCTAGGAAACTTCCATGTTAAGAAATCTAGGCATGCCTAAGCAGCTAGAGGGTACCAGACCAGGAGTCAAGAAAACTTGTCTTCCTGATTTCAAATCTGGCTTCAGATATTTTCTAGCTATGTGACCCTGGGCAAGTCACTTAACTCTGTTTGCCTCAGTTTCCTGGTCTCTAAAATGACTTGGTTTGGAAATGGCAAACTACTCCAGTACCTTTGCCAAGAAAATCCCAAATGCAGTCACAAGTTAGACATGATTGAAGCAACTGAACAACAACAAAGACAAGTCCCAGTACATCGGTAAAATGAAAAATAATTCATTAACAGTGAGACAATCAAGAAAAGACACTTATAGGAAACTTTCCTTCCCTTCCTCCAGTTCCCAAGGCACCAGGATACTAAATAAGGAGAGGAGTCACATATTGTGAGCGTTCCTGGAAGAGACTCACTCAAAACAATGCGACAAGGAGACAGACAAAATAATTTCTTCACAACCACCACCCCCTGCCCTGATTATTAGTGCTTAAATAGAACTGAGGTTCAGGAGAGTACGCCTAAAATTGAAGGAAAACCATCAGTGAGCGTCGGCACCATACGCAGAGAGTTTATCTGCACTAAACCCCCTTAACAGTATCAGAGAACCCCTGGACAGAGGCAAAATGTGACACAATGGGTGTTCACACAGTGGGGCCAAGGAGCCTGTGTGACATTGATATTTTGTTTATTTCAATTTATTTTGTTTTTTATTAACAATCTTCACGTTGTTTATCCCAGTAGAAGGTAAGAGGCAGGACTGTTTCATTTTTGTCTTTCTATTTCTAGTACGTAGCAGTGGAGGGAAGGTCATGGAAAGAAGAAAAGGAAAAGGGAAGAGAATAAGCATTTATGTAACACCTACTATATGCCAGACACTGTGCTAAGTGCTTTTACAAATATTGTCTTATTTGATCCTCACAACAACCCCGGGAGGTAGGTGCTATTATTACCCCTGTTTTACAGATGAGGAAACTGAGGCAAATACAAGTTTAATGGCTTGCCCAGGGTCATACAGTAAGTTCTTGAGGCCAAATTTGGACTCAGATCTTCCTGACTCCGGGCCCAGCACTCTCTAAATGTTTAATGGATGTTTGTTGAATTGAAGTAAACTTAATTGAGCAGTCCAAACTCATAAATAAGACCAGGATCAAGCACTCAGAAGAAAGAAGAAGAACAAGGGGTTACTTGGGTGTTCTTGAAATTGAGAAATTCATTTACCAGAAGGAACGATGGATCTGGAGTCAGTGGCCCTGACTTAAAATTCTGGCTCTGTTACTCACCACCTGTATAATTTTGGGCTCGATACTCTCTAATTTCCCTTCTACTTTTAAATTTACTGTCCTAAGAGATGTCAACAATACAAAAAAATAGACACTGAATCCCCCAGGAGTCTCTGGTTGAATGCACCCTCTTCCAGCAGCTTAAGTACATGGCTGGGCAACAAAGGAAGAGACCAATCAAATACTGGTATGTGTTTGTATTCCTGGAGCTGAACACAGTCCTGATACAAGATACTTAATAAATGGTTATCAAATTCAATAGGCCCACAGCTTACCATGAACAACTGAAGTGTTCCTGTAAACATAAAAGAAAATATGAATTTATTATTTATTATTCTCAGCCAAATATTGATGAACTATTCAGGAAAAGGACTCACCTCTTCAAGATTTTGGTGAAATTCAGGTTCATGACAAACACCTGGAGCAAAGAGTTGAGGCAACAAGTCTGTCCAATGTTGTACAAACCAACAGGGCCTGAAACACGGCAGAGACCGAAAAGAATAAAAATCAGTGAGACTAGAGCTCGCAGGAGCACTAACTGCGTACAGGGTGATCCTACACATTGTAAAGGGCACGAGTGAGGTGGCTTTGGGGACTCTGCAGTCAAGTAGAGGATAAAATCATAAACACATAAAAGGTTAAGTGATAACGAAGAAAGACATCACAAGGAACATATGATTAACAGCTTAATGAAGTGTGCAAAAAATAATTGCTAGGAGAACAAGGAAGGAAAAAAAAGGATGTTGCTAGGGAAAATGAGGTGGGTCATACATAGCTGGACATTCCTCTCTGCATCAGCTCTCTGCCTGGTTTCAACTCCACGAAACAAGACAACTCCAGGGTTCAACTCGTCACCTCTAATTTCATCACCACGCTGCTCACTCATACCTGGAATGCTACTGCCTCTTTCAGCCTCCTCTTCCCTCTGGCTAGAGGTTGTTGTTACGTTGTGTTTGTCCTTCGTTCTTGAAGGCATCAGAGAAATGATGACATGACGTGCAGTTAACTTGGATTTTAGTTAAGGGAGGGCTGTGCAAGGTCATTCGCCTCACTTTCACCTCCAGAGCCATGTGGGTCCAGTGGCCAGGGCTGGTTGGTGGAGTACCAAACTTCTCCCAATGCTTTCCTTTGTAGAGGGCAGAAATTAGACTTGGGAACTCACTCTATTCAGCATGTTTTGTTGGTTTCAGCTCCACAGGACAAGAGGTCACCATGCTGATTACCCTCTAATATTTCCCTACCCATCCAGCTTTCCTGCCTTCATTTGTGTCCTGTCTCCCCCTATCTGATTGGAAATTCCTTGAGGTCAGGGACTTTGTTTTTTATTCATTGCATCCCCAGCAGTTAGCTAAGGGCCTGGCACATATTAGGTGCTTAATAAATGTTTAGTGGATTGGACTTATTCAACTTGGGCTGAGTCTCCCTATCTTGTTTTTAGTTCTCACCTCCAGAATAAAACAAAACAGGCCCAACTTTGAGTAAAACAAATGAGATTACAACCTGCCTTAAATGTAGGTATCACTTTCCTCTGAAAAATGTCCATTTTTTACGGCACAGAAATGTTTCTTTATTATACATATGCCACAATTTGTTGATAATTTGGATATTTTCCTTTGAAAAACTATCTGTTTATATCTTTTTTATCTACCAGGGACGGCTTTTAATCTTAGAAATTTGAATCACTTCCTTATATATCTTGGAAAAGAAACTTTTAGCAGAGAAATTATCACAAATATTTTTCCCGTTTACCTATATTCCTTCTAACTTTTGCTGCATTATAATTGTTTGTGTAAAAAACTTTTAAATTTTATATAATCAAAATTTTCTATTTTATCATGTCATCCTCTTTATTTAACCTTGAATTCTTCTGCTATCCATAGAACCAAAAATTAATTTCTTCCTTGCTCCTTTAATTTGCTTATGATGTGACTATATATATGTGTGTGTGTTGTGTGTCCATTTGGACCTTATTGTGGTATTTGGCGTGGGGTATTTGCCTAATTTCTACTACACTACTATACAGTTTTCCCAAGACTTTTTGTCACATAATGAGTCCTTCCCCCAGTAACAGGAGTCTTTGGTTTTATCAAACACTATGCTAGTGGGTTTGGTTGCTTCTATATGTTGATTACCTGATCTATTCCACTGGTGGACTTTTTTCTCTCTCTTTTTAAAACTAGTACCAAATCTTTTTTTTTCAATTATATAAAACATTTACATATTAGGCTTGTACAAGAAGACTCAAATAAAAGAAGAAATTGAAAGAAAGTGAAAATAGCACACTTCAGTCTATATTTAAGCAACATCAGTTCTTTCTCTGGAGGTGGATAGCATGCTTCATCATTTGACCTTTGGGATTGTTTTGGATCATTTTATTGCTGAAATAGCTAAGTCATTCACAGTTTTTCATCATACAATATTGCTGTTTATGTGTACAATGTTCTGGTTCTGTTCACTTTACTATACATCAGTTCATGTAAGTCCAGGTTTTTGAGAAATCATCTTACTCTTATTTCGTATAGCAAAATAATATTCCATTACAATCATGTACCAGAGCTCATTTAGCCATTTCCTAATTGATGGACATTTCCTCAATTTCCAGTTCTTAGCCACCACAAAAAGAGCTACTATAAATATTTTTGTTCAAATAGGTCCTTTTCTCCTTTTTTTGGATGTCTTTTTTTTGGATGAGATGTAGACTTTTTTTTTGAATGATTTTTTTTTTGGATGAGATATAGACTTAGCAGTGGTATTGCTGGATCAAAGGGTATGCACAATTTTATAGTCCTTTGGGCATAGCTCCAAATTGTTCTCCATAATGATGAGATCAGTCCACAACTCTAACAATGGTGCATTAGTGTCCCAGTTTTCCCACATCCCCTCCAACTTCCAGCATTTTCCTTTTTTGTCATATTAGATAGGTGTGAGGTGATACATTAGACTTGTTTTAATTTGAATTTCTCTAATCAATAGTGATTTCAAGCATTTTTTCATATGAGTATAGATAGCATTGATTTCTTTGTCTGAAAACTGCCTGTTTATATTCTTAGACCATTTGTCAATTGGAGAATGACTTGTATTTTTATAAATTTGATTCAATTCTCTATATATTTGAGAAATGGAGCCTTTATCAGAGATACTTGTTGTAAAATTTCCCCCCAGTTTTTTGCTTTCCTTATAATTTTGGTTTCATTCGTTTTATTTTTGCAAAACTTTTAATTTTATATAATCAGAATTATTTATTTTACATTTTGTAATGCCCTCTATATCTTCTTTGGTCCTAAATTCTTCCCTTATCCATAAATCTGATAAACTATTCCATGCTCTTTTAATTTGCTTATAGTATATGTAAATCATTTACCCATGTTAACCTTATCTTGGAATTTGGTATGAGATGCTGGTCTACCCCTAGTTTCTGCCATACTGTTTTCCAGTTTTCCTAACAGTTTCTGTCAAATAATGGGTCCTTCTCCAGTAATAGGGACTGTCAGTTTTATCAAACAGTATATGCTATTGGGTTTGGTTGCTTCCATATGTTGATTACCTGATCTGTAACACTGATGGACCTCTCTCTCATTCTCTCCTTTAAATATAATCATTTTAATGATTATATTTTATATTATGTTATATTTTATATATTATTTTATATTATATTTTAATGATAATATCTCAAACTACAGTTTGAGATCTGGTATTCTTTTTTTTTAAACCTAGTTAGAGAAGCATTATATAGAATGTGTTTTATTCTCCCTTGAAGGCAAGAGCAATATTTTATAGATTTTTATATTCCCACTGGTGTTTTGCAAATGACAAGCATTCAGGAAGAAAGATTATACCTAAAACCTAAGTCCTGATTAATTTAACACATCATTTTCCTCTAGGATAAAAAAGAAGTGGCAATATGAAAGAGTTAGGTAGTTGCTGAAAGAGAAAAGGAGGGAACAGAAAGATGGAAAAATTTCAATGACAAGCTCTATTTTTCAGTTTTATCTACCTTTGGAGTTATGTGAGGGTAACAGAAAAAGAGTATGTTTACCTTGCTAGATTCTTCAAGTTAGTCTTCTAACGGAATTACTTACATCACAGGGATAAAAGATGTTAGAATAACAACAACAATAATTAGCTCAGATTTATACAGCATTTCCTATGTGCCAGGCACTGTACTAAGCTCTTTACTAATATTATTTCAGGTTCCTGGTGACTCTTCCTATCCTAAATTCATTGTAAAACAGAGTGGACTTGATTTTCTAAAGTCTTAGAATCACAGGAGTTCTCTGACTTACTCTCTCATAAAGAGGCAGGGAATTTGTTGAGCCAGAAAGAGTAATAGATGAGCCCCATCTTGAATCTGCCACTAACAAACTGTATGACTGAGAAAGTTACTAAACCTCTCCCAGGCCTGTTTTCCCTATTTATAAAATAAAAAGGGCCTTTCCAAAGACCCTTCCAGATCCAATAATAATCTTTGATTCTAAACTCTTTCCCTTTTTATACAACCTTAAGATAAGCACATTGTATATTCCTTGATGATTATTGAGGAAATCACAATTCATTCATTTCAGCATTCCTAAGTCAGCAACTTCAATCGGTCAACAGGAAAGAGAAGACTAATAAAATAAACTAATAAAGACTAATAAAATGAGGAAAATGAGAGATACCAAATTATTGGTCACCAGTTATTAGAATCATGACAGCTTTATTGAAAGCCCATGCTTAGTATATTGCAACATTTTCTATGTTCTTATGTAACTGAAGAGGTAGAAAAATGAAGAGGAATAATAACCTTTATGGCTCTCTCCAGTACTGCAAAGGTATCTCAGCTGTTCTGTCTTCTTCTCCATGGCAGTCCTTTATCCTAAGAGGATTTGGATCCAAGTTCAAAGATTCCACTGGTTCTGCTTCTCGGGTTCTATTTAAAAGGTAAGATATCTTGACCATTAATGACCTTTAGTGGTAGCTCCCAAAGCACCATAATACAAAACTATCTTTAATACAAAGATAGTCACTAACCCCTGGGTACAGTTCATAGGAGCCCCCCATTGGGGGCCTCTGTAAAAAATTCTGTAAAACATAAACCAGGTGTAAGGGGTGGGGTAGGAATGAGGAGGCGAGCCCTAATAACATGATCTTCTGTCATGATCAGCTAATGATGGAACGGATTTTGAAAATTAAGTTCTGAAACCTGTAAATCTTAGCCAGACTGGAGAGAGCTCCTAAAAATATAGGTTTGAATGACTATTACAATTAATATAAATTTAAAAGAGGTAGACCAGGGCAACTTCTGATCAAATTAAGAAATTTTTCTAAACAATCCCACAACCTGGTATAAAAGAGAATGTATAAACATCCAGCTAGGTTGCATAAGAGATAAACTTCTGGACCTAGAATCAGGAAGACCTGAGTTAAAATCCAGCTTCAGACACTTGTTACCTGTGTGACTCTGGGCATATCACTTAACTTCTGTCTGCCTCAATGTCCACATCTGAAAAATGGAGATAACAATAGTACCTACCTCCTAGGGCTGTTGTGAGGATAAAATGAGACATATGTAAAGGGCTTTTCAAACCTTAAGTTATTGCATAAATGCTAGGTATCATTATTAATTCTAATAACTGTAATGTTATTGGTATTGGCCATCAGGTGACAGTGACTAGCTAGGAATCAACTATATTTCATGGTGGCCTTTCAAAGACAGGTTGGCCCCATTCTAAGTGAATTCTAAGGAAAGAGTCAAGAAGAGAACCACCTGTAAAGGAAGAAGTGAGTTCTTGAGGATTTGCTTGCTCCCTCAGCAAAGCGTGTGCATATAAGGGGAAGGGCTTTCCATTTCACACCTTCCACCATCAATAGCTATCTTGCAATAGAAGTACATTGACACCAGAGACAGTCAATTCCATGTTGCTTGACAAGTGAAATTTGAGTATATAGCTTCTTAAAGTAGCTGAGGAGGAAATGAGTTGTAGAGTTGAATAGAAATGAGTCAGGGAAAGAAGTAGAATCTATGTGCTGGACAGAGTTCATCTCTGTTCTTTTTTTGGTGAAAAGAAAACTATTCAAAGACTTTTCTGTCAATTCAACTGAAAATTAATGACCTTGCTTCGTTTTGTTTTGTTTTTCTTCTTGGGACAGAAATGCTTTTTGCTTTCTTTTGCATGAAATTATAAAGAGCCAGCATGCTTTTTGGCAATCACCTCTTTGGCTTTATTTATTCTGCCCAAGTTGGAATTTTCACAGTTTCCTTCACCCTCCTTCCTTCACCTGTCCTCGGCATTCAAAACTGATTTACTGTAAAAATGATCATCGAAATTATTCTTACAAAGCCTGTGTCACCTCCTAATAAAGAAACGCATAAGATAAAGTAAGAATAGGTTTTATTTGCTGGTGGCGCTCAGCCTCTACTTACCATCAACAGTGCCACCTAGTGGAATAAACTAAGAAGACATTTCACTTTATAGTAAATATTTCCATAATACTTCAGGGTTTACAAAACATTTTCTTCACATCAACCCTGTGAAGTAGAAAGTGCTAGTATAATTAACCCATTTTACAGATGAAAAAAACATAAGTTCAAATAGGAAGACTGACTTGCTTCAAGTTACACAGATAGCAGAGCTATCTGAGCCTATTCATAGAAAAACTGACAAATACCTATGGAGGCTTATTCTCTGCCCAGTTACAAGGAATTACAAAGTTCTGGAGTAAAAGAACATCATCAAAGATTCAAATGACAAAAAAAATAAGAAAGAACCTAAGCCAGTTGTCTTGAGAGATCAATAGATTACCAACTAATTAAGAAAAAGTAAAACAATTATGTCAGAGAAAAGAGGTGAGAAAAAGATTTTACAGTAGAGAAGATGGCAGAGTGGAGAGCCAACAACATAAAATTTACTCTCATCAAAACTGGCTCAAAAAAGAAATAGAGTACATACTCAGTTGAGAAAGAAATTTATGTTACCCTACAAGGAAGTAAGAGGGGAAGGTGATGAGAGAAGGGGCATATGGTGGCTGATAGAAAGGAGGGTAGATTGGTGAAAGTAGAGGTCATGGGACAGCTAGGAAGACCTGAGTTCAAATCCATCCCCAAACACTTAACACTTACTAGCCATGTGACCTTGGGCAAATCACTTAACCCCAATTGCCCTGCTCTCCCCCCTCCAAAAAAAAAAAGGTGGAGGTCAGAAGCAAATCACTTTAGAGGAGGGACAGGGTGAAGGGAGAGAGAGAAAAAAGGATAAAGAGGAGGAAAAGAGGATGGAGGGAAATGAACTGTAATTTTACAGCAAGTTACTCTGATAAAGGCCTTATTTCTCAAATATATGGAGGACAGAGTCAAATTTATAACAAATAAATATTGTGTTATTATATAATAATATAATATTATGAAATAAATTTATAATGTAATTCCTCAATTGATTAATAGCCAAAGGACATGAACAGGCAGTTTTCAGATGAAGAAATCAAAGCTATCTATAATCACATGAAAAAGTTCTCTAAATCATTATATGTTTATAAATTGAAAAAATTTTAAACTTAAACACAAAAGAAAAAACAGACAAACTTGAATGCATAATAAGAAAAGAAAAAAATACTGTCATGTTCACAACTGAACATGAGAGGATTCAAAATACAAAGCAATAAATTTCCATTCTAAGAAAGCCTCTATAATAAATATTCCACATTATATTCAGAGTTGTCCATCTTTTCCTTACTTCCTTATAAGTTTTAAGTTGTTGTCAGCTGTGCACATTTTACTTTGTTCTTTTCTTCCCTCTTCCTCCTGGCTCCTCCCCCAAGAAGGCTACAATTAAGGGGGAATACACATACACATAATAAATACAGATACATATACATTCATATATACACACAAACATACATATGTTCGCATACATATAAATAGATATCTATAATCATACACATATACACATAGACATTCATATGTATCTATGCAACTTGTTTTTGTTCTGTTTCTCTGAAGGTGGATAACATCTTCCTTCATAAGTTCAAGTCTTTCCATATTTTTCTAAATCCACCAACACATCATTTCCTACACCATAGCAATATTCCAACTTTATACTGTCTAGTTATTTTAAGTAGTCTAAAACAATATTGATTCATATGACTAACATATAGTGTAGTTACCCTATTTTTCTTTTTTGATTAAATCTATTTTAGCTTCAACTTTGTCTGAGATCATGATTACTACCCTTGCTTTTTTTCCTTAATAAATTCTACTCCTTATCTTTATTTTAGGTCTGTGTGTATCTCTTATTTCCTATCCCTCCTGACTCCTCTACTTCACTTCTTCTACCCACTACTTTGCCCTCTTATTATTTAACCTATTATCCCCTCTCCAAGGATCCCTCCCTTATCCTTTCCTGCCCACCCTTTCTCCTTGCCCTCTTATTTCTATCTGAATTTAAAAGACTTTCATAGCCTTCCAAATATATTGCACCTCTTTATCCCATTCCCATTAATACAGACACTCTTCTATAATTCCCCCTTATCCTATTCTCTCATCCACTTATTTCTTTATAAATTCAGAAAACTCTTATTCCCTTCTAAATGCATATATTATTCTCTCTTTAACCCATAATGAAATGGCAAGTATTAACTGAGTGACCACAGAGTCCGAATAAATGCTTTTAAGGAGCTTTTTAATTTACCAGCTGGGACTGTCTCACATCAATCAAGAAGGAGAGAGAGCAGCCAATAGCACAGAAATGCAGGTTCTTATATACAGTCCACCTTCATTGTCCAATTAATATAATTTGTTACTAAGAAGGTATAAACAGAAGCTGTTACTAAGGTAAGGGGTGGGGGGGAATTTGTAGGCAGGAGTTAAGGAGGGGCACAGGGCATGATGACCTGGGCACATGGAGAAGAAAAATGAAGAAAAAGACAAATTACCCCAGGCTTGCTCCCAGGCCAGTTCTCTGACTTCTAGCTTGAATTCATCTCGAGTTCATAAGGCTTTTTACTTGGATTTCTAATTTCACAAAGTATCACTTAACTGTTTCCTGGCCAGTTTCTTGACTCCTATCTTGAGTCCATATCTTAACTAGTTCCTGGCCACTTCAATACCCTTATACTCTTAGCTTTTTATTGTTTTCTCAATTTAGAAGACTTTTATACACATGTATGTGTATAGGTGATTGTATAAATACCTATATGTGTAATATATATACACACACATATATATTTCTCTATGTGTATGTGTGTGTATATCCCTCTTTAACCCATTCCCAATGAGAGTAGGGTTCCAGAACGATCAACCCTCTTCCCACATCTAATTCTTCTGCATAAATTCTTCCTTTTGCACTTCATTTGTGTAAGATAATTACTCTTTTTAGCTTTTCTTCAACAGTTTTACTTTTTAGAATCACATCATAGGTCTACCCTAATCTTTCTTTCAAACTGCCCAATTACTAATTACAGTCTTACAGTTTACATGTCTTTATATAAAAAGTAAACAGTCTGTCCTTATTGACCTTATATTTCTCTTGGATCTTGTATGTCAAATTTTCTATTAAGTTCAGGTCTTTTTACAATAAAATCCTAAAAGTCTGGCAATTCATTGAATTTCCATCTATTTTCATTCAGGATTATGCTTAACTTTGCTCAGTATGATATTTTCAGCCACAACCCCAATTCTTTTGCTTTTCAATATACAGAGTTCCAAGACCTGTGGTTTTTTAGTGTCACCACTGCTAGGTTTTGTGTGATTGCGATTGTGGCTTTGCCCTATTTGAATTGGTTTTTTTCTTGTTTCTCATAATATTTTTTTCCTTGAGCTGGGGTTTCAGAATTTAGCTATGTCATTCCTACAGATTTTCCTCATAGGATCTCTTTTAGGTGGTGATTGGTGGATTTTTTCTATTTTTACTTTTCTCTCTTGTTCTAAACATTTACTCATATAAAAAGTAAACAGTCTGTCCTTATTGACCTTATGTTTCTCTAGGATCTTGTATGTCAAATTTTCTATTAAGTTTCAAGTCGTTTCAAGACAATTTTCTTTAGTTATTTCTTTTATGTATCAAGATTCTTTTTTCTGATCATAACTTTCATGCAGTCTGAGTATTCTTGCAAAAAAAAGAAAATAAAACAAAAAGTTATAAGCAAGTACTTTCAGAAAAATCTGGAAAGACATACATAAATTGATGCAATGTGAAATGAGGAGAATCAGAAGAACATTGTACACAGTAACAGCAATTGTATGATGATCAACTGTAAATGACTTAGGTATTCTCAGCAATACAGTCATCGAAGCCAATTCCAAAGGACTAGTGATGTAAAATGCTATCCCCCTGCAGAGAAAGAACTGATGGAGTCTGAGTATAGATCATATTATAGTTTCTAAACTTTATTATTCTTGGTGTTGTTTGAGGAGAGGTCCATGTTTTCTTTCACAACAGGATTAATATGGAAATATGTTTTGCCCTCTCAATGAGGGGGGATGGAGAGAGGGAGAGAAATTGGAACTCAAAACTTTTAAAAACTAATGTTAATATTGTGTTTAAATGCAACAGGAAAAAATTAGATGTTAATTTTCTTAAAAGAATTCCAAAAAGGAAAAGTGAGGGACTTCTCTAGCACATTGAATGGGTCCCCATTTTGAATTTGTGGGAAGATATGAACAAACATCATGCAGTATGGGCAAGCATGGACATCTGCATTGTAGTATTCATGCCATCTGCATAGATGACATGAATACTACAATGATGAAATCACAGATCCATTTAAATATTTGAGTAGAGCATGATAGCTACAACAATATAAATAGAAACAACAATTGCAAAATGATAAAAACTGAGTGTGCAAAATTATAATGATAAAACTTGGTCTGAAAGAGACATGAGAAGGAACTTCTCTCTGCTACTTTGTAGAGGTGGGAGATTAGAAGTGAGGAATACTACATATAATGTCAATTTTTTTCGATATGTTGGTTAGGTTTTTTAAAAATAAATTTGTATTTATATATTTTGGTTTTCCATCACCTAAATTTCTCCCCCATGTCCTTCCTCCTCTCTCCTCCTAGGAAGCCATCCCATATGAAAAAAGGCTTTATTTTTACTTTTGGAATGAAAAAAAAAAGAGGAAAAAAAGAAACAAAACCGGTCAATAATGTTTTTTAAGTACGCAGTGTTTCACATCCCTTAACCCTTCCCATCCCCTATCTATGCAAAGAATTGAGAGGTAGCATCTTCCCATATTTCTTCTATTCAAACAACTTGTTCTTTGTAATTTCACAGCATTATTTTCTATCATTTTGCTATTATTGTTTTTTCTTCATTAACTTTGTTGTCATCATTGCATACATTGTTTTCTTGACTCTTCACACTTCATTTTGTATCTGTTCATCTACATTTTTCCATGCTTCTTGGCACTTGTTGTATTTGTCATTGTTTACATGATAATAACACTTTATTATATTCATATGCTACAATTTGCCAGTCATTCCCCAGTCAGTGGGGATCTACCTTGTTTCTAGTTCTTTGCTACCACAAAATGTGCTGCTACAAATATTTTAGTGTGTCAGGATCCCCATGCCAAGGCTACTCCTCTCTTTTATTAGGACACACCCTGTTTTCTAGAGCTAAGGCCCAGCAAGCAAGCTGTGCCCTCAGCTTGGCATAACAATAATCTTTCGCACTTACTCTCTGGTGCCACAGCAAAATCCCAGAATTGTTTCACACCAGCACCAGATGTCGCTGAGTTGAGTCAAGCACCTGCAGTACCCATATTCTGGTCACAAAGCCTTGCTATGCATCAAACTTGGCTTATAATTGCAGTTACCCTTCACTGTCAGGGCTACCGCTCACTGTGTAGCCACTAGTACAGGTATTGAGATTTGCCCACACTAAAGCAGGTCTCCTAGTAGAAAAGGCACTGGTACTTGTGTCTAGTTTTCCTCCTCCAATGGAATAAAGAAAGTTTTGTGCTTATAACTACTGTTACCAAGTTGGTTTTGTTTGTTTTTTTTTTTAATTTTTAAAAATTTTTCAGAGTTAACTGTGGTTGTGTTAACCTGTGTGAACTCTTTGATATTTTCTGAGTTAACAGAGGTTGCATAACTTCTGTGACTCTGGTCATTTGTTTTTAGAGTTGACAAGTATATATGGGGACTTCCTTCTCATCAGTAACCATCTTGGTGTCACCTGAAACCCATAAGGGGTTTCCTCCCTCCCATAAGGGGCTCTTGCTCTGGATTTCTATGGACCAGGTTCTATCTTGGGTGAGCCTGAGCCCAAGGAACGAGTCAAGCTTTTTTTTTTTTTGCATTCTATGCCTCCCTGTACCCCCATGCTAGAATCCCAAGGAAAACTTCGTGAATTTTGGTTTTAGGTGTTAACCAGGTCCCTTCTAAAAAAGTTATTCAATGTACAAAGTAGTAATTATCAACTATTTTATTTCCCCCACTATAAAAAATGCTTATAACAAAGGACTCATAAGCAATCACTGCTGAATACTGGAAACATAAAACAATAACCCTATGATCCTAATATGCTTTCTCAGAAGTAGGAAGACTCTCAGGATACTTGGAGTTCTGCTAAACAGATTTTATTTTCACCTCAATCTGCAGTATTTGAGCAGTAACTCAAAATTCAGATCTTCTGGTCAGCCAGAACATGCCTCATTATCCTGGCAATGGTATCATCCCCTCTGAGAAGGATATAGCTGCACAGTACACCTCCTGCTGCCAGCCAGCATCCAAATACTTCTGACCTCTAGAACCTATGAGGTAGCCTCCAAGACTAAAAATATTCATCTCAGCATTGCTTTCCATCAGCTGTGCTCAGGAAGAGAAGCAAAGAAGAAGACACAGCTAGGGATTATCTTGGGCTCATCGGTACAGGTACCATGTGTAAAACATTTGTACTTCCTACCATGTATACATAGCTATAATAGCTGCCACTGGGTAGGGGAAAGGGAGAGAAATCACTGTGGATATTACAGGATGTAAGCAACAGACAGACAGACAATCTCTGACTTCATTTTTTAAATCTATTAAGTGGGAGGCTTCCTAGATCAGACACCAATTCTCTTTGGCACAGTATCCCACCCCCTGCCTGATTCCTGGGTCATGTGGACCAACAAGAATCATGATGCTCTTTAACAAGGAACATATAACCCACTAGAAGGGCTAGGGTATACGTTTCCCTAATTACCCTATTACATATCAGTCAGCCAGGATCTTCTTAGCTCAGGTCACACAGGAAGCAACAGGATCTGGATTCAAACCTACATCTTTTAGGTTTAAATCCAGTCTAAGTTCCACCCTTCCACTTCAACTAAAGTAAAAAAAAAAAAATCAAGGGATGCTAGCTCTGCTTCCTCCAAATGAAACACTATGATTTTTTCAAACATAGCTAAACCTGATTAACAGGTAAGTATCTTTTCCTATTTTGAACCTCATATCTGCACTCTATGAAAGGCAGCAGAAGGAGCAGACAGTGCCAGTCTTGGAGTCAAAAAGACTCCAAATCTCACCTCTGACATTTACTAGATGTATGGTCCCCATGTGCCTCAGGAAAACCCCTAGAATTTATTCATGAAATCAGAAAGTATTACACAAGAGTTTCCAACAAGACAAAATTACAGGAGCTTTTCATAGCCCCTGTAGTCCCAAGCACATAACAGCTAGGAGGGACAAAAGCAGCAACTTCATTCCTTTTGTAAAGCTGTTATGCATCCTATTTTCTAACATAGAAAGGGTGCTGGAAAAACTTTTCAAAAATATCTTTGATAGTACAGCCCTGAACCTGACACTTTCCCTACACAAGACTTATGTTTCCAGACCACCCTGTGAAATTGTTTGTGTATATGGCACCATATTGTATAATGAAAAAGACCAGATACAAAAATCTGAAAATCTGAGCTCCAGCATTTGCTATCTGAGACATTGTGGAAAAGTGGTCACATCTCCGAACCTCAGTTTCCTCATCTATAAAGTGAAAATAACAATCTTTGCATCACCTACCTATGATAGCATTGTGAGGAAAGTGCTTTATAAACTTTAAAGGAGTACAGAAATGTGAACTATTTTCATTATACACTGTATACTCTGTGCTGACCTCCACATATGACAACAGTATGGATGCCAGAAGTTAAAATGTCTTTATGGATGACTTTTATGCGATCAGTTGATCTGGACCTGAGCATTTTAGCCTAAGACTCTTAATAAATCCTGGAGTCCATTTTAACATATATATAAAATACCATCATTATGATCATATTGTTTCTGGTCATTTCTTGTATTACTTCCTGTAGCCTAAATCGCTAGCATCACACTTGATTTGCTTTGTAGTTAATAGTCATATTTTTCATAACCATGATTTTCCAGTTAGTTATTATTTAAAGCAAGTTGAATAGTAACTGTGCTTGCATATGTCAGGATCCAATTAGTAAATTATTTAATTAATTAAATCAGAAACTACTAAAACTATAAAGGAAAGCTATTTTTTTCTCTATAGACTTAAAATAATGTGCTAAATTTGTAACAAATTACACAACTTGTCCAGAAAAACCAGTTAATAAAAATCCAGGGGTCGCAGAATCATCTGGACAAATTAAGGGGTTGCCTAAACTCTACAGACGTGCCTCAGTTCTCTGCGTCAGAGGTACAAGTTGAACTCATATTCCTGAAACTAGTGCTAGGTTTCTAACCACTACTATCCTCTATTTTATAAGAATAAGTAAACACAATTTTTAAACTTTGTCATAAATAGCTGAAGGCAAAAGCCATTTACTTATCAGGCTAAGCATCCTCCTTTTCTATAAGTTAATCAATACATGAATAGTAAGCATCTACCATGTGCCTGGTACCGTCCTAAGCTCTGGGGATACAAAAAGAGGCAAATGACAGTACAAGCCCCCAAGAGATTTAGTCTATTTAACTTTAAGTGGTGAAATAGTCTATTTCTTTACAAAGTCCATTTCCTAAATAGCCCATATTTTCAGTATCCTCAGAACTGAGTCACTATTTTTTGTATAAGGATTTGGAATTTAATTTTTCCCAAGCAGAATTATTTATTAAAAATTTTCTTAGGTCTAAAATATCAAGATAATTCATGAAAAAATTAATCTTTGTAAATCGCCATAACAACAACAACAACAAAATCTTTACCCATCCAAATGGTTTCAGGTGCTGAAAAACCTTGAAGTGGCTCCTGATATGTCAAATTTACTCCGTAGACTTTTTGGGAAAGAATTCTTCAACTTAGCCCTGGACCACTGCCAAGAGACAAACCATGGACAGGGAAGTATGAGGGGCGTCCACTTACTGCAGGCAGTAAAAACGCGAGCGAAGAGCATCCACAAGACAGACTTCTCAAGTAGGGAAAGAGGTTCTCTGAGCATACGCGGGGAAAGCGTTGGCTTTTATCTGTGCCTTCCTTGTGTATATTCTGCGGTTTTTCTACAGAGGGCAGCTGTGAGCTCAGTTGAGTTTTGATTTCCCCCAAAATGGAAAGTGAAACTCTGCGAGCCGCAGCCACGCTGGCCCTCAGCTTTCCAAGATCAGTGAGAAAGCAGACTTTCTTCCAACAAAGAAGAAAGAGAGAGGAGCACCAGGTAAATGGCCATTTGCCTGCACCAGTCACTGAGGAACCACCACACCTCTACCTCGAAGCCCAGGGTAGATCCAGATACACTGAAGCGGCGGACAGAATGGGAATGGGATAGAAGAGATGTGAGATGTATGCTTTATTTCGCGCGCGTGCGTGTGTGTGTGTGTGTGTGTGTGTGTGTAGTGTACACAAGTATTTTTATATAGGTGTGTATGTATGGGCCTGTAGATAACATGTAGATAAAAGTTCTGAGAAAATAAATGATGGTTCATATACTCCAGAATATTCAAAGTAACCCTTTCTGTGGTCACACACACACACACACACACACACACACACACACACACACACACACACACACACACACCAGGGTAGAAGCCCGTGGATTGGAAAATTACTAAACAAGTGGTACCAGAATGGAATGGAATATCATTCCGCCTTTAAAAAAGGAAGAATACCAAAAAACTCAGGAGTGTGGGAAGTCATAAATGAACTAATGTGTTATAATGTAAAGAAAACCCAGAAAACAGTATATGCAATTTAAATAGAAAGAACAATAAAACAAAAGTGAGACGTGTTTAATTATAATGACCAATCTTCAATCAGAGACAAGTTGAGAAAATTTGTGTTCTTCCCTTCTTTACAGAAGTGGCGTGTGCAATATAACGGGACACAGTTGTGTTGACTCTTTTAATTGAACTGCTCTTTTCCACTGTTTTATTCTTTATTAGATAAGATACTTCTCCTGGGGAAAAAAAAAAGGACTATGTGGCTACTAATCTAATATTTTTAAAAGGGAAAAGAAAAAATTATAGATTCCCATTAATAAGAACAAAAAATGAGAGTTGGTCCAAGATCCAAGAGGGATAGAATGTTTTCAAGAACTGATAATAAAACCAAGCACATCTGAAAAAGGAGAAAAAAGGAGGCATAGTTGCCATGGAAAGAACACTCTCTGGTCAGGGAGTTGAAAGACATGGGTTCTAAATAATTAAATGTGTAACTTTAGAGAGGTCATTTCACTTGTCTGGATCTCTGAGATCTCATTTGTAAAGGAGCTTAGACTTACCAGCGTCTGAGGTCTCTTCCATTTTTAACATTGTTTTATACCAGTGGGACTCTGTTGGGTTAGATGAGCTCTCAAAAGCATTGATTTCTTTTTTTGAACTGTAAAAATTTAAGAACATTTTAATAGATGCCAATAATCTCTGAACTACATGGAATAAAAAGGTTTTTTTTTAATATAGAGACTTAGAAGAAGACATTAAAATCATGTGGGAACAGGACGAAATATATCTCGGCCCTAACAACCTTTTTTAAAATAATATTTTAATTTTTGTCCCCAATTACATGTCAAAACAGTTTTTTTAACATTTTTTTAAGTTTTGCAATCCAAATTCTATCATTTCATCCTTCCCTCCCTTCCCCCTTCCCTGAGACAGTAAGTAATCTGATATAGGTTATACATGGGCATGTGTATGCATGGGCATGTATTTTCCATATTAGTCATTTTGTACAAGAAGACTTGAATAGAACAACAACAAAAAGAAAATGAAAAATAGTATGCTTCAGTCTATATTCAGACAACCTCAATTCTTTCTCTGGAAGCAGATAGCATGCTTCATCATGAGTCCTTTGGGACTGTCTAGAATTATTGCATTGCTGAGAATAATTGATAATTCACAGTCGATTATGGTACAATATTGCTGTTACTGTGTGCTATGTTCTCCTGGCTCTTCTCACTTCACTTTGTATCCGTTCATACAAGACTTTTCAGGCTTCTCCCCCCCCCCCTTTCATTTATTTATTTATTTTTAATTTTCAACATTCACTTTTATAAGATTTTGAGTTCTAAATTTTCCCACATCCCCTCCCCCAGACAGCATGCAATGTGATATAAGCTATACATTTACAGTCATATTAAACCTCTTTCCACATTAGTCATATTATGAAAGAAGAATTGGAACAAAAAGAGAAATTATGAGAAAGAAAAGAGAGTATGCTTCCATCTGCATTCAGACTATATAGTTCTTTCTCTAGATGTGGGTAGCATTTTCCATCATGAGTCTTCTGGAATTGTCTTAGAAAAGACAGATCATTGCAGTGCTGAGAAGAGCTAAATCTATCAAAGTTGTTCATTGCACAATGTTGCTGTTACTGTGTACAATGCTCTCCTGGTTCTGCTCACTCTACACAGCATCCGTTCACATAAGTCTTTCCAGGTTTTTCTGAAATCTGTCTATTCATCATTTCTTATAGTGAAACAGTGTTCCATTACATTCATATACCACAATCTGTTCAACCATTCCCCTCAATTTCCAATTCTTTGCCACCATAAAAAGAGCTGCCATAAATATTTTTGTACATGTGGATCCTTTTCTCTTTTTTATGATCTCTTTGGGATACAGACCTAGAAGTGATATTGCTGGGTTGAAGGGTATGTTTTACACATTTTACACTTTTATGTTTACAGTTTTATAGCCCTTTGGGCATAGTTTCAAATTGCTTTCCAGAATGCTTAGATCAATTCACAACTCCACCAACATTGTGTTAGTGTCTTAGTTTTCCAACATCCCCTCCAGCATTTATCATTTGCCTTTTTTGTCATATTAGCCAATCTGATGGGTATGAGGCAGTATCTCAGAGTTGTTTTAATTTGCATTTCTCTAATCAATGGTTATTTTTTCATTTAACTATATAGTTTTTAACTATAGCTATATTTTATAATTAATATTAATAACTATATTTTAACATTGACTTTAAAAGAAAATATACCAAAGATGGAAGAAAAGGCACATAACCAAGAGGAAATTTAAAAGTTGGGCATAGACACATGATATTATCAGCAAATTAAAGCCCAAAATATGCTATGGACAACTTTTTAAAGTATATTTATTTTTGTATTTACCTAAATGTGTTCAGAGCAGAATAAATAGAGTGGTAATACCTAGTCTGACTTGTCATACAACAGTAAATTTTCCTAGGATAAAGACCCACTACTTAGAACATAATAACAATACCAGCCAGTGTAGACCCTTCAGAATTTCAGTTTTAGGTAGACAAGACATTAGTTCTAATGTGGGCTATGATCAGGAAACAGAATAATTTAGGATGTCCCAAAGGAAACTGGGACAATAGTAATCCATATAGCCAGATACATAATAAATGCTAATGTTTACCTATACAATGCATGTCTTAAATCTAATTGTTTATGTTTATTGATATATGTGTTAATTAATTCATGTTAAAATATGTTTTGTTTTATTGTGCTTTTGTTGGTGGATATGCTAATGATTTGTAATATATTCTACATGTAAACTAGGCCTATAGTGACTGCAGCAGCTATCAGGTGGCCTGTCTATTGCATGTATTTTTGCTGTATATTTCCTGAACATAGCATTGTAAGGCGATTGCTGGAGACAAGGAGTTAATCATCCTTGTTCTATTATGTACTGATACATGTTTGATGCCATCTGATTTGACTCTAGATGGCATGTCTAGCACAACTTATTTGCAAATTTCCTTTTTTAACTCTTTTGGTTTTTTCCAATTACATATAAAAATATTATTAAACATTTTTAAAAATTTTGAGTCCCAAAATTTCTCTCCCCTTCCTTCCTATTCCTATTCAAGGTAAGCAATTTGATATAGGTTAAACATATGCAGTTATGCAAATCATATTTCCATATTAGTCATGTTGTGAAAGAAAACACAGACACACACTCCCCACCTCAAAAAAAAAACAAGAAAAATAAAGAAAGTTTAAAATGTATGCTTCAATCTGGACTCAGACTCCATCAATTCTTTCTCTGGAGGTGGTATTTTATAACATGAGTCCTTTGGAATTTTCTTGAATCGTTGTATTGCTGAGAATAACTGTCATTCACAGTTGATCATTGTACAATATGGTCACTGTATACAATGTTCTCCTGCTTCTGCTCATTTCACTTTGCAACAGTTCATGTTAAGTCTTTCCAGGTTTTTCTGAAAGCATCCTGCTCATCATTCCTTATAGCATAATTGTATTCTACATTCCCCAATTGATGAGCATCCCCTCAATTTTCAGTTCTCTGTCTATACAAAAAGAACTGCTATGAATATTTTTGTACGTATAGGTCCTTTTCCTTTTTCTTTTTTACAATCTCTTTGGAATACAGAGCTAGTAGTGGTATTGCTGGGCCAAAGGATATGCAGTTTTATAACCCTTTGTGCATAGATCCAAATTGCTCTTCAGAATAGTTGAATCAGTTCACAAGTCCACCAACGGTGTCCCAATTTTCCCACCTCCCCTTTAACATTTGTCATTTTTTTCCTGTATTAGCCAACCTAATAGGTGTGATGTGGTATTTCTGAGTGATTGTAATTTGCATTTCTCTAATCAATGGTGATTTAGAGCTTTCATCTTAAAACTGCTTGTTCAAGTTCTTTGATCATTTATCAATGGGGGAATGACTTGTATCCTTTTGCATTTTTTTTTCATTCTTTGACTTTGTTCTCTATTTTTTTGAGAAATTAAGCCTTTACCAGAGAAACCTGTGGTAAAAGTCTCCCTCCCATCCCACCCCCAGTCTTCTATTTTCCTTCTATTCTTGGTTGCATTGGTTTTGTTTGTACAAAATATTTTTAATTTAATATAATGAAAATTATCTATGTCACATCCAGTTATGTTCTCTGTCTCTTGTTTGGTCATAGATTCTTCCCTTACCCATAGATATGACAGGTAAACTATTCTATGCTCTCCTAATTTGCCTAAGGTTTTACCCTTTATATCTAAATCATGTGGCTGTTTTGCCCTTATTTTGGTATACCATAGGAGATACTGGTCTAGATCTAGTTTCTGTCAAATTGCTTTATAATTGTGCCAGTAATTTTTGTCAAATAGTGAGTTCTTATTTGGATCTTTGAGTTTATCCAATACTAGATTACCATTGTTATTTACTACTGTGCATCGTGTCCCTAATGTGTTCCACTGATCTACCACTCTGTTTCTTAGCCAGTGACAGATTGTTTTGATGATTACCACTTTGTATTGTGGTTTGAGATATAGTATGGCTAAGCCACCTTCCTCCACATTTTTTCCCATTAATTCTCTTGATATTCTTGGCCCTTGGTTATTCAGTATTGTACTAGATATACTAGCTATAGCAGTAAGAGGAGAAAAAGAAAAAAAGAAGGAACCTTGTTTCACCCTTATTCTTATTGGGAAGGCTTCTAGCTTTTATCCCCATCATACACAATGCTTGCTGATAGTCTTAGGTAGCTATTACTTATCATTTTAAGGAAACCTCCATTTATTCCTATGCTTTCTAGTCTGTTTTTTTTTAGTATGAATAAGTGTTGTATTTTATCAAAAGTTTTTTTTTGGCATCTGTTGAGATAATCATATGATTTCTGTTGGTTTTGTTATTGATATAGCTAGTTTTCCTAATATTGAACCAACCCTGCATTCCTAGTATATATCCTCCCTGGTCATAGTGTATAGTCTTTGTGATATGTTACTCTAATGTCATTGCTAGTATTTTATTTAAAATGTTTGCTTTGATAGTCACTAAGGAGATTGATCTATAGTTTTCTTTCTCTTTTTTGGCTCTTCCTGGTTCAGGCATCAGTACCATATTTGTGTCATAAGAGGAATTTGATAGAGCTCCTTCTTTGCCTATTTTTCCAAATAGTTTATATAGCATTTTAATTAATTATCTTTAAACGTTTTGTGGAATTCATTTGTGAATCTATCTGGTCCTGGGGATTATTTTCTTAGGGAGCTCAGTGACTGTTTGTTCTATTTCTTTTTCTAAGATAGGGTTATTTACATATTCTATTTCTTTTTATGTTAATCTGAGTAAATTATATTTTTGTAAATATTCATCTATTTCATTTAGATTGTTAGATTTGTTGGCATACAAATGGGTAAAAGGCTCCTAATAATTGCTTTAATTTCATATTCACTGGTGGCGAATTCATTCTTTTCATTTTTAATACCAGTAATTTGGTTTTCTTCTTTATTTCTCTTTAATCAAATTTATCACTGGTTTATCTATTATATTTATTTTTCATAAAATCAGCTCCTAGTTTTATTTATTAATGCAATGGTTTTCTTACTTTCAATTTTATTGATGACTCCTTTATTCTGGGGATTTTTTTAAAGTGGAGAATTTTAAATTTGTTCTTTTTCTCTAGCTGATGGTTTGGGGTTTTTTGGTTTTTTAGTTGCATGCCCAATTCATTGATTTGCTCTTTCTCTATTTTGTTGTTATAAGCTTTTAGGGATACAAATTTTCCCCTACATACTGCTTTAGATGCATCTTGTAAATTTTGCTATATTGTCTCATTATTGTCATTCTCTTTAATTAATTTTTTTTCCCTGTGGGATTTGTTCTTTGACTCTCTCATTCTTTAGGATTAGATTACTGTTTGAGAATTTTTTAAACCACAAGGAGGAATGGAAAACACATACCCCTTCCCCTGACAGGGAAGCAGGGTAGTGCATCTCAAGAGGAAATGGGAACTGTGACAAAGCATTGTGGGAAGTGTAGTTTCTATTCCTCAGTACCCACAACCTACCTCACCCCCATTTTCCAACAGAGAAAGTGAAGGAATTTTTGAGTGATGGAAGCAGCAGAACTGAATTTGGACTGGGCCCTAGGGTAAAGATTCAGAAAGGAGTAGGGAATTACTAAATTCTCAAATCCAAGGCAGTTGGCCATTTTTTCTCCAGCTTTCTATGGCTAACTGCAACTGGACCAGTGACACCCGCTGAGATGCAGTGTTCCATAGTTTGAGGTGATATATTTGAAATATATAAAGACTAGTTGTCATCCTTGTAGCTCACCTGCGTGGTTGGATCTTCAAAGAAGATGAAGGGATTGTGAGGGATGCAAAGCAATTAAATTGTTCTTATCCCTCATCCTTTCCCTCTCTTTCCCCTCTCCCCTCCGCCATGCCCATCAGTTGGATGACACTGGTGCCTGTTTCTGAGCCTGTTTCTTTACCCTGTTATATGTTGTTTTGTTTATTTGTTGTTGCAGTAGTTTTATTCCTCATAAATATCTGTAGTTAACCCAGAAGCGACTTTCCTGGTGACCATTTGTTAAAGATATGAGTAAGCCTGTAAGACAGCTCTGGTAGCTCTAGCTACACAAAAGGAAATTGACCAGGAAGCTTCCTTCCTAGTCTGTACTTGGAACATCAGTCCTTGGCCCATTATTAGAGAACCTCTAACCAGTGGCATACATTACAAAGCTACTTATTCTGTATTTTCATTATGACATTGTAAGCTCCAAAAAGCAAAAACTTAGGACTCTTTCTTTTCTGAAGACTGAAGAACTTAAAACCTTCATTATTGATTCATTAGAAAACCCTGAGGCAGCTTTAGGAAGAAGGTTATAAACTGGAATAGGTTTTATGAAATTGGAAAGACTTGAACTATTAGCCTGTCCATTAGTGCAAATGTAGGAACTCTGGTTTGCTGTAGCCAAAATCAGATGTACTTTCAAGCAACCACACAAATCGCTAATCCTCATGAGTTCTAGTCCACACTGGATTCTCCAAACCACCAACCAGCCTAAGTTCAAATTAATATAGGACCCCAGAGTTCCAATTTGCATCCCCCTGAATAAGCTGAGACTCTGACCAGTTGTATAGGAAGCAGGCTAAATATCCCGAGACATCCGTATTTGTACTTCTTTAACTCCCTAAGGGAGGACTCTAATAATGTACAATCTAGAACTTCTGGGCCCATATCTCCATATTCCCAGAATTTAGGAAACAGTAAGTTTATAGACTCTTAGTAGATGTTTCTATATGTTTTATTATGCATAAAATATAGTCTCACCATACTCCACATTGGACAGAGTTTCATTCCAGGCAATTCATTTTAAGAATTTGACTTAAGGAGTTGATAAACTAAAGGATGCATTGAAGACAGAAAGAAATCTCGAAAACTTGTGATATTAAAAATTAATTGAGAACATTAGTGATGTTTATATTAAAAAAGAGGAAATTTAGTGGAAAATGTAATTGTTTCAATATATTTGAAGGATCCTCAGAGCAGCTAGGTAAAGCAAAGTATAGAGTACTGGGCCTAGGGTCACAAAAAGTCATCTTCCTGAATTTAAATCTAGCCTCAGATATTTACCAGCTATGTGACCCTGGGCAAATCACTTAACCCTGTTTGCCTCAGTTTCCTCATATGTAAAATGAGCTGGATAAGGAAATTGCAAACCACTCCAGCATTTTTGCCAAGAAAACCCCAAATGGTGTCAGGAAGAGTTATACTCAACTGAAAAACAACAATAACACATATGAGAGTGATTATAATTATTCTGATTAGTTGAGGAGGTTAGAATCAGAACCAACTGGTAGGAGTGGAGCCAGCATGGCATGGTATATAGAGAGCTGGCCTTAAAATTAAGGAAGTCTGGGTCCAGGTTCTACTTCTGATCTCAGCATTCAACTAAAGCTGCTCTCCCCAAATTTACCAATGATCTCTTAATTGCCAAATCTTAATTGCCTTTTCTCAATCTTTAGTCTGAATTCTCCGCAGCCTTTGACATTGTCAATCACCATCTTTTTCTTGATACTGTCTTTTCTCTAGGCTTCTATTGAAATTCTCACAACAGCTCCTTCTCTGTATCCTTTGTTGGACCTTCATCTAGGTCATGCTCACAAACTTTGGATGTCCCTCAAAGCTCCGACCTAATCTCCCTTCTCTTCTTCGCCTATGCTATTTCACTTGGCTATCTTTTTAATTCCCATAGATTAAATTATCATCTCAATTCATATGGCTCTCAGATATCTAGCCCTCTTGAATAGCTCAAATTGGGTGTCTTTGGACATCTTAAACTCAATACACCCCATACTGAATTGATTATCTGTCCTCTGACTACTCCCCTCTTCTTAACTTTCCTACTGCTGTTGAGTAAACCACCATCCTCCCAGTCATCCAGGTTCCCAACTTGGGTATTGTCCTTGGCTCCTCATACTTTGTCACCTTCCCCCACGCCCTGCCATATCCAGTCTGTTATTAAGTCATGTCATTTCTACATTTGCAACATCTCTTGGATTCTCCCTCTTCTCTCTTCTGATGCTGCCACCAAACTGGGGTGAGTCATTATCATTTCATATCTGGACTACTGCCACAAGCTTCTCCCCTCTCCAATCAATCCTTCAAAGTGATCTTCCTCAAAGTGCGATTCCTAAACAGCAGCTGCCATCTAAAACCTACAGGATAACATATAAAAATCTTTTTAGCTTTTAAAGGTCTTCACACTATGACTCCTTCCTCTTATAATGGTGGATCAGCACATACTACTTCCTTCAGATGGTCTCACAAATTTTGACCAAATGGAATTCTATTCCCTCTTCTCATCCTATCCTTTCTTACCTCCATGCTCGTACCACCCCTCATGCCCCATGCTTACAATGGACTTCCTTCACCTATATCTGTTGAAGACTTTTCCTTTCTTCATTACACAGATGAAATATAGGCTCCTCCTTGAAGCTTTCCCTGGCACCCCACCACTACCACAATGGTGAGAGTGACCTCTTCTTTCTGAAATTTCCTGTGGCATTTGTGTCTATCATATTGTCTTGTACCATACTTCTTTGTGTCCATGCTCTATTAGACTTAAGAGCAAAGCTGATGTCATTTTTATCTTAGTAGGAACTTCACAAATATTTGTTGAATTGAAATTGAATCCACTTGATTTGCTCTATGGAGTATTTTGAAAGCTTTCAATGAAGTTGGGTGCTTTCTGGTGGGAAGTCCACCATTTACAAACTTTATCATTTACTACAATAGTAAATGGTAAAGTGGTAAAAAAATTTACCATTAAAAAAATGACTTTGAAGAAAGTTACTTGGGAAACTAGCCTAATGTGAATAACAGTTTTCAAGAATTCTGTACAAAGGAATACCTTCAAGTAGCAAAGCAAAGAGGTTATTTGATCCAATGCCTTCATTAACAGATGAGGCCTAGAAAAATACAATAACTTGTCTCAGGTCACACAAGTAGTAAAGAGCAGAATCAGGATCCAAACTTGGGTGATATTTCTGCTCCCCTGCTTCCCTTTTAATTTGTCTTGTTATTCTTACCCATAATTTTCCACATGAATTTTTTATTATTTTATATTATGCTATTTCATGAATTAATCTCTTGGTATATCAATTGGAATTGTGTTAAATCTGTAAATTAAGTTGGGTAATATTAATACCTTAAGCCATATTTGCTCAACATAAGCATTAACAGCAGAAATTCAGTGTCCTTTCTACTGTACTACATTGCTTTTCCTTGGAAAAGTGTAGTCTGTCACTTTGAAAAAAAAAAGATTGCTGGTAGTATAAATTATTTGTATTTCTCTCTGAAGTTTATTTACTCATGAAAACATAAAGCTCTGTAAGCTCTTGTTGAATGACTCCCCTTGTTTAATTTCCCCATTCCATTTTTGTTGTTTTTTTCAATATGCATTGTTTCTGATTCTTCTATTCTTCTTTCCTATTATACTAAAAAATATTTGCTTTTTAAAAGTGATGGGGATTGGGTTGTTTCCATGATATTTCTACTGAATACTTTCTCTTAAGAGGGAGGTATAGTCTGAGCTAGAACATGTTAAGGGTTTGGGTGGAGTGAAAGAGAACATTTAAAGTTTCTTTTTCCTGGTGTGTGTGCTGCAGGAAGCTTTACCCAGTACGAAACCTAAAGGAAACTAATCATCACCCTGGTTGTACTTGTTTCTCCATTCCCTGTTATCTTTTAACATCTCCCACAATCTTTTGCATTTTGCTGAATGAATGAATGAAAGAAAATTTCTTAATGAAGTGTTTAGTATTTATGAGGAACTGGGAATACATACACAAATCGAAAAAACAGTCAATTAGCTCAAGAAGCTTATGTTCTAGAGCATTGAGCCTAGAGTCAGGAAGGTCTGAGTTCAAATGTGGCTTTAAAGACTTACTAACTGTGTGACCCTGGGCAAGTCACTTAATCTCACTCTGCCTCAGTTTATCCCCATCTACAAAATGGGGGTAATAATAGCACTTATCCCACAGGGTTATTGTGAAGAGCAAATGAGATGTTTGTAAAGCATGTTATAAACATCAAAGCACTATATATATAAATGTTAATTATTAGTATTCTCATGGAAGATAACACATATGGAATAGTGGTAGCCAGAAACGGGGAGTTTTGGTCAGGGAAGTCAATTGACTCCTTTGCAGAAATGGTAGAATTATATCACAGATTCAGTTACTGTATGAAGAGCAAGTATAGGAACATAACTGAAGGATGATCAGTCTGGGGACACAAATATAATGAAATCCAACCCATTAGGAATATATCAGCTCGAGGGCAAGAGCTGTAGTGCTGGGTCTCAGGCATTTCCAATCCAAGCTCTTTAGGACCAACTCCAGGGAGGGAAAAAAGAAAGACTCTCTTGCCGATGACAGCTTCTCACTATGTTCCAGATTTTCAACTTGCACGTCTAGAGGCTTCGAGGAATTTTCCTATGGGTGACATTGGGGCCTATTTCTTGGTCAAGCAAGATCTCAGCTCTTTCCCTATCTAAATGACTCATATACTCTTGTATTTTTTCTGGCGTATTACAATTCTGATTCCACTCTGCTATCAGCTTGGATAAATGGGTTTAATCACTATTAACCACCTGTGATGGTCTTTTGTGAAACTAACATTTGGTGGGAAAGAGTTTAAGCTTGCAGGTAAAAATTTGGGTTACCGTCCCCCAGCAAGAAATGGCAGCAAGGAAAGTGTTTTGAATATAAAAATTATGTCAGTCAATATTTAGAGCAAGAGAATGGGCCAAGAATGTTTTTCTCTAGGGAGAAAGGCACTGGACTAAAATTATTTCAGTCTTCTTCCTTTGAGTTCTCTCTATATACTTTTAGACATCCAAATGGATATGCAGATCTTTGGGTAGCATATATGTGAGTATGCCTGTTGCTCACAAGCCCCCACGAATAAATTTACCATCAGTAATCAGCCAGAATATAATTAGCCATGCTACAGGGGTCATGAACCCCATTTTGGAGGTGAAGAAACTAGAACTGAGAAAAGTTAAATAAATTGCTTAAGGCCACATAGCTAGGTCAGAGTCAGGATTGGTGCACAGGTCTCACGAGTCCAAATCTAATGCTCTTTCAACTAGCATTTAAGCCTGGAGAATTCTGAAAGGCAAGGCAGAGAGAAAAGAGCCCAAAGTAAATAAACTACTATTTCCGCCAAAAGGTAAGCAGGTAAATAGAAAGTAATTCTCCAAACCTGGCTAAAGAGAAATGTAAGAGAGACTGTGGGAAGAGAAGGGCCCGGAGGATAACTAGTAATGAGCACTTCCAATCAATGCGTATTTAGCCAATAGAACCAAAGGCCTCCCTGGATCCCTCACAGTTACTCAAATAATCCTGTACCGATTTCTTAGTTTTTAGGGCAGCTAGGTGGCGCCATAGTGCAAAGAGTGCATAGAGAAGGTTCCTCAAGGGGAGCTCATATTTCACCTGAGATACTACTAGCTGTGTGACCCTGGGCAAGTCACTTAATCCTGCTTGCCTCAGTTTCCTCATCTGTAAAATGAACTGGATAAGGAAATGGCAAACCATTCCAGGATCTCTGCCGAGAAAACTCCAAAAGTGGTCTCAAAAAGTCGAATTTGACTGAAAATGAGTGAACACCACTTACCTGTTTATATGTTACATACTTTCAATAAAATGGAAATGCCTTGAAGTTTGGGGCTGGTTTTCATTTTGTCTCAGGCCCTAGGAAAGTGGAAAGGGGGGAAGGAGGGAGGGAATAAGCATTTATACAGTTTGATCCTTACCTATCTCAGTATCGTTATTATACTCATTTTACAACTGAGGAAATTAAGATAAACAGAAGTTAAGTGACTTCCTCAAGGTCATTCAGCTACTAAGCATCTGAAGCTGGATGAGAATTCAGGTCTCCCTGACTTCATACTCATTGTATCACCTGCATGCTACAGCACACCTTTCTTCCTTCCTTCCTTCCTTCCTTCCTTCCTTTCTTTTCTTTCTTTCTTCCTTTCTTTCTTTCTTTCTTTTTGTAGGAGGGAAGGCAGAGCAATTAAGTGACTTGCCCAAGGTTGCACAGCTAGTGAGTTTTAAGTGTCTGAGCTCAGATTTGAACTCAAGTCCTCCTGACTCCAGGGCCGGTGCTCTATTAACTGCACCACCTAGCTGCCCCTACAACATGCCTTTCTTGTGCACAGGAGGCCCATACCTAAATGTTTGTTGGATTATGTTGGGTCAGAACAAGTGTGATCCAGTTATATCCAAGGCTCAATGATGTCTATGATGTTGCTCAGCATGTAGATGGTCTGTCAACTGTGGCCAAGTCTTTCTCTCCTCCTGCCTCTACAGAGGGAAGAATGGTGGTTGATACCTGAGATGCAGGGTGGACTGGGTGTGAAAGGGGCCAAGAGAAAACAATGCTCTAGTAAGCTGAAGGGTAAATTGGAAACACAGCATCCCAAAGACAGAATCATGAAACATGATTGTAATGATGGGACAGGCAGAAAATTAAGCAACAAAAGCAGAAAACTTAGGGAAGAATCACTGATACAGAACAAGGCAATGACTGTAGGTAGAGGCAGCTTGTACTGCATTAGTTCGTCTAATCCAGAACGAATTAGAAACCAGAAGCCTTGAGAGGTCAACTCAAGTGTCTAAAGGTCAAAATAAGAAGAATTCCCCTCCCTTTCTTATCTAGGAAGATAAGCCTTTTGAGTTGTAAAAATAAAATGTTCATTATATAAAAGAATAATACTACTCACCTCCAGGTTCCATATCATAAAGGATAATGCTATTAATCTCACAGTTTCATACTGAGCTGCTCTGTGGTTTTTCTTTGTTTTCCCCTAGCACTAGCAAGCAATTTGTAATGGGGTTTTGTCCAGACAGTGGTTTGGTGTCCAGGGTGCAAACCATTTGCAGGGACATCTCCTGGTACCACCGTTGGAGGCTGATAGTTGATACCCACCTAAACTAACCAGCCTGTGTAGTGAATAAACCTGTGTTTACCCTCCTAAATAAAAACCTTAGGCTAACCTGCCTCACCAGTTATAGACTATCAGCTATAGAAAGTGGGCCTATACAGAAATCTGGGGCCTATATGACCAAGAAAGGGTGGGTGATAAGGAAAAATAATGGGATCATTGGGTTTAGAGGGGAAAGGAAATTGAGTCCAATGTGTTATTTCCCAGACGAGGACCCTAAAAACATGAAAGATTAAATGCTTTGCTCAAGGTTTCATAGTAAACAGGAAAATCAGGATTTGAACCCAGATGCTTTCACATTGAGGAAAATGATCAATTATTCTAATTTTCCCAAAATATGGGTGGACTCAGGTACTCCTTTAATTCTATTTATTTAATCACAGGATCTCATAATCTCTTCTCTGTTCCCATCCCCAGGCCTGGCCACTTTCCCCTAAAAACAAATAAATAAATAAACACATAACCCAGTTCCTACTGCCTTGAACTGTTGATACAAACTTAAACTGCAAAATTGGTTTGACTCTGCCCCAAGGACTTAAATGGAGCCCAATCCTAGGCCTTCAGACAGTGACTGCCATGTTTTCTGGGCAACATGCCCAAATCTTGTTGAACAAACAAAAGGATGTGGTTGACTGGATGAAAAATGGTTTATTCTTCATTCTTATACCTATTAGTAAATGCCTAACCTACTGGTATTATTTAAAGTACCCATTCCAGTGAGTCAGGCTTATCTTCTTCAGAAAGTCATATTTCATTGAGCAGAGGCCATGCAAATGGGGAAACGTAGACAATAGGTAAGGGGAACAAATATAATTAAAACTCATCCCCCTCATTTTCATCTTCAAATGAGTCAGTCCCCACCTCTTCGTAATCTTTCTCCAGAGCAGCCAGGTCCTCTCTGGCCTCTGAAAACTCTCCTTCTTCCATTCCCTCACCAACATACCAGTGCACAAAGGCCCGTTTAGCATACATCAAGTCAAACTTGTGATCCAGTCGGGCCCAGGCCTCAGCAATGGCAGTGGTGTTGCTCAGCATGCAGACAGCCCGATGAACTTTTGCCAGATCTCCTCCTGGTACCACTGTTGGAGGCTGATAGTTGATACCCACCTAAAGTACAGAAGGAGGGGAAAATATTAGAGGTGACTCTCAGACAGGCAGTGGGTTAGTTGGAAATATAAACATACCAAAGACATACCAAAGGCACTCCGATGATGATGATGATAATGATAAGCCAAGTAATAAGAGATTGAGATATAAATTAAGTAGTAGGTTGAGTGCTGGCTAGGTGGCACAGTGAATAGAGGACCGGCCCTACAGTCAGGAGGACCTGAGTTCAAATCCAACCTCAGACACTTAACACTTACTAGCCATGTGACCTCAGGCAAGTCACCTAACCCCAACTGCCCTCCAAAAAGAAAAAAAAAAGATTAAAAACTAGTAGGTTGATATATAAAGTGGAAGTGAGTTGAGGGATAAAGAAGAGTAACAGAGCGCTAATTAAGGTCCATGGAAAACTCCAAGGTTCTAAAGGCTATGAGAAGATCAGGAAGATCACCCAGGGGAGGGAGAATGATGAGGAGAAAGACAAACTCGGACATTGTTATCCACTCCTTCTTGGAACTCTTTCCTCCCATAAATTGATTCTCTTCCCACCTTTTCCTTCAAGTAACCTTTGATGACTTCCCCAAATATTTATGCTTTCACTTAACTGTAGATATCTCTCAAAGCTCTGATCTCTCTTCTTTACAGAATCTTTATTTGAGGGCTCAACAACTCTTCTGATCTTCCCAAGGAATTTTACAATTTGCCTTGTGCACTTTCTCTTATACCTTATATATAATAAAGCAATTTGTAACAGTGCATGCATATTCTCCCCCTCCTACCCTGTAAGCCATCCCCAGGACTTGTCCTCCAAACAATCTACATTCCAATTCCCATTCACTTCTCAGCCCCCTATAATTTGACTTCCAATCCCATCACTCAAACAAAACTGCACCCTATCACCTAAGCCCTCTTCCCTTCTCTTCTCCATTACCTCTCCGGATCACTACACTAGATTTCTAAATGTACTCTCTGCTTCCACTATATATCCTCTCCAGTATATCCTTCATACTGCCAACATTTTCCTAAGAAACAGTCTACCAGGTTACTGCCCTACTCAAAAATCTTCACTGGTGCTCAATTGCCTCAAGGATAAAATACAAATTACTTATTCTGGAACTGAAAGCCTTCCATAATCTGCTCCAACATACCTTTCTAGTCTGGTTTCACACTATCTCTTTTTCCAGGTTCTAGCCAAACTAGTACCTACTAGCTATTTCCAGAAGTCAGATTCTCTGAGCTGCAAAATACACCTTGCTTACCTCTATTTCTTGTCATTGCTGTCTGTAGTGGGAACTCAGTAAATGTTTAGGATCAATATGCTTAGATTCAGAAAGGATTCTAAGGTCTAACCGCTAATTTTACCGATGAGGAGACTGAGGCCCAGAGATGCTAAGTTACTTGAACGAAGTGGCACATGCGGATCAAGAACCTGTATCTGCTGACTTCAGAGCCAGCATTCTTTCCGTCACATTGTGATGCTGATGGTACCCGGCAAAGCCCATCATTTTAAGGGTCACTCAACCCATGGGCACACAGGACAGTATACTGGGCAGAATGACTCACAGTCTCTTGCCCAGAGGCAATCTCCATTCATAACTAATCCACCTAGGTGGAGGTGCTATTAAAATTCATGACTGCCAGCATCCAGGGACCTTGCCTAGAGTCTCATGTGCCTTTGGCATTTTCTAAAATGAGGGTAATTCACCCATGTCTATATTCAGTCCACACTCCTCCCCAGCTTTGGCTTATTATACATGGCAAGAGGGAAATGCCAAAGTCATGTGAGAAGTAGCAGAAGGAATTTTAAATTGTTCTCTTTAATTAAGTATTTAGATCTGCAACATATAAAAATAATAGAATACATTTACTCTAATGCTAAATGAAACCAGCATACATAAACTTCTATACAGGCAGGTGGGGGATGCAAATTTTCATGTTGAGCAGAGTTAGGCCATTCTCACAACTTAAAATTATTTGCTTGATTAAAATGTGAAAATAATGAAAGAATTATTATATCTTAAAAAAATAAAGTGTATATAGTAGCTAAGTTTTAGTACCTTTAGGCAGGTACTCAAAGTGTTTTCCCTGAATCAGAATTAACAACTCCAGGTTAGAAAGGTAACTAGGTTGTCAGAGGCAAATAGGAGGTGCAGTGGATAGAGAGGTAGGCCTAGAATCAGGAATATCTAAGTTCAAATACAGCCTTGGACACTTCCTAGCTTTATGATGTTGGGCAAGTCAATTTACCATTGTGTATGTATGAGATAATTTTCACTTATATGCCAGGAAAAAACATGGAATAATGTCTGTGACTTATCTATCTGAGCTTCTCTCAACCAATGGACAATTGAATAATTATCAGTCAATCATGACTTCTTTTCTTTTCAGGCCTGGACTAGAATTGAACTAAAAGCCCATTTGGTGAAAAGATCTCTTCTCAAACTATCTAAAATCTCCTTTCCTGCCAAAGACAATTATTTGTTTAATGATCATAGCTGAGCACATAGAGAAACTAATTTTATTTTGAACATTACAGTTCAATTTTACCCTCTGCTTCACTGTAAATTAAATTGGGTTTGGAGAAAGTTGAAAGTGCATAGAGAAATATACTTTATATCAACACATTATTGCTTACTTGTGATCTTCATTCAAATGTATTCCTGCAATCTCCAAATTAAAGAAAAAATATTTATAGTAGTAATTTGTTGAAGTAATTTACAGCTAATCATTTATTTCATAGATCCCTTCTTTTTTCTACTCAAATTATCTTTGATAGACCTTTGATAAAATAAGATATTTTTGGAAATTAGATGCCAGACTTATAGACCAACTAACAATGTTTGGAAAGTGCCTTATACTGTGGGCATCCAGGAGAATGTTTGCCTCAGTTTCCTCAATAATAGCACCTACTTCACAGGGTTGTGGTGAAGATTAAGTGAGATAATATTTGTAAATATAATCATGCCACGTAAATATTATCTGGCCTAGCATGTAGTAGATCCTTTATAAATGCTTATTCCCTTACCTTACCCTGAGGTTGCTGAATAAGAAACTAAATTCACAATTTTTTTAATCTGATCTGTGAACTGAACTAGGTTGTATGGATGTGCATATGTGCTTATCTAGCAAATTAAGTTAAGCCAGAACCAAACCAAGATATTTTCTAAAATTACTAACCCAGATGACACTGGAATATCATAATAATCTGTTAACCAAGTCTGAAATGAATCAATATTTCTTAATAAATCCCTATGCCTAAGAGGTACTGAAACCCTCAAATGAATGTTTTTCATCCCTCTGTTTCCTCTGCTCTCTCTTCTCTGAATCAGTGTTCTCACCTTGAAACCTGTGGGACACCAGTCCACAAACTGGATGGTCCTCTTGGTCTTGATGGCAGCAATAGCAACATTTACATCCTTGGGGACAACATCTCCTCGGTAAAGCATACAGCAGGCCATATACTTGCCATGCCTTGGGTCACACTTTACCATCTGGCTATTGGGTTCAAAGCAGGAGCTGGTGATCTCAGCTACTGAAAGCTGCTCATGGTAGGCTTTCTCAGAAGAAATGATGGGTGCATAGGTGACTAAGGGAAAGTGGATGCGAGGATAAGGCACCAAGTTGGTCTGGAATTCCGTGAGGTCCACATTGAGAGCACCATCAAAGCGCAGGGAGGCAGTGATGGAGGAGACAATCTGGCTAATGAGGCGGTTGAGATTGGTGTAAGTCGGGCGTTCGATATCCAGGTTGCGACGGCAGATATCGTAGATGGCCTCATTATCTACCATGAAAGCACAGTCTGAGTGTTCCAGGGTTGTATGAGTGGTCAAGATGGAGTTGTAAGGCTCAACAACTGCAGTGGAAACCTGAGGTGCTGGATAGATGGCAAACTCCAACTTGGACTTCTTGCCATAGTCCAGGGAGAGGCGTTCCATCAGCAGAGAAGTAAAACCAGAGCCAGTGCCCCCACCAAAGCTGTGGAAGATGAGGAAGCCCTGAAGGCCTGAACAGGAGTCTGTCTAAGAGACAAAGAGAAATCAAAAGGAACCTGGAGATGAAAGAGTTTTCTAGAAGAGGTTGGGAGTGGGCAAACAGTTGAATTTACCACTGTCCCTTTGATCCAAGGCCAGGATAGACAGAATAAAGGGAAATTAGACTGTGTGCCACTTCAGCTATTTCATACTGGCAAAAAAATCAGATTTACATAAACATCATACTCAGCCTTAAAGAAGAAAAAGCACCATTATCCTTAGGGGTGTATGTGCTGCCTGCTTTGTCTTGATGGTAGGCAGTTTCCTCCTAGACACTTTCTTTAGGTTTTTAGGACACTACCATCTCCTGCTTCTCTACTCTCTTATTGCTGAGTAGTTTTTTTTGTTTGTTTTTTTTATTTCACTGGTGTGTTTTCTTTCTAAATTACAAAGCTTTACAGATTACTCCCACTTCATGAAAGGTTTCTTAGAATAATGAAAAACTATTAAGTAAAATTAATAGTACAATGACTTTATCTGAGAGCATGCAACATTCCATATCTATAGTACACACTGTCCCCCATCTCTCTATTTTAAAAAATTGACAAACTTCTATTTTCTCTCCCTGCTACCTCCTAACCCATGGGGGGGAGGGGAAAGAAAAACAAATAGTCATAGGGAAGCAAAAAAAATCCAACAAAGGCTGTATATATACATGTATATGTCTCATTCTACCCCCTAAATCCATCTCCTCTCTGTAATGGATAGTATATTTCATCATGTGTTTTGAAGTCATGAATGGTCATTGTATTGTTGATCATAGTTCTGACAGCTTTCAAAGTTGTTTCTTTTTATAGTGTTGTTTTTGTATGAATTGATCTTCCAGTTCAATCCTGCAAATAGATCATTTTTGTAATATTGATATTATATGTAAATCATTCTTCAGGTTCAGCTTGCTTTACTCTGCATCAATTCATATAATTCTTTCCATCATATTTTAAACAATCTATTTCCTTATTTCTTACAATGCAACAGAATACCATCATATTCATATACTTAATCAGCTATTCTTTAGCTGATAGGCATCTTCTTATTTTCCAGAATTTTGCTACCACAAAAGGTGCTGCTATAAAGCACATAAAGTACCTTTTCTAATTTCTTTGATCATTTTTTAATATAGGCCTACCAATGATATAAATGGGGCAAAGGGCATGTACTGTTACTAATTTTTCATGTATAATTCCAAATTACTTTACAGAATGGTTGTACCATCCATAAGTCTACCAATAGCTCATTGTTTTCCCTGTTTTCCCACAGCCCCAATACATGTATCATTTTCTTTTTAAAAATCTTTTCCATTTTAATGGTTGTGAAGGAGAATCTTAGAAATGCTTTACTTTGATTTAATTACAATTAATAGGGAAAAAAAAGAATCTTTGTTACAAGTTTCTCTGATAAAGTCTCTTTTCCAAAGTATATAAGGAATTTAATCAAATTTATAAGAATAAGAGTCATTTTTCTATTGATAAATGGTCTAAAGTTATGAACAGGCAGTTGTCAAGGCAAGAAACCCAGGCTACCTATAGTCTTATGAAAAAATACTCCAAAAAACTACTAATTAGAGAACAATTCCTTATACGTGTCTGACCACTCCTCAGTCTTCCTTACTGATTTGTCATTCATATCATTATCTTTGCAGATGGCTACAGCCCCAGTCTTTCACTTGAACTTCTGACTTCAGATCCACTGCCCCATTTTTCACTTCCCCTCCCCCCTGTCTCTGAGGTCCAGGAGCAGAATAACAGTCCCTCAAAGACCTGGGGGGGGGGAGAGATGGAGGGAGGGAATGAAAGAGAAAGAATGCTACTGCTAGAGGAATTCATGGAATATGTAGAGAGTAAACTATGATGGAACAAGCCAAGGGCCCTAGGATGTCCATCAGTTGGGGAATGGCTGAACAAGCTGTGGTATATAATTTTAATGGAATACTACTCTGCTATAAAAAAAATAATGAGTGGGATGATTTCAGAAAAAACCTGCAAAGATTAATATGAACTGATACAGAGTGAAGTGAGTAGAACCAGGAGAAGAGTACATAGTAACAGCAATATTGCATGATGATCAACTATGAATGACTTAGCTATTCTCAGCAATTCAGTGACCCAAGAAAATTCCAAAAGACTCATAATGAAAAATGCTATTCACCTCCAGAGAAAGGATTGATGGAGTCTGAATAAAGATTGAAGCATACTATTTTTCATTTTTACTTCATTTATACTTCATTTTTATGGTGGTTTTTTTGGTCTGGATTTTCCTTCACAATATAACTAATATGGAAACGTATTTTGCATGATTACATTTGTATAACCTATATCAAATTGCTTACCATCTCAGAAAGAAGGGAGAGGAAGAAGGGAAGCAGAGAATTTGGAACTCAAAATTAAAAAAAAAAGAGTTAAAATCGTTTTTACATACAACTGGGGAAAATACTATTAAAAAAAAAGACAAGCACCTTAATTATTGGAGCTGTGACACAAGGTCAGACAGAGCAGGACCAAACAAACAAATCAAAAATTAAATGAATCATTGAACTACTGGTTGTAATTACTACTGGGGAAGGGGAGGGAGAAAAGAGGAGCAGAGTCTCAGTTTCCTAATCTAAAAAAAAATGAAGGAGCTGAACTAGCTAGTCCCTGATCCCTGGAAATTCTTCTATTATCAATTGAACACAAGGCTCCAACTCTAGATCTGTGCCCCTTTAACCTCTAAGGTCTCTTTCAGTTCTAAATCCATAATCCCTTAGATGTCCTTCCCTATGAGTAGATTCTCATTCCCAGCTCCTAGACTTCTCTGATATTGCTTGCTCTCAGGAATCCTTGACCTTCGTTTACAAGTAAATATATTAATATAGATTTGTATATGTTTGTGAGCAGATTTATTCAAACTGGGCATCTAGGTGGCACAGTGGACAGAGCACCAGGCCTGGAGTCAGGAAGACTTATCCTTATGAGTTCAAATCTAGTCTCAAACACTAGCTGCATGACCCTGGGCAAGTCACTTAGCTCTGTTTGCAACTAACTACAGGTGTGTAAATAGTCACTATTCTGGTAACTCCCTGAGATATGTAACACAATGGACATTCTTTCATAATCTATTGGAACGTATGGTAGCGCTCCTAACTTAGAATTGAATATTTCAGTTCCTATGTGGGAGCCCCTTTTTGTCTGAGATTCATAGGCAAATGGCATTTTAGAGGTGGGGGGGAACCTCAGAAATATCCAATCTTTCTAGTTCATTTTATAAATGAGGAAACTGAGTCCCAGAGAGGTCACATGATTTGCTTATATTGAAACAGGTAATGGCAGAGCTAGGATTAGAACCTGTGAACATGGACTCTGTAATGATTATACTGTATGTTAGAACTTCACTTCTTCACATGAAAGGCCAGTTATACTAGGCAATTAAAAGGATTTATGAGGCTCAAAGCTGCTTTACATACGAGTGATCCTTTGAGAATGAACTCTAGTTGAATTTGAGATGCAACACCTTGCTCAGGAGTTTCTAAATATCCTGGTGCTTGGCTTATTGTGTCTACAAATGTCTTCTCTCTTAATCCCCATTCCCCACCTGAAAGTCTCTAAAAACCATAATATCACATCCTTTTTCCACTCCCCTTTAGGCAACTGAGAACTAATTCATTCTCTCTCTCTCTCTCTCTCTCTCTCTCTCTCTCTCTCTCTCTCTCTCTCTCTCTCTCT
>CM053597.1:163081791-163092947 GCA_028646575.1 Pseudocheirus occidentalis | reverse complement strand
TAAGTTACTGCTAACAATCAGAGACTTTAGCTTCCTTTTCATCTGAAGTCTTCCACAGGTTGCCTGGGAGAAGCAGGTCCAGCTGAGGAGGAAAACAGTTATCTAACTGCTGAGTTCACACCTTCTCATGATCCCTGTCTTACCCGGAGAGACAATTCCTCTTGGTATCATATCAGCAAAAATTAATACCATAATGCTTGTCCCACAGAATTCACATTTGATCTGTGATCTGTGCATGCCTGTGGTGATGATTTACTATGCTACCTAGAAAAACAAGCTTAAGAAGGGAATGAAGTGGATGAGAAAATCTGAACTCGGCATATAGCTGTTATGAGTCTCCTTTCTCAACTTCGACACAGTGGGCCCAATGGCTCCTTCCCCAGACAATCCTGGGGAAGATTTCAAGAAAAAAAAAAGGCTAAAGTACTCGGTTTTTAGATACAACCTAATTATACATTTAAGTTGGATTCATGAATACAGACAATACAGACAATACTAGATAAATCCTAAAGAGCTCTGGACCAGCATACTGAGACCTGAATTTTTGTTCTAATTCTTCCATTACCTAACTACTTGACTTTAACCAAGGAACTCAATCTCTCTGGAACTCAGTTTCCATATCTACAAAATGAAGAGTTGATCTGGAATCTAGATCCTTCCAAGAAGGGCCAGTGGTAATGCTCACCTTGGGACTCATGTTCTATGCAAGCCTATGGATATCACCATTTCTCAGAAGTCTCATTCTTTAAAGCTATGTCCTTAGGCTTGGCATGATGGACATTTACCTTACCAGCTCAGGGAGAAAAGAGTCCCCTTCACCATTGCCCATCCCTTCACCTTCCTAGACACTTACCAGCTTCCTGATTCGGTCCAACACCAGGTCAATACTTTCCTTGCCAATGGTGTAGTGGCCACGGGCATAGTTGTTGGCAGCATCTTCCTTCCCAGTGATCAGCTGCTCTGGATGGAAGAGTTGTCTATAGGTACCAGCCCGAACCTCATCTGCAGAGAGAAGATCGTGAGTATCCAGAGCTCGAACCAACACTGCCCACTGCCTGAACACCTGGAATCAGTGTAGCTTAAGGAAAAGGATCAATGTCAAAGTAATAGGAGTCAGCCTTTCCCATAGTCCATAGTAAACTCAGCCCTCACCCTCACCAGTCCCTGTCCTCATCTGTGTTGCCTTTCTACTGTGTCCTCTGGAACTCTTTTTTTTTTCTTTAAAGAAACTACTAATAACATTTGATCTCTCTCTCCATTCCTTCAATCTTCTGGAATTCACTGAAACCTAGCTTTCTTTTAGACACCAACATCTTTTCTTACCCTAAGACAGGCTGCTCCTCTCACGCTCCTTTACATATAGTCAGTCAGTCAATAGGCATTTATTGAGCACCTACTGCAACCTACATGCTATGCTGAATACTGGGGAAACAAAGGTGAACCCTGCCTTCAAGGAACTCAGATGCTAATGGAAGAGGCAGCATACAAACAATTACATACAAACCATACACAAGATAAACTGGGGAATGGTTGAACAGTATATAATTATGATGGAATACAACCATGCTATAAGCAATGACCTCAGAAAAATATGGAAAGACTTGTACAAAATAATGAAGAGTAAAAAACAAGCAGAACCCAGGGAACATTGTATACAGTAACAGCAATATTGTTTTAAGAACAACTTTGAGCTATGGAGTCATTTTGACTATTATAAATACCCAAATTAACTTCAAAGGACCTATGAAGGAAGACACTATCTGTATCCAGAGACACAAATGTGTATGTCTACATATATGTGTGTGTACATACATATGCATTTGTGTCTAATGTAACCATCAGGGGAGTGGAGAAAAGAAAAAAATTTTCATGACAATTTTATTAAATTTTTAAAAGGAATAGCAAGTTGTTTCATATGCAAACATCTTTTTATTATGTTATGGAAGTGTTTGTTTTATTCCATAAATTAAAAATAAAATAAATAAACTTTTTTTAAAAATGATAAATAGGAAATAACAGTAGAGAGAAGGCACTAGAATTAGGGGCTGGGAAAGACTTCCTGGAGAAGGTGAGATTTTAACTGGGACTGGAAGGATGTGGAGATGAGGAGGGAGAGCATTCCAAGCATGGCCAGTGAAAATGCCCTGAACAGAGGAGTGGAGTGTCTTGTTCAGGGAACAGCAAGGAGACCAGTGTAACTAGACCGAAGAGTATTGGGTGGGGGGTGGGAGCAGTAAGGTGTAAGAAGACTAGAAAGGCAAAGGTGGTGCTAAGTTATGAAGGACTTTGAATACCAAACAGAGCATTTTTATATATCTAGATGACCTGAATATTATATTTTTATTTTATATTGGGGGAGGGAGAGTCCTGGAGGTGATAGCAAGCCATTGGAGTTTATTGAATGCAGGGTGACATGGTTTTTTTTCCCTGTGCTTTAGAAAATTCATTTTGGTGGCTGAATGAATAATGGCTTGGATTAGGCAGACCAAGGAGCTGGCTGTTATAGTAGTCTAAGCATGAAGAGATAATGGTCTGCACCAGGGTGGTGGCAGTATCAGAGGAGAGAAGGGGTGAGTATTAGAGATGCTCAAATAGATTGGATATGGGAGTGGGGGATGGAAAGATAGTAAGGTGTTGAGGATGACACCTATGTTTAAATGGTGAGGAAACTTGGACCCAGCAAGGGGAAGACTAGGGTTCCACAAGGAGCAAGAGGCAGCACCTGGACTTGAACCCAACTCTCTTTACTATGAGTTCCCTGCTCTTTTTCCCACCACACTTCCTCTTGTTCACCTGTAAATATCCATGAAGCTAAGATGTCAGAGGGGCCATTCTTGTGCCTAGAGCAATGGCCTCTTTCTATCAGTCACACTACTTCCAAAAAGATCATCAAGCATTTGTCCAGTTGCCTCTGAGGGTAGCCTACAAGTTCTGCGTTGGATTTTTTAAATCACATTCATAAGTAGGTGTTTGGAATTTGTATTGAATTACAGAATAGGATGCCAAATTTATGGAATTCCTCTGATCCTTGTTTCAAATGCTGGGTGAGGGGAGAGGCAGATTGATATAGTAGTGAGAGTAAGAGCAACAAAAGGACTTTTTAGGACTGACCAGCATGCATTTCTCAACAAAGGGGTACATAATAAGGTATATATGTTCAGATATGGCCAATTTATTGACCCATTTTGCTTAACTTAGTGTTTATTTGTTATAAAGGAAGTTTCTATTGGAGGAGAGTCATTCATAAGTGACAATGTTTTTTTAAAAAAAGGCATCAAAAAACATTTTTTTAAGCAAAGAACAAAGGAATTGGAGGAAATTCATATTCAAGTATGGGTTGGACCAGATGGCCTTTTGGAGTCATTCCAACTCTGAGCTTCTATTAATCTTGGATCAGAATTTGATTTTAATCCTGGCTTTTCAACTAACAAGTTGCATAACTTTGAACAAATTTCTTTCTCTTCCCTTTAGTTTCCTCCTCTGTGAAATAAGAAGGTTGGACTGTGATTTTTGAAGTCCCTTTCAAATCTCAGGTCTATGACCCTTTTACTAAGAAATCACCTGAATGTCTGCTATGTGGCACACTGTCCCCACACAGTCAGATCCAAGAAAGGGAGTGTAAAATAAGGACATCACCTCCATGGAAAGTCAGGATTTTCTAGCACTTGTCAATGTTCAGTTAGGGGCAGGTACTCCTGGTGAGTAGGTACGTACCTACTACAGAGGGTTCCAGGTCAACCATTACTGCCCGGGGCACATGCTTCCCCGTGCCAGTCTCACTGAAAAAGGTGGTGAAGGAATCATCATTGTTGATCTTGCTGGCCTGGGTGCCAAAAGTACCATCAGCTTGGATGCCGTGCTCTAAGCAGAAAAGTTCCCAACAAGCATTGCCAATCTGGACTCCTGCTTGACCCACATGGACTGATATACACTCACGCTGTGAGAAGGGAGGGAAGAAGAGAAAGAATATGGAGTGCCAGTCATTTCTTTGCATTATCGTTTCCCCCATCTCTGGGAGTTTGTTAATCCCTGGAACACACCTAACTAGAAACCCAATTTGTACCTGTCACTATTCACCCAGATCAATTCCACTAAGAACATCTAGGCCTGGTCTCTTGCGTCCAGGGCAAGATTCCCTAGAATTTGGCTAAGATTCTACACACACACACCACCCCACCCGATGAGGCTACAGTACTGTTTAAGGAATAGCAGTAGGAGTTTAAAGGTCTAGTTACTTGCCATGGATTTTTACTAAAAAGTACAAGATCCACTTTTCCCTTTTCTCTCTTCCCTTCTCTACTACCAAAACAACAATATTCTTCAGGACAGTTGACTATACTTCAGCCAGCCCAGAGCCCCAAGGCTTGCAACATATTCCCATGGGAAAAGCATGTGACTCATCTGCTTATTTCTATTCTTATCCATGGTTTGATGCAGACTGGGGTGGCATTTCAAAACTTGGAGTGATTCAAAATCGGGGTGGAGCTTCCTAACCATTCCACTCAGTCCTGAAGCAAGAACCATGCTGGACAATAGGTCCCTAGTGGATTCTGTAAGTTTTCTAATTCCCCAGGGGTAGAACTTGGACATGGGGAACAAGGCAATGTTCCTATTTCTCATCCCCTAAAGCAGTGATTCTCAACCTGTGGGTCATGACCCCTTTGGGGCTCAAACGACCCTTTCACAGGGGTCACCTAAGACCATCAGAAAACACAGTTCTGATGGTCTTAGGAACTGAGACGCCGCTCCTCTATCTGTCTCCAGGTAGGTCCACCCACATGCAGATACGTCCACATATGAGTATTAAAGGGTGGTGGCATTAGGAAGGTTGGTTGAGAACCACTGCCCTAAAGGGTACCAGGACCAAGTGCTTCCTAATTTGATAAATTCAACAAGTATTTAAGGAAAATTACTATAAGCCTACACCTGTGCTAGATCCTGAGTGACACAGAATAATTATAAGCTGTGGCCCATACTACCTAGGAGCATGCAAGTTAAGAAAACAAGACTGAGCAAACAAATATGAAACAATTAGGAATCAATACCAGACCATATGTAGTAATTCCATAAATTCATAGACTTAATTGAGAACTAGAAACACACTTTGTTCTTGTTGCTGTTCAGTCATACCTAACTCTTCATGAACCATGTTGGAATGGGATTTTCTTAGTAAAGATACTGGAGTGGTTTGCCATTTCTTTCTCCAGTGGATTAAGGTAAACTGAAGTTAAGTAACTTGTCCAGGATCATACAGCTAGTGTCTGAGGCCAAATTTGAACTTGGCTCTTCCTGACTCCAGGCCCAGAAACTCTATCTACTGAGTCATCTAGTTGCCTTTGGAAAGGCACTTAAAAATCATCTCATCTAATGCCTTTATTTTACACATGTAAAAACTGAGATCCGGACAAGGTGAATAGAGTTCAACAGCAGCTAGTCAAATCAGGGCTAGAATATAAGTTCAGTGTCCTTTCCCCTATACCACAATTTAAAATAATTAAGTAACAAAACAAGAGTAAGTTCTCTGGACCATTGGGAAGTTTACTGACCCAAAGCATTTATTAAGTGGCTTCTAAGACAAGAACAGGTAAGGCTTATAAGTCAGTGGCCCTGACTCTCTGCCTGGAAATCCCCCATGGTATCTTCTGGGACCTCTCGGATCTTTCTCAAAGATCCTACACCATCCCACAATCCCTCAATTCCGCCTCTATCTTAGGACTCCCTTTGGGCATAAGAGTAGGCAGTTTTACTTCAGAGGTCTTCTTACAATTGGAGCCCTTGGCAGCATTATGATTCTCTCTTTCAAAATACTTATTTCACTATCTTACTAGTTTATACCCACACATCTGGCAGTTAGCTGGGACTTTCTGGCTTTTTCAAGAGGGTATTATCACCATGAAGTATTAGAACATCTTGAGGACTGACCTTCAAGCATTCCTTTGCTCTATAAACTCTCTAAGGGGCGGGGGATATCTTATAGACATATAAAAATGACTGAACAACTATTATGCTTTATCTAATTTTATATCTCCTCCAACACCTAGCACAGTACTTTTTCACACAGATTATGCAAATGCTTACTGAATTTGGGTGGGGGGAGTATTGAATTTGAGATGTTCTTCTGTGGTTCTGACCTACTATCTCCTAAGCAAAATATATTACTTCTCTTCTATGCTTCTGGTCTTCTCCAAGGAACGGTTTTGCCTCCGTAAGTAAAAGTTTTCTTTGTTTTATAATGTTAAAGAACAATTTTGCCTCTAGTCTAGTGGTTCTCAACCTTCCTAATGCCGTGACCCTTTAATACAGTTCCTCATGTTGTGGTGACCCCCAACCATAAAATTATTTTCGTTGCTACTTCATAACTGTAATTTTGCTGCTGTTATGAATCTATCTGATATGCAGGATGTATTTTCATTGTTACAAATTGAACATAACCCACAGGTTGAGAACCGCTGCCCTAGTCAGTGTCTCCCCTTCCTTTCCTCCCAGAACAAAGCCAGAATAACTGCCCTGGGCTTTAGGAGAGATGGGGAGAAAGAAGGTAGAGCAAAAAGTCACTAAACCTTTTAACCCAGTGATATTACAACTAGGTCCCAAAGAAAGAGAAAAAGGACCCATATGGATGAAAATATCAATAGCATTTCTTTTTGTTGTAGAAAAGACCTGGAAACCAAAGGGGTGCCCATTCTTTGAAGAATGGCTGAACAAATTATAGCATATAAAAATGGTGGAATAATATTGTACCACAAAAAAAGCATGAAAGGGATGGTTTCAGAGAAATCCAGGAGGAATCCTATAAACAATGCAAAGTGAGCAGAACCAGACAAACAATTTATACAATAACAACATTTACTTACGTACCACAATTTTATACAGTAACCAAAGAAAAACAACTTCAAAAGACTTTAAAACTCTGAATGAACAACAGTGATTCCAGAAGATCAAAGACAGTCCCCTCCTCCTGACTCAAGATGCAGAACAAGACAGACATTTTCAGACACAGGCAAAGGGAGAATTTGTTTAGCTTGACTGTGCATATGTGTTGGAATGTTTTGTCTTTCTCTTTCTTTTTTTAAAGGGGCACAGAAAGAGGGATGAAGATTAGGATCACCAAAACATTTTAAAAGAATAAAATAAAAGAGAAGAAATAGAAGATGGATGCTGAAGCATTTTTAAGTGCATAGAAGAGAATAGAATACCAGAAAGAACCAAAGACAAGAAGGGAAGCTTTGAAAGAAACTATATGCTAAATTTATCACATATTTTAAAAGAAAAGTTGTTTATAATTTTAAAAATTCACAAATTCATGTATAAACTTCTTTCTGCACTACTATAGATATGGAAATGTTCATTTAATTTGATGTTTGTTAAGTTCAGAATTTAAAAGAATAAAATTATTGTTTAAAAAAAGAGGGAAAAAAGGAGAGAGGAATATTAAAGTGGGTAGTATTTTATCCTCTTAAAAAAGAATAATTTGAAGCCATAAGATGTAGGTCCATTCTGTTCCCTGTGTCACTGGGCAAATCACTTTACCTCTTGAACCTCAGTTTCCTAATTTGTAAAATGAAGGGGTCATATAAATAATCTCTAAGCTCTTCCTCTAGATCTAAATCCAATGATCTATGATTCCATACTGAGAGGAGTAATAGGATGGGCTGAGGAGTTACAAAGTCCTTCAAGTAATAAATAGCCAACTTGAACATAGTGTGAACCACTAGTCTAGTGACCTCCATATGCTCAGTTTCCTCTTAATGACTTTATGACCCCACATAATTAACTGAACAACCTCCTCATCTTCTTTCACAGTTCCTACCTACAGAATTCAAAGTAGGTTGTTTTTACTACCAATCTCATCTCCAGAAGTTATGGGTTACAGGCGACCAGGAGGGTATAGGTGGCCCCCAACTGCCAAAAAGTCAGAAGAGACTGGCTTCAGTCAAGGGCAATGGAAAATTTGCCACAAGAAAGACAGGGATATAGGTCTAAGGAGATTATAATAGCAGAATAGGGAACAGAAAATCCCTACACAATTATATTCTTATCATCAGGACCAAGGTTGTTACTGTCTGAGACCACGTAAAACTCCCCTTTCCCCCCTACAGAGTAAGATACGCAGAGAAATGAGTCTTTAAATAATTTTCTGGGTGGAAGGAAGGGAAAAGGGTTGTCCAAATGCTCTAGCTCAGCAGTTCTCAACCTGTGGGTCACGAACCCTTTGGGATCAAACAACCCTTTCACAGGGGTAACAGGGGTCGCCTAAGGCCATCGAAAAACACATATTTCTGATGGTTTTAGGAACTGACACACTGGTCCTCTAACTGTCTCCAGGCGAGTCACCCACATGCAGACATGCCCACTTACTACTATTAAAGGGTCATAAGCATTAGGAAGGTTGAGAACCACTGCTCTAGCTTATAGAGATGAAAAAGCTTTCTCTATCATCATCCTAATAAGCCATTCCATGGCCCTGAAATCTCCAAATGAAATTCTTCCACATAAAAAAAATACAACACAGAAATGGACTGGGAAAGCTTGTCTTCCTGCCCAACAAGGGAGAAGGTAGCAAGATGGTGCACTGTCTAACCAAGTGCCCAAGGTCAATGATATACAGAGGTAACATAACCAATAGGCAATCCATGGCAGGGCAGCAGCACCATCTTGCCCCTAACCACAGTCCAAAACTTCAGATAGGAAGCACAGAAAAGTAAAGGATGGCTCATAGAAACAGCTTCTTTGAAAATAGGTCATGCCTCCCTAAGAGAGCCAGGGCCCAATAAGCCTCAACCATAGGAGGGGTAAGCTGATCTTACAGAGGAAATTTAAGTCTGAGGCCTACTGCAAACTCATATTTCAAATACCCTTTCTGGCCATCCAGGACTCACACTTATTCTTTCTAACGATATCCACATGGCTCTATTTTAAACCTGAGCTTGGCATCCCGGGCCTTCTGGTTTAAGGGTCTGGTTTTTATTTAATCTCTTATGAATTTATGAAGCCAGTATAAGCATCTGAGTTCATGTAGGCAGCTGAAAGAAGCAAGTTATTACTAAGGGAGTCTGTTTCCCCGAGGGATGTGCACATGTTTGTGTGTGTGTGCATGTGCGTGTGTGCGTGTGCGCACTCACATGTTGACAGACAGTGCTAGACTTCTCTCCAGAAGTCACATAGTCCATTCCCAGCTTTCAGGTCACCTAAGTTATCCTTAATAGACAGGGGGATCAAGCCAACATGGCAGCATAGAAGCAGGAAAACTCCATGAGGTCCCCCCATAACCACCTTAAATACCTATAAAATATGACTCTAAAGAAACTTCAGAGCTACAGAACCCACAAATTGATGGAGAGAAACAAATCTCCTGCTGAAGGCAGCCCAGCAGGCTGGCAGGAAGGGTCCATCACAGGGCTCTGGTAGCCAAGCCCGGCCCCACATGTGCCCACGGTTTTAGCCGCAAGGTGGTTCTAATCAGCCATGACTAGAGGGACTTTGGGAGAGTGGATCTCCAGCAGCTGTGGCCATTTCCAGAATTATCAACCCATAAATGCTAAAGACAAAATAAAATTGTGGACTTTAGGAACAGGGGGACTGAGAATATGGTCCAGCCTCAGCCCCTGGAAGGGAGAAGCAGCTCAGGTGCTCAATCGTGCAGCCACCTCCATGTGGCTGCTTCAGAGCTCCTGGCCTACAGATCATAGGGGGACAAGGTGATCTTTCTGAGGGATAATCACTCTTGCTTTAACCTGCTTGGACCTGGATAACTGTCTTGGGTGAAGGTCCTGGGGTGTGTGACCAGGTGCCAGAGCCTGAGGAGGCTTCAAAGAAGGCACCCAACTAATAGCTCTGGCAGCTGCAAAAACACCAGCAATTTGGGACAAAGCTCTCCTCTCTGGAAGCAGAGTTCTATTGTGGCAAAGAGCTCAAAAGTCAAGTAATTGACTGGCAACCTGAGCAAGCAAAGGAAGCACAGCAATACAACATTAGATTTCTTTTTGGAGACAAAAGGGATAAAAGCATGGAACAGGAGGAAGATAACAAAGTCAGAACTCCTGCACCAAAAGCTTCCAAGAAAACTATGTACTGATTACAGGCCATGGAGGAGCTCAAGAAGGATTCTGAAAACCAAATAAGGGAAGTGGAAGAAAAATTGGGAAGAGAAATGAGAATGATACAAGAAAATAATGAAAAAAGAGTCAATAACCTGGAAGAAAATAACACTTTAAAAAATAGACTAACTCAAATGGCAAAAGAGGCTCAAAAAGCCAATGAGGAGAAGAAGGCCTTAAAAGAATTTCAAAAGCTCACCAAAGATAATTATTCCTTCAGAATTAGATTGGAGCAAATGGAAGCTAATGACTTTCTGAGAAATCAAGATACTATGAAATAGATCCAAACAAATGAAAAAATAGAAGACAATGTGAAATATCTCATTGGAAAGACCACTGATCTGGAAAGTAGATCCAGGAGAGACAATTAAAAATTATTGGACTACATGAAAGCCATGATCAAAAAAAGAACCTAGAAATTATCCTTCAAGAAATTCTCAAGGAAAATTTCCCTGATGTTCTAGAACCAGAAGGCAAAACAGAGGTTGAAAGAATTCACCAATCACCTCTTGAAAAAGATTTAAAAAAATTCCAGGAATATTATAGCCAAGTTCCAGAGTTCCCAGATCAAGAAGAAAATATTACAAGCAGCCAAGAAGAAACAAGTTGAGTACTGTAGAAACACAATCAGGATAACACAGGATCTGGAAGCTTCTACAGTGAGGGACCGAAGGGCTTGGAATATGATATTCTGGAGGTCAAAGGAGCTGAGATTAAAACCAAGAATCACCTACCTAGCAAAACTGAGTATAATGTTTCAGGGGAAAATATGGTCTTTCAATGAAATAGAGGATTTTCAAGCTTTCTTGATGAATAACCCAGAGTTGAATAGAAAATTTGACATTCAGATACAAGAAGAGAAGTGTGAGAAGGTAAAGAGGGAAAAGAAACTATATGGAACTTATCAAAGTTGAACTATTTATATTCCAACATGGAAAAATGATCATTGTAACTTATGAAATTTTGCTCAGTGTGAGGATAGGTGAAGGGAATATAAATGTATATATATATATATATATATATATATATATATATATATATATATGTATTTCTACATAC
>CM053597.1:163061963-163081691 GCA_028646575.1 Pseudocheirus occidentalis | reverse complement strand
GGTAAATTATCTCATATAGAAGAGGCAAGGGATAACTGTTACAATGGAGGGGAAGACTAGGAAGGCAAAAGGGAATGGGTCAACCTTACCGTAATTGAATTTGGCTTAGGGAAGAAATGACATACACACTAAATAGGGTATGTTTCTCTACAGGAGAGCAGGAGGAAAAGGGATGAGAAGGGGATGATGGAGGGGAGAGAGGTTGGGGGGAGGGTAATTAGAAGCACACACTTTTGAAAAGGGACAGGGTCAAAGTAGAAAACAGAACAAGTGAGGGTTGCGGGATAGGATGGAGGGAAATATAGTCAGTTTTTCACAATATATCCACTATGGAAATGTTTTGCATAGCTACATGCACACAACCTATATTAAATTGCTTCTTTTCCCAGTAAGGGTGGGTGACGAGGCAGGAAGGTAAAGAATCTGGAATTCAAATTAGTAAGAACCAATGTTTCAATAAATAAATGAAGGAACGAACAAACAAATCCACAAATAAATAAATATGAAATAAAGCTACTGTGGTGTGCTGAGAGGTTGAGAACTTTAATTTCAGGTTACAAAGCCAGTATATGTCAGAGGACAGACCTTAACCCAGGTTTTGCTAGTTAAGGCTAGCTCTCTACCCCATTGTACTGTCTTTTTAGCATTAGGATTCTCAAAACTGACATTTTCACCTAGATGTTTGCTGACCTAGCTAGAAAGTTAGTAGGCTTAGATCTACATACTGTTGATGTTTTATTTCTTTTTTCTCCTTTTATCATGAGGGGATGCATAAATCTGCATGTATTCTTCAGTGTCTAATTTATCTCAGTGTTTGCAAGGAGGAAATGGGTAGGTATGTGTGTTGGTTTTAAGTGGAACACTGAGTAGAGTGGAGCTCAGTACAGAGTTCTTGAGGCAACATGAAATAGTAGGAAAATGACAGATCTGGGGTTAGAAGATGTAGGTCAGTATCTAGGTTCTTTTTTTTTTTTACTACTGACTGATCTTAAACTCTCTGAATCTCAATTTCCTAATCTGTTAAATACTAATAATAATACTTGTACCACCTACTTCTCATTTTGTGAACCTTAAGACAATGTGTAAATTTGAAGTACTATTACTATCTTGTTCTTTTCATTTCATTCAAAATAATTCAGATAGAAATCATCAACAGATAACTCACTATCTTGCTAGTATTTTTTTTAACATTTAATGTTCTGGAGTCTATTTTGCCCATTGGTAGTAACAATGATGGTTATTTTTATGATGATTATGATGTTGCTCATAATGGTAATTACCATCAATGATGATGAATGTTTAATGTAAAAGAGTGGGTGAAAGTTGGTGGCTAGCAAATAGACAAAGAAAAAAGTAGACTAAATGATCAACAAAGTCTCTTCCAGTTTCTCCCCCCCCCCCAAAAAAATAACTAGTGGGATCCATCTTAACTGGAAATATCAATAGAGAAGGAAATCCTATTCCTTCAAAAAGTCCTATTCTAACTTTTTTCTCAAGAAATCTTTTCAAATTCTTTAACTTGGATCATTCAGTGTGCCATTGTAATGCATTTCTCTCTATATGAATTTAGAATATAGAATTCTTTATAGAAATCTTATATTGAAAAGCATTGGGGGGGGTGCCAGGTGGCACAGTGAATAGAGCACCAGCCCTGGAGTCAGGAGGACCTGAGTTCAAATCCGACCTCGGATATTTAACACAAAAACTAGCCATGTGACCTTGGGCAAGTCACTTAACCCCAATTGCCCTCCAAAAAAAAAAAGCAAAGAAAAACATTGGGTAACTTTGAGAAATACTATTAGATATTCTAAGGAAAGTACTGCAAACTGCCCTGTGGCATAATCTATGGTAAATTTTAAGACTAATTCAAAATCATACTTGGAACTCTGACTTACTCATCATGAAATATTGTGCTTTATATTTATCTACACTTGTGCCTTATTGCCCTGCTAGCTTATATGTTTCATGAAGGCCAGGGTTATGCTTTATTTAGAAAGCATTTAGTAAATATTTGTTAGCTGAATGTTTGTTGAATGAATCTTGCTATCTCACCTGGCATAAGTTTTTGCAGGGTGAGAAAAAAATAATATTGCTAGTGGTCAGGCTAGGGTTATTAGGGATATTATACTGTTGGTCAGGGTAGCTAGTAGCTAGTAGAAATGAGATATTTATTTATATTACAGAAGGAAAATTAAAAGTTAATGAACTTCAGAAGAGATTATTTGGACTCCTGCCCTATTAATTCTAAATAGGGCATATTTTAATTGAAGGCTCACTCAGATCAAAGAATAAATGTGAACAAATAGACCTAGATTCATGTCAATGAGTAAATGTAGCACAAAAATGATTCAAATACTAAATTAGGGGTTATAATAAAGCCTAAAATATTCATTATGATGAAAAAGTGGGTGCTTCTTATTAAGTGCTATTACAGCATTAGCAATGGATGACAAGAAGATGTGTGGACTAAAAGCCTTCTTTAGCATTGCAGAGTTGCAGGAGATGATAGGATCATAAATTTGGACCTGAAAAGGATCCTAGAACATATATAATCCATCTCCTTCATTTTATTATTTTTTGGAGGGGGGGAAGGCAGGATAATTGGGGTTAAGTGCCTTGCCCAAGGTCTCACACAGCTGGTAAGTTTGATCAAGTGTCTGAGGTCGGATTTGAACTCAGGTCCCCCTGACTCCAGGACCGGTGCTCTATTCACTGTGCCACCTTGCTGTCGCAATCTCCTTTATTTTAAAGATAAGGAATCTGAGGTCCAGAAAGGTCACATAGATAGTAAGTGACAGTTTGTTGGAGATTTTCAGTCTCAGATAAGATACTGTCTGTTCTTCTCTCCTATTCAAGTCAATTCCATTCAACAAATATTGATTGGGAGCCTGCTGTGGTCCAGGCCTTTTGCTTTTCCATAATTCACCTCCATTTCCCAACCTTTCCTTCATTTCTCATGAGAAATATAGGGTCCAGTTTGCATCAAGGAGGAAAAAGAGAAAGTGCTTTTCTAATATAAGGATCTACCCCCTTCAGATTTTGACAATGTTGATGTTTGAAAAGGGCAAAACCAAAAATCTTTTATGTGAAAAATACTAAGAAAGCAAGGATGATTTACCTTCATAGAGCAAAGCTTGCTACATTATTCTGTGTTACAGTTGCTATTTGTATATGACCAAGTGGAGAACTTTGAAGTTAATAAATGAGGACTCAAGATCCCAGAATTGTTTTGTGATCATCAAATGAATATGTATTGCCTTGTTACGACTTACCTAGCACAGATGAGCATTTGGTTACTTATCATGAATGATGAGCCATCTCTGAATCAGGAAGAGCTGGTGTGAGAGTCTGTCTCTTTCTCTCTCTGCACTGCCACCTCAGAAATAGAAAAGAGCTGAGGAAGCTAGAGAAGATTCTATCCATCTTAGGCTGGGAGTCTCTAGCTTTTTAAAAGAACATAACATCTCAGCTCCAGGCATCCTCTAAGCCTGAAGTTTGAAGTGTCAGAGACTATAAATGTCATCAAGGCAAAAGTCCAACTAAGCAGAAGACCAGCCTACCCCAGTAGCAGAGTAGCTGTTAGAGCAGCCCAGTGCTTTGGCCTTTCCAGCTGAGACTCCATGCTCTCTTAGGAGTTAGTCCAATACAGCAGCAGAACAGCCCAGCTGTCATCCAACACAGATCCATAAAGTAACCTTTCAAAAGACAAGTTCTAAGAAAGAGAAAGGACGTTGGGGTCAAGGTTCTAGAGTCCTGCTACCCTAGTCACATGCACCATACTACCATAGGACTTCATTTGTGCCCACTTTCCCCCTATGGACACTGTGTGTGCCTTTGTGGGAGAGTGCACCTCATGTTTATGAGTGTAATGCTATATAATTCTCATTCTTGTTTTGCGTTTTTAGTAAATTTTTTGTTTAAGAGCACATTAAGATAACTGACTGATTTATTGATGGGAAATACATCAATAGGGGTTGAGAAAATATAGTATAGCATGACTAGCCATCCACAAGAATTAGTCCTAAAATTCTGAAAGTAGTATTTATAGCAGTCACTTTCTCTTAGGAAACTCCAATCTGCTGACCTAAGTACAAGTTGAGGGGAAATGAGCTAGAGAAGTGGAAAGGTGGTCCACACCAGTAATTCATGTTGTTCAGTTCATCATGTCTTACTGTTCATGACTCCATCTGGAGTTTTCTTGCCAGAGATAATGAAATGGATTGTCATTTTCTTCTACAGCTCATTTTACAGATAAGGAAACTGAGGTAAACAGGTTAAATGACTTTCCCAGAGTCACACAACTAGTAAGTGTCTGAGACTGGGTTTGAACTCGGGGAGATGAGTCTTTCTGACTCCAGGTCTGGGGCTCTACTCTATCCACTGCGCCACCTAGCTGCCCCCATAATTCATATATGTGAGTCAATAATTATGGATCCTACTCAGACCTATTTTGTAAAGAAGTTAGAATTTCAGTCATTTCCCTTGAAATAATCATTCTTGTCGTTCATTATGTTAACAGCATGCAAGTTTTCATTTTGCATTTTATCTAACTTGTACTTTTGTTGTTGGAATTATTTTAAATGTAAAGAGGACTAGAACATTTTTCCATCCTTAATTAGGGGTTCTTTCTCCTCTAATTTTCTGACTTCACCAAACTTCTGTAGTATAATTTTCAATTAACTTTAATTGATTATGTGGTTCTTTGCAATGTTTTTAATCACTTTAATTTTTTGGCTTTTCATTTTTAATTATTAATTAAGGGTATTCCTGACATATTTTTGCTTTCCATATTCTATATGGAATTTTAATAGCCTTTAATTAGGTGGCATGAAGTTCAAGTTTTCTACTGCATTCATCTGCTAGATACTGTTAAAATTTCCTGTTGTCTTTCAATAGGTCCTCAATAGTTTTCTCAATGCATTTCTGTCACAATGGGATTTGATGCCTGTCCTTAGAAGTTTTCCTAGATAACTCTATTTTTTCTATTGCTTACCATAGCAATAGCCACAATATATACTGAGTGTGTAGGTCTTGAAATATTTTTTTTACTCATTGTCAAATATTATGGGGCAATGCTTATCCAACATTGTCAAATAATGTGGAACATGATAGTTTAGCGGATGCCAGCTTTTTGGACTTGCTCACTTTTGGTATAGTTAATCTATTTGATGAATTCACATTTTAAAAAGACTTTTTTGAAATTCCAAGTATGTTTATCTTTTCCAAATCATTCAAGCCCACTCTCATTTTTTGTCATCTATTTCTTGACTTGGTAGTACTTCTGGTGTTTGTGTAAAATGTAGGTTCTTCGGTGCCTTCTATCTTCAGCTCTTCCTTCTTTAAATTTAAGGGACTTCTCAATTTCTACTCATTTCATCTAATCTGCATTTAGTAGTAAATTTTTTTTCCTTCCAATTCTTCTGCATCAACATGCTGTGTAATTTGGAGCTGAAGATATCTTTGAGGAAAAGTAGTATGAAGTCCTTGCCTAAATCTGTTTTAAAAGATCGGTTTCTTCTTGTTTCTTATTTTGGTATGTAATGGTGACACATAATTAACGCCTTCCTAGCTTTAGTCATTTCATATGTACTTATGGTTTGCCTGCCTTAGTGAAGAGCATGAAACCCGCTGAAGCGTTTCTATGACTTGGAGCATTGTTATTTCTGAGTTGTTTGGCTATATCTTGCCTTCTCATGGCACCAGAACACATAGCACCAGTTGATCCACCCCTGTCAAGCTGCTCATCATAATGGCCCCATGCAGGGCCAGTTTGTAGCTCGATGTCCCCACTAAGGGGGGAGCAGCAGCATTTTTAACCAATTTTTATTGATATATTTTAACTGTTACATCACCCCAATTTTTCTTCTATCCCTTTTAAAAAGTTTTCAAAAAAAAAAGGAGAAGAGAAAAAAAGTCAGAAAAACTATGTCAGTACATCAAGGGGAAAAAACACCCTGACATTGTATACAATGCTCATACCAGCACCGCCCCATTCCTGCCCCCATGTCACCCCTGCAAAGGAGACAGGTGAGGTGTCTTCTCAGACCCCTTCTTTGCACCAAACTTGCTCTTTATCATTTTTCCACATTGACTTTTGATCTTTTTATAACTGTTGTCCTGTCCATTTACATTGCTGCATTTGCTGTGTGTATGTTGTTTTCCTGGCTCTGCTTACATCGTTTTCATCAGTTCATGTAAGTCTTTCCATAAATAGTAACGTTTCAATCTCATCTACCCCCATACAAGTTATCTAGGTTTTTCCTTAAAAGATATTGAAACCATCCTTGAGACTCAATTATCTCAGGGGACTAAAGTCTTGGGCTGTCGACATCACTCCTAGTCACCCGAATACAAAAAGCTATGAAGAACTTCAACCTCTCGCTCACGCTTGTCTGGAAGATCACAGTGGGCAGTAGAGAAGTGAGTCAATTTTTGATGTCCTCACTGCAAACCCTTGTTGAATACCCTTCCCCTGCTATGGCTACATTTATCTCCTTTTGTTAACTGTTGAATAACCTACAAGTGTCTGTGCAATGCAATATTGTTCATTGCTACCAATGGACTGGCCTGGGTGGGGTTCAGCATATAGCATCCATCTGTTTCTTAGATTTATAGGCACAGTTTCATCACACTGGCTGTGGTGCTAATCCCAAGCCCAATTATATGGCATTATAGGCTTCCTTCATAGGTGCATCACCCTAGGTAGCTTTCCTTTACTTTGCCATTGCCTCCCCCTCACAGCATTGATGATAGGTTGGGGTTCCTGGTAGTTATTATTATATTTATTATGAAGGGAACAGACACTTTAATAAGGGCACTAAGCATCCCATAGCCACAGCTCTCCAACCTAACCAGATTGTCCCTGAGGTCATTGAGGGTTTCCTCCTCAAAAACATCTGATATATTGAGTGGTAACCCTATCACTAGAAGAAAGATGGTGAACAGTACCTGTTATAGGCTACATGAGGGTTTGTTGAAGCCTGTTTCGTCTATACTTGGAGGGGAACTGTCAGGAATGCCTGAACCTCTGAATTTCAACCCATAAAATGTCTATCTGAACCCAGGAAGGTTGAATGCAGTTTGTCTGGAGAGTAGCAGAAAGAATTACCTATTTCTGGACAAACTTCTAACCTAGAACCACATAAATAATAGCCACAACTCCCATTAAAATGAAAGATTAAAAAAAAATACAAATATTGGTGAAACCTATCTTCAACAAGGGATACATCCCTAAGACTTGGATCTTTTACTAGCAATCTGTCAGTATAGATAAAAGGAAAGGATTAAGAGTGGAAATAATAGCAATATTACTACTATTAATAATAATAGTAATAACTACACATCGGTACACCCAACGCAGATAAGCCTCACTTTAAGAAAATTCATTATGCAAAAAATAATTTTGAAACCACATACATTAGGGACTGTTTGATTATTCATTTGACAAAATATTCCTTCAACTTACCCCATTCACCAACTGTTAAATTTTCAGTATGAACATTTATATTTTAGAAATTGTAAATTGCTTCAAATCAGGGCTTGATTTATTGTTTTGACTTAAGAAAGTGTTAATGCAGGTTAAATTTTAAACTATATATGCTTATTCCCATACCCTGCCCCAGTCTAGTTGTTGTTAAACATTTACCAGAACATTGCTATGTTGCACTATAAATCATGTTTGAGCTCAGAAATAGTGCAGTAAAGGCAGAGGGAATGAAATTGTGACCAACCTGGTGACTGGAAACTACTGGTGTTATTACTACTAATATTAATACTACTAATAAAAATTGGCATTTATGTAGTACTTTAAGATTTGCAATGTACTTTACATCCATCTGTTATATAAAAAGAGATGTAGCTGTAAAAAGTGTATGAATAACAGTAGGTTTAATATTACATAGTGCTTTTCCCACTGAGAGAGTCAGAGCTCTCCTCTGTGCTGAGTAGGCTCAGGATACTCAAGAAAGTACTTAGAAAATTGTATAAAGTAGCTATCTCAGTGTTAGCTTACAGCACCAAAGCTTAAAGGAATATTGAGATCACTTGTTCTTTCTTTTTACAGAAGATGAAACAGACCAATTAAGTAGCTTGCCTAAACTTACGCAAGTAAATTAGTGGCAAAGCCAGGACTAAAAGATAGCTTTTCCCCTGAGTCAGAGTCCTATCTCATTTCAAGACTCCAGGAGTGGAGCACAACTGGCCATTATTAGGACAGGACCCTTCTCCCTAAGAAATTAATAATTTTGCTCACAGATCTTTTTCAGACAGTACCCTCTGAACCTGAATACCAAAGAGAGTAGATGGGGGAGCAGGAGAGAGGTTAAAGCACTACATGGGGAGGAGAGAAGGGAAGGTCATAAACAACTCGAATGGAAAGCAGGAGCTGAGAATTAATACCACTGTAAGCAGGGCATGTGTTCTTCTACCTTCCATTCCCCACCCCCATCATGTCTCTCAGCCCTTCCCCCGTAGTGGTAGGGCCAGAAGTACTATAATTACCGTCTCGGACAGGGACTGAAATTTGAGGAGTCTTTATGGGTTTACTTTGCTACCTATTTCAGGGATCTGGGATAGGGGAAAGTGTTCTAACTGAAGGTATAGGAATTCTACAACATAATAAAAGAGATCTCTGAGGGATCCCCAGAAAATTAGAAATTTAATTGAAGATTGGAGTACTCCCCAAATGTGTAGCTTGGGCAGAGAAGAAAGGGAATCAGTTTTTACTTTTCTCTTCTAGGTGGGAGAGAGGTGGAGTTATTCTGGGTAGGCGTGAAGAAGGGTATTGAGATACACAAGAGTGAGATACTCAGTTTCCCCAAACTTGACCCACTCTCAGGTATGTGGAGATTTGCAGAGGGTCCCTTGTACCGGACAGCCTAAGATGGAAAGTTGAAAGTCTACACACTAGCCTTCTGCCAGGCCCAGCCCTACATCCAAGGGGCAGGACCAGGCCAAAGAACTGAAGGAACCCTAGATGCCTCACTTCTCACTTCCAAATTCTGAGGACCTGATGATATCCAAAGTTACCAACTGAGGCCACATTTTCCTTCTACCATCTATGTTGGTGTAGTTAGTGTTAAAGGAGCAAAGGAGCTGGAGTTAGAAGAGCTGAGTTGAGTCCTAGGTCTGCCACTTAAAACAGTGTGACCTCAGAAAGTTATTTGACCTCTCTGGATCTAACCTAAATAAGTTCTAAGATCCAGGCCCTCCCCCCCCCCAAACCCCTCAATCCCAGTCCACAGCTCTAAATCCTGTGAATTCATATACAATAAGGCCATTCTCCCAGTCAGCAGCTCCCACCTTGTTTTCCCAGAATTACTCCCCCCAACCCCACACATGGCAAATACACATACCACCTCCACCTGGCCGGTATCTTCCCACAGGAGTTAAATGGAAGTTTCCCTGATTCTCCAGACGATTCCCCTGCATCCTTTGTCACTAATCCTACTCCCAGGCTCTGATCTCCCTAGCTCCCCAGCTCCGGGACGATCCTATCCCCTTTTCTGCACTTTCACTTCGGGTAAGTTGCCTGTGGGTCCTGTGCTTTGTTCCACTTTAACGTTGCTGATCTCTGGTCACTCGGGGTCCTGGATTTGTCACTCTCACCTGCCCCCTGCCATCAGCTCCCCAATTTTTTTCCTTCCTATTTCTGGCACTGCCAGTTCTCTCTCCTTTAACCTTCCCCCAGCCCCCACTTTTCAGGGACCCCAGGTCTGGGATCTCTCACCATCCTGGCGGCGGCAGCGCAGCGTTTTTCACCCACAGGCTTCTCTTAGCAGATACAGCTTCTCTACCTCTGAGCGTACAGCTCCACCAGTGTCTTCTCCGCTGTTGTGACACACTGAGGCTAGAGGGAGCCAGGGACTGGGACGGACTCGAAGACTGTGGCTACCCTCCAGCTTCATAATCCCCTGGGGATAAGGGAAGGGGAGGAGTAAATCAGAATGACTTCCACCCCCATTCCCTTCTCCTGCTCTAGTCTTCCGAGCTAAGCAAGGCAAAAGTACACTTGGATAATTTTCATGAATCATTATTATCACCGCTACTACCACTAAGTTATATTTACAAGACATTTTATACTTGCAAGCCTATTTGCATGGATTCTCACTTGCTCTTCACAAAAAACCTTGTTAGTCAATCAGTACCTGTATTATACACATTTTGCAGAAGAGGAATCAGACTCAGGAAAGTTAAGTGACTTGCTCACAAGGTCATATAGCTTGCGGAGAAACAGAGACTCTGCTTTTGCATTCTTTATGATCCTGATGTCCAAAGCTGTAGTTCTGTTACCAGTATAATAGACCCACTGATCAGTGGCGCTGGAGCACTCTTAAAGGTTCCCTTCTCTGGGTTCAAGCAAACTGGGGGAAACTTGTATTGGAGAGGTTAAGCTTTGTGTCCTTGTCTAGCTATCTATGTCACCTAATAGAACTCTAGGGATGATCACTTAAATCTTAAATATGGCTCAAGTCTACGGTCTCCTCAAGAAGGTTCTCAATGTATAGGACAATTATTTGTTTCCTCTACCACAAAAGAAAAAGTCTCTTAAACATATGTTGACAAATACAAAGAAACATGATGCAAAATGCCTGTGACTCCTATTATGCTCAGAAGACAGGAGGAAAGTCAGGGAAAATTGTTTCTCATTGGACTCTATTGAGTAGGCAGCTCACTGGTTCTGTGACATAGCCTCCCATCACCATGAGGAGGGTGGCAGCACATGGGCACCAACCAGAAGCCTCTGTCTGCTTATATGTAACCTTCATCAAGAATTCAAAGCACTCCATGGGAAGTACCCCAGACAGAACAAATGAGTCACTGGAAATAGACAAGGCACAGGTTTATACCCTCATATGCTCCATGGAATAGGCTTTGATTGATTCTCTCTGTGTGCATGCTTGTGTGTGTGTGTGTGTGTGTGTGTGTGTGTATGAAGGGGGGGGAGAGAGAAAAGGGTAATCAATGAAGCCTTCCTACCCAATCTGCTAGATTTAGGCACTTTCACTGGAGCTGACAATGTATTCTTGTTCCTTCCAATGGACAAGCCACTTGTACGTGTACAGAGGCCTATGGTTGGTTATCCTATGAATCATCTCTAAAACTGATGCTGACTCAGTAGACTTTAAAAAGGAGAGAATTTCTGTTGTCTCTCTCTTCTTGTCTATCAGCCAAGTGGGACAATTTCTCAGACTTCCAGTCGGGGAAAAAGTTACTCCCCTTCCCTGGTAGCAATGACAGCTATGGTAACAAGGTCATGTATGTTCCAGGACAGGCCTGAGCGTGGACTTGAGGTCTCTGACTTCCTCCTGTCTTTTGGGCTTCTTTTCTTAAGCACAGTTGATATAACAATGGTCCTGAGATGAATACTTCTAGCCTTGGCAGCAACTTTTATGAGTTCAAGAGGTTGGGAGTTCCCAGGTCCAGGTTCAAGAAGGTTCTGACTCCCCTCTCCGGGGTCAGTTTCTCCCAGGATATAGATGTAGTCTCTGTGAGCACACAACTAGGGCTCCTTAGTAGGAGAGGGACACTGTGGCACTCCACATTCATATGGTAAAGTATGATTTATATCTTAAATCACTTAATGTTTAAATTTACATTCGCTCCAATATTTAATTCTACCCATCCTCCTCAATCTTGACTCTAATGCTTACTGCCTCTATGAACTTGAGTAAGTCACCTAACCTCCATAGATTTCAGTTTCCTTATCTATAAAATGAAATCGTACTAAAAGGTCTCCAAGGTCAGTCAAGGTCCTTGTCAGATATTTACCTATGGTTCTGTGCCCTCAGTATATCCATAACATAACAGGTTGGACTGCCCCTACTCCTGAAGAATGCATGTTAGGCATCCACCCTCACAACTGATTGAGTCTGCTATAATAATCATCCTTCCTCTTTTCATTTTTCATCCTTTGTTCGATTTGACTCATCAACAAAACCCCCTTTCTTCTAAAACAGATAAAATATCCCTATCTGTACTAGAATTCATGTTTCTACCACATTTCATTATGACTTTTACTGGCATTACCCAGTCAGAATTCCATTTAAATTGATCCTAGATGAAGGTAAAGGATTAGAAAACATATACTTTTCTCCTAGAAATAATTATTTACTACCTGAAAACTATGAGACTATGAGAGAAGCCACCTGAAACTCTATTAATTGACCAGAGCATTCAGTGTTGCCTACTTCATATCCTCTTCTGAGGAGGTACCAGTTAGGAGCAAAAACAAGACCCAGCTTGACTTACTCTGCCCTAAATATTGAAACTGTCCACCCTGGACAAACCATCAGTGATGGTTTTGTGATTTGGACTAAAAGATATATCCTACTTTTCCCACCCTCTTTCCTTTATGAAGGGGAGGTTGGATATCCAATTAGGTTCAACTCATCATACATATAAAGTGTCTATTATGTGTAGGCACTGTCAAGGAAAACTTCCTAACAACCAGAGCTGCTCGAATGGAATCAGCTGCCTAGAGAGGTGGTGGGTTCTCTTTTTAGTTATAGTAAGAATTGCTTTGGGGTATGGGTTCGACTAGATAGCCTTTCAAGTCCCTCTCAACTCTCAAATTCTATGATCCTATGATTCTTTGGCACATTATGTTTCCCACCTTACCTCCAGAGAGAAAATCACTTAAAGCTTAGGTTAGGCTCACATTTAGGCTCTTCTCCTAAGGGGAAAGTAAAAAGCAACTCAGTGTATAATATGAATTATGGATGGGACAGATATTTTATTTCCTGTTTAAAAAAATGCTAAACACAACACATAAGCTTGTATTACCAGAACATAAAACAGGATTTGGTAACAACCTATAACTACTATTTACTATCCTGGAAGGCTCAGATTTAAACTGTTAGAGCATAAAGCAGTTGGATTGCTAAATAGTTACTTTTCCATTTCACTTCACTTCCACACAAAAGGCCATGTCTTGTTAGTCATACTAGGGACTGGGCTCCCTATCTTGTCTATGGTTACCTTTTTGTAGAAACTTCCCCTGCTGCCAGTCAATTCCACCAGGACTCCTTGATTTCTCAAACTTGCAGTCACTTTGAAACTTAGACAAAACCATCTTAAGATAACTTTTCAGTTACATATACTCAGCAAAAAAGAATAAAACAGAAGTGACTAGGGTTGAGATCCAAACTCAAGCTCACCTAGGGAGGACATATGCTTCAGCTGTCACATGCTAATGGCTACAAGGTAGCCAGGATGGGGAAAATGGTGAGCTGAATTCCCTCCACTCTCACTCAATCTTGAGTGACCTTGCTATGCTACACAAACAGAAAGAGAAGAATGCAATTAAACATGAGTTACTCCCCTTTTAAGACTCACTGAGTTAGCTCTTCTTGCTCAGTAGTAAAGGGATAACTCATAACCCTTGGTATTGGAAGTCTTTTCTTGAGTCCATAGCGAGCATTCTTCTCTGGTACAAAGGATCATAGTCCTTGAAGCTGTTTTCCCCTCTCAGGTGTTTGTCTTCAGTGTCTCTTGACTCCCAGTTAGCTACAGTATACCACATATTGATGATCATACAATTGACTAAATAATAAAAATAATAGAATGCTTTGTGTTTATTGATTTTTAAGAAGCATTTGACTTGGTGTAACAATAGGCAATCTTGAAAGCTATTCTGGGATAAGATGACTCTCATGAATGACTTAAATTGATATGCCTCTATAATAAATGTGACTACAGAGATAAAGACACATACTTATCTGAAATCATAGAGTCTCAGTTTTAGAGTTGGAAGGAATCTTAGAAGTCATCTACTACATCACTTTATAGATGAGGAAATGGAGGGTTAGGCAGTTAAGTGACAACCCAATATCACACAGGTGGTAAATAGCAGAACAAGGAATCGAATCAAAGTTCTCTGATAGCATATTCAGCACTGTTCATACCAAACTAGATGTTCTATGGCATCATGGAAAATGTTCTGTGAGAAGTTCAAAGAGATTCCCTATTGATGGCAACATTCTCCAAATGTCTCCATTCAGACATGACATTGAGCCTCAACAGAAAACCTCCTCAGTTGAAATCCATAGCAATGCAAAGGCAATGAGTCTCACTATTTGCGATTAGAAAATTAAACCCATCAAGTTAGCTTATTAATATCTCTGTGTATGTGTATTATGGATAAATCATGCATATGGACACTAAGGTGAGCCCTGAGTTGAGTAGAAAAAAATCAGTTTGGATTGCACTGTGAAATTGCATAGTACTTTCAAAGAACTAACACCTTTTGCTGCTACAAAAGTCCATTAAACACCATGATTTCAGAAGAATAAAAATGCTAAATAATGCAAAAGGCAATGAAGGTCTTTTTGGATTCTAGCCTGTAGTCTCCTTTGGGTACTCATCAAGCTTCATCTGGCTTCCAGCTTCCAGCTTTGAGAGAGAAGATGGAAGAGGCCAACTCCACTTCAGGTTACTGAAGGAAAAGACTCTGGGAAGACAAGGTAAGAGTAGGCAGTCACCATACTGTACCTATCCACAATTTGCTTCACTAAAGACTTTGGGAAACTGCCTTGAGTGAGACCTGAGATTCTCTCTTGGTTGAACAGTTATCTCCATCCCAATGAGAGAACTCCTTCACTTTCTATTGTCTGTTATATATTTCTCTGATTTCTGTTTGGCTATGAAACTGGATAGATGTATTTCTTTACTATTTGCTATGGTATTCATTGTAGAACTGATATTAGGAGAGAAAGGAGGCGAACCTTGGGTGTAAAGTGTGAGGTCTAGACTCATGATATTCAAGGGAATTGATAGGTATAATTCTAACCTGGTACCCCTTCTCTCTGAGGAAAGCAGAGTGGTCTTTGGCTCCAACTTCTTGCATCCTCTCCTGGCAGGAATGAAAGTCATCCTTGGAAAAAGGTAAGGGGAGAATAGACTGGAGATGTCTATTTTGCCTCCTTTAGAGCCATACAGAGGCAATTAGGCAGCACAGTGTATAGATTACCAGACCTGGAGTAAGAGAGGCTCATCTTCCTGAGTTCAAACCTTGTCTCAGACACTTACTAGCTGTGTGACCCTGCAGAAGTCACTCAACCCCATTTGCCTCAGTTTCCTCATCTGTAAAATGAGTTGGAGAAGAAAATGGCAAACCACTCCAGTATCTTTGCCAAGAAAATTCTAAAAGGGATCATGAAGAGTCAGACACAACTGAAAAATGACTGAATAGGAAAGCCATACAACAGCCCTTGCAACATGTAAGCCTCTCTACATATGTAGGGCCCACTTTTTTTCCTACAATAGGAAGGGAAAGCGTTGAGATGGGAAAGAATAATTATTGATGAACTCTGGAGTGTAGAAGTATAGGAGAGTATAAGCATATAGGAGAGTGAATAAGTTCTGAGTAGGGCAAATGAAAGTCCTCAAAGTCTCATTTGAGGCCATAAGAAATTTTTGTCAGTAATGTAAAAGGTGAGATCATCAGCTGACAGACAGGTAGGTAAGGCATCTTGAAAGAATAGAAGAATAAAGGATTGCTGTGTAATAGTGAGAGACTTGTTGCGCTTAGATAACATCAACCTATAGTAAATCCAGCATGTGTTACTGCATGACTTTATATATATATATATAATTTATATATAATGTGTTAATACATAATATTCATATATTTCATATATTTCATATTCTGTAATATTCAGCAACATGAGAGTAGAAATGAAGAAAATCAGATGGTGAAGATGAGCAGGGTTGAGGATTTGCAAGGTATGAAAGGTGGAAGGACAAAGAGGCAAGAAATTCAAGGGTAGACTATAGAACAGTGGTTCTCAACCTTCCTAATGCCACAACCCTTTAATACAGTTCCTCATGTTGTGGTGACCCCCCCCAACCACAAAATTATTTTTGTTGCTACTTCATAACTTTAATTTTGCTACTGTTATGAATCGTAACGTAAAAATCTGGTATGCAGGATCTATTTTCATTGTTACAAATTGAACATAACCCCCAGGTTGAGAACCACTGCCATAGAGCATAATTGAATTAGTCAACTACAGTGTCAAGACTATAAAGAAAGGAAAGGGAGGTCAGAGCAGATGTAATAGATTAGGAGAAAAGGGAAGAGTAGAAGGACCAAAGTTCATGGTAAGAACAAAGAATAGATTTGGGAGGAGTGACACAGAAGGAGAGATGGAAAGATAGATTATGGTCAGAAAGTGGAATTTCAAAGTCCAAGATCATGGATATGGGTGGCATGGTTGTAAGTGATGGTAAGAAGAGAAAATGTCATTGAAGTAAGGGGTGCTGAAAAACTAGGCCAGTAGTAAAAGGGAGTGTGTGTGTGTGTGTGTATGCGTGTGTGTGTGTGTGTGTGCCCATACATGAGGAAAAGGGTTAGGTAGAAAAGAAGCTTAAGATAGTTCCTTGAAAAGGGAGGGATAGTGACTTAGAAGCCAATATATTACAGAAACACGGATCTGGACAGAGTAACATAAATAGATAGAGCATACCACAAAGGAAGGGAGGTTGCTGTGTGATAGTGGCAAAGACAAGATATGGAAAAGAAAAACAGAAGAATTCTTTTTCCTGGGGAGAAGCTGGGTTTCCATGAGCACAAGAATTTGGAAGGAGTGCAAAACAGGAGGACACAGGATGAAGAGGAATCAGCTAATGTTTCACTGGGTATTAGAGGCATAACGGAGCCAGAGGCCACCTGATAATTTGCACCTTGGAATGATAGGGCAGAGGGAGAGAGAGGAGTATGTAGGATGAGATTGAGACATGAGGAGAAGGCGAAAGTTTTCATAATCTATTTATTTATTTATTCTTAGTTTTCCACATTCTTTTCCACAAAATTTTGAGTTATAAAATTTCTCCCCATCTCTCTTCTACCTCCTACCCAAAGATGGCAAGAATACTGAATATCCCTCCCCTCAATCTGCCCTTTCTTATATCTCTCCCATACCTCCCTCCTTATTTTCTTGTAGGGCAAGATGCATTTTATCCCCCATTGCCTGTATATCTTATTTCCCGGTTGCATGTAAAAAAAATTTTTTTTAACATTTGTTTTTAAAACTTTGAGCTCCAGATTCTCTCCCTTCTCCCCTTCTCACCCACCCGCACTGAGAAGACAAGCAATTCAATATAGGTTATACATATATAGTTATGCAAAACATTTCCATAGTAGTCATATTATGAAATACTAACTATATTTCCCTCCATTCTATCCCATCCCCCATTTATTCTATTTTCTCCTTTAACCTTGTCTCTTTTCAAAAGTGTGTGCTTCTAACTATCCTCTCCCGCAATCTACCCTCCTTTCTATCATCCCCCTTATTATCCTCTTCCCCCCTACTTTCCTGTAGAGTAAGATATCCAATTGAATGTATATGTTATTCCCTCCACAAGCCAAATCCAATGAGAGTAAGGTTGACTCATTCCCTTTCACCTTTCTGCTCTTCCCCTCCACTGTAACATTTCTCTTGCCTTTTTTACGTGAGATAATTTAACTTATTCTTTTTCCTTCTCAAAGGGGAAGGTTTTCAACTCAGTAGAGGACAACTCTGAATCAGAACTAAGGGGATCAGGAAGTGAGTGTTTGTACTAGTTTATTGGGGCTTCTATCCTCTAGGGTCCTGTAATGACTAAATGTTGTATACATAGAGACAATAGGATAGGTTTTTCAAGACCAAAGAATTAAGGGTATAGGGGTTTGGAGGAGATGGACACCCTAGGAAGTTTTGCACTCTGGACTACCATTGTGATTGGGTCTACAAGGACTAGATGGGCAAGTAACCCCAAAATGGTGAGATCAGAGGTCAGATGATAAAGTACATCCAGAAAAAATTGCACATATGTGGATCAAACTCTGTAATTTTGGTGCCCTGAAACTTAACGTCTATTACCTCCTGTACATAACTATTTTTATAACTATTGATCAGTGAGCTCACTGCACATTCAAATTTGTCTCTTGTCCCCTGTTCCTCCTCATCCAAATTTTTCTATGTGTCTTCAGGATTTCATTTTTTAATATGTCCCGTCCCTTACGGACTGACTGTCCTGCAGAATCCTATCTATGATATCTTATCCTTTGAACCCCATAATATGTGCGCTCCAAAAATCAAATGCTCATATCAGTCTATTAAGTAGCTCTACTTTGTGCCAGGCTCTGTTCTAAGCACTTAGGATACAAAGAAAGAAGAAATAAAAACCAGTCTCTCCTTTCAACAATCTCATTGTCTATTGAGAGAGACACCTATGTAAGAACTATCTTCTCACTTATTTTCAGTCTCTACCTATTGGCTACTTTCCTACTGCCTACAAACACACCCGTATCTCACCCTCAAAAAATCCTTACTAAATAAATACCCCACCTTCCTTTTGGGGCTCATATCCTTGAGAATGCCATCTACAACTGAAACCTCCACCTGCTTTCTTTTCATTCTCTTCCAACCTCATTATTCAACTGAAAGTGCTCTCATCAACAGTATTAATGATATCTTAATCATCAAAAGTCTTTTTCTCAATACTTAACCTTTTTTTTAAGGGGGGAAGGTAGGGCAATTGGAGTTAAGTGACTTGCCCAAGGTCACACAGCTGGTAAGTATCAAGTGTCTGAGGCCGGATTTGGACTCAGGTACTCCAGGGCCCGTGCTCTATTCTCTGCACTACCTAGCTGCTCCAATACTTAATCTTCTTGACCTCTCTGTAGCCTTCAACACTGTCAATCATTCTCTTCCTCTTGATACTCCCTTTGATCTAGGTTTTAGATACTTTGCTCTCTCCTGGTTCACTTTCTACCTGCCTGACCTGTTCTCAGTCTTCTTTGCGGGCTCTTCATCCAGGTCACATTGGCTAACCTTGAGATAGGAATCAAATTCCTAAGGATCTGTCCTGAACCTTTTTCTGTTCTCCCTCCATACTATTTCACTTGGCAATCTCATCATCTCTCTTGAATTCAATTATCTCTGTCCTGATGATTCTCAGATCTATTTTCCAGCCCTAATCTATCTCCTGAACTCCAAGTTCACATCTCCAACTGTCTACTGGACATCTTGAACTGAATGTCCTATTGCTGTTCAATCATTTCAGTCATGTCCAACTCTTTGTGACCCCTTATCAGGTTTTCTTGGCAAAGATACTGGAGTGATTTGCCATTTGCTCATTTTACCAATGAGGAAACTGAGGCAAACAGGGTTAAGCGACTTGCTCAGGGTCACACAGCTAGAAAGTATCTGAGGCCAGATTTGAACTTAGGTGTTCCTGACTCCAGGCCTGGTATTTTATCCACTGAGCAACCCACCAGTCCTATAGACATCTTAAATTCAACATGTTCAAAACTAAACTCATTACTCCACCCCTATCCAAACCTTTCCCCCTTTCTAACTTCTCTATTACTCTTGAGTATACCACCATCCTCTCAGTCCCCCCAAATGTCATCCTCAACTCCTCACTCTTACCCCTCAAATCCACCTGTAGTCTGGGTCCTCATCCTTACACCTGGACTATGTCAGTAGCTTGTTATTTGGTCTGCCTGCCACACATGTCCATCCCCACTTCAGTCCCTCCTCCACTCTTTTGTCAAAGTGATCTTCCTAAATCACAAGTCTGACCATGTCACATGTTACAGTTTTGGGGGGTCAGGCTGTATAGGTTTCACCTATACCCTTCCTCAACAGGCTTCGGGCATCCCTGGCTCCCGGCTTCTGCTTTATCTGGGAGAAACAGCTGCACAGAAAACTTAAGACACAGGGCTTGCTTCTTGCTACTTTC
>CM053597.1:163046019-163061463 GCA_028646575.1 Pseudocheirus occidentalis | reverse complement strand
CTTTTTCTCATGTTGGCCAGTCTATTAATTGCTTGGTTTTTTTATCTCTGTGGCACTCTGCTTCCTGGAGGGGGAAAGCTCTGTCCCAAATCGCTGGGGCCTTCACAGCTGCCAGAGCTATTAGTGGGGTGCTGCAGCCCTCCCCCAGTTTTGGCTCACTGAAAGCACACCCCAGGACCACCACTCAAGACCATGATCCAGATCCAGGCCGCTCAACGCAAGAGCCCTTGGCCCTGATCAAACGCCTCAGCCCCCCTGCTATCTGCAGGCCAAGGGTTCTGAAGCAGCCCAGTGGAGGCCGCTGCTGCTCTCAGGCGTTCCTGCTGCCACAGCCGCCTCCCGCTGCTTCCTTGCCCTGGGAGCAGTTTGGCCGGACCTGCTCTTGCCCAAATTTAGCAATTAACTGACCTTTCTCTTAGCCTTTTTTTTCTTCTGGCCTGATAAATGTGGTAACTGTGCCTCCAGTGCAGGAGATCTGCTCTCCTATAGACTGGGCTCCGCCTGACTGCTCCAGGGCCTGACTTGGCTGGGAAGAGCCCCACCTGTTGAGCTGCCTGTAGCAACAGATGCGTTTTCTTTCTTTTGGAGAGTTTTGGAGCTTGAAAATCTGTTAAAAGTCCCATTTTATGAGTTTTTAGCGTGTTTGTGTGGGAGCTGCAAGGCTTTGCTGCTTCTACACCACCATCTTGGCTCCGCCCCGCTTTGGGAACTTTCACCTACAGGTGGTATGAGAGTCTGGTGATTGATGGAGGAAGACCGCAGAACCCAGGCCCAGCAGTGCTTGGGGCCCTGGTCACTGGCTCAGGAGCAAAGTACCTAAGGTCACTCATACACCAAGGTATGATGATCACACCTGGTTTTGGATTATAGAGCACTGGAAGAACCAAAAAGATCCCCAGACTGAGCTCAGAAAACAACAGCACACACACACAAACATAAAGCCTACATTATCCCCCACATCACAGGAGCAGATCTCAACCCTAACATAAACAACGAAGAAATAGGCCATTAAAAGAAAAAAGTAAACAACAGACATTGCTACTATGGTAATAGAGAAGATCAGGGTACAAACTCTAGAAGAAAACAATGAAGTCAAAACAACAATCCTTAAAGTTTCAAAGAAATTTGTTATGTGTTCACAAGGCCTTGAAAGTTCTTGGAAGAGTTTTTAAAGGACTTAAAAAAAAAAACAAATAAGAGGGGCAACCAGGTGGTGCAGTGAGTAGAGTGCTGGCCCTGGAGTTAGTTTGAATTAAGCCTCAGACACTTAACACTTACTAGCTGAGTGACTTTGGGAAAGTCACTTAACCCCAACTGCCCTGCCTTCCCCTCTCCAAAAACATCAAAAACAAAAACAAAAAACAAATAAGAGAGATTGAGGAAAAATTGGGAGTAGAAATGAGTAATGCAAGAAAAGCAAGAAAATGATGAAAATTAGAAAAAGAGATCCAAAATCTTTTTTTCTCTTTTTTTTTGGAGGTAGAAGGCAGGGCAATTGGGGTTAAGTGCCTTGCCCAAGGTCACATGGCTAGTTTTTTCTAGTCTGAGACTGGATTTGAATTCAAGTCCTTCTGACTCAAGGGCCAATGCTCTATTCACTGTGCCACCTAGCTGCCTTGTGATCCAAAATCTTAAGGAAGAAAATAACTCCTTAAAAATTATAATTGGGCAAGGGGAAGCTAATGACTTCATAAAATATCAAGAAGTAATAAAATAAAATCAAAAGAATGAAAAAATAGAAGGAACTGTAAAATGTCTCATTAGAAAAACAACTGACCTGGAAAACAGATCAAAGAGAGATAATACAAAAATTGTTGGAATACCTGAAAGTCATAATAATTTTTTTAAAATAGTCTAGACATTATACTTCAAGAAATTATGAAGGAAATTTGCCCTGAAGTTTTAGAACTACAGGGCAAAACAGAAATTGCAAAAACCCACCAATCATCACCTGAAAGAGATCTCAAAATGAAAACTCACAAGAACATTATAGCTAAGTTTTGAACCTCTCAGGTCAAGGAGAAAATATTACAGGTAACTAGAAAGAAACAGTTTAAATACTGTGGAGCTACAGTCAAAATAACACAAGATATTCACAGAAAATCAAAATATAGCATTCACAATGTTAGACCTTATCACAGAAAATCAAAATACAGCATTCACCATGTCACAACTCAACAACTTATCACTAAAATGGCCACCTAGTTTTCACCAAAGTGGTCACATAGGTTTAAATGAAGTACATTCACTTAGTCAATCACAAAATCCTTAATTCAATCACAAAGTACAAAGGTCAGAGTTCTCCACCCCTAGATCACAGTAAATCATAATCTTCTCAGTCAGTATATAGTATCCAAATAAAGTCTTCTTTCAGCTCAGCTCAAGGCTGGCTCTCAGCTTCCATGGTTCCTCTTCCATAGTCCCAGCTCCAACTGACTTGAACCTGGGTTCAAAGGCAGGCAACTTCCAGTTCCTTGTCCAGCTCCTTGTCCAGTTCTTCATCCAGTTCCCATTCCATATTGAAGCTCACAGTGCCCAGTCCACCTCAAGTCCTTCACAGTACCCGTTTCTGGGAAGACAAAGCTTAACAGAGCCACAATAATATTCTTAGACATTGCCAGCACCATCATCAATTCACTGTCAGTCTATGAACTTAATTCAGACCCACCAATGAGGTCTGAGAACTCAACACAAATCATCAACATAGAAATCAGCATACACCCACAAACAAGGTCTAAAAGGTCAGTACAAATCATCAGTAAAGTCCCAGGACCTCTAAAATTCTCCTCTAGGACTTCTGTAAATATACAACCAGAAAATCCTCTTTCAGGGATTCCAGTAAGGTCCCAGGGTTTCTATACAAAGTATCACAAACAAACATCAACATAGACAGAACACAGTGCTGGGATACCACAAGTTTTCTCCTTCTTGACTGCCACCACAAGAGTCCTCTTCTCAATTCTTACTGTCTCTAGCCCTGGGGCTCTTCTTATATATGGTCATTAGCTCCTCCCCAGGACTTCACAAGTTCTAGGGTTCACAAGTTGTGGGGTTCACACATCCTGTTTCTTAACAGACTTGATACAAGGCTCAAAAGAAACTTGAACTGAAATAAGGTGTTAATTCAATAGCTGAAACAATATGTGAACTACTTCTGTGCTTGCCATTACACAAGGTTGGTAGATAAAGAGGTCCACTCAGGGCCAGCTAGATAGAGCAATGGATAGAGCATGGAACCTGGAGTCTGGAAGACCCGAGTTTGAATCTCGCCACAGACCCTTATTTATTGTATGACTTTGAGCAAGTCACTAAATCTCTCTGTGTCTCAGTTCCCTTATCTATAAATGGAGATAATAATAGCAACTACCTCACAGGGTTGGCATAAGGATCAAATTAGTACATGTGTAAAATGCTTTGCAAACTTTAAAGGAATACATGAGACAGTTACTATTGGTCAGTAGCTATTCCAGTTGAAGAATGACATGAATTCTTCTTTGAAATGAAGGACTGACCAGTTGGAGGAATACAGGTAGCAGGCTCTTCCATGATGAGAAAGCCCACTAGAAATGGACAAGTATTTTGGAAAGAAGAGGACAATGCATCCGTGGGTCTGGTCAATCTTACATCCCTCCAATCCAGCAGTTAAATTGTCTGTGAACAGCCAGTGGGGGAAGAAGTGATCCCTCTCTAAATTACAGCACCTGGGACACTGAGCCACTCTAACATAAATTCCAGTGCCTGGGGAAAGCTGTACTTGACTCACCTTAGCTTAGGTGGGGAACCTGCAGCCTCGATGCCACATGTGGCCTTTTAGGTCCCTGGGTGCAGCCTTTTGACTGAGTTCAAGTTTTACAGAGCAAATCCTTTTATTAAGGGGATATTTTCTGTGAAGTTTGGATTCCATCAAAGGGCTGCACTTGAGAACCTAGAGTGTCTCATGTGGCCTTGAGGCTGCAGCTTCCCCACCTCTGCCTTAGCTCAAATTCTACTTCAAAGCATTCACAATAGATGAACTCTGAGGGCGGAACCTTGTAGCAAAAGGAGGTAGCAGTGAAGACCAAGAGAAGAGTTAATTAGGTAGAAGACCCAGAAAAGTGCCCTGTCACAGAAATTAATAGTTAAAGAAAAGGTATGATCAACAATATCCATGCCACTGAAGAAGAGGAAGGAAGATCATCTGAAAACTCAGAGGAAACACTTTGAATAAAGTGGCTAGGTCAGAAAGGAAAGGGAAAAGAAATAATTACTGAAGGAAGTGAAGTCGAAGGATAGCTGACTCAGCAGAATGTCCATATTGAAGAGAATACTCCTACTGAAGACTTGCATTGGAGAGTATACCACGCAGGAGGGTTCAAATAATTCCAGGAGGAGTTTGGAATTTGCTTGGTAGCAAATTGAGAACCACTCAAAATTTTGAAGAGGTGAATAACATGATAAGATAGGCTTTAAAAAAATTTTTATCGTCAATATCTTTTGTTTTGAAATTACCTTCATTTCTGAATGTAACCCTCTCTCTACTGCTATCCAGTTTATTATCTTTTGTAACATAGCTTCTAAAGGGAGATGGAATGGGGAAGCAGGTCAGCAAAACTAATCAACATATCAACTGATTATGACAGTATATGCCTCATTTCCCACCCCTGCAAAGAAGAGAGGTGCATTTTTTCATCTTTTCTCCAGAGTCATGCTTAGTCATAATAATTACATGGCATTTAATTTTATAAAGTGTTTTTAAGATATAAACTGCCCTGCCTAGCTATCTGGTAAGGCTCAGGGTGCAGAATCATAACTCCCAAGTATTTGAAAAATAAATGCTTTACATGAGGTTACCTTTTTTTTCTGGATTCTAATATAAACAATAACAGGTATTCTACTGGTTCAACTTTGAAAAGTGCCTGGCATTGGTGTATGCACAGGAAACTATCTTTTTAGAAAGCTACCAATGTGACTTTTCCCCAATTGACCCCTTTTTGCAAAAACCTTTTTCTTCTCAACCAAGTCTGCAGCCATGTTTTAATATAGTGCCACTGCCCTGCTCAATATGATTCAACAAAGAAGCATTCTTTTCAAATGTGGACTCCAGGAGAAAAGACAGGCCAAACCCTAGACATTTTTACTCTTGGACCCATTAGCTGTACTATATGTACTTTATGTACTTCTCCCACCTTCATAAGATGCACAATGACAAGTGGAAATTAAAAGGCTAATAGGCTGCTGGAGAACAAGAACTTGTAACTTTTAAAATTAGAAATAGGTCATAAAATCCACTAGCCTATAATGGCCCTGCCTCCTGATGGCAGAGTAAACTGTTCCCTGACAGTTCACAGAACACCACAGATAAAAGACACCAAGTGCCAGAGTAACATGATACTTCTCCCTCTTTTCCCCCCCCTTCCTTTTCCTTCCTTACATTGGAGAGTGCTTTTTCACAGTCACAGAGGGGATTGCAACCTCTAAATTGTATGGACCTCAGAGGTCCAAACAACAATTGAAACACGCCCTTTACAACAAACCTGGCAGGTGACCTTCAGTTTCCTTCTGAAGAATGTTAGTAATGGAAAGCCATCCTTTATACTTTGGGACAGTTCTAATTGTTAGGAAGTGTTTCCTTTAGTAGAGCTGAAATCTGCCTCTGAAATTTTTACCTGTTTCCCAGAGTTTTGCCCTATAGGGCCAAACAAAATAGGCCAAATCAAATACTTTGAGCCAATTGTTAAATGGCCTCCTCCCATCTCCATTCCCAGACCTTCTCTTCTTCAGTCTAAATATCTCCAAGTTCCTTCAAAAGATTCTTACACAGCATGGTTTCCAGGCTTCTGACCATCCTGACTGTCTTCCTCTGGCTACGCTTCAGTTTATTAGTGTCATTCTTCAAATGCAGTTCTTACAGTTGAACCCAAAATTCTAGATAAGATCTGACCCAGCACAGAGGACAGCAGAATTATCACCTACATCATTCTGAACACTGCCTCTATTAATGCAACCTAAGATAGCCTTTGCTTTTTTGGTTACCATTTCACAATAAATACCTATCAAGCTTGGCCATCTATGAAAATCCCCAGAACTTTTCCACATTAACTGTTATCTATATATATCTTGTATTTGCATGTTGATTTTTTGGAATTCAAAGCCAAAAGAGCTTTCAATTTGCTCTTATTAAATGTCACCTTTATAGATTCAGCCCATACGAGGTCTTTTGGGGTTCCAGTTTGGCCATCCAACAGAACCATTCAATTCAATGTTAGTTAAACTGAATTTTTTAGCAAATGATACCTGGTCATAGCTGTGAAAATGGTTCAGAGAGAGAAGTGCACCTTTCAACATTAAAAGGCTAGAACTGCCCAATTCTTTTGCCTAACCTATGCTTCAGTCTCACTTTCTAAATGCTCTAAACCTTGCACAAAGAATCTGAACACTAATTTGAATATAAATGAGGCAGATTACATGATTTGGAATGACTTAAACTTTCAGGTAGGATGACAAGGTTATCCATGTTATCCATGACAATGGATAGAGTGTTGACCTTGGAGTCTGGAGGACCTGAGTTCAAATCCAACCTCAGATACTTACTAGTTATGTGACCCTGGGCAAATCACTTAACCCCATTGCTTCAGTTTTTCACTGTAAAATGAGCTAGAGAAGGAAATGCCAAGCCACTCCAGTATCTTTGCCAAGAAAACCCAAATGGGATCACAAAGAGACAGACATGACTGAAAAAAATTGAGCACACGTAACAAACCTTCAGCTAATACCTTAGCAAAGTTGATTAGCTTTGGAAGTTAGAAATATTTTATTTAAATAAGCCTTGATAACAAGTGGCAATACATTCCAGCATTCTGTTTGGCCAGGATGCACCCTACTGCTTCCTGTACCCTAAGCCAGAATCAGCAAAATTAATATGCTTTTATGACCCCCTCCCCACATCCCACACTTTTTTGTTCCTGAGGATTCCTTTCTTAGGGGTGTAAAAGCCAGGAGAAAAGACCCCTTTTCTCAAGAACAAAGACAGAAAAAGTAGATTTTACTCTGACCAAAATCAAGATTAGGCCATTTTTTTAAATGACATATCTTAAATTTAATAATTTATTGTGATGGGGGGTGAGCTTCCTGCTTTGAAATTTTGATAACACAGCATCAGGTCACGGATAGTATCATATTGTGACTAAGACATTACATGCACATATTCCTGCCAGTGCATGCTGGACTCCTACACAATGCACAACCTGCTTGCCTGACAACACTTATTAAGGCCTATCAGTGAACTTGACCACTGATCAGTTATAACTTGCATTTTGTTTATTTGGAAAATAAACAACTTTAACTTATGCAACAGATGAAACATTTATGAATGGTTTCTCAAACCTTTCTTTTCCTTCCTTATGCTTCTACTGCCACCTTATTTTTACTCATTGCCCCACCAATTGCACCCAAGGCTACTACTGTTACCCTCGATTGGTCCAGTACCCCGCAGGGGGCAGTACTGCCTACTTTGGGAATCTATGAATACTAAGGTTGAAGTCATAAAGGAGTGGGAGGAAACACACCTCCCTTAAACCTTCTTTGGAGGTAGGAGTTTTAGCTGTAATCTTCAGAACCAGAAGACCCAAAAGAAAGTCATTCCTCTACCTGACCTAAAGTATCACTTCATAATCCCTAAATTATTTTTTAAAAAACATATATATATATATAATTGATTTTTGCTTTTTTTTTTACCAGATTTCCCTCTATATTAATTCCCTCTGTAGCAATCATTCCTCTTCCCCTCTCAGAGAGCTATCACCTATAATAAAGAATATTTTTCCTTTTTTTAAACATTTTTTATTCTTTTTGCATTCCAAATTCTTTTCCATTCCCTACCCCATTCACCACCCCGTGAGAAGACAAGAAAAGCAAAATCTGTTAGTGTGTAGTCATGCAAAACAAATGTCCATATTACCCATGTTTTTAAAAAGAAGGAAAAAATAGGGAGAAAAACACACTTACTTCTATTTGTCTCAGTTCCCATCTAGAGATGGATAGCATGTTTTGTCAGGAGTCCTTTAGTCCCAATCGAAATTCGAATTACATATAGTTATTACCCTCTAACCTTTCCCAAGGAAAGAATGCAGAAAAATACCTACTTTAGGAGGTAGAAATGTTTTTAAAAATTATATACACACACATACATATGTGTGTATATACATGCATACAGATATATATATATAGATATATATAGATATAGATATATAGATATAGATATAGATATATATTCTTACATACACACACACACACACACAAGCTCTTATGTTCAGGACTTTCATGATGAGTTCAGAGACTCACTCAAAGTGTATCGCTCCAACTCTGACAGCTATAGGACACAGAGAAACCTGAACCCAGATTCCAGAATCTAAGATATTCTTTTGCCCAATGATCTATGTTGATTAATGCCCACTTGCATTTCTAAAACAGTAGCTTCCAGAGTGATGCTCTCAGAAGCCCATCATGTCTGACTGCAAAGGTCCCACTTCTGACACAAATCATTGATGACCAAACCCTTTGGTATATGCTGTGCCATAAGACCTCCAGAAGCTTGCAGTATAGCTTAGGGTAGTATGTTTCTCCAGGAACACACACATACCGCAGGGAACACAAAGAGAAAGCCCAAGCTCTCTTGCTGCCACACACAGGTCTCAAGCTGTCTCTCTGTTTGGTCTTGTCAACCCCAAAACATAAGGGCTAGTTCTAATTACTAACAGAGATAAGCTTTTAGTTTAGCTCTCCCAACAAGCCTGCTAGGGAAGCACCACCTTATTTTACAGGTGAGAAAACAAAGGATTGTGGAAATTAAATGGTTTGTCTTTGGTCACACAGCTTGTGTCAGAGGTGGGATTCACATTCAAGTTTGTTTCCAGCACTAAATCCAAGGTTATGCAACCTATGACATCCAGAAGCACGGGCTAGATCTGCTTTTATAATCCATCCACAAGCAGCCTTAGAGACGGACAAGGCCTGGTGCCCTCATGGGTGTTAATTGAAATGATGATTCCCAGGCTACAGATCTATTGTCTTGCCTTCTCAATTGTGGCAAAAGTTATCAGCAGAGTCACACTATTCCAAAGGTCATTCTGAATTCTCCTGGCAGTTTTTGTACACTATGTTCTTGTTGCTCTGCAGCTCCTGAAAATCAAACACTTACTGACACCTCCTACATATGATCTCCTCCAAAGTCCTACTCCCATTTCTCATGGCATTAATAAAAGACTCTGGATTCTAGAAAGTGATGCCACTGGGGCATATATTCTGGCCACTTTCATTGAGCTTTTAAGTCTTTAAGAGGCTCAGTGACAAACTGTGGCTTGTCATTCAACAACTAGCCTAGCCAAATTGGACAGAATGGCCACAGGGATGGATTTTTCTGGCCACAACAACTGATGAAGGCTGCCTCCAAAGGCGAGGAGGGGATGTGATTTACATAGCAATGGCACATCCACAATGATGAAACGGGCCTGGTCTGTTGCATGCAAAGAATGTAAGTTTCCCTGAATTTCATAAGGCATTAGCTGATTGGTATTTCATCACAAAAATTTACACGAAAAAAGTATAAAGGAAATAAGCAAAACGCAAACAACAGAAAATACAGAAGCATCTCAGTTTGGTTCAATTCAACATTCAGTATACTCAAAGGTGATGATCCATAGTACTTTCCACAAAAAAATTTTATTATACAGTTCTTTCAAGCCTGAGGTCTCCTTCTCCACCCCACATAATTACCTAATTCCATTTTTAGATATCAGTCCCTGCTGCTGCCCTACTTCTCAAGGCCACAAGTAAAAAACACCCATGCATTATCCAAATAAAAGGGAAATTTTAAAGCAGGGGGTGGGAGGAGGTGATCAGGAATGACAGGACATGCAAAGGGATGAACCAGCTGCTGTCCCAGAAACACAACCAACAATCCCATCCCAGCAGGTAAAGATAAAGAGAATCACATGAGCAGCCTTCTATCAAAGGACAGAAACACTGGGGTAGGAAAGTGACGCTGTGTGTCAGGGAGCAGGGCTTAGACAACTGTCAAGTAACCTGGAAAATTAATCGGAAGGGCAGAGAGTCATTCTGACAAAAGATGTGACAGACAAGTAACTGCTTTCTCTTTTCAGTGGAGTTACCCAGAGTTTACCAATCTGACACAAGTCTATAATTCCTCATCTGTCCAGCCAGACTGAGATCTGACCTGGAATAGCAGTTAGCTAATAACAGCTAACATTTACACGGTGCCTACTATGTGCCAGGCACTGTCCTAAGCACCTTACAAATATTATCTGGTTTGATCTTCTCAACAGCCCTAAGAGGAGCCAGGTGCTATTAACATCCCCATTTTACAGATGAGGAAACTGAGGCAAATAAAGGCTTAAGTGACTTGCCCAGGATCACACAGCTAATATGTCTGAGGTCAGATCTGAACTTAGATTTCCCTGACTCCAGGCCTGGCACTGTATCCACTGCGCCACCTAGCTGCCCCTAATTTTCTGAGAACTCTGGAATCTATGTAGAGATTCAAATTTTTTATCATCTCTTGAGAAACAAGAGTTTTTCCCTATCAGGTCTCATTCAAGCTAATTAAAGGAATGAATTTCAAAGGGACTTTGCAATACTTCCATGGGATAAAGAGCCAGTTTTTTTCAATTAGATTCAAAAGCTCTGACCTGTACAATCACCCCCTTTCCTTCCTTCCCTTCCTATATAACTCAGTCTCTAGTCACCAAGCCTACCTCTCAATGATCCTGCCTCTGGACAGAGACAAGAATATTCCATAGCTCCTGGTCATCATTCCAAAATAATCCCATTCGAGAGGGCCTCTAGGTAGTGAATTAATCAAGGTCAGACAGGCCTTCATTGGCACCAACCCCTTCTCTGTCACCTAGAATCATGGCACTGAGACTAGAGAAGGTGGAATCTATCAAGAGAAGTTGTGGGGCAGTATCACAGTCTATATCTGCCCAGTCCCTCCCTCATCTGGTATTTTGGTTGTGTAGGCTGTAGTCCAAGTGACCAGATCTAGCTTTCTCAGATTCTCATTAGCCCTAAAATAACAGAAGCCCCAGACATCAAGCCCAAAGAATGTAGAAGTCAGTCAGTAAGACGTTCTGTCAGTGTCACTGCCAAGAGTGGAACAGCTGCGCTGTGTTGCAAAGTTCACTCCATCACGAATTATAAGACGACAGGTGGCATGGAGAAAAGATGATCCCTCGAATGCGATAGAAGACGTGAGCCACCTTGTAGAAGAAAGGCAGTGAAGAGGGACAAGCTGTGGGACACAAAAAGATTCTTGTGAATGGCGCTTCCTCTTCTCATCTTCTTCATCCTTATCTTTACCTTGTATCACCTTTTAAAATTTCACTCACCCATTCCTCTTCTCTACGATGATCTACCCATTTGGGTTTCCCCTTCTGCCTACAAAATTACCACTATCAATCAAAATTATCACTCAGTCTCAGGCCTGGGAAACTTTGGAATAGGTGTCAAAGCCTTAAACCTCACAGGGAATCAGTACAGATCCTTCTATAACTTTCCTATTTGGGAACCAGGACCTTGGAGACTAGAGAGAATCTAAGGGCAGGAGAGAATTTCAAAACTTTCATCAGAGGCATAAAATAAAGCAAGAAGGCAAAGATTTGGCAGGAATGAATGGAAAATGTCCTTACTTTTCCTAATGACTAGTGAATCTTTCTTAAAGCATTGGGGAAATGCACTGAAGGGGTAAAATGTAGATAGAAAATACTCAAAACAGAGAAAGGAGACAGGTAAAGAAACTAAAAGAAATAGGAAAAACAAGTAAGGATTTTTGAAAATAAGTCTTAAAAGTAAAATTATTTAAAAATTAAATGCAAGAGAAAAACAACACATATAGAGCCATGAAAATTAAATTAAAAGGGAAATGGTCCCACTACTGTAAACTTGTATCAGTTTAGTCAACGTTCATTTTTTTCTATGGAGCCTAGACAAGTGTGCACGTGTCTTCAGGTAAGGAAGAAGGGTAGCAGTCATACTTCCGCACTCACCCGGATCAAATCTCACCACCAAGAGGCAGAGGATCAAAGCAATCAAGAAGGTCTTCTTTAAGGGCAGAGAAAGAAGATGATCCACCACGGACTCCAGCAGCCAGCGTAGCAGCTTCCACAGGGCTAGTAACTTTCGATAGAAGATGCCTGGATAGGAGGATAGGGAGTTATAGTCGAGAGAACTGCACTGACCTGGTGTCCTAAACTTGATTCCAAGATGCAATTGCAAGGTAATGACATTTGTCTTGTGAATTGGCTCTGGTGACAATCCCAAAAATGTAGTTCAGGGGAAGGAAAAAAACCCAGAGCCCCACATTTTAAGCAGCAAATTCATAATAAACCTATGCTCACATTTCTAGAAACCCCACCCTCCCCGCGCCCCCAGTTTAGAAGGAAGTTTTCTCAGTGATTACCACTATCATACAGATGAGGCCAGGGGCATTAATTGCACAATTAGTGAGTATTTTAAGCCTCTTAATTCCAGGCTCGGCTCTCCTGCCACTATAGCTGACTCCAAAGGCAATTTCTGTACTGCCTGCGTCACAGGGCTACTGTTGACAAAATACAAAAGCAGTTTATATTTCGGTCAGGAATACAAACAGAATAGATACCTACCACATTTTATGTGGAAGATAGATCAGAGAGAAGACAAACAGGAAACAGGATACCAATTTGGGACTGTTGCAATAATCTAAGTTAAGAGGTCCTACAATCCATCTACAACCTAGCAAACAGTTTTCTTTTTCTTTTTCTTACACTAAATTTTATTTTCAAAGACTAGCCTTCTTGTTTTCTTCCTTTCTTCCCTCCCTTGCTCTTCAAAGAGAAATCAAGAAAAATAAAACCTCTGTTACAACCATGTATAGTTAAAACACATTTTAACACTGTCCTTAGGAATTCTCGTTAGTCACTGTATTGATCAAAGTTCTCAAATTTTCAAAAAATATATTTTGTTTTAATCAGCCAAAATCTTGCTTTTCACTCTTCCATCCTATTTCACATAGCCCCACTGAGAGCACAAGAAAAATAAAACCCATTACAAATGCATATAGTCAATCAAAACAAATTTTCACTTTAGCCATGTCCTAAAAAATATTTGTCATTGAGTACTTTGAGTTCTTCACATGTCTATCAGGAGATGGACAGCATGTTTCATTAACAGTCTTCTGGAATCCTGGTAGACCATTATTCCGATAAGAGTTCAGTACAAGAGTATTATATCACATTTTATATACCTTCACTTGTTCCACTCTTTGCTACCTCAGAAAGAGCTATAAATATTTTTGTACATCCTTAGAATTTGTTTTGCTTGGAACTAATCCCTTCCCTCATCTACTCTCACTCTAATTTCTTCTCCCTGTTTGTGTCTCCTTATCAATTGAAGGTATGTTTGTGTGTTTATGTACTCTTCCTTCTTCTGACCAGCTGATGAGTGAGGATAAAGTGTCAGCCAATCTCCACCATCCCCTCTACCTTTTCTGTATAAATGTCTACATGCGCACCCTGAACATGAGATCATTTCCCCTGACAGAATTTTCTTTTAATTTTTTCTTCTTTCTTCCCATTATTTTCTTAAGATCATTGAGTCACAACAGCACCACTCTCAAGTCTTGTCTAACTGGTCTTCCTCTAAACTTTGAAGACAGGATTCAGAGGGGACACATGTATCATCTCCCCACATTTCAATATAAATAATTTATCCTTATTTAGTCCTTTATCACTGTTCTATTGTTCATGTTTTGTTTTGTTTTTTAGTATTTCTCTTCATTCTTGTGTTTGAACTTCAAAATTTCTCCACAACACTGGTCTTTTCATCAGGGATACTTGGAAGTCCTCCATTTCATTAAAGCTCCCCTACAGCAATACCCAGTTTTGTTGCCTTCTAAAATTAGCATATTCCAAATTCTCTGCTTCTCTATAGTATGAATAAATCATGTGATTCTACTGTGCACTTTTTGGTACTTTAATCATTTCTTTCTAGTTGCTTGAAATATTTTTCTGTTGACCTAGAAGCTGTGGATTTTGGCTATGATGACATTGGGGTTCCTTTAAGAAGATGACTGGTGAATTCTCTTCCATTTTGCCTTCTGGTTCTAAGAGATCTCGACAAATTTCTTTTAAGATTTCTAGGCTCTTTTTTTGATCATGGGATTGATTGATTTTAAGTTTTTTCTCCTTGATCTATTTTCCACACTAGTTGTTTTTGCTATAAAATACCTTAGATTTTCTTCTATTTTGTCAGTCTTTTGACTTTGTTTTAGTATTTTGTGTTGATTCGTGGAGTCACTGGCTTCAATTTTGTCCATCTGAATTTTGAGGAAGTTTGTTGCTTGGGTTAGGTTTTGTATCACTTGTGCCCTTTCTAATTCTTTCTTCCACAGATCCCTTTTAATTCCCCTTTTTCCTTAAGTTTTCTCATTCCTATAAAAACTTTTTTTTAGCTCGTTTCACCTCTTCCAGAAATTCTAGATGAGTTTGTGCCCAAGCTGTGTTTTCTCTGAGGCTTTGCTTGGAGAGGTTTTAGAGTCACTGTTCTATATGTAGTGAGCATCTCTGCCACCATAATACCTCATGATGGTGGGATTCTTCTTTTGTTTACCCATTCTTCCATACTACTTCCTGACTTTGTACTTGATGTTAGAGCTGAGCTCTGCCAAATTTTTGGAGGGAAGATTTGGGCTGATCCTATTGCTACTTCCTTAGTTTTTGAGAGTTGTGTTATTTGGGGACCTCAGGAACGTGTTCCCAAATAGTCTGATCTAGGGCAAAGTCTAATTGCTGCCCCCCAGTCTGAATACTTCAAGTTCCTGACCTGGGTTTGGGTCTGGGCAAGAACAGACTGCCACTGAATAGACTCTACCCCTATCAACCAGCTAGAAAGCTCTGTAGTACAGAGTGGCAAAATTGTAGGTTCCTCATTGGTCTAGGATGCCCACTCTGGTTATTCTTCTGTATGCTGAACTAGATGCTAGAAGTATGACCCCACTATGAAGCTGGGGCCTGAGCCACATGCTGCTGCTGGTGGTTTCTGAACTTCTTCTTTTCTCCATACACTGCCTGGAACCTCGCTATCTAGGAATACCACTCCCCTACAAAGTCTCTGCCTCAATGCTTTCTGAATCTGTAACCCAGGACTGGGCAGTGGCCTATAGCTGTCAGCTGGCTCCTCTCCCCACTGCAGTGCCCAAATGGGTCTGGAATGCCTTGGTTCTGGTCTGCAGCCTCCTCTTGCCCCAGTTCACAGAACTGGAGAGCTCTATTTTTTGCATGCTCCTTGTTAGATCCTGTCCCATGTGTCTGGAAATGTCCCTGTCTTCTTTCCATGATGAAATGGGCTGGACAAATACCTCATTGTGAATCTTTCTGGATTTCCCCATCGGGATTCAGTCTGGTACATGTTCTAGAT
>CM053597.1:163033366-163045919 GCA_028646575.1 Pseudocheirus occidentalis | reverse complement strand
AAAAGTCTTTCCCAATTTAGCTAGGCTAATTATTGGGCAATAAATATGCAGTCTATTAGGGGGTACAACCAGTGGACCCAATTATCTAGGCCAAACTAACACTGGAGTAAATTTTAAAGCTGACCTAATTTAACATAAACAAACCTTATGAACATCTAACTCTTCTATTCTCTGATTCTTTTGTTCACCAAGGAAATATATTCTTCTATATTTTGGTTTGTTTGGTAAACCAAACACTAGGAGAAAGCATCCTGTTTAAATCATCAGTACAGTTATCCTTTCAGACCTAACTCCCAGTATCAAGTACTATGATGTCATTCTACTTTAAGTCAATCTTTTAAGTTTCTGGAAATCAGGGGCTAGCTTATCTAAATTTCTTATGTCCCCACAGTGTTCTGCTCACAGTAGGAGCTGAATAAACATCTGACATTGCAGTGTATGACCTACCCTGAATTAGCAAATAAAATCAAGTTTTTGAAACTACAAAGCTGAGGGACCATACTCTAAATCTGTGGCAACTCCAGGAGATTTAGCTGAGGAGTTTTTCTCTAATGCCATTTTTTGGATCTCTCAGAAACAGTTAATCACAAAATCTCTGGGTTGGCAGGGCCCTAAGAAATCACCTACTCCAACTCATACCTGAATAAAAATGACCAAAAAGTATCCATGCAGTCTCAGCTTGGAAAAAACTTTCCATTTTCCAACATGGCCCATTTCACTTTGGCAGAGTTCTAATTGTTAAGAAGGTTTTGTTTAAACAGAATTTTAAAAATTGCATGTCTACAACTTCCAACCATGGATCCTAGTTCTTCTTCATGAGACCAACAAGAAAAGGTCTAATTCTTCTTCATGGGACCAATGAGAAAAAGTCAAATTCTTCTAATCCTCTGGGTTGTTGTACAATAAAATGAGATAATGTACATAGATTTATGGCTTTATTTTGTTTTGGTTTTTCTTTTTCAACATGGCTAATATGGAAATGTGCTTTGCATGACCACGCATGTATAATCAAAACCAAATTGCTTTCCTTCTCAAGAAGGGTGGAGAAGAGGAAAGGAGAGAGAGAATTTGGAACTCAAAATTCTAAGAAATTATTGTTTAAAAGTTTTTTATATATAATTGGGAAATATTTATTTAATGAAATAAAGAAAATATTTTTAAAAATAAAAAAGAGTATGCACATAAATTGATATGTAAACCTAATAAACATATGCTATTATTATCTAGAAGTATGACGCTCATTCAGAAGTATAAATTTCAGTATATCTGTTTTTTAAAAATCATTCTCATTAAACCATGTCTCTTAATGAGTCTCCCTTTCTCTAATCTATCATTCTTGTGACTGTTAAACTAATCTTCCTTATGTAAAGAACTTATCATGTTCTTTAAAAGAACTTTTAATTGTCCACCAAATAAAGTACAAAGTCCTTTGCCTGGTATTTAAGGCCCTGCACAATCTCAACATGTCAGAATCTCAGAATTTGAAGGAAGTTCAGAGGCTGTCTAGTCTAACGCAGACATGAACAAGAATCTCCTTTACAAAGTACATGATGGGTGGTAATAGACTTTACCTGAAAGTCTCCAATGAGAGAGAAAACCCATGATTCTCCTAAGGCAGCCAATAATGCTTACGGACAGGTTGGATTTTTTGGAAGTTTCTTCTTCTTTTTAGCCCAATTCTATCATTTTTCAACTTCTACCAATTGCTAGTAATTCTGACCTCAAGAGCCAAACAATACAAATCTAATCCTTCTTCTATAAGTTAGCCATAATAAAAACAATTTTATATAGAGCTTTAAGGTCTGCAAAGTGCCTTACACAAATTATCCTTGTCTCTCAAGCTATCATGGATATCGGTGTAATGTAATAAATCCCACTAGGGCTGAGAAGGATGCAATAATGTCCTACCTCCCTGGTTCTCCTTTTGTGGGTCTGGTTCCCCCGTTTCCTTGAAATTCTCCTCTTGCTGCTTCCTTGCCATGAAGATAGCCTGAGAAGCAGCTTGTCGCTGCTTCTCCTCTGCACAGAGCCCAGCCATATCCTCTGCATCTGTCCAACAATGCAGGGGCAATAGCACCCGAAACAGATGAAGTTCAAATATGGCCCCATATTCTGGCAGGTCTCGATTGGCGGGATCTCTCAACCAATTGCTGGCTACCTCCAAGATCGCCTGAGGTTCTTTCACTTTGCTGTATAAAAGAATGCTACAATCCCCAACCCCAACAAAGAACAATGTCAACCATTCAGCATTATTCATATACTTAGCTCCCACCTCCCTTCTATATGAAAGGCTGGCCTGGAAATCTTTGGAATTTCTGCAATCAACTCTAAGAAAGGCCGGCCTCCTTTACTTTCCTCCTACCCCCTTCTTCTTCCCTTGCTCTTTATCTTTTCCCCTTCCATAACCCCCTCACACTTCTTCTACCCTTCTCTCTGTTGTTTCAGGGTCCAGTGAGGCAGAGATCAAAAATATGGACGGACATGGTTAGCAAATGCACCTCACTGAGTACATCAGACCCCTCTTTTCTGCATACATCTATGAACTGTCAAAGGTAACTTACCACAGTTCCAGAATTTTGGGGGGCAGATGTTCTGGGACCTGATAATACTGCAGAAGCCAAGAGAGAACTTCTCGCCATCGATCCATCTCTGCCAGGGCCTGGATCCCCACCACACACAGGAAGCACTTCAGGTCCTTGCTGTGGTGATCAGAGTTTAAAAGTGGAGGCGACCACTCCATCTCTCCCTTGCCCTCCCCCTTCCATGCTGGACCTGAGATGCTCTTCCCCTCCTAGTTGACTAGCTATCACCATCACTCCTTAGATGCGTTTCACAAGTAGACCAGGCAGCCTCAGCACTTGTGGAATGCTCAGGGACTGAAGATTACTGAACATTCATAAAGGACTGAGAAACACCAGAGCAAATCACCGCATGCTTCCCCCCTACCAAGTTTGTACAGATGATAATCAGGTTAAAATGAAAAAGCAGGCTTTAGGGGAAGAGAATGATGATTATAATAATAATAATAATAGAAGCTAGCATTTATACCGTGCTTTAAGGTTTGCAAAGCACTTTAATGTTAACTCATTTGATCCTCACAACAACCCTGTGAGGTAGGTGTTATTGTTATGCCCATTTCACAGATATGGAAACAGAAGCAAAGAGGTTGTCACTTGCCCACCCAGGGTCCCGCAGCCAGTAAGCATCTCAGAAAGAATTCAAACTCAGGTCTATCTCAACTCCCAATTCTTGAGTTCATCTACCAAACCACCTTAAAAGGACAGTCTGCAGGGTCATTGTAGAAGGAGGGAAAGTATCGAGCCCAGAAGGAGTTTCAGAGAAGGAATGTATTGCAGTTAACTGTGAGTACATATAGGTATAGAGATAAACCAGTATCTATACACACATGTAAACATATGTTATATGTACAATTATACATACATACACACATATGTGTAGATGTATATAGAGGACTGAGATAGCTTTTTAAACATCAATTTTAAACATCAATTTAAATATCAATTTAAAGATCAATTTAAACATCCTCTTGAGAAGGAAATGGCTATGTCAACAAGGAGCTGAACATCCTAGCTTTTTAATTTAGTTTTCCAGAAAAACCTAAAGGAAAACACTGCTTCTAGATGGCCAAAAGTCTTATGGGCATGGTGAGGCAGAATCAGGCATTTCTCCAAAGACTTGACAACAGAGAAGAAGCCACTGACAGAACCTCACCCTTTCCACAGAAAAAGCCTCACAGACTTGGAAGACAAGGGCAGCTGGCCATGGAAGATAGCTGAGAGGCAATGCTTCTGACTGTAATCTTTGACCCGACAGGCACATCTCCCTTACCACTGACCAACAGAGGTAAGACAAGGGGCAGGGAGACCAATCAGAAGGCTGCTGCAATAGTTTAGTGAGGAGGGCTGACAGGTGGCACAATGAATAGAGCACCAGCTCAGGAGTCAGTTGGACCTGAGTTCAAGAAACATATGATACTTACTAGCTGTGTCACTTAACCCCAACTGCCTTGCCTTCCCCCCTCCAAAAAAAAAAAGTGATGAGGGTCACAAAAAAGTGGGGTACAAGGGATGGTGTGAAGGTACACTAGAAAAGACACGGCAACTGATTGATTCAAGAGAGTGAAGATTCAAGGATGATCCTTACCTGGTGGAAATACGGAGGCTCGAGAGAGAGGTGGTTTTGGGGGAAACCATAATATGAGATCTGTGATGCAGATTACAACCCACCCCATACATCTGCTGGGTGGGCCTTATTCTGTTCCACTGAAACCAAAGGGGAAGGGTCTTACCCTCAGAAAGGACACACCTACCTGAGTCTAAACTATAATAGTTCACATTCCTAAAGTATTTTCCTTCCAATGAAACTATAAAGAAGGCACAATGAGAGTTATCATTATTGCTGTTTTACAAATGAGGAAACTACTGAAGCTCATATTAATGAAGTATGGTCCCACATCAGCTAAATGTCAGAGCCCAGATTCCTTGCCTCCAGATCTCTACATACCTGTCCTCATACTCCTCTGCCTGTAAGTAAGAGCCCAGTCTCTCACAGCCCCTTTGGCATGTCTCCAGGCATGCCTTGAAGTCCCGGTGAACCACTAAGTAGTCTGCAGCCTCTTCCAGCAAGCTCTGGAGCAAGGAAGGCGGTGGGGCCAAACCCACAGGCTCACTGCTTCTGAGAGAGCCCAGGGGAGCCCTGAGGCCCAGGGTGGATAGTGACACTTGGTTTTTCATGGCTCACTTGTGACTTGGTACCTTTCAGCTGGCGACTTTGGGAAGGATGCCCTCCTGTCTGCTAGTCCCTCGCCTGTGGTTTGCCTGGGAATAGGAGAAAGCTCATCTACATGGTGCCCTGCCCCTCTGCCAACAGCACAGGCTCTGGGTTTAGAGAGGAAAAGGGCACTGTGAGATCAAGTCCAACTCCCTCATTTTGCATATGAGAAACTGAAGCCCAGAGAAGAAGTGACTTGCTCAAGATAACACTGCCAGTGTTAGCATTAGAACCCAAATCCTCCTGGGTACGTGGCTACGAGAGAGGACTGGAAAAGCTGGGAAGTTCAAGGGAAGAGGTAGAAAGTGCTTGGCTCCCAGTGGTTCTGCCTGCGGGGGGTGGGACTGGTCAGTCACCAGCCTCGGGGCCACCTCTGCCCCAATTTACCGATTCAACCTTGAACTTGGCCCTATGCCTCGCTTCCTCCGCTGCTGCAGCTGCTGGGCTGGGTGTGGGAGGGCGGGGGGGGAGGGGGGGGTCCTCTGAGGGGTCACCTCCGCCCGAGTTCACTGGAGTCAACCCTGAACTTGGCGAGGTCCGGCTTCCCCTGCTGTTGCTTCTCCTGGAGGGCGGGGGTGTTTCCGAGGAGTCGCCAGGCTCCAGGACACCTCGGCCCGAGTTCACCTGAGCCAACCGAGCGTGATACTTTGAACTTGGCCACGACTCGCTGCCGCCGCTGTGGCCGCCACTGCTGTTGGGGGAGCCCACATTCCGCAGGACCTGAATCACAGCTGGGACCACCCTCACCCACGAGAGTCAAATCCACCGGGGAAAGCTCACCTCCGACTCCAGGAAAGAGGAGGGGCCACTCAGCCCTCTGCAGACATCTTGGCCAGAGATCCCTGCGTTCTTCCTGATAGGCACTTGGGCTGCTAGGGGAAGCAGAGGACTCTGGGAATTGTAGTCTTCTCAGCAACCCGATTAAGGGCTCTGGATGGGAAGGGACAACTACAACGTCCAGCATTCCAGTCTCTAGGGACTAGGAGCCACGGCTGAGGAGAACAACCTGCTGAGTTCCAAAAGCTGGTTTCTCCAACCCCCCTAGAGATCTGTATCTGTAAGAGAATTATGGCCATAAAATTGTGCATACCCTTTGACCCAGCAATACTACTAGTAAAGAGATCAAAGAAAAAGAAAGATGATCTACAGGTACAAAAATATTTATAGCAGCTCTTTTTCATGATAGCAAAGAGTTGGAAATTGAGGAGATGCCCATTAACTGAGGAATGGCTGGCTGAACAAGATGTGGTAAATGTGGTGGAGTACTATTTGGTTTTAAGAAATGATTAGCAGAGCGCTTCCAGAGAAACCTGCAAAGACTTATATGAACTGATGCAAAGTGAAATGAGCAAAGCCAAGAGAACTTTCTACACAATAACAGCAATATTGCATTATGATTAACTCTGCACAACTTAGCTATTCTCAGGAATACAAAGATACAAGACAACTCCAAAGGACTTATGCTGAAAAATGCTCCATGAAAATGAAAAAAAATTAACAATAAAAAAGATGCTCTAGAGAAAGAACTGATTAGAGTCTGAGTGCAGATTGAAGCATACTTTTGTTTTTTTTACTTTATTTTTCTTGGGTTGTTTGTAGGTTTGGTTTGGGCTTGGGTTTTTTTGGACTGTTTTCTTTTGCAAAATGACTAACATGGAAATGTTTTACATGACTGCACGTGTATAATCCAAATCAAACTGCTTGCCTTCTCAAGGAGGAGAGAGGAGGAGGAAGGAGAGAATATGGAACCCAAAAAACTATTAAAAGAATGTTAGAAAATATAGAGAAAAATATAGAGAATTACAAAAACTTCTCTTTTTCTAAAGACATTGGGGCATAGTAGCTAGTGTGCTGGTCCTGAAGTCAAGAAGACCAGAGTTTGAATCCTACTTGTCAGGTGTGTGACCTTGGGCAAATGCCCCAAGCAGCACTCCAATACTGTTATAAAAGAAAATTGCCATACACAGGTGGGGAACCTATGACCTTGTGACCCTCTAGATCCTCAAGCATGATCCCTTGACTGAGTCCAAGTTTTACAGAACAAATCCTTTTATTAGGGAGATTTGTTCTATGAAGTTTGGATTCAATCAAAGGGCTGCACTTTGAGGACCTAGAGGGCCACATATGGCCTTGAGGCTGCAGGTTTCCCACCCCTGACCTAAGCAATTAAGGCATTTGCTCTTAACAGATTTGGGAGTAAGTCACAATCTGTCACCCTTGAAGTGCATGGAGACGTCAGGGTATTGGAAAAGAGAGACTGTGAGGCTTAATGAAAATGAAATTTAACTCAACATTTATTAAGTGCCAATAATACCATTGGGCTGGTACTAAAGATACAAAAAAGACAAAGTATAAACAAAACCAATAGCAACAGTCCCTACTCTCAGGGAATTCACATTCCACTACAAGTATACAACATGTATCCAGATAAGTAAATACAAAGTAATTTGAGTGAGGAAAGAATTCAACATCTGTGGAGTTGGGAAAGCCTTCACTGAGGAGGAAAATTATCTGAACTCTTAAAAAAAAAGTTAGAATTATGAAAGGTAGGACTGAGAAGGGGATAATTTTTTATTTTTATTTTTTGCTTTTTGAAGGGGGGAAGGCAGGGTAATCTGGTTATGTGACTTGCCCAAGGTCACACGGCTAGTAAGTGTTACGTGTCTGAGTCGAATTTGAACTCAGGTCCTCCTCTTGACTCCAGGTCCCTATTCACTGTGCCACCTATCCGCCCCCAAAGGGGTAAATTTTAAGTACAGGAAACAGTTAATGCAAAGAATTGGAGGGAGAAGATGGTGTGTAAAGTTAAGCTGATAATCCAGTTGAACTAGAATGTAGAGTGAGTTAAGGGAAATTATATATAATCAGGTTGGAATGGGGGACTGGAGCCAGGTTACTCAGGAACTTTAATGCCTGATTAAAGAGTTTGCATTTCACACTACAAGATTAATTAACTATTAAGTAAGGAACTGCAGAAGGTTTTTGAGTAGGGAAATGACTTGGAAGTGGTAAGGCCAGCATTTTATTAATAAAATGATCAATGATATTCTTGAATGCCAAAAGACCCCCTCATGGGGATGAGCTCACAGTTTATGTGGCCTTCGAAGAGTAGATATTCCTGAGGGTGGCAATCAACTCTTATTGGTCTACAACTGAGAATAAATATTACAATGAGAGGTGGACCTATTCTAATGAAGGATTGGGGGGGGGGGGGGGTGAAACTATGTCACTTACTTCTAAATTGCCCAGTTTAGGGCAATCTAAGAATTTATCCCAAACCTGAGTAGAGCACAATGGGCTTCTCTACTTTAGATTAAATTCAGAATAAAGTTGGGTGGGTCTGACCAAGATTGAGGAGAAAGTTAATTTGATCTTTGAAGTAAGGACTTTAGAAAAAGGGATCTCTGAGTCTCTCCAAGTTGTTGATTATTAATTTCTCTCACTATCCCATTCACCAGACTGTCCTTTCCAGACCTTTTCCTCAAACCTCCCATGGCTCCACCTCTGCTGACACTATCAACTGAGAATCTTGCCTAATGTTTCACTGAAAAGAAATTGAGACCATTCCCCAAAAAGGCACAGTATAGTGGCTGCTACAGGAATGATCTTCATGTAACAGATGAGGTACCAGAGATTCTAGAGAAGTTAAGAGCTCTATAATCATGGTCACACTAGTAGGTATCAGAAACTGGATTCAAACTTTATATCCACTAATCTAGAGCTCTTTCTATGACAAATTGCTGGAGCCCTAGGAATGAATATCTAATAGTAAACTTCAGCTTAGGGTTGAAGTGATATTTTTGGACTAAGGATCATTCAGTCTTTGAGTGGGGCCTTTTCTGGCTACTTCTTTGGGTAGCTTTCTCCCTACTCCTCCCAGTATACCTGATACTACTAATCTGAGATGAATAGCCTGCTAATAGTCAAGAGGAGAGGCAGGCAGCCTTGGCTATGAGTCTTCACAAATCTTTAGTTAGTGGGGTTAGGGGTGCCTAGGGTCTGTGAAACTAATTCTCTGCTCTTCTTTCCTGGATACACACTGGGTCATAAACTGTGGGTCTGAGGGCAAAATACACTCCCCTAGATGAGCCAATTAAAGTGCAGTTTTACCAAACAGCAGGGTGATGGATTGGATAACATCAAGAATTTCCTTTGTGCCCTAGGATTCTTTCAGGGTTCTTCTTCCCCTCCAGTTTCCCATCCCTGAGGTTGAAACTCTATTGTCAGAAAGTTTTCCTTACGTGTAGGAAAAGGTATTGTGTTGTAGTAAGCAGCAGAGAAAAGATTACCTCCAGTGCAGGATTAGAGTTTCTGTAAGAGTTTGCTAGAATAACCAAGTTAAAGATGGGTAGAATTCAGATAGAGAGGACAGGGAAGATCAACATTTTCACCAGGAAAGGTTCATTGGGGCAAGTCCCAGTGTGTGTTTGAGTCAGCAAAACATAACTGGGAGAAGATATGCTAACCTGTCTGTGGAAGAACCAATCTGAGAAAAGAAATGATTAAAAAAAAAGTAAGGATAAAAAAAAAGTGCCAGTCAGTAGAAGCAAAGGTAGATGTCTGTAGCAGAGAGAGAGAGGCATGTGGGATTGAGAGTTAGAGGTATCTAGATCTTCCACCTTGCTAAGAGTGAACAGAAGTAATCAAAACATCTGGGACCAGTAGGTCTAGGAATAACTAAGAAGCTGGGTAACTGAGAGATTGAGTCAGAAGGTAAAATGGGAAGTCTTATATGTAGAGCAACAAATACAGGTTAACTTCTCCATCTTACTTTCTGACTCAACCTTTCAGTTACCCACACTTTCATAATTTTCTAACAATTAAAACATGATACTGAGAAATAAACTGAATGAGCTTGTATTCTGTCTGTCCCAAGTTCTTTGGTTGTTTAGTGATTTTTCAGTCAAGTTCAATTCTTTATGACCCGCTTCAGGATTTTCTTGATAAAGATGCTGAGATGATTTGCAAGCTCACTTTATAGATGAGGAAACTGAGGCAAACAGGGTTGAATGACTTGCCTAGAGTCACATAGCTAGTGTGTCTGAGGCCAGATTTGAACTCAAGAAGATGAGTCTTCCTGTTTCAAGGTCTGGCACTTTATCATATCACTCCACCTAGCTGCTCCAAAGTTTTAAGAGCCCATCATTTTTAGATAGACAAACTTTCTACAACTTACTTGATGGTCTTGGAGAGTTGATTAGGCCAAAAAATTAATCACCTTTTGGATAGCCTTTGAATTTAGGGTACAGGCATACAACCTGTCATAGGGCCCATACTCTTAGCCTTTCCAGCTTGGTAGAATGTATACCATGTGTCCCATTGGCACAGCCTTTAAGAACTCAGGGTCCTCTCCATGCCACCATTAGAAATTGAAATAGGGCATTCGTTAAGGATCATACACATGCACAGAGAAAATAGAAACCTATAGAGGTTTGATGTTATCAGATAGGAGGGTAAGGGATTTCTTGGATGACTCTCCATATTTCTTTTCTTAGAACTGACAATGATAATTTCTGGATAATTAGATAACTTCCCCAGGGCCAGAAGTTAAATCTTCTGACTGATGACTATGAGAAACATTCCTTTATCTCAGTCTCAGTCCCTGAACCCAAGCTCCTGTCTTTAGGTCAATGTTCTTTAGAGTTTTTTGATCATGTATCCTATCAGTTAAAAAAAACAAAAAAAATTAAAAAAAACCTTGAGCATGCACCTCCAATATATGTATTTTAAATTATAGACATATATTATGATACTAATATATGTAACCCTTAGGTACATGGGGTCAGGGGGTCTTTAGATAACTGTAGTGCCTTACACCTCTCACATCGGCATTTGGATGTCTATTCATTGTCTAGGCTGACTTGACCAAACCATCTTGTCTTTGCACAGTCATGTTCTAGGTGCCCAGAAAAGCAGCACCATCACCACAAGTTTACCTTCTTATTTCCTTGGGATCCTGAACAGTACCCTGTTGTGGGGGAAAATACTTCCTCTGCCTGTTCACCGTTATTCCCCATAGTTCCCCTTCAATCCACTTCCTTTTATAAAAACCAGCTTCTACAAAGATGATACTTTCAAATCTTAAACATATTTATTTAGCAATAAGGTAAAAGACTTAATAGTAACACAGGTGCTTAGATTAAAAGAATTTCAGAAATGACAAATATATTACAATATACACGTAAATCCATGTCACACGTCCATAAATATATCTGGTAGTTGTGGGGGAGAATAAACATACATTTATAGAAATCTGTCAAGGAAGCACATGAGGGAGTCAAACCCTGGTTTTCAGGATAACTCACAGTTCTGGATTGCAGGCTTTATTGTCATCAGTCCATTCAGGAACATCTGACCTGCTTTGGAATTGAATTAGAGGTCTCTAGATCTTCCACCTTGCTAAAAGTGAACAGAAGGTCAAAACAGCTGGGACCAGTAGGTCTAGGAGTGAGTAAGAAGTTGGGTAACTGGGAGGTTGAGTCAGAGGTACCCTGAAGGTACTTCTCTGCTAACTATTTGTCTACTGGTCCTCGTTGCTCCCTAAGTGGACAATTTTCTATTCTCAAACTAAAGCAAGATTTAGAAGCTCTTCCAATTTACACTCACCCTGCTTAGCGGATCCCTTTAAACTTCCCTTTGAGCTACAAAAGTCATTATTAGTCTGACTGTCTCTGGACACTGCAAATAAGAACAGCCAGATGTTCACTTGTCAACACACTGTGTGGGCAGTTTCCATCAACAGGCATGTATTAAGTGCCTACTATGTGCTAGCCACTGTGCTAAGTGCTGGGAATACAAAGAAAAAGTCCCTGTTCTCAAGGAGCTCATAATCCCATTGAGACAACCCGCAAACAACTACATCTAAACAAGATAAAGGACAAATGTATACAAACTAGATATATGTAGGACAAATGAGAAACAATTTCAGATTAAAATTAGGGAAGACTGGAAAAGGCTTCCTAAAGAAGGGGAGCCTTCAGATGAGCCTTGAAGAAAGTCAGGGGCCAGAGATAGAGAAAGACAGCATTTTAGGTCTGTGGAGCAGCCCATGACAATATCCAGAGTTGAGAGATGGAGTGACTGTGTAAAGAATAGTAAGGAGGCCAGTGTCATTGGATTGGAAACTATCTGGGGAGGAGTATGTTATAAGGTGACTAGAAATGTTGGTGTAATGGGAATGGGAATTAAAAGATCTTCCCTGTCCCTTAATAAGTCTAAAGGAATTTGAAGACTTTCCCTGCTTTGAAAATATACTCTGCCCCCTAATAGGCTGAATGTAATCACATAGAGCCTATGGTGGGAAGAGTTTGCTAAAGCGAAACAAAACCCACAGGAAGCTAAGAGTCAGAGCAACTAGACAGTGGGAGGAGAGGATGAATTGGAAAGAGACAGTTAGGCTTGTGAGTAAATGTTGGTTGTTTGCCACCCACTGTGACAGCTAGGCTTGTGTTGGTTTCTGGGAAGGTTAAAGAATTCTTCAGTTCTCTGTGCTATTATGGCTTATTTACTTCTTTGCTGCTATGATGGAATTGGCTTACTGGTTTGGGGATTTGATTTTCTGGTGTCTGAATAAATGTTTTGCTTCTATCTTATATATGGAGAGTCTGTTATATTTTGCTATTGAGCACTATGTAGGCATATTTATAGTGACCATTGGCACTGTGAAGATTGCATTGGCATGGGCGGAGCCAAGATGGTGGCGTAGAAGCAGCAAAGCACCACAGCTCCCACACAAACACGCTAAAAAACTCATAAAATGGGA
>CM053597.1:162969320-163032866 GCA_028646575.1 Pseudocheirus occidentalis | reverse complement strand
CTCTCTCTCTCTCTCTCTCTCTCTCTTTCTCTCAAGAAAACTCCAACTCACTTCCAGCAGCCCAGCACCCAGATGCTGAGACAATCCTGCTTCCTCCAGCTGGAAAATTCCAACTATGTCTCGCTGTCTCTATAATTCTTCTTTATATACAGCACTGGCCTCCTGTCTCAGCCAATAGCCTTCTTCCAGGTCAACAGGGGAGTTCATGCCTTCTTAACAGTGAACAGGGCTCACACTTTCCATACTTAGCCCTAAGTTACTAAGTACTACTTAGCCCTAAGTTACTAAGTGCTAAGTATTTGCTAAACTTGATTGCTACTACAGTACTGGACCTCCAGAATAGCCTCCTATGCTGAAAGAGATATCCCAGAAAAGAAAGAAAATTAGCTTTTCCTCTGCTAGGAAGAAAGACCTTGCTGTTCTCATGTTCTCCAGAAGATGGAAGCATACTCCAGAAAGAAGCAGAACCAATAAACTGTCTTAATATGTCTGATGAGGCTTTACAAATAGCAGAGGAAAGAAAGAAAGAGAAATGGAAAGGAATAAGGGAAAGATATGCCCAAATGAATGCAGAATTCCAGAGTATGGTAAGAAGAGATAAAAGGGCGTGGCTAGGTGGTGCAGTGAATAGAGCACTGACCCTGGAGTCAGGAGGACCTGAGTTCAAATTCGACCTCAAACACTTAACACTTACTAGCCATATGACCTTGGGCAAGTCACTTAACCCCAATTGTCCTACTTTCCCCCATCCAAAAAGAAAAAAAAGGAGAGATAAAAGGTTTTTTTTTAATGAGTAATGTGAAGAAATAGAAGAAAATAATAGAATAGAAAAGATGAGATCTCTTCAAGAAAATTTGAGATATCAGGAAAATGTTTCATTCAAAAATGTGCATGATAAAAGACAAAAATGGTAGTGACTTAACAAAAGTAGAAAATATTAAGAAGAGGTAGAAAGAATGTACAGAACTATTCAAAAAATACCTTAACATCACCAATAACCATAATAGTATGCTTACTGATCTATAGTCAGACATCCTAGCAGGGATGGGGAACCTGTGGCCTCAAAGTCACATGTGATTCTCTAGATCCTCAAGCACAACCCTTTGACTGAATCCAAACTTCACCAAACAAATCCCCTTAATAAAAGGATTTCTTCTGTAAAAATATTATTAGCAAAAAGGCTAGTGACTATGATGGAATTCCAGTTGAGTCATTTACAATCCTAAAAGATGATGCTGTTAAAGTGCTGCACTCAATATGCCAGCATATTTGGAAAACTCAACATTGGAAAAGATCACTTTACGTGACAGTCCTAAAGAAGGGTAATGCCAAAGAATGTTCAAATTACTGAACACTTGCTCTCATTTTACTTGCCGGTGAGGTTATGCTCAAGATTCTGTAAGCTAGACTTCAGCAATATGTGAACTGAGAATCACTGGAAAAGCAGACTGGTTTTGTTTTTTTTAAGAGGCAGAGGGACTAAAGACTTGGTCATTACAAACATTCATGGGATTATGGAGAAAGCAAGGGAGTTCCAGAAAAAAAACAAATCTACTTCTGCTCCACTGACTACACCAAAGCTTTTGACTGTGTGAATCACCACAAAATGTAGCAAGTTCTCAGAGGGATGGGAGTGCCGTATCATCTTATTTGTCTCCTCAGGAACCTGTATGCAAGTCAAGAAGCAACAGTTAGAACAACATGGAACAACTGATTGGTTTAAGATTGGGAAAGGAGTAGGACAAGGCTGCATCTTGTCACCTTATTTATTTAACTTGTATGCAGAGGACATCTCTGAAATGCCAGACTGGTTGAATCAAAAGTCACAATTAAGGTTGCTGTGAGAAATATCAACCATCTCAGATATCTGGATTATACCCCTCTGATGGCAGAAAGTGAAGAAGAATTAAGAAGCCTCTTGATGAGGGTAAAATAGGAGAGTGTAAAAGCTGACTTGAAGCTTAACGTTAAAAAACATTAAGATCAGGGAGGCTAGGTGATCCGGTGAACAGAACACCGGCCCTGAAGTCAGGGGAACTTGAGTTCAAATGCGGCCTCAGACATTTGACACACTAGCCATGTGACTTTGGGTAAGTCACTTAACCCCAATTGCCCTCCAAAAAGCAAAAAAGAAAAAACCCACAAAACACAAAACATTAAGATCATGGCAATTGGTCCCATCACTTCCTGGCAAATATAGAGAGAAGGTATGGAAACAGTGTTTGATTTTTAATTCTTGGGCTCAAAGATCACTTCAGACAGAGACTGCAGCCATGAAATTAAAAGACACTTGCTTCTTGGAAGGAAAGCCATCACAAATCTGGTCAGCATACTAAAAACAGAGACATTACTTTGCTGACAAATGTCTATATAATCAAAGCTTGGACTATAAGTAAAGCTGAGTGCCACAGAATCCATACTTTTGAATTGTGGTACTGGAGAGTGTTTTTCAGAGTCCCCTGGAGAGCAAGGAGATCAACTCAGTCAATATTTAAAGAAATTAATTCAAACTACTCATTGGAAGGATAAATACTGAAGCTGAAGTTTAAATACTTTGGTCACATAATGAGAAGATGGGACTCATTGGAAAAGACCGTGATGTTAGGAAAGATTGAAGGCAAAAAGAGAAGGGGACAGCAGAGGATGAAATGGATAGATGGTATCATGGAAGCAATGAATGTGCACTTGTACAGACTTTGGAAGACAGTGGAGAATGGAAAGACCTGGCATGCTGTGGTCCATAGAATTATGAAGACTTGGACACAACTGAACGAATGCACAATAGCATATCTGCAGGGATTATCATTCCTGGAGCTCAGAGAATTATAGATATGGAGTTGGAAGGAAACCTTCAAGGTCATTTAGTTCAATCTTTTCATGTGACGAATGAGAAAAAGTGAGAGCCCCAGAGAGGTTAAGTAATTTGCCCAAGGTTACACAGCAAATAAGTGTCAGAAACATTATTTGAACTCAAGTCCTATGACTACAAATTCAGCATACTTTCCATTATACCACGAAACCCCTAAGGCAATTAGATATACTTCATACATGAAATTGTACCATACTGTACCATAGTAGAGGCTGCTAGGTGGAGCAGTGAATAGAGTGCTGGAGTTCAAATATGGCCTCAGATACTTACTAGCTGTGTTACCCTGGTCAAGTCACTAAACTTCTGTTTGCTTTAGTTCCTCATCTGCAAAAGAGGGGTAACAACAGAGTTCTTGTGAAGGTCAAATGGGATGATATTTGTAAAGCACTTAGCACAGTGCCAGGCACACAATAAATGCTAGCTATAATTATTGTTATGATTATATTATTGTGGATTGTCTAATTTTCACCCGTGTCAGGATGCACAATAATTTGACATTTTATACCCCCCAGACATTACTCAAGTACTCAAGCACAACTCTTCTTTCATCCTTTTTCCATCCAGATATACTGTGTCCCAAACATTAAAACCCAGCATCTCTACACAGGAGGGCTTCTGGCTGAGAACTTAGAGATTTTTATAACCCAACCACCCATCTTCCCAATTTCAGTACTCTCAAATACATGGGGAAATAGTAATGTTATTATTATGATTGGAAGCCCAGGAGCCCAACAAAGGAAGAAGACTTTTAGGCTCATGTGAGCCTAGATTCAACCTTATGGGGATGGGGGGGGGCATCTGACCTCGAAGAGAGAATTCATTTCTATTTCTTTCTTGTTCATTGCTCCCACTCTAGAGCAAAACTCCAGGAAAATCTCTAAAACAATTAGGTATGACTTATGTCTAGGGTCTGCTTCCTCATGCCTGGAATGTTCTCCCTCCTCATCTTGGCCTCCTGGCCTCCTTCAAGTCTCAACTAAAATTCTCTGTTGGTTATTTCCAATTTATCTACATATCACTTGTTTGTACATAGTTATTTGAATATTGTTTTCCCCCATCAGATTGTGAATGCCTCAAGAACAAGGACTGTCTTTTACCTTTCTTTGTATCAACAGCACTTAGCACAAAGCCTCTTAATAAGTATTTGTTGAGTGACTAAGTGACTAACAGGGGCCCTTACTAGCAAAAGTATTTAATGTACAGTGTGGATTTCTGGTAGAAGACAGTTATCTATTGCTTCCACCCCAGAAAATATTAAAGATTAAAGAGAATATGAGCTCCTGGGCAGATAGAAAAACATAAAGCATCTCAAATAGAACATTACACTTGTTCATAGTGAAGACTTCAGTGTGACTGCCAGATCAGTAGTTCACATTCACTTTACACTGCCCTGTCCAAGCAATCCTCCAAGGTCCAGATCTCCTGGCCAACTGGGCTTTAATTTTCTTGAGTCCTTCCCAGCTTCAGAAACCTCCTGGGGGTGGTGCTCTTCTGCAAGAATCATGCTCCTATGGCTCTCACCAACCAGCTGGACTCTAAAATACAAACTCTTGAACTCATGATGTAGCCACCAAATCTGAGAATGTTTATTTCTCAAGATCAGTCATCACTAGCTTATGTTCAGGAAATAAAACAACTAAGCCTAAGAAAACCAACAGGGACTCATTCTCACCTAGGCAAGCATGAGTTCATGTTGCCATGTGCCAGTAGCCAAGGGAGATAGTGATGGAAAATAGTCTCATCAGAGAAAGAACTAAAAGCCAGTGGGAAGAGTTGTTTTCACTCTAGACAGCTTAAGTCCATCTTCCTGATTCTCAGCAGACCTTCATCTTCAGCACAGCCTCCCTCCCTTCCCTCCCAGCCATAGGGGCTCATGGAGAACAATCAGGAGTTGCCTGTCACCCCAGCATAATGCATGTCCTTCACCAAGAGGCCAAATATACATGTCTAGCTCCTGAGGAGCTGATCTAGATCAGCAAAGGGCAGGGGGGAGGGAGGGGAGCTTCTGATCACTCCTGTTATATCTGAATCATAAAATTTAAAGCTCAGAGGGCACTCAGAGTTCATCTACTTCAAACTCCTTTATTTTACAGATGAATACACTGGATCCCATTGAGGTCATACAGATTGTAAATGAGTGAGCTGGGATACAAACCAATCCAGGGATGCAAAGAAGGTGAATCAATGAGTGAATGAAAAAAACATTTAAGTTCTTATTGTGTGCCAAATATTGCATGAAGTGCTGGTGCTGAAAATACAGGAAAAAACCAGTTCTTGCTATCAAGGAGTTCACTCATAAAAGAAAGTTCAGCTGTTGGAAGGATGGAGAGGAATGGAAATTCTAAGGGTGCACCAGAAAGGCAGACAGAAGGGTCCAAGATGCTTAGATGAGTAGAGCAGTTAATAGGGCAACAGTCAGCAAGAGTGAAGAGAAAGCACATAGGAAGGCCAGGAGTGCCCCTAGGACTGGACATAAGCCCTGGAAAATGGTGAAGCCAATCCCCTCCTCTCACTAGAAGAAATGCACCTGGTGGGTGACTCCTATCTAATCCAAGCTGTCAGTAGTCAAGTAGCCCAGATAAGTTCTGAGTGCATCCTTAAAGGTAGTAATGAATGTACTGAACTGTGAGAGGTAAAAAGTAGCAGGCCCTGATAGGGATAGATAAGGTGAAGTCTGCCTCTCTGAGAACTGTGAATGTGAACAATCCCTATAGCTGTTGACAATCTGCATTTTTTATTTGTTTATAATCTTTTGAAAGGAATTTAAAACATTAGCATATAGAAACATGGGAGTACATGAAGAAAACAAGAGGAAAATGCCAAAGATAGGCATAGACTATAAATGATAATCAAGGAGGGGAAAAGATAATAAAGTGTAAAGCTTACATGACAAAGTAAGATAGAACATTGCCTTCAATCAAATTCAATATCTGCAAACACTAACAATTGTCTGCTTCCAATTACTTGTCTGTCTAACCTTTGAACTTCTGCATTGCCTTCAAACCTTGAATGAGCAGAAACATACTCCCACTCAACATTCATGCCCAGAGTTGTCTTATCCAGTCTAATAAAGTACTCTCTGTAACTTATTTTCTCTTATTTTCCAGTCATTTTCCTTTTAGTTTCCAATTAATTTATTTATATGTAACCAGGTTTGGTTCACGTCCAGATTACCTAAGACATGGGCGCCCATGTGTAACATGGGTTTGCCCTGGTCCCACTTAGGGCCACCGTCCAGATGTGGGTTCTCTAGTAAATGAGTGGGGTGTGGATCTCTTTTCTCTGTCCATACCAGAGGGGGAGAACCTGCAGCCTCAAGGCCACATGTGCCTTTCTAGGTCCTTGGGTACAGCGTTTGGACTGAGTCCAAGTTTTACAGAAAAAATCCTTTAATTAAGGGTATTTGTTTTGTGAAGTTTGGATGCAGTCAAAGGGTCACGCTTGAGGACCTAGAGGGCCATATATGGCATTGAGGTTACAGACTCCCTACCCTGGCCCACACTATTTGTATTTCTCCAGTTTTAGTGTCCAATGACTGGTACCCCGGTTCCATTTGGCCACTTAACATCAGATTAGCTTCACAAACGAATATGTACTTCAAAGGATACAAGAATAAAACATTTCCTTTCAAGGGAACATTATAAGCTATACCATCTCAGTCTCTGGGGAGGGGAGGGAGGTAGGCTCACAGTTTAAATTAGTTCCTACTTAGCATTAGTCCCACCAAATTCAAGTCCAAAGTCATGTTGGGCTAACATCTTGGGACCCTTGCTTCTCAGGGCTTCTTTACTAAGCTGCCTGCAAATCTGACTTGGAGTTTTGAGAACCAATATCCCTATGCCTCAAGACCCTAGGTCTGCACACTTAGAAATGAAAAAGACAAATGAAAACTCCAAACTATTTCCCAAGGCTATCTGGCCCAAAGGTGAGGTGGCCTTCAAACCCTCTCTCCCTTTACCATGTGGTGTCACCTTCTGGAAGTAAATGAGTCCTTCTCCTTAGACTGGAAAAAAACAGGAAAGGAGACTCATTGTATGCATTTAGGTAATTAAAAAAAGAACACAAAACAACAGACTATTGTGACTACAGAGACAATGGAAACAGACTGCTCCTAATAGCAGTGTAGGCAGTACAGAATGTCTATACCTGCACCAGTCCTCAGGTCTACCAGAAGCACGACTCTTATATCACCTATGTGGGTACCTCCATATTATGTGATCAGGACAAATTCCAAATTCTGTTACGTACTCTTTTGGTGGCAAGTCGACTATCTGCGTACTCAACAAATTAAGCCATGTTTTGGAATTCTGTTTACTCAGTCCCTTTGGTGGCTGCTGTTGGGTTTGCCTATTGTCTAGAATGGACACCACTTAGTTTAGAGCATGTACTGATCTCCATTAGATGCTCATGCCTCCTGGTGCCCTTTCTCTTCCTTTATTTTTTTATTTTTATTTTATTATTTCTACAGGTTCCTTTTCACACACATAGTGTTAGAGTTGGACCCCAATTCCCAGGGAACATATGTCATTGGAATGGATCCTAAAGTTCTATTTACAGTGGCCCCCAATTCATCTCTGGCTATTTCAAGGATTGAGTGAATAAGAGAGTCCTGTTCTCTCAGGGACACTGATTTAGACCTATAGAGACATATATTCATATTTGTGTTATTTTTAGGGGTGTTTCAATCTGTAGAATGCAAGCTCCCCTTCAAGAGCCTGTTGGTCTTGGTTTGGTTTGGTCTTTTTATCACCATTGCTAAGCTTGTCAAATGAATGAATGAATGAATGAATGAATGAATGAATTTGGCAAAATGAGCAGACTAGGGATAAGTAGGTGGCAAAATGGATGAGTCCCAGGCCCAAAGTCAGGAAGACTCATCTTCCTGAGTTCAAATCTGATGTCAGACAGTTATTAGCTGTGAGACCTTGGGCAAGTCACTTAGCTCTGTTTGCCCCAGTTCCTCATCTGTAAAATGAGCTAGATAAGGAAATGGCAAACTATTTCAGTACTTCACCAAGAAAATCTCCAAATTGCGTCATGAAGAATCAGACATGACTGAACAACAACATTTTACCCACCATGAACTATATCTCTTAGGAAACAAAACCCAAAATTTTTCAGTTCAACAAGTGAATCTCCTAGTGCTTCTCTTTATGGATTCCTGTGAAGGCTTGATGTCAGGAAAAAAACTTTTTAATTAGAACTGTCTAAAAAATGAGCTGGGTTTCATGATAGGTCTTCGAGCAGAGGCAAGACAACCATGTCCTGACTATGTTATGGTGGGGATTCATTTATGCACATTACAGGGTTGAATTAAACCATTACAATATGCTTCAATGCTCAAAGTCTATGATGTACTTGACCTTCTAATAGAAATCAGAAACATCCCTACATTCTTTTTCCAACCTGACCATCATTCATTCCAAAGGCATGTATTGAATACCTACTATGTGTAAGGCACTGTCTCAACACTGAATCTTGGGTAATTCTAGGCAGATTTTATTCTTTTGCACCAGTGAATACCATGTGCAATTCTTTTGACTAATGACATCTATTCATTCAGAGTTCTTTAGTAAAAAATATTCCTTTCACAGTAGTTTATAACACAGGACAAGTTAAAACAACAACAATAACAACAACAGATGTTAGAAAGTGCGCTCTTTGTCATAGTGGTTGAATGTAATGCTCTCATACCTCGTTTCTTTCAGTTGGGTGGCATTGCTATGCCAAGAGAAAATAATCTCTTTTAAAGGAACTAGACCAAGGATTTAGAGTAGAAATCATTTCTTATTCCTAGCCCCTTACTACAAAATAAGGCAGATATCTTATTCTGTTTCTACAGTAAGCAAAAATTTAACACAGGAGTTCATCTTTAAAGTGGTCAACAGAAGGTCATGCCAGGAATTTTTTCAATACTTCTTCTTCATGAATCTCATAGGGTGATTACCATGAGACCACGTTGCTGTCACTTTTCTCTCATCCACCAAAAGAATACTAACCAGGACCAAACAACTCTCTCAAAGCAAGCCGAGAAATTCTCTGATACCAGGCCAATAGAAGGCCTCTCTAGGGTGGAGAATTAAGGGAAAAACTTAATGCGGTTTTCCTTACATTGTTCCCATTCCCTCTAAGGATAGTTAGATCACAGTTGGGCTTTCAGAAAAGCTAAGAAAAGTGAAGAAGAGAGCATCTTTGTCTTTTCTGTCTTTGCTGAATTAGGCTTGATTTCAGTGGAGATTTCTCTGGGAGGAAACTTTCCCAATACAAATTAGCAACTGTTGAACCCTTTATAGACTTAGTGAGCTGCTTAGAGAAAGATGAGATCAATGAATTGGGCTTGCAATTTAAAAAGCTACAAAAAGAACAAATTAAAAATCCCCAATTAGCTATCAAATCAGAAATTCTAAAAATCAAAGGAGAGATTTGTAAAATTAAAATTAAGAAAACTATTGAACTAATAAATAAAACTAAGAACTGATTTTATGAAAAAGTCAATAAAATAGATTAACCCTTGGTTAATTTGATTTAAAAAGAAAAAGAAAACCAAATTACCAGTATCAAAAATGAAAAGAGTGAATTTATCACCAATGAAGAGGAAATTAAAACAATAATTAGGAGCTATTCTGTCTTATTATATGCCAATAAATCTGACAATCTAACTGAAATGGAAAAGTGTTAGACTTATTGAGCTGCCTGGATCCCTAGAAGTTAATTATCTTACTCGTGGTCAAACAACCACTATTTATCAAAGGCAGAACTTAAACCCAGATCTTACTGATTCTGTAGCCCCCTTCCCTGATTCTTTTCTGGGGAGTACCTTTGTGAGACAAAAATAAACAAAAAACTACTTAAGAAGTGAGAAAATATGTCTGAATCCTCAAAAGAGAGGTCCTTAAAGGTGTTCCCCTTCAATTGATTCCCCCAATCTCCCTTTCCTGTACCCTTTAGAAAAGAAAGAATCATTCTGAAGAACTTATGACGAAAAATTCTACCCATCTCCGGAGAAAAAACAAATGGAGGCTGAATGCAGACCAAAGAATACTTTATCTTTACTTTCTTTATTTTTCTTGTTTTTGTCTGTGTTTTTTTTACGACATGATTAACATGGAAATAGGTTTTTCATGACTGCACATGTATAACCTGTATCAAATTGCTTGCCTTCTCAATGGGGGGAGGGAGGGGAGGAAGAAGGGAGAAAACTTGGAACTCAAAAAAATTTTTTAAATGAATGCTAAAAATTATTTTTACATGCAATTAGGGAAAAATAAATTATTAAATTAAATTTCAAAAAAGAAAGGAATCTGATCAAGTTATTCCCACACAAATATAGGATATATGTGTGAGTGAGGTTATTTAAATATATAAATATATAGACATAGTTCACAGGTGGCATAATCTGAGATCCAATCTAGTCTACTCAGTCTTTAAAGGGGACCATCTTTTCTCCTTTGTGGTAGAATAGCAGAAGGGCCATGCCAACAACACAAGCAGCTAGCTGGGGGGAGGGACAGGCAGGATCCAATTCTATCAAAGCTGGGTGATCTCTTCTCTAGTCTTTAAGAGGAGTATAAGGCTAAAATTATATATGTGATACTTTTCAAAAAACTAATCTAGAGGTATGAATTTTCTATGATCACTTTTAAAATAATTTATTTTAGTTTTCAACATTCATCTCCACAGGATTTTGATTTCCAAATTTTCTCTCATTCTTTTCCCTACCCCCCACCAAAAGATGGCAAGCATACTGATTGCCCCTTCCCCCACTCTTCCCTCTCTTTATGATCACTCTTAAGGGGGAAGGTAGCACTTAGCTTACACTCACCAGCTTAGCCTATTCACACCAAATACTGATGTGAAGACCATCATAAATAAAGAACAGTGAGTAAATTATCCAGGCAAAAACAGGAAAAAGAAGTTGAAGTTCTAATATTATAATATTTGAAAGAATAGAGGGTAAATGAGCTATTCATCTGGGAATGAGATAAGATCTCAACTGATACCAGGAAAGATAATGTTCTCACCAGTTGAGGTCCATTATTAACAGTTTCTAGAATTTCAAACTCTGAAAGTCAAAGGACATAATAGGGCTGGTTTCTCATAACTGTTTATAGCTCAAAGTGCTCTATTTGTCTAATTGAAAGATTTTTGCTTTCTCTAACTCTGTATCTCTGTCTCTGCTTTCTTCCTTTTCCTCTCTTCCCTCCAGGTCGTCTTTAGAAGTTTCTCTGTTATCAAGTGAAATAAGTACCTTATAGCAGGTATGAAATAATAATGCTCAGCATTCTCTCAGCCAATCAGGAGTCATATCTTCATCTTCATAATCCTCATAGGCAGCACACAGTATAGTACTATACCTCCTCCATTTCTTCCAGGGATATTTAACAGAATAGAAATATTTAAACTAAAAAAGTGTAATGGTGGAATTCAAGATGTCAGCAAATCCAAATAGAGGTATTTGGGGTTGGGGAAGTTCAGATATTGGAATTCGTTTCTGGGGATTTTTTAAAACCCCACTTCAAGTCAATTCAGTCCTTATTAGGTTAAATTCATTTCAGTTAAATTACTTTCAACCAGTACAATATTTATTAAGATCTAGTCTGTGGTGAGCAGCCAGATTCAGGGTGTTTTAGAGACATTTTTCCTCCATGAGACTGGGAAAAAATTACCATTCAGTTTGGGAATGCTTCTCTTTTTATTCTTAGTCCTATATTAAAACAAGGTTGTTGCTTCTGGAAGTTTGAGGACATCCAGTTCCTTCTAAGAGTAAATTTATGAGTTTAAGGGTTCAGGCAGGAGTCTTCCCCAGATAGATTCATCTCATCCAGTTAGATGCCCAGTGTCCTGCCTGCCTCTCTGCTAGTACTGAGAGAAAGCATACTTGTATAGGCTTCTCTGGAAAAAAAAGATCATTTATGAAAAGACATGCTGTCACCATCCCTTTTGTTTTGTCTGGGTTTGCCTGGGAGGGCTGTTGCCTTGTATTCCTTTCTTTTTTCTTTTTAATGTGTCTAGTTCTGAAATATAGTTGACATTACAGAGGCAAATGACAGGTAGGATTACCACACCCCCTTCCTTAATCCCCACCAACAAAAAGGTGACTGATCATTGAGACTGATTGATTGAAGAGGTAAAAGCAAAGCTAGAGTTTAAGGAACCAGAAAGAAGAGATGTAGAAAAATAGGCATCACATGTTAACATAGTTAATAAGGCAACTCATGTATGCACAGGGTTCATTTGGAACTACTGTATTATTGTTGTTGTTTTTCACAGCCTGTGTAAGTAAAGAGAGATGAAAACAAGTCTTTCATTCATCCTTTTCTATATATTAGCCTTTCACTTGAAGGATCTTATATGTCCCCTTTCTGTCTCTCTCTCTCTCCTCTGTCTCTGTCTCTGTCTCTGTCTCTCTGTCTCCCTCCCTCTCTCTCTCAATGTACTAACTTTTGTATTTACATGATCTGCATTTCAAAATATATCTTTCCCCCTCCCCACCCAATGAGTCATTCCTTATATCCAAGAACAAAAACATTAAAAATGAAGAAGAAAAAAGAACATTTCAGGAAAACAAACCAACACATCTGACAGTATTCCAGAGCTTCCCTACCTCTGAAAAAAAAGGGGATAGAGACAGAAGAGATTTTATCCTTTCTTCTTGTAAGCCAAATTTGATCATCATAATTACTCATCATTCAGCTTTATTTTTTGTTGGTTTCCATTTACATTGTTTTAGTCACTGGGCAAAATGTTTTATTGGTTCTACTTAATTTACATTGCATAAATTCATATGCCTTCTCATGCTTCTCTGCATTACTTATATTCATCATTTCTTATAGTGTAGTAATATTCCATTACAATATATATGCCACAACTTGTTTAGCCAACATAACAATGGATTTTGCATCAATGGAAACTTTGTCTCCAGTTCTTGTGATTAAAAAGTGGTGCTATCAATGTTTTAATATGTATGAGACCTTTTTCTGGGATATAGTCCAAGCAATTGAATCTCTGGGTCAAAGGGTCACATTTTAGTCACTCTCTTAGCATAATTCCAATTGCTTTTCAGAATGACTGGACCAATTTATAGCTCCACCAACACTGTGTTAGTGTTCCTAGCTTTCCACACCCCCTCCAACATTGACTATCTCTGGTCATCTTTGAAAATTTGCCAGATATGGGGTGAAATCTCCAAGTTTTACATCTGTTCTTTATGGTTATGTTGAGGAGATATGGTTAAAATTCCTGACCAATTTACAGTTTTAATATAACACTGATCAATAGGCCAAAAGGTAATTTCTCATAATAGGATAAAATTATTACAAAATTAATCTGAAAAGAGAAATAGATAGGCAAGAATATCAAGAAGAAATATGAAAAAGATAGCAGTGGTACAGTGGAACAGAAGGTAGTATGGTAGAAAGCATGTTAATCTGAAGTCAGAGGACCTAGACTCCTTCTGATTTTATAACTTACAGTTATGCATTATTTAACCTGTCTGGGCTTCAATTTTCATATATATATATATATATATATATATATATATATATATGCATATATATATATATATATATACATACAATACATATATGCATAATGAGAAAACTGGACCATATGACCTGTAAGATCTCATAGCACTAAATCTACATGAACTAGCCCTATAAGGTTTCAAAATGCTGCATAAAACAATAAACTTTACAATTGAAGGTAAGGGAGGGAGAAGGATGGGGAATAAAATAAAAGGAATAAAATGAGAGCCAAAGAATAGAATACAACATACATAAGAAGTTGGTGTTTGATCAACTGTCTGAAAAATGCTCTAGAGAAGAACAAATAAACAGTTAAAAACTATTGGCAAAAAAAGAGATTTGTATCCTTACCTCACACCACATGTACATGTAACAGGGGTGATCAAGTGAGCCTTCCTGAGCTTCTCAACTGGTGCTTTTCCTCTGGAACTGAGAAGGTACTGAGACTCCTTTCTGATAAAACATGTTCTCTGGGCTCTTGCTAAAGGACAAACATAACAGTTCATGATTTGTCCAAAGATCCCTGTCAAAGATGACTGTCCAGTTTGCCAGAAAGAGTCATCCTTTCTGTGGGCCAGAAGGACAAAGGAAAGATGGTTTTGGGGCTCTTTTGAGGTAGTCTTACAGAATCAAAAAATTTGAGAATTAGAAGAGACCTTGGTGATCCAGTTAGGCAACCAATGCCAACTTTCCCTTGAAATTCCTACAAGCAAAACTTAGAAGCAAGAATAGAACCCACGTTTTCCTGAATCCCAAGTTCAGAGTTCTATCTACTACACTAGAGATTCTATGATAGCTAATTCTTCTCCCTCCCATTTTTTCACCATCCTCAAGTCCGGGAAGTTAGCAGGGCTCTTCCATAAAGCAGAAAGTTGGACTGAATAATCTCTAAAGTCCCTTTTATTCTCTTCTCTTCTTCCTTCTGCCTGTGAATTCTGGTCCTTTTTATAGTGAAGATGGACATCAGCCTCATCAGGATCCTCCATGAAGGAAAAAGACCCTTTTATAGCTTCCACTGAGGGATGTAAGAAGTAAGGCTGATGATACACATCAGGTTCATTTTCACAACTTTTTTTTGTGGGGGGTGAGGGGAGTCACAAAAAGAGTTTGAGTGTAGGGTCAGAGTTGATCCTTTTCTTTCAGAGATACGGAAGTGATCCTGTTATTATTGGACTTGGAAAATGAGAAGCTAGAGATTATAAAAAATAAAATAAAATAGAATGTGATACAGAAAAAAAACAATAAGGGTAGGCAGAATGAGATAAAAAAAAATAGAGACAGGCAGTGTAGTAAAGTCAACAGGACTCTGGCCTTCAAGTTAGGGAGAACTGGGTCCTAATCCTACTTCAAATATTTACTAGTGGTTGGACCCTAAGCAAATCACTCAACCCATCTGAGCTTTAGTTGGTAAAATGAGGTTAATAATAACACCTACCAGAAAGGATTGTTGTGAGTATGAAATGAGCTAATGTATCTGAGGCACTTTTGCAAACCCTATAGTAATGTTAGCTATTATTATTTATGAAGTATGCAGCGTTTGGTTGGAAAAGACAATTAAGCAATCACAATAAATACTTTTCTCTCTAATGACAACTTTTATTTATAGGATGTACCTTCCTGGAGAGAGTTCAAAGCACTTTAAGACTGTTAACTACTTGATTCTCCAATCTTTTTCATTAGATGACAGAAGGATAATTGGCCCCATTTTGCAGATGAGGAAACATAGCCTCAGTAAAGCAGTGCTTTGCTCAGGGTTGCGTAGAGAAAGTTGAGAACAGAACCAAAGGCTGTGAACATATCCACACATACAGCTTTCATCCTCAATTCTCTCTACCCAGCATCCTGTGAAAAAAATCCTGCTGTCCTGTGAAGCAGAATAAAAGTCTTTACTAGTCAGGAACTACAGCTCCCAGCAGACACCGAGAAGAGGGAGGGTAGTACCCTTCCTGCCCAATCCAGATTTCTAAATATGGAGAAGGACTGGGTTTTGGAAGAGGAGCAGAATGAGGTAAGCTTAGAATATTTAACTCTATCACTTAAGCATGTACAAAATTTTACTAGTACTGCAAGGCTAATGAGTCAGTTGTTAGAAGGTCATAATGTATGAAGATTATTTCTTTCATATCACAGTTCATTCCCTGGGATCTTATTTGTTGCCTAGGAGTTGGAGCTTTAGGGAAGGGATAAGGCATGATCAAATGGAGATACCCACGGAACCAGAAATACCTTCTCTCGTCTCCTTACCCTCAGTAAAGAGAGAGGGGAGGAGTTGAGAGAGAGAGAGTAAGGAGGGGAAATTGAGGCTGGAGGATGGAAAAAATCCATCTAAGGAATAGCAGTGCTGACACAAGGACAAGGGGACGTGAGACATTGGCCCTGGCACTGCTGGTTAAGGTAGGAAGAGAAGGGCAGTTGAAAGTGAAGGTTACTCAGCTTTTTGTTTATTTCTCAGATGTCTTTTGAAGACCTGCTGGAAAAAACGTGGAGAACTCCAAAATTTCTGTGTCCAGGGGTAGAATTAATCAATTAAAAAAATCATCTAACAAGCATTTATTAAGTAGATAATACAAAGACATAAATGAAATAGTACTTGTTCTCAAGGAGCTTACAATCTGTCAAGTGAGACAATATATACAAGTATGTAACAAGTATCCACAAGGCACATGACAAAAGCAGGTACAAGGCAGTCTTGGGTAGAGAGGCACTAACTAGTATATGAGGACTCCAGAAGGTAGCACTTGAGCTAAGTTTTAAAGGGAGGCAGGGACTCCAAGAGGGAGAAGTGAGGATAGCAAGCATTCCAGATGTGGGGGACAGTCAATGCAAAGGCAAAGTATCAGATTTCTCTGATGTTCAAAACACTATACCAGACACTACAAATGATTCTATGGCGAATAAGGTATATTTATTCAACCCTCAAAAAACTTGCTATCTACTGTTGCTTTAAGGTACTGCGCTTTTCATATGAAGCAGATCAATACTGAAAGGAATGAAAGGGAACTTTTGCATAAAGGAAAAGTTTTAAATGAACTGGTAAAGGATATAAAGTTTTGTCTCCATCATAGAAGACCATTTTGCTACCTTAAAGAAGGAAAAAAAAACTTCAATCTAATAAAAAACTGTTAAAATACATGTCTGAAGAAATACAATTATTATATGGGTTTTAAGAAACTTGGGACAGAAAATGATCTGTCTTAAATATGAAGACAAATTACCTTCTGAAAGTGGTTGTGTGCTATTTTGTTGGAAAAAGAAGCCTTACAGTTTAAAAGGGAAGGCAAAGAACTTGCGTTAATTAAAAACTGGAAAAATGGGAGTATGAAGAAAGTTTTACAGACACAATGAGATTGAGATGATAGACTGTGTTGAGATGCAGGGTACTATGGCCTCTCAGCATATTTTGCGTGTAACTATTTTAAGACAGGGTAAAATGAGAGAGAGAGAGAGAGAGAGAGAGAGAGAGAGAGAGAGAGAGAGAGAAGAGAGAGAGAAAGAGAGAGAGATGAAGAGGTGCTGAGATTTTAATTGGACAATACAGAATTCTGGTGAAAGAACCATCTAATTTAAACAAAACTTGTCTTGTTTGCCTTGCCCAGAGTTTTGTTTGCTATAGTCTGATTTTGATTGGGTAACCATTCTGCCTAGATGTACTACAAATTTATGTAATGTAATCTCAACTGAGTCCTCACTGAAGCAAGGCAATCCCTTTACTACTATTCTACTCACCATAGTAACCTTTTCATCCTTCCTCAAACTTTCCATTGCCCCTCTTTACCTCATATTTCATTGAAAAAATTTGAGGCCATTTACTGAGAGCACCTTCTTCTTACCTGATCTCACATCACCCAGAAGCCTCTTAACATTTCCTCCTTCACCCTTGGTGGGGAGCATGCTGGTAAAAATTTACCATCTAGCTCTTTGGGGAAGAAAATGTACACATGATACACATTTAAGTTTAATCTGTATTATTAACATTTTCTCCATCACATGCTTAAGTCTAGACAATCAACAACAAAATAGTGAATTGAGCTCTAATTTGTAGGGTTTGCTGATTTCTAGGGTATAAATGCTCCCACTGAAAATTTAACAACCATTAGGCCAGTTCAAGCGGGCTCCAGCACATGCCTATCCCTGTCTCACATGAAGAAGTTACTCTTCTCCTTGCCAGGACAATCCCTTGTATATGCACAAATGATCTCATTTCATCCCATCTTTTTCAGCAGATTTCCCCCTCGTCACCTAGTCTCACAATAGTCTTCAATCTTTCCCTTTCTTCAGACTACTTTCCCTAATTTTTGCAAACATGCTTATGCCTTTCTCATTCTCAAAACACTCTCACTTGATTCCTCCATCCCTGCTAGCCTATTTTTTCTCCTTTTTGAGACTCATCTCCTTGAAAAAGCCATTTACAATAGGTGCCTCCACTTCCTTTTACCCTCCTCCCTTCCTAACTCTCTGCCATCTGGCTTTTAACCTCATCTTTCAACTAAAATGGACTCTCTCCAAAGTTACCAATGTTCTCTTAATTGCCAGATCTAATGGTCTATTTTCAGTCCTCATTCTTCTTTACTTCTCTTCAGTCCTTGACACTGTTAACTACCCTCTTCTGGATATTGTCTTCTCTCCAGGTTTTTGAGACCCTCTTCACTCTTGGTTCTGAAAGCACCTTCTCAGTCTCCTTTGCTCAATCTTCATTCAAGTCATGCAGATAATCAAGACTATTCCCAAGGCTGTGTCCCCACTCCTCTTCTCCTTCTGCACTATTTATGCCAGCTCCTGTAGATTCAACTCTCATCTCTGTGCAGATAATTTTCAGACCTGTCAGTCTAGCCCCAACCTCTGTCCTGATCTCATTGCCCAGGCTCAGAACCCACGTGTCATCCTACACTCCTCCCTCTCTCACCACGCTCTCCCATTCAATCTGTAGTCAAGTCCTATAGATTCTACTTTTCTCTTCTCTGAAACTGCCACAACCTTGGTGCAGGTCGTCATCACCTCATCACCTGGACTGTTACAACACCCTACTGGTTGATAATGTCTAGGATCCCAGGAGAATAAGAATGTAACCTTATAGTGATGGCACTTTTCAAGATACCTAAGCCCTGTGAGGACAGGATGGAGTGACTGAGTCAGTCCAGAGACTGAGTATCTGTATGCCCTTGTGAGAGGTATAAGGCACTACAGCACAGGCAGACCCCTTCCTCCATGCATTCAAGGGTTACATATATTAGCATCATAACATATGTATATAATTTAAAATACATGTATTAGAGGTGCATGCTCAAGGTTGTTTGGGGGTTATTTGTTTATGTATTTATTCATTTTACTGATGGAGTAAATGGTCAAAAAATTTAAAGAACAATGACCTAAAGATAAGAGCTGGGCAGAGAGCTGGGGTTAAGGACTAAAACTGGGGTAAATTTTCTGATAGCCATCAGGTAGAAGATTTAACTTCTGGCCCTGGGGAAGTCCAGAAATTATCACTGTCAGCTCTTCAAAAAGAAAATGAATTGCTGGTGCGTCATCCAAAAAATCCCCTTGTCGCCATATCTGATAACATCAAACCTCTGTAGGTTTCTATTTCCTCTGTTTGTGTGTATGATCCTTGACTAATATCCTACTCCAGGTCTAAGGGTGGCATGGGTAGGACCCTGAGTTGTCAAAGGTTGTGCTAGTGGAACACGTGGTACAGTAGGTTCTACCAATATGGAAAGATTTAGAAATGTGGGCCCAACAACAAGGTATATATATGGCTATGGCCTAAATTCAGAGAGGCTAACCAGCTTATGGATAGTGGCATAGAATATCAGCTCTGGAGTCGGGAGAACCTAAATTCAAACCAAAATGAGTTGGAGAAGGCACAGGGTAGCCAGGTGACACAGTGAATAGTACAGTGGGCTTAAAGTCAAGAAGACTCACCTTTGTGATCAAGTCTGAGCAAGTCACTTAACCCTATTTACCTCAGTCTCCTCATCTGTAAAATGAATTAGAGAAGTAAATGGCAAATCATTCTGGTATCTTTACCAAGAAAACCTCAAGTGGAGTCACAGAGTCAGTCATAACTGAAAAATGACTGAACGACGAAAGTACTTAGGACAGACTACAAGCTTATTCAGTTTATTCCTCAGTACCATTCTAAATTATTAGAAAATTACGGAAGATTGGGTAACTGAGAGGTTGAGTTAGAGTTAAGATGGAGAAGTTAACCTGTATTTGTTGCTTTACATATAAGGCTTCCCATTTTACCCTCTGACTCAACCTCTCACTTACCCAACTACTTAGTTACTCCTAGACCTACTGGTCCCAGTTGTTCTGTTCCCTCTTAGCAAGGTGGAAGACCTAGATACCTCTAACCCTCAATCTCACAGTCTTTTAATGCCTCTCCCCCTCTACTACACATATCTCCCTTTTCTTCTACTGACTGACATGCAGTCTTATCATTCATTTCTTTTCTTAGACTGGTTCTTCCACAGACAGGTTAGCATTCTTCTCCCAGTTGTGTTTTGCTGACTCAAACTCACACACTGGAGTTTACCCCAATGAACATTTCCTGGTGAAAAGTGCTAATCTTCCCCATTCTCTCTATCTGAATTCTACCCATCCTTAACTTGGTTATTCCAGTAAGCTCTTATAGAAACTCTAATCCTGCACTGGATGTAATCATTTCTCTGCTAATTACTGCAACACAATACCTTTTCCCACATATATGGAAAACTTTCTGACAGAGTTTCAACCTCAGGAATGGGAAGCAGGAGGGGAAGAAGAATCCTTAGTTTGCACTGTCTTGAAAGAACCCTAGAGCACAAGGGAAATTCTGGATGTTATTCAATCCATCACCCTGCTGTTTAGTAAAACCACACTTTAATTGACTCATCTAGGGGAGTGTATTGTGCCCATAGACCCACAGTCTATGACCTAGTGTGTATGCAGGAAAGAAAAGCAGAGAGTCAGTTACATAGATCCCAGGCACCCGTAACCCTAGTATCTAAAGATCTGTAAAGAGTCACAGCCAAGACAGTTATCTGCCTGCCTCTCCTCTTCCTCATCTTGCCCCTTTGATGAACTATTTCTTCTCTTTATTTTCCTCTTCTCTTCAGTTCCCTGCCCCCTTCTCCTATCACCAATCTTGCCCTGTCAAGCTCTAAGCTTGGATTACCCACCACCTCAATATGATCTGAGACTGAGTCCCTCATCTGCAACAAGAAGTTAATCCCTGCAGTACCTACCACACTACTATAATGTGCTTTTTTGGGGGGAAATGGGCTTGATGGCAGCAGACTGTTGATCTCAGAATAGTAATATTAGGGAAACCTGGAAGAATAAGAAAAAAAGCTACCCACAAAGGTAATGAAAAAAGACCTCATTCAAAGACTGAATAATCTCTAGTCCAAGAATATCACCCCAACACCTAACAAAATGTCTGAAGTTTACTATTAGATATTCATTCCTTGGAATGCAGTAGTTCATAGTGGAAAGAGCCCTGAATTATTAGGTTTAAAATTTCAGTTCACCTTCTGATACTTACTCACTTGTGTGACCATGCTTAAGTCACTTAATTTTTCTGTATCCCTGGTCCTTCATCTGTAAGATAAGGATAATAATATTTGTTGCACCTATTCTACTCAGCCTCTTAAGGAATCAAAAGAAATGAGGAATAAAGAATTTGCAAACTTTCAAACTGTTATGTAAATGTATACCTATTATTATAGAAGGCTTTTAAGCTGTGGCAAATAATCTTGGAAGAGATAAAGCTTTAGCTGTCATCAATAACACAAAAGTAGTAATTAGGTATTAACTGCATGGAGGCCTGGGTCCAAAGCTTTGGAGGAAGAAATAAGGACAACAGAAAGCTAATGGACAAAGTGTGGCTGCAAAGAGACAAGAGAAAAAAACAGGCAACTTCCCAATTTTGCCTCCAGGAAGGAAAGAAAGCTAAAATTGGGGGAGAAAGGAGTGAAAGAGATCTTTCTAGTAGTGAAGTGGGAACCACAGTATAATTTCTTATCTGTAAACTGAGGAGATTGGACAAAATGATGTAAGTTTCTTTCCAGCTCAAACATTCTATAATTGTACTGTAGACTATAAAGCTGCTCAGTAACTGAGACCATCTATGCAGTACTGTATAGGCTGCTTTGCTTCCATGGAAATCAGAGTGGATCTGGAAGGCAGTCAAGGTTTCCTTCTTCTGGTCAAATCAAGGCCCTCCTGCTCATGAGACAGATGGTCAATGTGGGGTCAGTTACTAATAGCTCCAAATTAGGGAGTCCCAAGTCCATATTCACCTTATCATCATCCTAAGATATCTAATTCTAGCTCCATGCCTTCAACCTGAAAGTCAAATAATGGTGGTACCTTCTATCTTAGACAAAAATGAAATGAAACTAAAATTTGTTGTAAAAACACATTTGTTTTGTGGTAAATATGTGTATGTTGAGCAGTGGTGCTCAACCTGTGGGTCGTGACCCCTTTGGGAGTCGACCTACCCTTTCACAGGGGTCGCCCAAGACCATCGGAAAACACATATTTCTGATGGTCTTGGGAACTGAGACACCCTGCTCCTCTATCCGTCTCAAGGTGGGTCTGCCCTCATGCATATATGTCCACATATGAGTATTAAAGGGTTGCCCCATTAGGAAGGTTGAGAACCACTGGTTTAAAGGGAGAAGGATAGGCAATTATTATACCAAGCCTAATCTATTTGAGGGACTCAATGAAGAGGTGCTGCCACTAGCAGCATTCTCTGGGAGGGTACATTGAAAAGAATATTAAATAGTCCCCTTCCAGATACCTGTAATGTTAAGGGAATTTGAAGATCTTCCCTGCCCTTTAATAGGCCCATGTGGCCTGCTTTGAGCTTTGGTCCAGCGCACAGCTTGAGTCACATGGAGCCCATGATGGGAGGAGCTTGTCAAACAGGTGGAGTGGGAAGGGTGAATCATGAAGAGGGAGCAGGAAAAGGGAGTGAGGCAGAGCTGAGGCAGAGCAGCTAGAATGAGTGAGAGAGGAAGGAATTTTGCCTAGGGCAACTTGTTTGTGGGAGGTCTAACAGAGGGAAGGCTTGGAGATGGCGATGCTCCCAGGATTGGTGATATGTATAAACTTCTTTGTTACCATGGTGGAATTGGCTTTCTGGTATCTGAATAAATATCTTGGTTTCATCTTTGAGGAAGTTAGTTTGGTATCTTTTGCTATTCAGTCCTGGAAATACATCTGCATATTCATAGCAGCTGCTGTGGGTATTGTATTGTATATAGTACCAAATGGGGCTGATGTCACCTCAGGTCCATGGGGTTCCTGTCCATAAAACAGCTTCAGTCCTGGCCTCAAACAGGCCTCCACACTCAGTTCTGGTGGAAGGTTTATCACCAAAAAGAGGAAGAATCACACTTTTATAATACTATCTGGCTCATTATGCCTGCACCCCAGAATTCAGAAGAAAATTAATATTTATTTAATATTTAATCATTTAAACCAAAGGACCAGAACAGAGTGTCTTCTAGAAAAGTTCCCTCATGTAAAAAAATAATAGATAGCAAGTATACGAGATCCATTTATTTCCTCCAGTACAGACACAGAAATGCTTTAAACACCAAAAACTCACAAAAGCACATTAACTGGTACAGCTATTAAACCGCAAAACAGTAACTCATCACAAGGGCCCACAAACAGAAATAGAAATAGACAATTTATTACCCCGCTATATTCTCCCAGGAGGCAAATGCTATCTGGAGGCTGGTGGAATTGCCAAACAGATTTCACTTTCATCTCAATCCTCACCATCTGAGCAGCAACTCAAGGTCTTTTGACCATTCAGGTCATGACTCGGGCCTTCAGATTCCAGGATGATCTTGTCAGTGGTCATCCCCTCCTCAAAGAAACAGTGTGATTTTGAAATACACTTCCCCTTGCCAGTCATCATTACACTCCAGAATGCCCATTTTCCTCAAGGAAAGAAACATAAAGCAACAGAGTTAGCTAGAGACTGTAGTTTAGTACCTGAATCACTTCCTCTTCTCTTCATTTCCTGCACTTCTACTGGGAAACTTTAATATTCATGTAACTAACTGTTCTCTCAAAGTTCTTAACTTCTGATTTCCTCAACCTTCTTAAGTCCTATGACCTACTCCTTCAATTGGCCTCAACTATGCTTAGGGATGATTTTTGTTGTTCAGTCATTTCAAGTGTATCTGATTCTTTGGGACCCCATTTGGGTTTTTCCTGGTGAAGATAATGAAGTAATTTGCCATTTCCTTCTCCCATTCATTTTACAGATAAGGAAACTGAGGCAAACAGGGTTAAGTGATTTGCCCAGAGTGACACAGATAGCTAGTAAGTATCTGAGGTCAGATTTGAACTCAGGAAGATGAGACTTCCTGACTTCTGACCCCTCATTCTGTCCACTTTCCACCTAGCTGCCCCTTAGGGATGCTTACACAAGATCTAATCTTTAAGACTTCTACTTCCCTAATTAGAATCTTTGGCATTCCCTCATCTGACCATAACCTCCCATAATTCTACATCTCCCTATGCTTTCCTCCTCCTACAACTGTTCTGCCTCACTGAAATCTCTGCTCCCTCTACTCTCAGAACTTTCTGAGACCATTACCATTGTTTTGATTTCTCTTCTTTCACTATCCAACCTCGTCCCAATAGTTATTTGGTAACTATTTTAATACTTTTTACCAACTAAAGAACATTTATTTCCTTTCCTTTCACCCCCACCCCCACCCCTAACTGACCAAGAAAACGCATAATAAATATACATAGCCAAGCGAAGCAAATTCACGCATTGGCCAAGTCTAAAAATGTATGTCTCATTTACATTTTAAGTCCATGACTTCTCTGTCATAGCATTCTTCGTCTTTGGTCTTCTGGAATCATAGAATCATCCTCTGCTCTTGAACATCTCATCCTCCTGTTCTGTTGCCCATCTTCCCTTGCCAAACCCCAGCCCCTTGATTACTCCCACATCTGCTTTCTCTGCCCCAACTCACAAGTTGCTGAATGAAGTAGAGGAAATCTCAAAACTATGCTGATGGGTACTTTGCAAATTCACTTATGCAACCTTTACTGGGCTACATAAATTGCAGCAAAATCAACCTTTTAGTCCTTCCTAATTCCCAAAGCATTCCCCACAAAAACTACTCCAAACCTTCCCTTTCCTTTGGAAGTACCTCAATTTCATTCCTTTGCCTCAGCTGAGGCCCTTGTGTCTTATTTTACTGAAGAAAAGAAATTGAGGCTATTTGACATGAGTTCCTTCTTTCTTATTCTCTGCATCTCAAAGTCTCTTGACATCATCTCCCACTCTCTTCTCCTTCTCCTCACACTGTCAAAAAGGTGGTCTTCTCTTTGCCAAGACTAAATTCTACATATATACACCTGATTTCATCCCCTCTTGTTTCTTCCAGAAGACTGAATCCTCAATCATACCCTTTTGATCTCAAATCTTTAACCTCTTCCTATCAATTTATCCCTTCCCTACTACCTTCAAACATGCCCAAGACTCCCCTCTCCTTTAAAAGCCATTGACTGGGGGGCAGGGAGGGGAAGGAAATTTACATGAAACTTTATTATTATTTAAAAGGAATAGCAAGTTGTATGTAATGGATTTGTAGTTCATGTACAACATCTATTTTCATTATACTGTTATGGAAATGCTTGTCCTATTGTATAAATTAAAAATTAAATAAAAATTTAAAAAAATATTCAGATCTAGACCTATCTCCTCAATCTACCATCTTGTTTCTCTCCTACCTTTGTTAGCCAAAATCCTTGAAAAGATTGTCTGAATTCAACATCTCCATTTACTTTCTTCTCATTCAGTCCTCAACCCTTTCCTTTTGACAAAATCACTGAGCTGTAATTACTCTCTCTGATGTTACCAATGAATCTTAATTGCCAAGTAAGATGGTTTTTCAGTCCTCAGCCTTCTCAACCTATCAGCTACATTTGACACTGATGATCACCCTCCCTTGCTGGGTTCTATCTCCTACACTTCTCTCTCCTGGTTCACCTTCTACCTGGCTGACCACTCCTCAGCCTCTTTTGTTGTCTCATCATCTTCATCATGCCCCCTACTGGGGTCTTCTCCAAAGTTCAGTCCTAGACTCTCTCCTTTTCTCCTTTCTATACTCTCCCTCTTGGTAACCTCATTAGTTCCCATGGGTTTAATAATCATCTTTATGCAGATGATGCTTAATCTACATAGTCAGCTTAAACCCTCTCCTAAGCTTCAGTCGCACATCCCCAAATCCCTATTGGACATTTCAAAGCGGATGTCCTACAGACATCTCAAACTCAACTTGTCTAAAACTAAGCTTGTTATCTTTTCCAGAAAACTATCTTCTCTTCCAAATTTCCTTGTTTCTGTCAAAGGCACCACCATCTTCCCAGTTCACAACCTGAGCGTTATCTTCTGCTTCTCACTCTCTCACCCCACATATCCAATTAGTTGCCCAATCTTGTTATTTCTATTTCTACAACCTCTCTCAAAGCCAAACCCTTCTTCCTACCCACACAGCTACCACTTGAGTTCATGCCCTCATCACGTCTCACCTAGTTTAGTGCAATAGCCTCCCAATTGGTCTCCCTTCTCTAAGCCTCTCACTACTGTAATCCATTCTCCACACAATTGTCAAGATCATTTTCCATAAGCAAAGACCTGACAATGTCAATATGCTTCTCTACAACCCTTTAGAATAACATAAAGTAGTCTGTGTATCTTTTCAAGCCTGATACAAACTGTCCCCAACCTACTTTTCTAACACCTTTGGACATTACTCCGTCTCTCACACTCTAACCTAGTCAGACTGGACTTCTCTTTGGTTCTCACTCATGACATTCCATCTCCAGTCACTGGGTCTTTGTACCAGCCATCCTCCATGCCTGAAATGTATTCCCTCCTTACCTCCACTTCAGATGGCCTTTCTTCCTTTAAGATGAAGCTTAGACACCATCTTCTCCATGAAGCCTTTTCCTGATCCCCCCAACTATCCTTTTCCCAAAATACCTGGTATTTAACTACTAGATATATGTATGTACCTACTAGAAATACATATATATCATGTATATGTATATGTATTTAAGTTTTTATTTATACTCTTTGTATTTTATATGTATCTGTTCTCCTCATTAAAATATAAGCTCACTGCGATCAAGGATTGTTTTACATTTCATATTCTTATCTATTAAATATTTTGACCACATAATGAGAAGATGGGACTCATTGGAAAAGACCCCAGTGTTGGAAAAGATTGAAGGCAAAAGGGAAAGGGGATAGCAGAAGATGAGATGAATATATAGTGTCATGAAAGCAACAGACATGAGTTTGGATAGGTTTCAGGAGATAGCAGATGGCCTGCCGTGTTATTGTCCATATGATCACAAAGAATTGGACGTGACCGAATGACTAAATGACAAAAACTTGTATCTTTAATACCTAGCACATGATAAACATTTGCTAATGCTTATTAAATGATTGAAATGAGGAGCTGCTAAGGGTCCTTAAGTGACAAGGTTAGACTTGAAAGATCGTTTTGGCACCTATGTTGAGCATAGATTAGAGAGGGTAGAGTCTAGAAGCTGAGTCCAGTTAGGAGGCTCTTGCAGTAGTCCAGGTGAGAGGTGATTAAGGCCTAACCCACAGTGGTGGTCATATGACTAGAAAGAAGGTGGTAGATGCAAGAGATGGGAGGTGAGGGAGAGAGGAGAATAGAGGCTGCAGTCCTAGATGACTTGAGGGATATTTGTACTTTCAATAAACATGAGGAAGTTTGGAGGAAAAGCAAATTTAGGAAAAAGTTATGGAAAATCCAGGTGAAAATGTCCAACAAAAAGTTGGTGTTTGCTGCTTAGAAGAGAGGTTTGGGCCGGACATGTGGATTTGGGAGTTATTCAATAAATGAATTCATGTGGTTATTGATAAGATCACTGAAAAAAAGTATAGGTCAGGCACTGGACAAATGAGAGCCAAATCCTCCCCAGTCTGTTTTTGGATAGCTGAGAATGGTTTTTACTTTTTTTTTTTGAGGGGGAAGGCAGGGCAATTGGGGTTAAGTGACTTGCCCAAGGTCACATAGCTACTACATGTCAAGTGTCTGAGGCTGGATTTGAACTCAGGTCCTCCTGACTCCAGGGCCGGTGCTCTATTCACTGCACCACCCAGCCACCCCTGGTTTTACATTTTTAAAGGCAATAAAACTTTATTTAAAGGTATAAGAACCATTCTAAGCTCCCTGCTGTATACAAAACAGAACCCACTTTTTTGGATGACCAACAGCCACAGTTTGCTGACCTTTAGTGTAGAAAATTAATGGAAGAGGACCCAAGGGGAAAAAAATCCTGGAGGGATATCTCTGCATAGTATGTGACAAGGATGCTGATTCAGCAAAACTGAGAAGAAATGGTCAGACGAATAGTCAGAAGGAAAAGCCAGGAGAAAATTGTGCCAAGAAATCTGGGGAAAGAGAGAATATAGAGAAGAAAAGGCATCAATACCAAAAGCTCTCGGCAGGTCAAAAAGGATAAAGACCAAGAGAAAGTCATTATAATGAGTTTGGTCAGAGAAGCCTTTGGTTCTTAGTCACAGGGATTAAGAAAGAAGGAGGGAGGTTGCTAGGCAAAAGACAGCAAAGAACCGTTTGGATAAAGTCAGAGCTGGAAGATTGTTTAGAGATCATCCAGCTCAAACCCAACATTTTATAGGTGAGAAAACTGCCTAAGGTCACCTTGGATCAATTCCTCAAGATGGATAGAGAGCTGGATCACTTCTATTAGTCTACACTGTGTGGTGGGAGACTTTATCCTGTGCAGGTTAGCCTAGCTTTTCCTTAAAAGGTCTTGAAACTCTCCTTAGGATTTTATTGGCTCAAGAGATTAAGGCATGGGCTGTTGACATAGTTTCCCGATCACTTGAGTACAAAAATAGAAAGACACAAAAATAAGTTAGCATTTATATAGTGATTTGAGGTTCACAAAAACTCTATATATTTTATTTCATTTGATTCCCACAACCCTGTGAGGTAGGTGCAATTATTAACCTTATTGTAGGGAGGAGGAAATTGAGACTGAGAGAAAAGTGACTTGCTTAGGGTCACACAATTGCTAAGTATCTGAGGTCAGATTTGAACCTAGGTCTCCCTGAGTGCAGGTCTAAGGCTACCACACAATCGCAGGGTTCTAACTGCAGACCAGCAGCATGAACAACATCAGGAGCCTATGTTCAGTTGAATCAGTGCTTTATACTTAATGAATGTTCTTGATCTGCTCTGAAGTCCCTCTGTCAGTCTGCTATGGCTAAGTAAGCCTTTTTTGTTAACTGTTATACGTACCACAAATGTTTTATTTCATTCTAATCTTAAACCTGAGTTACCAGCCTGAACAGACAAGGGGTTGATGCAATGTTTGGAGCACAGTGACTAAGAAGAAGGAGAGGCTTATGAGAGATGTTGTGAAGGTGGAAATTATAAGATTTCATAACAGATTGGATGTGTGGGGTGAAGAATCAAAAATGACGCTACGGTTATGAGCCTGGGGTACTGGAAAGATACTGGAAAGATAGCAATAGCAAAGTTAGGAAGAAATAAGACTTTGGGAAAAAGGATAATGAATTCTGTTTTAAATATATTGAGTTTGAGATGCCTACAGAAAACATCCAATTACAGACGTCTAAGAAACAGTTGACGATGTGTGACTGTAGCTCAGAAGAAAGGCTAGGGCTGGATATACATAGATCTGGGAATCATCTGCATAGTGAAGATTCCATGAAGACGGAAGAGACTTCCTTCTTGTTCTAAAAGTATGTGCCTTCCTACTAATGTGCTCTAAGTTTCTGCCCATTCTTCCCACAGATGCTGTGTATATTTGCAGGAAAGAGATTGCCACAGGTTTGGGGGGAATGTTTTATAGCTACCATTCTTACTATATCATCTTGGTAATTCCATTACTTTAAGCTAATTGTATCTAATGGCTAAGTATTAAAGGTAAGCTCACTGACGGGGCTCATGGGTTATAATTTTAGGTTATGAATCAATAGGGTTTCCTAGAAACTGTGAATGTAGTAGCCACCATCCAGAGCGGAACTCTGAAGGTGATGTTACATATTATTAATCTTATTTTACAGATGAGAAAAGGGAGCTCAGTGACTTGCCCAGGATCACACAGTTAACCTAGTGTCAGAACCAGAAGCTAAATTCAAGTATCCTTGACTCCAAGACCAGTGATCCTTCCTCTATGTCATGCTGCATTTTTTACCTGCTTTAAGCTGAATTTCTGCTTGGGAAAGATGAGCAGACCCCTGGAGGAGGATTATTGCTTTCTATCAAGGCTACCTCTGAACTCAGGTTTACTGAACTAGTTAGAAAAGAAATGAAAAGTATTGCTCCGTGAGGAGCCAGTTCGCAGTCAGTATGCCCTGGAATAAAACCATCAGGCATTGTCAGGATCCAGAGACAAGGGCTGAGGGGGTTAAGTGGGTAATCAGAGCTAAACTACTAGCAGATTGGGAGCAAAAGGAGCTATCACTGAGGAATAATCCTCCGAGAATTACTGTATTTTATTCCAAGGTTTTTTCAGACCTACATTTACTTTTCCAATGGAGGTGGAGTTTTACCCATCTAATAAGTAATAGCTCCTTCCTATCCTTTTTTCCCCCTGATACAGCAGCAGATTCTGAGTTAGAGGATTTGGGGCCTCTGCAGGCAAGTCACTTTATCTCTAAGCTTCAGTTCCCTCATCTGTACCTATCCGGGATTGTTCATTTGTTTTTCCTCCCCAGGCGAAGTTATTGCCAAAGGGTGCCCAGCTGGATGTAAGGAAAAACAATCTCCAGATAATTTGAATAACCCCATTTAGTTTGCCCTAGAGGAACACATAGGGAACCAATGAGAGGGAAACTGGGGTACTTTATCAGGCTTTTAGGCTTTTGGGGAAAGATGAAATTAATATTAGGGCATGAATAAACGAGACTCCAGACTGTGGATTCTCCTTCGTCCACTCCAGTGTCAATGACAGAGATCTATTCAAAGAGAAGAGGGGCTAATTTTTGTTTCTGATTGCTGTGCAAATTTTGGAGAGACCAAATGTTGGCAGAAACCATAGTGCAATGGAGAGGCATCAAAGAGAAGGCACTCTACCTCTAGTCCAGTGTTTATGTTTTAATATTGCCATCATGGGGAAGCTTTGAAATTCCCCAACTCTACTGAACTCTAGTACTAAGACTTAATCCAGGCAATGTGAGCTTTCCTCTGTGGAAAAAAAAAAAATTTAGCAATTCCATATGCTGGTAGGGACCAAGAAGTGCAGGCAGAGTGTTGGGGTAAATTGTACCTAAAGAACACAAGAAGGATGATGAAATCACTCTCTAGGTCTAGGAGGTATAGAAAACTGTTGTTAGAATTGCAGATGCCACTTAGCACAAACTGAGGAACTAGGAGAGACAATTAACTCTACTTTCTACATGACTGTTGCTCATTGTAAGGTGTCAATTTTTTTTTCTGAGTTTCATTTGGTTTTTTTTTTACCTGTATTTTTTTTCTTGAATTTTGTGAATGATGGACTTGTATGGGGGGGGCATAAAGGGGTAACATAACAATCTATCAGGTAACATAATAAATATATTGAAGTGGCTAAGTCACTATGGCTTAGTAGATAGAGTCCTGAACTTGGGAGTCAAGGAAACCTGATGCCAACACTTATTAGCTGTGTGATCATGAGCAAGTAATTAAATTTCTCTGAGCCATAGGTTCCTCATCTGTAAGGGGGGATGTCAAAAAGTATCTATTGAATTTACCCTACAGGGTTGTTCTGAGACTCTATGAAATAATGAATGTAAAGTACTTTTGCAAACCTTCAAACAGTCTGTCAATCAATAGATATTTATTAAAGAACTATATGCTAGGCATTGTGCTATGTTCTGGGATACCAAAAAAAAAAAAAGGGGGCATAAGACAGTGCCTGCTCTCAAGGAGCTCACAACCTCAGGAGGCAACATGAAAAACAAACATGTACAAACAAGATATATACATGATAAATCAGAGATAATTAATAGCAGAAGGGCAAAAAAACTTAAGGAAAGCTTCTTGTAGAAGGTGGGATTTGAGTTAGGACTTAAATGAAGCTATGGAAGCCATAAGGTAGAGATGAGGAGCGAGAGTATTCTGGACACGGGTGACAGTCAGTGAAAATATCCAGAGTCAGAAGACGAAGCGTCCTGTTCCAGAAACAACAAGGAGGGCTATTTCATTGGCTCATAGAATATGCAGAGGAGAATAAGCTATAAGAAGACTGGAAGGATGGAGGGAGGCAGGGCATGTTATGAATACCAAATAGACTCAATAGAGGATTTCATATTTTATATACTCTCTTTGAATTATTATAGTGTATAAGATCCTAGCACTATAATGGACCTTATACACTATACTAATTCAAAGAGAGTATATAAAATGCTGATTAGGGAAGAAGGAGGCAGGGGACTATGCCTTGAGCAACTTTGCCCAGACTTGAGCAATGATGCCCAGACATGCCTTAAGCAGTTTCAAGCTATGATAGGATATAGAGTAGGGACAAAGAGAGAAATATAAAGGGAGCTTAATGGTGGGCCACAAATCAGGTGACCTGGGGTTTTGGTCTCTGTATTACAGGGGGAAGTGGGGTGGATAATGAGCACAGTTTTGGACATGTTGAATTTAAGATGTCTACAGGACATCCAGTTTGAAATGTCTAATGGGCAGTTCAACATGTGAGTCTAGAAGTTAGAAGAGAGGTTAGACCTAGCTAAGTAGATCAGAGAATTATTAGCAGAAAGATGATCATTGAAACCTTTGGAATTGATGAGATCAGCGAGTGAAATAGCATCAGAAGAGAAAAGAAGAGACAGGACCTGGATGAAGATTCTGCAAAGGATATTGAGAAGGAGTGGCTAAACAGGTAGGAGAGCTATGACAGAGCAGTGTCAAGAAAACCTAGAGAGAAGAGAATGATCAGTGGTGTAAAAGTCTGCAGAGAAATCAAGAAGACTGAAGATTGAATAAAGGCTGTTAGACTTGTCAATTAGGAGATTATTGTTGGTTACTTAGGAGAGAACAATTTCAGTTGAATGATGAGATAGGAAGCAGATTGTAGAGAATTAAAAGAGGATGAGAGGAAAGGAACTGAAGGTATCATTCTCAATTAATTTAGCCACAAAAGAGAGAAGAGATATGGGACAATAACTAGTGAGGATGGATGGATCAAGCGAGACTTTTTTGAGGATATAGGAGACATAAGCATGTTTGTAGACAATAGGGAAGGAGCCAGCAGATAGGGGAAACTGAAGGTAAGTGAGAGAGTGTGGTAGGAGGAGGAGGATCTATGTGGAATCTACAAGCTAGAAAGGTGGTAAATCCTCAAAGCATACCTAAGCCTTTCATGTTATTTAAAAGGAACAGAGAGCTTGGAACATGTTATTCCAGAAGGCAAAGGATATAGGCTTACCATGAAGAATCTTTAAAAAAAAAAACTTGGAAAGGGAAAGAAATAAAAATGCACTAGGTGGAGGAAGGAGAGGAAGAATGGGGAAAATTATCTCACACAATTAGCACATGCTTATATATAATATTATACACAGAATGAAAAATTAATGAAAAAAAAATTTTAATATCTACCATATGCCTGTGCTAAGGACTGGGGATACAAATATAATAGTGAAGATAGTCCCTGCCCTCAAGGAGCTTACATTCTAATGGAGGAGACATAAATATACACACATACATACATATGTGAGTTGTGTCTAGATAGAGATATTTTGATTTGGAAAGTCACTGAGATGATAAGTAATACCATAAAGCATACCTGAACAAAAAGGAAATTTCAATTAATTATACTTATTAAGATTTTTATTTATCATTAAATCACATTAATGTTAAAAAAAATTACTTTGCTAAGCAATACAAGTTTTATACATTTTTCAAGTTTTCTTAATGTTTACATTTAGTTAATGGGACATATTATACTTCTTGTTAGCAATCAGTTTATTTTATTCCAGAATCATTTGATTGATTTTGATTGATTTGCTTGATATGAATTAAATATATTTCTTTAGAAATCTAAAAACTAACCTTAGTGGCCACCTCATTTTTGAGTTTACTTTCTTGAAAAACCACTGTTCCCTGCTGAGACTTTTCAACAATTTAGACGCTTTAATTTGTTTTTCATTGGTGTCCAATTTGCTTAGATCAGGATGTTTTGATTTGAAATGGTGACAAAGACTGTATTCCTTCAGAATGGCTATTACTTCTCAGAAAACAAGGCACAGCATTTTGTCTCTCATGTAAGTAAACATGTATCTATTTGTCTCCTCCAGATTAAACACTCTATGTTTTGATTTGATCTTGTTTCTTTTTATCACCCATTTACAAAGTCACCCCCAAAACTTTAAGGTTAGAACCAAAAAATTTCCACAGTAACTGCTCATATACAAAGAAATGCTGAACTGAGTGTCTGACCTTGGAGAGAGTGCTAGACACTCATGTAACTTGCAGGGCTTTGGCACAGTGAGGGAGGGGAAGAAGCTCTTGTGTTGTTGCTACTCCTCCCATAGTGGGCATCAACTGCATTAGTGCATGACTGCGCTCACTTTATCCCTGTTCAACACCAGTAATGACTGAAAACACAGGGAAAAAGATATGACTCTCACTCCTCTCAGATTAGAAGCCAACTGACAATGGTTGGTTTCTGTGGGTTGCATGCCAAAAAGGGAAGAGTTCACAATGGCAAACTACCTACCAAGTTACATGATGGGCACAATAGTGACTAGTAGAAGAAGGGTTAAGTGGGGCACAGACAAAGCACTCATTACATCTTTACTTTCTTTTACACCTCTATGTTTACAACTTTTATGTTTTTTGCCACCACCAGAAATCCTTTGGTGGGCCACACAGGTCATATGTTGCACAGGCCTGTAATAGGGGAAGAGATTGATATACTCTTCACAGTAATAATGACAGAGTTGGCTTGATAATGGTTCCAGAACTGAAAAGGAGAGGTAGGGAAAAGACGTGTTCACTTGGCAACATGGCAGCTTGAGAGAAAATGGCGAGGGAGTGAAATGTTTTTGGGACTATGCCTAGAGCTAGTAGTAACTGAGACAACCGTGAATCAGACAAGCATAGAGACACTGCAAGGGTTTTGTGGGTAAAAGAGTTAAGTCCTTAATTTAACATGGGTAATTAAATGTTTTGCTGCCTAACACTGTATAACATGGGTTCTATAAAGTATGTACACATATTGTCTACCTACTTCCAATGTGGACAGGTTGCCTCACTTTTGTTTTTCCTTTCCTTGAATAGGTGAGTTTTTAAGTTCAAAAGTCTTATAAGTCTGAGAATTCTAGACTGGCAGCATCCACCAGAGTAGCAAGTATAACAGCAGTAGAGGCAGGCTGGCAACAAGGAAAGGTTCTGCATCCAAAGAGGGTATGTACTGGAAAAAAAGAATATTGACAAAGCTTGATTGTTAGATTGGACAGTGCTGAGCTGAGGTGAAATGTAATTAGCTGATTAGCAATATTACAAAACTGCTTTATGTTTTAATGGCACTTAAGTATTAACTTCCCAACCAATTGTGATTATAGTTATGTTGTTGAATTCTGTTTTGTGTCGTTAAAAGGTTCTTTGATTCTTTTGTTTAGTATTCCTTTTTGTGAGTAGAAATAAATTACCTATTCTATATCTGTCTCACACTATACATTGAGTGCCTTCATTACTTTCTAGGGAATCTCTAGACTTGAGAGTCATAAATAACATCCTCTTTGAGGCTGACATTTATCAATGAGTTGATGAGTGTGAAGAAAAGTGAGTTCCTTCTCATAAGAGTCCAGGATCCTGGAGATTAAATCTGGTCCTGTCCCAGTCCAGCCTGGTACCTATGGTTGGGTAGAGAACAGGCCAAGGGTTCCAGCCCCTGTGGACGCAGTGGTCTCCTGAAGCTAGAACTGATCATTAGTACAACAACCAAACATACTTAGTAACTATTCCCTTTGAATTAATATATTTAAACACAAAGTATCATGGTGCCTTTTAGTGTTTCCTTCTAAGTACCCATTAAGATTATCTTCATTCTAATTCATATTTCCACATATGTCCATAGTTAGCATGTACTCCATTGTTCTGGTTCTATTTTGTTTACTTTGCTTTATGTCATAGAGGTCTTTCCTTATGTTTTTGTATTCCTTATAAGTAACTTGACTTATCCTGCATGGCTCTTGCCCCTGTCTTTTCCCTAGTACCTTGGAGACCTCCACTCTTTTTCTTTTTAAAAACATTATTTCATGGATAGCAGTGTTAACTGTTGCCCTTGCTATACGACTAGATAACCTCCTTCCTTCCTGTTGAATGATACACTCGGTGCTCACCTGCACCCACAATGTACCTTTCCATTGTCTTTTGGGTCACTTGCAATGTTTATTCTTCTGAGATGGAGTTTTCCATGATTGACTGCCATATAGCCTCATCAGGGGAATAGTAGAGTTTGTTTTTCTTTTTTTTTTTTTTAAGTCTGCTCCTATCTCAGCAAACACCTTGGGATTATGGAGAGCACAGCACTCTTCTTCTGATGATCTCTTCTTCTGATTTGATTTTAGACCTATTCACAATTTTGTCAAGCATCTTCCTGCCATTTCCCCACAATTTTCCAGTGGCTACACTGGGGTTCTATAGCTATGTTAACCCACTCTTCTTTGCATGATCAGTGTTAGAGTGCCCTTCTAGCTGTGTAAGGGTCCTATGGTAATGGGATGGAGAAGAAAGCAGGATTACTAGGGGGAGCAAGTTGATTTAATCCTCTTAACTCTGTAATTCCCACCCTAAATCCCATGTTGGCTTGATTGGTTAGTAATAAGAGGGGTAGCACACCCAGGTCTTCCTAGTTTTTCAGAGTCAATTGATAAATATTCACAACACTACAAATCAGGGCTCAATTTATTGTTTTGTTGATTGTCTAAATTTAAGAAAGTGGAAAAGATGCTAACAATACAAATCAAATTTAAAAGCATATGGCATACTTTTTTTTAGAAAGAACTAGTTATTAAACATTTATCAGCATAGCCATAAGGTGAGTAATTAATAAATACTTTTTCACTTATTTATTCTATAATGGAGAAGAGTATGAGAGAGATAGAGGCTTCCTACATTTAAAGTAGTGTGTGTTTCATTTAGATGGGGAGAGAGATGAGGTATTATCATGAGCCCCCATTTAAGTAGGTTCCCACATAAGTAAATGATGCCCTAACATCACCTCACATGAAGGTTATTCTTTCCAGGCATTCGTTTGCCTCAAGGGCTCATTAACATCATATCAACATGATACACTGAGTTGCAAAGGCCATTAGTATGGGAATCTCTCCTCTTTGGTGGAGATCAATGTCCCTTGCTGCATGAGGGGTGGGGTAGAGTTGGTGAGCGCAGATTTCTAAGTGTCTTCAGGGCTTTTTGAGTCTCCACAGTCACTTTGGGTATTCTGGTTTTCAGCTCTGAAGGAGAATATGGAAGATGCCAACTTCAGATTGCTAAAGTAAAAGATTTTGGGAAAAAGTTAACATGAGAGGAGCTGATGGTCACTGTCATGTATATATCCCCAAACTGCTACATTGGAGACTTAAGGGAACTTCTCTTATCTTGGTTATGTTGAGTTACCTCACTCCCAATGGATGAGAGAGCTCCTTCACTCCATTGTCTGGTGAATATTCTCCTATGTATACTTTCTCTGATTTCTATTTGGCTACCCACTTGGATAAATGGATCTCTTTGCTACTTCTTTTATATGTTTATTAAGGAACTGGTATTTGATGGGTAAGGAGTCAAGCCTTAGACATAAAACTTGGATTCTCCTTTCCCCAATTAATGAATAGTGTTAGCTTGAAACTAAAAACCACGTCTTCTAGAGTCTAGACTAATAACATTTAAGGGGCAGATAGATAAAATTCTACCTCAATATCCCCAATCTCTGAGAAGAGGAGAGTGGCCAAACTTTTGGCCCCTACTTCCTGCTTCTCTGCCTGGCAGGAAATAGTCTTCCCTGGAGAAGAGTCGGAAGAGAAGATGCTAGAAATATTGATTGTGCCTCTCTTTAAGACATATGACAATACTCTTAATGAGGTGTAGGCTCTGGGAGCCCCCTTGAGCTCTCCTTGAATCTTTGAGGTGCAGGCTCTGGAACCCCCAGGAGCTCCCCTTGAATCTTTGAGGTACAGGCTCTGGGAAACCCCTTGAAGTCTGATTGAATCTTCCTACTTGATGAAGCATTTGCAGAGGCCATAAGTATTTCATTATGGCTGGGCCCAAACCTCTGTTACCAGCCTGGCCCTCCATTGTCCACCTGCTTCCCACCCTGGAGCCTATCAAAATATCAATCCATTCTGGGGTGGCTAGGTGGTGCAGTGAATAGAGCACTGACCCTGGAGTCAGGAGGACCTGAGTTCAAATCCGGCCTCAGATACTTGACACATTTACTAGCTGTGCGACTTTGGGGCAAGTCACTTCACCCCAATTGCCCTCCAAAAAGCAAAATAAATAAATATATATAAATCCACTCTTGCATTGACCTCATTAACTCCTCCTGAAGACCCTCCCCAAACTCATTACTGGAGTCTGACCTCATTGATTCCTCCTGAAGACCTTTCTCAAACTCCTCCTCCAGACCATCCCTAGATTCCTCTGTATATAAGAAACTCATCTTCTCTCCATGTGCTGTGAGTGCCATAGCACAGACTTGTTCTGTGAAAGCACCATAGAATGACCTAGCATAGCCTGGCTCCTTAAGAGTCTACCCCATATGGCGAACTTTTAATAAACTTTAAATAAACTTTACTTTTCTTTGACTGAGAAGACTTGATTCGAATTCTTTTGTCAGGACCTGGAATGTTGGTATTTTGGGGTCTTAGGCAACCCTAACCCTATTTGGGTAAACCTCTTCATTTTTATGGTTCCCTGACTGGGAAATACTGCTAATCTCAAGCTCTTCTCCAGCCAGGACTGGAAGGTATGTAAGTCTCTCTCTTTCCCTATTGCATTGCCTTCTTGTTCCCCAAGTACCTTGGAGGTGTGAGAGGTTTTTGCTTGTTTTTTGTGTTTTATTTTGTTTTTGTGGACCTGATCTCTCAGGTCCCATTAGGTCAGACAGCTAGTTACTCAGTCAGACCTCAGGTTCTTGGTCCTGTTTGGCTATGTCGGAGAAAATGGACACATGCGCAGCTTCTGAAGAATGGAGGACAAGGACAGATGCCTCATCCGGAAGTATAAGCCAGATTCTTTCAATTCTCTCAGCACTAGGGAACTGGGAAAACTCAAGGTATTTTTTTGTAGATTTTTTGCCCTGTTTTGTTTTGTTTGTTTTTCGAGGTTTACTCTCAAACTTTCCTTTATGGAGGAAGGGACTTCCAGGCCCTATGCCTGTAGCTCCCAAAAGTTCACCTTTGGGTTGTCTTTTATGACATTGGGAAAAATTTAGTTTCTCTGGGGACCTTAAAAAGGAAAAGATAGTGGTTTTTTTGCAACACTGTTTGGCCTAGCTATTGCCTAGAAAACCATAATTGTGGCCTATTTTGGGGACTTTAAAAGATAATACTCTCTTGCAGTTAGAATTATGCTGTCACAGAGAAGGAAGATAGATAGAAGTAGCATATCTAATAGCCTTCTTCAAACTTTCTCAAAACACTGTTCTCAGGAAAGATTGTGAGATGCTTGAAGCTAGAGCCTCTCCACAAAGGGGCAATGGGAACCAATTAAATGACCCCCTTCCTATGACTTCAGCCCCAGCCCCTCCTCCCTCAGAAACTCTTGCTCAGGTCCCAGTCACTGGTCCCACTGAGGCAGCTCCCGCAGCCCTTTCTGCTGCACCCCAACCCTTTTACCCCTGGTTTCCCTTCCCTTTTCCTCCAGCCCAACACCCCTCATTTCCTGCCTCCTACACCATCCATATCTACTACCCTGTATCTCCTAGCATGGCCCCTCCCTCTTGAGGGATCCCTGCTCAGATCCCAGCCACTGGTCTTGCTGAAGTGCCTCCCTCTGTAGCCATTCCCCCTGAGGCAGCACCCACTCAGGCCTCAGGTCCTACATTTGTGGCAACACTAGGGGTAGCTTCTCTTCTGACCCCTTCCCCTCCTCAGGTTCCAGCTGACCTTCCCCCTTGACAGCCAGATCCCCCAGTCTTGCAGTTTGATCCAGTTCAGCCAGCACCGCCCCTAGTCACTCCCTCACAGGAAGTAGGACTTCCAGTCTCCCTTCCCAAATCCCTGTCCCCACAGTACTTTTAGGACATTTTCCTTTAAGGGAAGCGGCTCTCTCAGCTGGTGGGACAACTAGAGTGCATGTCCCATTCTCCATTTCGGATCTCAGTCAAATTAAAGAGAAGCTGGGTAAGTTCTTCGAAAACCCTACAAAGTTTACTGAAGGCTTTCGGGACTTAACCCTACAATTTGAGCTTGCTTGGCATGATTTGCATATCCTTTTCTCTACCTGTTGTTCCACTGAGGAGAAGAGGAGAATCTGGGAACAAGCCCATAAATTTGGGCATAGTTTAGCTAGCAATGACCCCAGAAAAACCCCCCAGGAACAGCTGCTGTTCCCACTGGTGACCCAGGATGGAATTATCAAATCCAAGAGGATAGAGAGGAGAGACCATATGGTACTTTGCCTGTTATAAGGCCTAAGAACTGCATTTCAAAAGCAAGTAAATTATCAAAAAGTTAGGGAAATTGCCCAGACAAATCAAGAAAACCCTGCCCTTTTCCTAGATAGACTGGTAGAAGCTATTAAAAGGTATGCAAATTTAGATCCTGACTCTATAGAAGGGGCAGCAATCCTTAACATGTATTTTATTAGTCAGTCTGCCCCAGATATTAGGAGGAAACTGCAGAAATTGGCAATGGGACCCCAAACACCTCAGGCCCAATTACTGGAGATGGCCTTTAGAGTCTTTAATAACAGAGACTTGGTTATAGCAAAGGAGAAAGAATGCACAGAATGAACCAGAGACAGAGAACATGCTTGATTCTTGCTGCTGCCATGGCCAGGAAAAGCCCCTTTAGGGGACCCCTTTGGAGGAAGCCCAGTCACTTGGGAAGTGGGAAAACCTGCTTTCAATGCCACAAGGAGGGTCACTGGTCCAAGGAGTGCCCCTCCAGGGCACCACCCCCTGAGGGAGCCCCAGAAACCAATGTCTCTAGCACCATGCAAAAAAAATTGTATAAAAATTTGGGGTCTCAGGCAACCCTAACCCTCTTTGGGTAAACCTCTTCACTCCTATGCTGTATATGAGGCCAGCCTGATTTTATCTGTTGGGTCAAAGGGCTATAAGTTATGTATCTTTATAGGCTATTGATTTGTGGGTATGGGTAACTTATATTAGTCTATATAATATGATAGTAACATTTCTATGCTTATGAGAAATCCAAACGGGATCTGTGCCTTAGCTTACAATTAATGTGGTGTAATATCTTCCATCTCTTTAAAAGGTAAAAACCTCTTCCCAAATCTCTATTTGTGCCAGTATTAATTGCATACACAGAAATATAGGCAATATATCAGATATTTGGACTTAAAGAACAACACAGAGGGGTACACCCAGGACATTAATAAAATAAATACCACTGGCTTTATTTGGGTAGCCAGAAAGAAGGAGAAACCATCTCATCACCTGCTCCTTCCCCCCTGAGCTGAGTGGGAAGGAACTTTAAGACTAGTACCTGGTCCTATAGTTCAGTGGGAATTAGCTAACCACCTTAAGGGGCCAAGAGAAACACAGTACCTAGGCAGCCTTGGCAATTCAAACTTCACTAATGTGTCAGTTGCTCTGTGTCATTAGTTCTGATACCTACTATCTTACAACAGCAGTCATCCTGCTGTATGAGGATGAGCCCTTGAGGAAGAGATGAGTAGAGAAATAGGCATCCAAAGATTAGACTTCGGATGTTCAGCCCTGCCTATCACCCTTGACCCAAATGGACCTTTCAGTTTCTTTCCACAAATTTCACTAAGTTTTTTTTAATGTTATGAAACTGGAGAATTCTGGGATAGAGTCAAATCATTTTCAGAATATGACATCTCTTATGACAACTCCTAAATGGGCATTGACTTGGGAGAAAAAAGATTACAATTTATTCACTAATCTGGGGAATTAATTTAATTTCTTCCTCACTATGTGACCTTATAAGTCAGCAGACTTCCTCAAAGAGCAATCAGGCATTTGTTCAGTTGTCTGCTGGAATGACCGTGCACTTTTTGTACTGTGCTATATGAAGTAAGGGAGCAGCAATGGTTTTCTATCCCTGGAAATTCTGTGTCAAGGGAATATGTTGTCCAACCCCTGAACCTAGGCCACCCTCAGCTGTCAGAATGGAGAACAGAATACCAAATAACCCAGGAAGGCGATGAGAAACAGCTCATAAAAACTAAATTCAGAGTGTTTAATCAGAGTAAATGCTGTCTATTTTTTTTTTAGTTGTTGGAAATTACAAGACTTTGGTCAAGGAAAACTAAACAGAAAAGAGGAATTACAGAAAAAGTGGAAACCAAGGGAGGCTAAGAGGAAAAGATAAAAAGCTGACTTTTCCTTCTAAGACAAGGCTAGACTGGGTGGGGGGGGACAGAGATAACAAGAAAATGTTAAGAAAGGGAATCTAAGGAAGCAGAAAGCATTCTATAAATATAACAAAAAAAATATTTGTCTTAGCTGATGAGATCATTGCATATGATCTCATGATAGGAATCTTTTTGTTGCTTTCCTTATAGTGACTTGGAAGAGAGGAGAAACAAGAAGAGAACTCTAGATTGTTATCTAACACATAATTCCATTTTTAATTATATGCAGTTCAAATCACTGAGAACTAATATTGTCATCCCAGAGATTGGCCCTCCTACAACCACCACTACCACCATTTTTTATCAACACCCCACAGGATACTCGCTAATCTCATCTTCTAAGGGAGGTGGGACAGCAAAAATGGAAGTGACAGAGATCCCTGAGGTTAGGGTGGAAGGAGGAAGGTAGGCAGAAAAGCCATTCAGCAGAGACTAGAGAGAAAGAGAGCTAGGATTCTTTCCTCTGTAGGATATGTGAGAGCTTGAAAAGACCTTAGCCTAAAAGGACCAGGGTCTCCCATTGCATCCTGCGCCATCTCAAGTCATCCTGATGAATATCTGGCCACTGGACCCAGATGGTTCTGGAGGAGAAAGTGAGGCTGGTGACCTTGTACAGCCCTGCCTCCCTCGAATCAAAGTTAACTGCAAGACATGTCATCATCTCCCTGATGTCATGGTCCCCTTCAAGGACAAAGGACAAACACAACAACAATAGCAACAACAATTGGTAAAAGATACTTTGGTCCCATCACCTCCCCTGTGCAAAAAAAGGATCAATTATTCAAATCAAGAAGTATTTATAGGTTTTGTATTATGTACCCATAACTGTTATGTGCTTGAGAGATAAAGAAAAAATATGACACAGTCCCTGACCTCAAGGAACTTGCTTATTTGATTGGAGAAATGGATCTTTCACATATGAAACAGTCTGATGGCAGTAAATGCTACAAAGACAGTATATGTTATCACAATTCAGAAAAAGAAAGATATGGGGGTGGAAGGAAGACTGGTATTATTAAGGAAGGATTTCTGGAAGAAGTGGGCTTGAACTTTGCCTTGAAAGATGGATTGTAGAATCCCAGCATTCCCAGGATCATCTGGCCATGATCCACCATCACCTGTTTTGTTATATATGGCCTTTTTCTCCTATTTTGATAGTCTAGTCACCCTTCTTTTCTATAAAATCTAGTGCATTTTGAACAACTGCTTTCAAACTTTTTATTTTCTTCTTTTCACTTATGAGACAGTTTTCTTTCCCATGAAGAATCATGGAATCTTGAACATTTAAGTTGGTAAAAAAAAAAAAAAAAGGAGTTCCAGAAGTAGGACCTCCAAACCCATCACCTTGGCCTTAAGGGTTATCTGCCTCTCCTCTTTCCCTACCTCCTCACCTTCTTGTTTACTTACTCAAGACTCACAGCATGGTTGGTTAGGGATACAATTCTGACCTTCCCAACACAAAGCCTGGGAGAGCTGGCAGGAAACTTTCACTGTGGGTAACAGCCAAGGAATGTTGAAACCTCAGAATGTGGGGAGAAGGAATACAGGAAGGTTTGGGGAGGGCTAGTGAGGTGAAAGTGCAATAGATGAAGGCTTGCAATCACTTCAATTCAGAAAAGTTTGTGGGGGGGTGAGCCTTGAAGATTCATAATTTAAGTTACAAGTGCAAAAGAAACTGAATTTGTGGTGAAGGCCAACACAGACAGTTTATAATATAAAATTTTAAATGGATATATGGAAAACAAAATTTTGTGGCATAACTAGAGTTACAGCCTGCTAGGGTACATTGCATCCCCATTGAGAACTATTGATCTCTCTGAATTCTTAATACACCTCTGAGAAGTCAAAGCCTAGACAATGCAAATTATAAGGAATAACTTATTTCCTTTCTTGGTCGGACTAAACTGATCCACAAGCAGGAGCAAAAGCATTTTTTAAACTTTCAAGTTGGGGGAGATATTTGCATCTAGATTGAGGAAAAAAAATAATTTGTTCTTTGAGAGGTAGCCTCGGAATAGTAGGAAAGACATTGGACTAGCAATCAGGACACTTGGGTATTAGACTTGGTTCTTCTACTTTGGTGTGTTATCCCAAGGAAGTTAGTTTCCCTCTCTAGGCCTATCTTTCCTCCCCTGGGCCTAGATTTTAATGCTTGCAAATTAAGGTGATGGGGTAAGATGTTCTGTGAGGTTTCTTCCTTCTCTAGTATCTTATGTGCTCTAGAATATTTGACTGACTTGCACCCCTTCCTAAAACAGCCTTAACGAGGGTCCAGAATAGGGTACAGATTGGAAAGATTCTGGAAAAACCAGAGACATTTCTGGTCCATTAGGAAGGAAGGAACTTTCTGATTCCTGACATTTTTCATAAAGCTTCCTTTCTTCTGATAAATCAATCAAATATCTTAGTAAGTCAGTGCCTGCCTTAGAACTATATTTGCTAACAACAGTGGAGAAGAAATATTAGGGTCCTCATTATTTTCAATAAGGTCCTAGATGTCAAGACTAAGGAAGGTTGTATATGGAGAAGAGTTCTACATTGAGTTCTAACTTCCAGGCAGGATAAGTAGGAATAAGGTCTTTGTTGGTACTGGCAAAGTTATTTTTGAAACTGGAATTTCTTGTAAGACTGCTTCCTGAAGATGCAGCTAGACTCCTGCCTTCTTCTCCTTGCCCTTCCCCCCAGTTATGGCTTCCTGCCACTACCCTAGATTACTTCAGCCCTTCTGGGAGAGCAAAATTCTTTATCATAACCTCCCTCCTCTCTATTCCGACTCTTTGTACACACCTTATCTAACCACTGGGGAGATAGAACCTGGATATATTTGGAGAAATTACAAAAGATCTTTTCTACGAGTGCTGGGACATTTCCATACCTTAAGATCATAGATTAGGAAATAAAATGCACCTAGTACATTTAGCATACTCTACAGCTCATTTCTTCAGAAAACTGGAATGATATAGGAGTCTTCCAGAGCTACTCCCAAAGGCTCAGCAAAGAAGGGTCTGGAGGATATCTTCATGTTCCTGGATAGCTTTGATTTGCTGGAATGGTGCTGCATCATTTATTTATTTGGTCTCCATGCCTTTTATGCTCCAATAATTCTGATTTACTCATTACAGTGGAGCTATCATAGTGCACAAAAAGAACAGGTGGCAAAAAGAATTGTAGGTCTCCTACTGTCCTGACCTTTGAAAAACCGGTCAATGGTCAAGTGATGCTGCCGCACTATCAATTAATTCCAGGCATGCTGAGGACCTGGGTATTGAGGATAATTCTGGGTGCCCCAGGCCTCACATACAGAACTGCAGCCTTTGCATCTGCTTTCTGAGTGATTTCCTTATTCATCCATTCTACAAGTTGAATTTCTTCTGTGAACATCTCTGACTTTTTGCTCCTAGCAAGAAGCAGAAAGAGTCCACAAAGCCAGCGAAACCAGGCAAGGGAGGACTGGTAGTCAGATGTGGCAGGTGATCAAAACTGCTCAAGGTGGAAGAATGGAGCAGATAAGACTGGACCAGAGATGAGTGAGAGGAGGGACAATAAGATAATGTGTGATAAATGGTTCTTGAGATAAAAACAACAATAAAAGTCTTAGTGTTATGTAAAACTCCTTATATGGAGGTCTCTTAATATGGATACTTAGAGAAAGGAGGCATGAGGCCTCCAAAAAGAAAAAAAAATGAGATTTCAAGATGCAAAGAATCTTACATAAAACATTCCATGCTGTATTCCATAAAGTGAAGGAATATGAGCTAATGGTTAGAGTACATAATCACCCTAGGTTACTGTCCTAGTTTTGCTCTTGATTCCCTGTGTGAGTTCAGGCAAGTGTTTCCCTACCATATGCCAATCCTTAGCTGCCTCACTGATAAGTATGTCATGGGGAGCTGGCATTTGTTAAGCAAACTGAGAACCTAGGATGAGAGAAACCATGTAGAACAAATGTCTTATTGTTTATTTATCTTATGTATTTACTTGCTTTTAATATCTTTGTGTTCATTACTTTATCTTCAAATAAATCAATACAAAATCTTACTATATAGATGGAACATGTATCAACTTGTAGAAGTGGGCTGGCTTTTCATGGGACATTCATGATATGGTACTATTATTACCATTAAAAACAGCAACAAATGAATGTTAACATTCACTTGTATAATACTTTGAGAGCTAATAAAAGCATGTTGTTTTGTCCAGAGAGAACAGAGACTATTCAGGGTCATAGCAGCTCATGTCATTAGGATATCTGAATTAATAAAGTTCTTCAACATTCTGACTTGGCATTTTGTGTTGGTCAGTGGTTTATTTCTTTCCTAATAACTTTCTAAGTAGTCACCTGATTTTGACCAACCACAACACATTCTTTTTTAAGTATTTTTTTATTTTTAGTTTTCAACATTCACTTTTATAAAATCTTGAGTTTTAAATTTTTCTCCTCCATCTCCCCTCCTGAAGACAGCATGCAATCTGATACACGCTGTGTACATAATCTGATATATACTGTGTACAAACACAGTAAGTGTATTTCCACATTAGTCATGCTATAAAGAAGAATTAGAACAAAAGGGAAAAACCACAAGAAAGAAAAAAAAAGAGAGAGAAAATAGTGTGCTTTGATCTGCATTAAGACTTCAGTTCTTTCTCTGGATGTGGATAGTCTTTTCCACTGTGAGTCTTTTGGAATGGTCTTAGATCATTGCATTTCTAAGAAGAGCTAAGGTCTATCATAGTTGATCACCGCACAATGTTGCTGTTATTGTATACAATGCTTTCCTGGTTCTGTTCTTTTCACTTGGAATCAGTTCATTCAAGTTTTTCCAGGTTTTTCTGAAGTCCACCTGCTCATCATTTCTTATGAAACAATACTATTCCATTAGATTCATATGCTACAATTTTTTTAGCCATTCCACAATTCATAGGCATACCCTCAATTTCTAATTCTTATCCACCACAAAAAGCACAACTATAAATATTTTTGCATATGGGGGTCCTTTTCCCATTTTTATGACACAAATTTAGAAGTGATATTGCTGGGTCAAAGGGTCATAGTTTTATAGCCCACTGGGAATAGTTCCAAATTGCTCTCCAGAATGGTTGGATCAATTCACAACTCCACAAACAATCCAATTTTCCCAAATCTTTTCCAACATTTTTCATTTTCCTGTTTTGTCAAAGTGATAGGCATGATGTGGTATCTCAGAGTTGTTTTAATTTGTTTCTCTCTAATCAATAGTGATTTAGAGCATTTTTTCATATGATGGCTTTAATTTCTTCATCTGAAAACTGCCTGTTCATATCCTTTGACCATTTATGAATTGGGGAATGACTTGTATTCTTATAAATTTGACTCAGAACTCTTATATATTTTAGAAATGAAGCCTTCCTTTATCAGAAATACTGTAAAAAAAAATGTTTCCCAGCTTTCTGCTTTCCTTCTAATCTTGTTTGCATTGGTTTTGTTTGTGTAAAACTTTTTTTTAATTTAATGTAATCAAAATTATCCATTCTGCACTTCATAATGTTCTCTATCTCTTGTTTGGTCATACATTTTTTCCTTCTCCATAGATCTGACAGGAAAACTATTCTTTGCTCTCCTAATTTGTTTATAATATCATCCTTTATGTCTAACTCAGGTACCCATTTTGACTTTATCTTGGTATATGGCATAAGATTTTGGTCTATGCCTAGTTTCTGCCTCACTATTTTCCAGTTTTCCCAGCAGTTTTTGTCACAAATATTGAGTTCTTATTCCAGAAGCTAGAGTCTTTGGGTTTATCAAAAAGGAGATTACTATAGAACATTTTTAAAGGATGTTAAGGTGTGCCTTTAAAATGATTTGCGTTTTGTTCTACTATCTTGAAATGAGGTTTCTGTTTCAACTCTATCAATTAGTATTTAAAATTTATTTGTTGGTTCTACAAGAGCATACTGAAATAAAGCTAATCCTCAGAGAGGTCATATTCAAAAACATGTGTCTTTCTGCAACTTGTATCTATAACCTTTTTGTCAGGAAGTAGGTTGACATGCTTCGTCATAGTTCCTTGTATCATAGGTAGTTCCATAAATTAGAGATCTTTAGTCTTTCAAAGTCATTTATCTTTATAGTGTTGCTGTTCTGATCCTTCACTCTGTATCAGTACATACATAACTCAGGAGTGAAATACTCTCTTTCATCATTGCTTACGGTACTTAATAATGTTCCATTATATTCCCATCCCATGATTTGTTCAGTCATTATATTCTTGAGTTGTGGAAGAAGCAATCAAAGGCACAACCTTGGGTTCTAGCTCTTTGATTTTCTTCTGCCCCCATCTTCTCTTTAATTCCTCCTTCAAGACTGGGAAGTTTGTTCTTTTCACAACTTTTCCGTCCTCAGTATTATTCTCCTTCTTAAGCACTGTGCCCATCTCTACATACATATTATATATATTTACATTATATTATATATGTTATATATAATATATTTATATTGTATTATATTTCTATTTCTGCAACAAATTCTTTGCGCCTATATGCATATGCTCAATCCTCATTTGTCTATTTAAGATAATATTAAACGTCATATGGTGCTTGCTCTTCCCTTTTTATTTATATACTTTCCTTTTCATGTATCCTTATTACTAGAAATAAATTCTTGTTTGTATCTTTGGGTTTTGTGAGCTATTGTTATCATAGAACTTACTTCAGTACCAGAATGATCTGTGATTTTATTAGTGTGGGTACTTCTTCCTGTATGATTTAGTAGGTGATCTTTGAGAGTTGCTGTGGCCAAAAAAAATTCCTTTTCTGTGACCAGCCTATGAGCCTCTGCTAACTTATCTAGACTATTTTTTGGACAACAGATATTCCTGGCCTGTACTCAAAACCTTTTCATCTCTAGTAGAACCTGACAACAATTGCCTCTAGGCAAAAAACCTATCTTTTTATATGTTAGTTGAAGCATGATATGCATCATTTAGTAATTGCCCTGAATAAGATCTATAGTGCACAATACCACTAGTATCCTTGTTTCCTAGTTTCTTTATTTCCAAAGTACTTTCTCATCAATCACTTCATTCCATTCTCATATCGCTCTTACGAGGTTAAACATGTAGGGCAAAGTAATCAACCCATTTTATAAACGGGAAAACTAAGGCCCAGAGAAGTAAAATGACTTGTGTAGGATTCTACACTGAAAGTTCATATTGGATCCAGAAGAAGCTCATACAGAGCTAAACTTAAGAACAAAGGTCATTTAGGGACAAGAGGTTTGGATAAGAAATACGAAGGAACTCAGTGATGCTATTCTGGCAGCAAAGGAGCTAGAAGAGAGAGAAACTCTATATAAAGAAATATGAAAGGAATGTCTACAGTGTTTTTGAAGAACTATTTTAGGGACTCCCTTGTATATTTCCCCTCAAATCAGCATGAATCTAAAAATTATGGTGACCATAACCCTATAGGGTTCTATAATATTATCAGGTAATATAGAATATAATCATAGAATAATATTACAGAACTCTTATAGCCAGCACTAGGGGTCAGTGATAGTTCATACTTTTATGGAGCTTTGTTTGCAAAAATCACTTTTCTCACAACAATCCTAAAGGGTAAATGGTACAAATATTACTATTCCTCTTTAATAGATTGGAAACCAAGGCTCTTAAAAGTTAAGCAGTTTGGCAACAATAATATAACAAAAAAGGCACAGAGCTAGGACTCCAACCTACATCATGACTCAAAATCAGATTGTTCTTTCCACTCTAGAATCCTGCCTCTATCCCAGAAGTCTGACATACAGAGTGGGCACTGCCAACTTAATTATATTCCCCCCCCCAAAAAAGAGAACACATTTATTTCTCAGGCCCTGCCACTTCACATTTAGGAGAGTGGGGGATGGGAGGAGAAGGATGCTGTTTCAATCTCCCACTTTGAGATGCTGACCCCAACAGCGGGACCACTAATCTCTAAAACATCTCTCTATTATTTTTCTGTGATGCAGCTGGAGACGGAGGATCCTGGCAGCTGGATCTAATGTTTTGGTCTTTTGTTTCCCTGCACTTTTCTCTTGGCACAATTTACAAGCTTTCACTGTTGTGCTTTGAGAATCACATGGCAAAATCTTTGCATAGCTGCCTGGGGAAAAAGAGAGAGAGAGAGAGAGAGAGAGAGGGGAAAAAAATGTGCACCTCCCACTCTATTCTTACCATATGTGAAGCTAAAAATTATGATTTTCATCACTAGAAATGCAACAAAACATTGCCTCTCTGACCCTTAACCTGACTTACATAATAATCCCTTTGCCCTCTTTCTATAATATGAACACACAAACCATCAACTTGCCCTTTACCCACATTTGTACATTTTGAGAGAGAGAGAGAGATGGAGACAGAAGAGAGACAGAGAGATAAAAGAGAGAAAGAGAAGAAGGGGGAGGGAAAGAAAAAGAGAGGGAGGAAGAGAGGAAAGAAGAGAGAGAGAGAGATGGAGGGAGAGAGAGGAGGGAGAGAGAGACACAGAGAGAGGAAGAGAGAGAGGAGAGAGAGAGAGAGAGAGAGAGAGAGAGAGAGAGAGAGAGAGAGGAGAGAGAGAGAGAGAAGAGAGAGCCTGCATCTACAAAATATCATGACCACTGAATAAATGGAGAAAAATTTAGTCCACCCAGTTGTTTGATCAATGTGGTACCAAACAAAAGGTTTTAATGTTTGTTTGGTTCCCACCACCACCACCACTGAATTAAGTGGTTGTTAGAGCATTGTGTAGACATTGTGGCCCACACTTACCCTTTTCTTTCTCATACTACCCTAAGGCTTAATAAACTCTTTCTTCAACTCCTCTCTCCACACATACTTGTATGCTCCATAATCCTGTTTTCCTCTACTGAAATGAACAACCCCTTGCCCTTCTTTTCTATTTGAATAGATTTGTATGACCTGACTCCACATAGTCACGGGGCTTTTTTTTTAATCACCCTCCACATCCTTCCTCCCTAGAATACTATCCCCCTAATGTCTCTACTTTTTCCTACTGTTGCCTTCTGCTATTGCTCTTCTGTTTCAATGTAGTTATACAATCTGCTTTCAGAAGTATTCACAATGGCCTCCAATAACTTAACTCCTCATATGATCATGGCCAACAAAGGTATGTTTTTATACTACAAAGTATAGTCATAGACTCAGAATTGGAGATATAGAAGGGATGTCAAGGGATGTTCATTTAGTTCAACCCATACCTAACATATGAATTCTTCCCTCTACGACAACACTGATTTTTGGACAAATATTCCAAAATTTGCACATCCAAGTGACTATTTTTTTACATGAAAATTTTTTACTATGACAAAGACATCATACAATTTTTATGATCTTGGTCTTTCCTTCTTGCCTTTGTACAAGACCAGAAAGGAAACATTTGCAACTTTTACAACCTTGAATCGGACTCCAAGAATATCACCAACAGCATGACCTTTCGGACCAAATCTAGCAACCAAAACTTCATCATTTTCCTCAATAAAGTTCAAGCAGCCATCATTGGGAACACAGGCAGTGATTTTCTTGCCGTTCTTAATCGGTTGAACTCTCACACACTTCCTGATGGCAGAATTGGGCTACTTGGCTTCCACACCCACTTTTTCCAAGACAATCCCTTTTGCATGAGATGCTCCTCCAAAGGGGTTGACCTTCAAGGCAGTGCCTAAATGAGCTTCCTTGTATTGTTTGTCATGCCACTTCTGGTCTCTCCTGTGGCTGCGGAGCTTCCTAACAGTGTGAAGACCACAGCACTTACCCATGCTGCCGCCGTCCAGGCCAAGAGAAAAGAGAGAAGCCCAAGTGACTATTGATCTCCTCAAAGTATTTACCTTAACAAGTCAGGTATCTATAGCTAGAAGCCATCCCAGGCAACCTCGTCCTTTTACAGACCAGAATCCTAAAGTGCACAAAGTTAAGTGACTTGCCCAAAGACACATAGGCACTACCACTGTTCAGAATAGGTTTAAAATCTCCTTTAAAGCCTATGTCACATTCTTTCTTATATCCTCAGTAGAGGAAAATCTTCATACTCTGATGACTTGATTTAAAAAAAAAAAAGTAAAGTTATTTGGAGCCATACCCAGTGAATCAGATCTGAATTGAGAATACTGCTTTTGGTTTTGAAAAAAAAATTAGCTTAGAACTATAAACCTATTGGACTAATGGTTTTTTTTTTTTAGTTTTCAACATTCACTTCCATAAGATTTTGAATTCCAAATTTTCCCCTCCTCCCTCCTTTCCCCCCATGAACTAAGTTTTTGGTATGGTAAATGTAGCCCTTTGGTCCCTCGTCAGTGAGAGTTGCCAGGGAGATTTAGGATGCTAGAAGTATATAGGAAAATAGACTTTTACCCAGAGATCACCAAAATAATGATGTTTGAACTTAGAGGAGGGAATCCTGGGAAGCAGATAACACATATGGTGAGAATCAATTTTCCTGGTCCAAACTGAGAAGAGGGAAGCTATGTTTCCTGCCCTGGGTACCCTCTTCCCTCTGGTTCCCTGAAGCCATCTGCAATCCCCCTGTCTGGACAGTATTGGCAGGTTGCTGGTTCAAACACTGTAAAGTAGGAGCTAAAGTAATCACCAAACTATTAGGAGTTGATTGGATGGGTCAAAACATACTGAGCCCCTGACATTCTTCTGTCCCCTTCTCCATTTCTGGTGAAAAATTATTATTACTTCTAATTACTCAGACAGTCCACTTTCTATTTTCCCACCCTTCAGGGAAGGGAAAAAGATAAAGGAAAGAAGCCTTTTTAAATAACCATTTTATGTGTTTGTTGGTTTATAGATTTAACTTGTGTACCTTGTCTGTTCTCCATAGAACTTAAGAGCTGGGAAGCATTTTGGAGACCACCTATTACCACTCGTTCATTTTGTAGATGAGGAAACCGAATCACAGAACTGCCTTAATGTCTTAGTGTCTTAATGTCACTCTTTCTGAGTTAGCAGGAGAACAAGGAAAAAACTCAAATTTTTTTGACTCTCTAGTTCAGGATTCCTCTCCTTAAGCCATGTTGCTGCAGCTCTTAGTTCATTTTGAGGGGAAAGAATTAAATGCCCTCTCCAGGATCCCTTCAGTTTTGTGACGATAAGAGATATCATAAAATGGACTCAAAGACCCAGTTACAACCCAAGGGACAAATCTGGCCTGAAGACTGTTTTTGTCTGGCCTTTGAGCTAAAAATAGTTTTCGTATTTTAAAATACAATATAAACTTATTTTGAAATGTAAAACTCATTCTTAACTCATGAGCCATAAAAAGGAAATAGGTAGTGGGCTGGAGTTTGTTGACCCTTGCTCAAGAGCATTATTTTCCCTCTCCTCCTAACCCTTTCACTTCCCATAACTTTGAACACACATACTCCCTGCTACTTTCCTTTGTCATCCCTTTCCCAACTAATTCCAGCTTCTCTACAAACAAGGTTAGAGTCTATTTTCAAGAGTCAGCGTGGAACAAAAGAACACAACTTTAAGTCACAGATTGTGATGAGTTATACAGAATCATTCTTGAAAAGCTTATTGAATAAGCTTAGATAAAAGGTAGCCAAACCCTTGACTTGACAATGACTGGAAATAAACTAGAAAACATCAATATGAAGGGTGAAATAGGGTGTGGTGAAGTGTGGCAAGAGTTGGTATTAGGTTCCATATTGAGTATGCTGGGGAATCTTGTGGCGGAGAGAACTAATAAAAAAACATCTTGAATCACTTCAGAGATGGGGGGGAGGGTTGAGCTTTATACACAAGTAGAGTGATCACCTAACTATGACAGGTATTTGAAGGGCCACAGGGAAGGCCTTCACACACAAAAATGAAAACTGAAGAAAGTTCATTTCAAAGAAATAAAAGGCTCTGAAGAGGCAAAGGAGAATGCTGATCTATCAGGAGGTTAGAGGGTAAAAAATAAGTGTGACAGAGGAGAAACAGAAGGAGGACTACTATCATTTAGAGACAAGTATCAAATATGATGCATTCTTTAAAGATGAGTATTCCTCAAGAGGACAAGGGACAGGCTTAGGATGGCCTCTCTTGGTTTTCCTCATTCCTAACTAGGCCACTTCTCAATTTCCTTTCCTAGATCATTATCAATGCCCACCTCCTAACTGTGCTCTGTACTAGGCCCTCCTCTCTCTATTCTTTCTCTTGGTGAACTCAGCAGCTTCTATGGGTCAACTTACCATTCCTATTCTGATTACTCCCAGATCTATTATAGATAGCACCAACACAATATTCACAGCACCAGTGGTAACTATGAATATGCCAGCATAGTTCTCAATCACAAGATATAACAGATTCTCCATATAGAAGACAGAAGCAAAACATCTATCCAGACACCAGAAAACCAAATCCCAACAACAGAAATCAAATCCATCATAGTAATAAAGAAGTTAATATATCATAGCACAGCAGGGAACCACACTATCCTTTAGCTTTCCCACAAATTCTCACAAGTCTAGCTGTCACAACAGGGGGAAAACAAACATTCACAAGCCTAGCTGTCTCCTTGTCTGCATGTCTTCTCTCACTGTCTAGATGCTCTAGCTGGGAAGACTCTCAGCTTCCTGTTCTCTCTGTTCCACCCATCAGCAAGTTCCTCCCACCACAGGCTCCATGTGATTACATTTGGCTTGTTAGGGGGCAGGGAAGATCTTTAAATTACCATTACCATTACATCTATTTATTCAACCCTATTCTCTCAGCTAAGTTTCAGTACCACATTATTGATTCACAGTTGGATATTTTCATCTGGACATCCTGAGGACATCTCAAACTCAATTATGTCCAAAATTCTTACTTTCCCCGTTAAACCTACTGCTCTCTCTAATGTTTCTTTTCAGTTGAGAGCACCAGAATCTTTTCAATTACCTAGGTTCACAATGTCAGTCATCCTCAACTCTTCTCTCTCCTTCATCCTGTATAGCCAACAAGTTATCAAGTCTTGTCAACATTACCTCCATGATATCCATCACATCAATTTTCTTCTCTCCACTCATGGCCTCCACTCTAATTGAGACTCACATCACTTCTTTCCTGGATTATCCCAATAACTTCCTAATTGTTTTCTCTACTTCTAGTTTCCACCTCCAATCCATCCCATGTCCCATTGCCAAACTGATATTGTTACTACCCTGCACTATAAGAAGCCTCTAAGATTAAATGCAAACTCCTTTACTGAATATTTAAAGCCCTTCCCAATCTGACTGCAGCTTCCCTTGCCAGACCTCTTAGATGTCTGTAACTTCCCCTCACACACTTTGTCCTAATTGGCCTGTTTGCTGTCCCTCACACACACTATTCCATCTCTTGATTCCATACCTTCGTAGAGGTTGTCTGCCTCCATGTCTAGAATATACTTCCAAAACATCTCTGGGTCTTTGACTCACAACCCTTCTAGAGTTCCATGGGCCTCCTATATGGAGCTTTCATGTGCCTATGCTCTACTTTGTCCATATTTCATATACATTTATAATTATACATACTGATTCCCTTACCCCCCAATAGAATATTAGTTACTGGGGATTATTGCATTCTTGGAATTCACATCCCCAATGCCTTGAAAAATACATAGCATTTAGAAAAATTTATTTAAAAAATTCATCTGGAAGAACAAAAGGTCAAGAATATCAAGGGAATTAATGAAAAAAAAATGCAAAGGAAGGTTCAGATCTAAAACTATATTATAAAGTAACAAACAAAACTATTTGGTACTGGCTAAGAAATAGACTTGTGGATCAGTGAAATGGATTAGGTACTCAAGACAGAGTAGTCAATGACTATAGGAATCTACTGTTTGAGAAACCCAAAGACCCCTGGTTTCTGGAATAAGAACTCACTATTTGACAAAAACTGCTGAGGAAACTGGAAAATAGTGAGGCAGAAACTAGGCATAGACCAAAATCTCACACTGTCTACCAAGAAAAGGTCAACATGGGTACATGATTCAGATATAAACAATGATACCATAAGCAAATTAGGAGAGCAAAAAAACGGTTTTCCTGTCAGATCTAGGGAGAAGGAAATATTTAGGACCAAACAAGAGATAAAGAACATTATGAAATACAAAATGGATGATTCTGATTACATTAAATTAAAAAGGTTTTGCACAAACAAAGCCAATGCAACCAAGATTTGAAGGAAAACAGAAAGCTGGGAAACAATTTTTATAATGCTTCTGATAAAGGTCTCATTTCTAAAATACATAGAGAACTGAGTCAAATTTATAACAATATAAGTCATTTCCCAATTGATGAATGGTCAAAGGATATGAACAGGCAGTTTTCAGATGAAGAAATTGAAGTCATCTATAGTCATATGAAAAGATGCTCTAACTCACTATTGATTAGAGAAATGCAAATTAAAAGTTTTCTGAGGTGCCACCTCACACCTATAAGAAAAGGAAAATAAGTTGGGAAGTGGGAAAAATGGAACACTAATGTATTGCTGGTGGAGTTGTAAACTGATCCACCATTCTGTAAAGCAGTTTGGAACTATGCCCAAAGGGCTATAAAATTGTGCATACCCTTTGATCCAGAAATATACTGGTACTGTACTAGACACTAGGTCTGTATCCCAAAGAGATTATAAAAAATGGAAAAAGACCAACATGTACAAAAAATATTTATAATAGTTGTGGTGGCAAAGAATTGGAAATTGAGGGGATGCCCGTCAATTGGGGAATGACTGAACAAGTTATGGTATAGGAATGTAATGGAATACTATTGTGCTATAAGAAATGATGAACAGCTGGATTTCAAAAAAGCCTGAACTTACATGAACTGATGGTGAATGAAGTGAGCAGAACCAGGAGAACATTGTACACAGTAATAGCAACATTGTGCAATGATCAAGTATGATACACCTTAGTTCTTCTCAGCAATACTATGATCTAAGACAATTCCAAAAGACTCATGATGGAAAGTGTCATCCACATCAAGAGAAAGAACTATGGAGTATGAATGCAGATCAAAGCACACTATACCGTTTTTTGTTTCTTGCTTTTTCTTTCTCATAGTTTTTCCTTTTTGTTCTTTTGTTGTGCAGAAAAGAAAGTGAGCAAGATCAGGATATAAATTTAAAAGTGGATTTATTCAAGTGCAGACTGCTCAGAGTGTAGACTCAAATTGAACAGCCCTGAGCAGGGGCAGAGCCAGAGTATTTAAAGACAAAAACCACAAAGTAACGGTCTGATCTATGCATAAGCAGGAACTTACAGAAGCAGAGAAAAGCAATTGGTTAATACTCAGCTTAGGGCCTTATATGGAATATGGAATATGGTTAAGTTTCGATTTCCCAGAACAGGGTGGGTAACTATGCCTTGGGCAATTTCCCAGAAATATGCCTTGGGCAGTGGTGGGACTTCTGTGAAGAAGGGAGCACAAAATGGTGGGGACTGGGATGAGATGGAGGGTGACTCAGGGTTAGGTACAACACTTTCATAACATAACTAATGTGGAAGTATGTTTAATATTATTGTACATATATAATCTATGTCAGATTGCCCGCTATCTTGGGGAGGAGGAGGGGTGAGAGGAAAGGAGAAAAAATTTGCACTCAAAATCTTATAGAAGTGAATATTAAAAATTATCTTTACTTGTAATTGGAAAAAATAAAATACTATTAATTGGGTGGGGGTTGGGGACTGAAGAAAAGAAAAAAGAAAACTAGCGCTTAATAGTGGCTAAATAAATGTTTGTTGATTGATTTATTGATGTATTGATTGAGAACAGGGACTGTTTTGATATAATCATTTATTAAACACTGTGCTAGGTGCTGTGCCAAGTGATTTACAAATTACCATGACCAGCACAGTTGCATGGCCCAGCAACCAGCTGATTAAAGAGAGAGAGACAGAGATGTATTTGATAGTCTGTTTCTTACAGAACCATTTCATACAGAGCCAAGACACAAGAAAATCATAAGGCTTATCTTCCCTATAGCAGAAATTCTTACATAACCAGAATGCAAGGACCCTCTACCCTCCAATGACCACACCCCACCCCAGCCTAAGGCCAATTACTCATTAAGACTTCCTCCTAGGATCACATCCAGAGGCAGGAACAAACAGGGAGTCACAAACAAGACTTGCTAATTAACTACCCTGAATTATCTTTAGTTGTTCATAGGACCAACTGAGGCATCAACAAAGGAGATTATCCTCCTCCTGCATGTCTGCCTAGTGACCGAATAGAAGAGGGGAGCATTTCCTTAATGGGGCCAGGGGGCCCCTGAACATCTACTCTACTACAGCCAATATTATCTCATTTGATCTTCACAATAGCTTGGGAGTCAGGGCTATTTTGTAGCTGAGGAAATGGAGGTAAACAGATGTTAAATGACTTGCCCAGGAGCTCACAACTCGTAGGCCCATATTTGAACTTGGTTCTACCCAACTCCAGGCCCAATGCTCTGCATTACCTAGTTGTTCCAAGCACGTAGCATGGTATGTGTCACATAGAAGGAGCTTAATAAATGCTTCTTGATTGATTGATACATAGGTATGGGCAGGTTATAACATTAAAAGAATAGTTGTTATCTAAGGAACATATGATAGAAAAAGATGGGTGAAAACAAGAGATAACAGTAGACTACTGTGTTCCACTACATCTTGAAGTTGTTAAGAGAACTCACGGGAGGTCTCCAGCACACTGAGTGGATCTCAGTAGCAGATTTATGGGAGACATGGAAGAGATTATACAGTATGGGCATTGATCGATGGATTCAGTCTGCATCATTGAATATAGTTTCCACATTAATAAGGTCAAATATTCATTATATATTAGTATGCCATGCCTATATATTAGCCTAGCATAATGCCTAGTACATTTGTTGTTCAGTAGCTTCAGTCACGTCCAACTTTTCATGACCCCATTTGGGGTTTCCTTGGCAAAAATATTGGAGTGGTTTGCCATTTCCTTCTCTAGCTCATTTTACGGTTGAGGACACTAAAGCAAATAGGGTCAAGTGACTTGCCCAAGGTCACACAGCTAGTAAGTAAATCTGAAGCCACATTTGAACTAAAAAAACATAATAATCTTCTTGACTCCAGGCCTGGTACTCTATCCGCTGCATCACCTAGCTGCCCTTGCCTGGCACATGGTAGGCACTTAAAATATGTTTATTGAATTGAATTGAATATGACACTATTTTGTTGGCTGAATAAAATTTGAGAAAGAACAGAGAATTTTTGAAGATATTATCTGAAAGGCATAGATTAGTGAAAGGACAAGGCAGAATGTGGGTCGGAGAAAGGTGCTAACCAGAACGAACCAGTAAGAGCCTACCTTGTCATTGAGTGCACCTGAGGCCGTTCTATCACTTCCAAGTATAACCATTTTTCCCTTTTCCGATCCTTCCTATTTTTTCTTACTTGCTGCTCCTGCTCTCTCACATTCTTCCTTTTTCTTCTCTCCTTCCACCTCTTGTTTTCTTTTATCTTTTGCTTTCGTTCTTTCCCTTATCTCCAACCTCCATGATATCTTATGGGCGTTTTTTTGCCTCACTGTTGGAAATGGCACTAAGGAGACTGCTGACCTTCCTCCTGTCTCTGGGTCTTCGGGTATCTTCTCCTGCAGAAGGGGCCACCGACAGACATTCTGCCAAAATTACAGAGAGATCTTCTGTGACTCATCTTTCCCCTGAGGGCTCTCTCCAGCACTGGGGGCTTGAAATGTCTTCTGGCTTTATCTAATGTGGTTCTGATCCTAAGGTATCTACAGAACTTATGGAGGGGTGGGAGCAGGGGTGGGGGAGGGGGAAGGGTGAGGAGGGCTATTTCAGAACTGTGCTGAGCTCTATACCTGGGTGCTGATTGTTTCTGAAGCAGGCAGTTGAGTGGCTGGACAAGCTTTCCAGTCCTGGCTGGCATCCAGCCATCTTGGTGACATTAACTCTAATTGCCCTTCTCCTTTCCTTCCTCCCTCCATTCTGCTCATGAAATCATTCTGATGAGAATGCTGATGAGCAAGATGCTCCATTAGATGCTGTCATTTTTATATCTCTTTGTCTGATTGATTGGAAAGTGGGAAGCCACTGCCTCACTCCCAGGAGCATTGGATAGTATAGCTTCTTAGGGGAGAGAATTTTGCTGGAGATGGTTAGGAGAAAACAGGTCTCACTAGAGGGGCAAATTGACCTTTCCTGACACCCAGGGATTTTATAACATTTGGTCCTAAAATGTCCATTTCCCAAGAGTTGTTTCTCCTCAAGGCCTATCTTAATTGAAAGTATTATCTAAACAGTTCTTACATTGAGAAAGAGAAAATTCATTTTACCATTCAGAAGCAGCCCTAGTCAAAAGGCTGGATAAAGGGCGAAACTGATGAAACAACTAGCTAAAATAGTTTTTAAATTATCCACTAGGTTCATGTGCCCATGTTCTTCCATGTTTTTTTGTTTGTTTGGTTTTTTTGCTTTTTGGAGAGGGTAGGGCAGGGCAATTGGGGTTGAATGACTTGCCCAAGGTCACACAGCTAGTAAGTGTTAAGTGTCTGAGGCCAGATTTAAACTCAGGTCCTCACGACTCCAGGGCCAGTGCTCTATTCATTGCACAGTCTACCCGCCCCATTCTTCCACTTTCTTAATGGACTCAAGACATTTATTAGGTGACTCCAGCAATCACAAGGCCACTAGTTCACAGTGGTTTCTTCACCTGTAAATAAAGCTCTGAGGCACACCGAGGCAGAAAGTCACATAGCCGGTTAGTGGGCTTATGTCTCCCTCAAGGACACAAGCTGCATGGTACCTTTATTTCCATACTTAGACTTATTTCTCTCCTTCCCATTTGGCTATGCCTCTCTCCTTGTTGATGAAGACATGCTAACTCCAGAAATACTAAGCCGGCTTAATGGGCAAGCCCAGGTGGAGATGATTATTGGCGTGTTGATCTATTGCTTCAATCTAAAGAGCCTCACCCAGCATTTTAATGGACTACAACAATGGAGAACATTCACTGGTACTAGGGTACAAGCAATTCTAAATATTATGATTAGTGCTGGTAACTGGCCTGATTAAGAACAATGAGAAAGGGCTAGATATCAAAGACTGTGGGAAATTCTGAGTAAAGGAGTTTAAGGTTCCCAAAGACATTTCCTCCATACACACCCCTTTTTTCAACCCACGGTCTTTGTATCTAATAGACTATAGAAACAGAATACAAGTGATCCCAGACTTACCTGTCATTTAGAGAAAGCCTTAGACAAGAACTGATCTAAGCCAACTCTCTACCAGAGATATCACCTTTAAAAAGCACTTATTAGGAATCTAATTATGTATGCTAGTGCAAAAGATGATTTAGTCACACACAGTCCCAACCCTCTAGGGGAGTGGCATTAAACTTAAATAAAAACCTGGTCACTAAACCATACATAAGGATCTCTACAAGCCACATATTGACTTAGAAAACCTCATATTAATATTAACTACTTTCTGTTATATTTTAATTTATTTTGTTTGTTGTTGGGTTTGTTTTTTTTTTTTGCTGAGGTCAAATTTGAACTCAGGTCCTCCTGACTGCATGGTCAGTGCCACCTAGCTGCTCCCCTATATTCTTAGTATAAAACTAATTAATGTTCTATTTTAACAAATACATAATAATAAAGAAAGGCAATGTGACAAGTACAGAGAAGATGCCAACCTGCATTAGAGGGAAGTTTTTCATTCATAATTTCTCTATCCCAGTAAAATTACAGGTTTAGCCCTATCCCTATAATAATATATAATACAAAAATTTGTAATGAGTTATAATAATAATAACACATTTATATAGTGATTTAAAGATTATGAGGGATTTTCTTCACAATGACCCTGTAGGGTAGATAATAAAAATATTATTATCCCCATTCTACAGATGAATAACATATACTAAATGATGGTATTCTATGAATTACAAAACATGTGACAAGAGATGGAATTTCATAATTTATAGAGGGTTGGCCTTGGGGTCAGGAAGGTGTGGGTGTAAGTGGTACCTTTGACATGGTGACCATAGACAAGTTTGTTAACCTCACAGTGCCCTAGGCAACTCAATAAGATTTAAAGTTACATGCAAATGCCAATCTGCTTAAGTGAAGGGAGTTGCTACTCTAGGGAGTTCTTTATACAGATGAAACCACAATCTTGTATCTACCCTCACTTCACTTCTCCCCCCCTCCCCTAAATACATGCTATACAAAATATTTAGATTTTATAAATATATACGCCAGACATCATTCTTTGGGAGAATGGAGTAGGGGTATCATTAAATCAAACAGAAGCAGATAGTATGTCCTAACTCTGAAAAGGTCATTCTCTAGAGCCCTACAATTTTCTTCTTTCATGTCAAAGCCCTGAATGAGCAGATCTGTTTGCCTGCTGGAGGATGCCCAGACTCAATGGACTTGGGCTGGGCAAGGGCGACAGTTGACACAAGAAGAGGCTGCCTTTCACCTGGTCTTCAGTGGAGTGGACATTGGGGTGGGCTAAATGGATTACAGTGAGAGGAAAATAAGGAAACCTGATCTTCTGTCGCAAGTTTTCTAAGAAGAAAGCAGACACTTCATTTTCCAGGCTAGTCAGCCAATCACTCACATATTGTGTGTCTACTGAAAGCAGGACATGGTACTAGGCACTCTGAAGAGACACAAATGGAAAATTAGTGTCTCTGTCCTTGACCATTTCATCATCTGCAGCACAAGTGAAGTTTGAGAAAATATAACGCATACTGTGCCAATATGAGCAAGAAAATAAAACAAGTACAAATACACTTCCATAGTGATCTGATGCTTCTAACACCCAAATTCTGGTTATAGAACTGAGTATTTTTTTAGCTCTATAGACAGAATTATAGCCTGAGTTTGGGTAGGTTTTTTTTTAAGTAGGCCAGGTAAGGGGGGCAGAGCCAAGAAGTCAGCATGGAAGCAACAAGTTTCTGCAGCTCCCACATAGCCACTTCAAATACCCATAAAATATGACTCTAAACAAATTTTAGGGCTCCAAAACTCACAGAAATACAGAAAAACACATCCCCACCTTAAGGCAGCTTGGCAGGAAGGGCTCATCACAGCGCTGAAAGCCAAAACCAGCCTAGCCTGAAAACACGGCTTGGCCTGGGGCAGGGTTGGGGGGGAGTGGATGAGCCACAGCTGGAGCTTTCAGTAGAGTGGATGAGCAGCTGTGGCAGTTTCCAGAATTATCAAGCCATAAGAAACAAGAACTAAGAGAAAGGTCAGTGGAACCAAGCTAAATTTGGGGGAGAAAAGTAGTCTGGCCAAACTGCCTGCGGAGCAAAAAAGTGACAGAAGCATCCACTTCAGAGCTCCTGGCCTGCAGACTGCAGGCGGGCCAAGCAATTGTTCAGAGGCTGAGTGCTCTTGTGTTGAGCAACCTGTATCCAGATAGTGATCCTGGGTGGTGGTCCTGGGGTGGGTTTTCAGTGACCCAAAACTGGTGGGAGCAGCAAAAAAAAAAAAAAATACAGCACCCTCCCAATAGCTCCAGCAGCTGCAAAAACTCCAGTGATTTGGGGCAGAACTTTCCCCCTGGAA
>CM053597.1:162940375-162960742 GCA_028646575.1 Pseudocheirus occidentalis | reverse complement strand
GGGGGGGGGGGGAAGAAGAGGAAAGCAAAAGGGAAAGGGTCAACCTTACCCTCATTGATTTTGGCTTAGGGAAGGAATGACATAAACTCTAAATTTTCTATCATGCCACACAGGAGATTAGGGGAGATGGGGATGAGAGGTGGGATAATGGAGGGGAGAAGAAGGGTGGAGGGTTGCTGGTAGTACACACTTCAGTAAAGGGACAGGGTAGAGAATAAATAAGGGGGGGCAGGACAGGAAGGAGGGACATATAATAAGTCTCTCACAATATGCCCACTGGGGAGAGATTCTGCATAATTACACATGTACAGCCTGTATTTAATTGCTTGTGCTTCCACTGGGGGTGGATAATGAGGGAGGAAGGGAAAGAATCTAGAATTTAAAGTTCTATAATCAAATGTTAAAAATATATGTATATATTATTATTGTTATTATTATTAACTATATCCAGCTGGGAATTAAGATATACAAGCACTGTGGTAGGGAGATCCATCCTGCCCTACTGGAAAGTCAGAGGGGCAAAGGGGAGGACATAGGAGAGAGCAGATTGGGGGAAGGGTTATACAGTGGGATAGCTGTTTTGAGGTGTTGGGTAGGGGAAAGATGGGGAGAAAATTGGTAACTCAAAATCTTGTGGAAATGAATGATGTGAACAAGAAAATTAATTAATTAATTTTTTTGAAGTAGAAAAATAAATAAATAAAAGTCATTTTAGCTCCAAATAAAAATTAAAAAAATAAAGTAGGCCAGGTAAATGGTCTCTGTATCAGACTCCAAGTAGGATGACAAAGGGCAATGCTTGATAATGTATTTTGGTATATAAAATAATTCAATAAATGAGTGCCTACTACATAGAGAAGCAGCACACAGCTGTGGAGTCAAAAAGACCTCATTTCAAGCCCTCTCTCTGAACTATACTATCTGTATGTGTGCAAATTACTTAAACTTTCAGTGTCCTAAGTAACTTCCTAAGATTATAAATTGCAGCTATGAGTATAGTTGCTCTTACACCAGGAGTTGTCTATACTGATGAAATTACAGGTCCAGACACCTACCACCCCATAAATAAAGAACCCACTATGTGCTTAATCCTGGGGTGGATGATTCAGAAGCCACAAACAAGTAGAATTTAGTTGGAGAAATATAACAAATAAATAAAAAATAAGAAGAAAAGAGTTAAATAGCAATGCAATGCAAAAATTCACAGGATGGAGTCATATTATGATAGAATCTTGGGCTTAAAAGGGGCCTTCAGGGTCATCTGGCCAAGCCCCCCGTCCAGTGTAAGAATCTCTTACCAATCCCAACAGATAGTCATTCAGTCTTTTAAAACACTTTCAGTGACAGAAAATTAATTCATTATTTCCCCTTGTAGCCCGTTCTTTCTTGGACAAGCCTAATAATTAAGAAAATTTTTCCTTATGTTGAATCAAAATTGGGTATCCTATAACTTCATTTTTCAATATTTTGTCTTTTACTTGTGATTTGACAGCCCTTTGAAAGTTATGTTTCCCTTTATTCTTCTCTTCCCCAGACTAAAGATTTCTAATTCATAATGACATAGAATCTTAGAACTGGAATGCAACTTGTAGGTCATTTTCTCCAAACTCCTTATCGTAGATCTAATTTAATATGGTTTCTATGATGGTTACCCTCTCTCAATATGTTCTGGTTTGCTAGTGTCAGTACTCAAAACAAACACAATACTCTAGATGTGGTTTGGTCCAAACAGAATATAATGACCCTTTGATACTCTATAATCTGAAGATGGTACTTCTATTGATGCAGTCTGGTTGTGCTAACATTTTTAACAACCATGTGAAACTTGTAATTAACTAGATATGGTAGGTCTTTTTCAGATGAACTGATGCTCAGTCAGGTTTCTCCCGTCCCATATTGTCACAGAATCACTCCATTTCTAACTTCCATGTGAGAAGGTTTAGGGAGAAGAGACAGGAAAAGAGAGAAAGATTTGGCCTGAATAAAAAGAAGGAAACCATGTAGGTGACTTGGATGGGAAATTGTGGGAAAACAATTTGGAGATCTTTGGGAAAAACTGGAGAAAATTTAAAGACCAGAACCAGCTCTAAGACCAGATATAATCCAGATTCTACTTGCAATTTTAAAAAGACTATGACTGAAGGCAATTAAGGGGGATACAAAAGGATGTAGCAGGTATCCTTTGGGCTCCCTAACTTAATTGCTGTCCTTAGTGGTCATATTGCACTTTAACATCAAGGAATATAAAAGCTTAGAAATGAAGAGGAAAGGGACAAGGCAAGGAAATGTACTTAAGAAAATGTATAAGAACTATATGAGGGTAAAAAGAATTGATGGAGTGGACTGGTGTAGCATCAACACAATTTTCACAGCTCTGATGGCAACTGTAAATATGCTGAAAAAGTTCTCAATCACAAAAATATAACAGATTCTCCATATAGAAGACAGAAGCAAAACATTTATTCAGACACCAGAAAAACCTCAAATCCCAACCACAGGAAACTAAATCCATCATAGCAACATAGAAGCTAATACACCACAAGACAGTAGAGAGCCACACCATCCCTTAGCCTTCCCACAAACCAACATTCACAAGTCTAGCTATTTCTTTGGGTGTGTCCTCTCATCCCTTCAGCTCTAACTGCTCTGACTTCCATCTTCCTGTGGGCTCTGCTCCATCCATCAGCAAGCTCCTCCCACCACAGGCTCCATGTGATTACATTTGGTTTACTAGGGGGCAGGGAAGATCTTCAAATCAGGGAAGATCCTCAAATTCCATTATGCTTATTAAGGGGCAGGGAAGATCTTCAAATTCCCATTATCTTTACAACTGGTAGGTGGTATTTTCAGTCCCAAATTCTTTCCTTCCTTTCAGCCCCTTCCCTATCCATTGAGAAGGTAAGTAATATGATACATGTGAAGTCATGCAAAGTATATTTCTATGTTAACCAAAAAGCAAGAAAAATAACGTGAAATTTTAATTGATTGTCATTACAATATTGCTGTTTATAAGTACAATGTTTTCCTGGTTCTACTCATTTCACTTTGCATCAGTTCATGCAAGTCTTCCCAGGTTTTTCTGAATACATTCCCTTTATAATTTACAGTACAATAGTATTCCATCACAATCATATACCACAACTTGTTCAATCATTCTCTAATTGACCTGCATCCCTTTAATTTCCTATTTTTGCCACCACAAAAAGAGCTGCTATATTTTGGTATGGGTCTTTAATGCTTTTCTTTGATCTCTTTGGGATACAGACTTATTAGCAATGTGGCTGGATCAAAGGATATGCATGGTTTTATAGCCTTTTGGATATAGCTCCAAATTGTTTACCAGAATAGATGTACCAATTCACAACTCTACCAAGAGTGCCTTAGTGCACCTATTGTTCCACATTCCCTCCAGGATTTGACATGAGGCGATCTAATTATTAAGAGGTAATGATTTGTTGTAAAAAAAAAAATTGCCAGATACTTAGAGTTGAGAACCACAAATAGTTCAAAAAAGCAAAGTTGAAAATCTTAATGAGTATAGAGAGTAGGAAATATTGTACAGTGACATGCTGTGTATATTGTGTTTATATTTCTTCTGTAGCCAAACAATTGGCATCTGTGTTCCAATCGTAAGCTGATCAACCTCCTTAAAAACATTAGGGTATGGAAGAATGACTCTCCATATCCCAGATTGATAAGGGAGAATAAAATATTTCTAAAGGAAACAAAAATGAGGGTTTAATGGGGTGGAGGAAGTAAGGTAAGACTTGACCCTCGTCAGAAGGTTGGCAAGTAGGATAGCATTATTACACAGAGGAGGAGGGGAAGGAAAAAATAACTGTACTCTTAGAGTTTAAAAGCAGATTTTAAGATCCTCCTGAAGATAAGTGAATTGGACACCATGAGAGTGAAGAAGATGATTGTTCTTCAAAAAGTGAATAGTAATAATAATAATAACTAGCATTTCTATAATGCTTTAAGATTTGTGAATATTATCTTTAATATATTTACAAATATTAACTCATTTTATCATTGCAACCATGAGAGATCAGTATTATTGTAGATGAGGTGCCATTTTATAGATGAGGAAATTGAGGCAGAGGTTTAGTGATTTGCCAATTGTCACACAATTAAGAAGTGTCTGAGGCTTGATTTGAACTCAAGTCTTCCTGGCTCTAGGCCCAGTGTTCTATCCATTGTGTCACCTAGCTAAGTCATAGACAATCAGAGAAAGAAGAGAATATTAATAATTATTGGTGACCCTTGGGAATAATGAGGCAGCTATTTATCAATCTGATATAACAAAAAGAGAAGTCTGCTATCTTTCCAGGGCATGTACCCAAGATACAACAGAGAACCTTCCAAGACCTGTCAAAATGGATGATAATTGCCTACTTCTGATGAGTCACAAGGGCATGAATGATACCATCAGAAAGAACCTAAAAGGTTGTTGTTCAATCGTGCCCAACTCTTTGTGACTCCATTTGGGTTTTTCTTGGCAAAGATAGTAGAGTGGTTTGCCTTCTCCACCCCGTTTTCCAGATGAGGAAACTGAGGCAAATTGGGTTAAATGACTTGTCCAGGGTCACATAACTATGAAGTGTCTGTGGTCAGATTTGAATTCTAGAAGATGAATCTTTTTGCCTCCAGGCTCAGCACTCTATGCATTATGCCACCTAGCTGCCCATATCTAAAAGGTACTTCCCACTATTATCAAGTCTTGCACAAGAAACTGAAGCCCATTAGGATGCAGGTTGTGCTTTCCTCACTGGTGCCTACTGAAGGCAAGAAATGAAGAGAAAAATTAATTTGGATTTCTGGATCCTGGATTAGATATAGAAGCAACAAATTCATGGCCAGAGTTGCAATACACCTAAGAAAGGCTGGTGAGAATATATTTGCTATATGTTTTGAATTTTTAGTCAAAAGGACTTTAAAAAAGAATGGAAGAAGTAGAAGATTGCTTCTGTATATTCCCCAAGCTAGATGCTAAAGAGTGTAATTACGATGAAGGAAGGAGAAAAGCAATTGAAACAAACAGAATTCACAAAAATCCAAAAAAGGGGTCAGTAGGAAAGCCCAGTACTTCAAATGTTTACGTCCAAATGCCAAGATTAAGGTAAGGAACAGAAGGAATTAGAGGCCCTAACAAAAGGAGGCAAATTTGACCTCATAGGTATCCCTGAGACTTGGTAGGATAAAACTTGTGACTGGACTATGCTCAGGATTTTTACATTATTTAAAAGAAACAAAATAGGTAAAAGTGTTGGGAAGGGAATATACTGAGAGAGGAGGCAACACTATTTCCTCATGTGAAGAAGCCAGAAAAAGGAAGTAGTGGAGAGTATTTGAGTGAAATTCAGTGGATAGAGAAACAGAAGTGATTTTGTTATCAGAATGCAATTACAGATTACCTGAACAGGAAAAAAAAACTATATGAAGACTTTGGGCAAGCTATCATAAGCCTAGCACAGAGGTATAATTTAACAGTGATGAGGGATTTCAATTATCTAAACATTTGTTGGCTCTCTCTTTCTTCTAAAAGCAGAGGAGCTAATATCTTCTTAAACTGTATTAGTGTTAATTTCTTCCTTCATAAAGTAAAGGAACCATCAAGGGGAAACCCTATTCTAACCTGATTTTTACTGATCAGGATTAACTGCTTTTTGAGATGGAAATGAATGGGAATCCTGGTGGGGAGGTGGATAAAGTGACCATTTCCTTATAGAGTTTGTAGGAGAGGAGAGAAAATCTAGAGATAGTCTGACTTTCACCCGGTAGAAGGCAGTCCAGGAAGTATGGGGGCAGCTAAAGTACAAAATTCTGAGAACACAAAGATAAACAATTCCAACAAGGAACAAAAAATGGGATTTGTTTAAAGAAATCAAGATGCATACAGAGGCAATTCATTAAACAATTTAGATCTCAAAAAGAAATATGTAGAATATGGAAGCAAGGAAATTAAAGAGTCAAGACCCTGAAAGTCAGTCAATACATATTTTTCAGCACCTACTACATGCCAGACTGAGAATACAACGAAAAGCAAAAGACAGTCTTTGCCCTTAAGGAACACACAGTCTAATGGGGAAGACAACAAGCACAAAAATATGTACAAACAGCTATGAACAAGATAAATAGGCTTAAAGAGGGAAGGCAATAGAATTAAGAGGTGTTGATAAAGACTTCTTATAGGAGGTGGAATTAATGGAAGTCAGGGAAGCCAGAAGATGGAGATGAGAAGGAGGAGCATTCAGGCATGAGGAAGATATGAGACAGAGTATCTTATTTGTGGAATGGCAAAGAGACCAGTGGGGATCCAAGGGATTATGGTGGGGAGTAAGTAAGAAGTCTGGAAAAATAGGAAGGGGCTAGATTATAAAGGGCTTTGAATGCCAAACAGAGGATTTTATATGTGATCTTGAAGGTGACAGGGAACCATTGGAGTTTATTGATTAGAGGGGTGACATGGTTGGACCTATACTTTAGAAAAATCATTTTGGTGACTGAATGGAGGATGGATTAGAGTGAGGAGAGACTTGAGACAGGCAAACCCACAAGCAGACTATCGCAGTGATCCATTGCTGGTGCAATACGGGTCTGTACCAGAGTGCTGATAACGTCAAAAGAGAGAAAGGGCTGCTTTTGAGAGCTGTTGCAAAGTTAACATCAACAGGCTTTGTCAACAGATTGGATAAGATAGATCATGAGAAGCCAAGGACCACAAGCCTGAGGGACTGGGAGGATAGTATGGTCCTCTTCAGGGAAAAAGACAATGAGTTCAGTTTTGTGCATGTTGAGTTTAAGATGGCTATTGGAAATCTGGTTTAAGATGTCTGAAAGGCAGCTGGAGTTATGAGATCGGAGGTCAGTGCAAGAATAGGCAGATTTGAGAATTTTCAGCATAGAGATGTATTTAAATCCATAGGAGCTGATGAGATCAGTAAGTGAAGTAGCATAAAGGGAGAAGAGGAGGGGGCCCAGGGTAGAGTACTGCAGGACACCTGAGGTTAAAAGGTATGAGTTGGACGAGGATCCAGAAAAGGAGACTAAGAAAGGGTGGTTTGATAGGGAAGGGGAAAACCAAGAGAAAGTGGTATCCCAAAAACCTAGAGAAAAGAGACTGTCAATGAGAAGAAGGTGATAAACGGTGTTAAAATTTGCAGAGAGGTCAAGGAGAATGAGGACTGAGAACAGGAGATTGGATTTGACAATTAAGAGGTTACTGGTAACTTTAGAAAGAGTTGTTTCAGTGGAATGATAAGGTCAGAAGCCAGATTGTAATTGGTTAAGAAGAGAGTGAGAGGAGAAAAAGTGGATGTATCTATTGTTAGACAGTCTTTTAAAGGAGTTTAACCATAAAGGTCAGAAGAAATATAGCATGTTAGTTAACAGGAATGGAAGGATCATTGAGGGTTTTTTTGAGGATAGGAGAGACTTAGACATGTTTGTAAGCAGTAGGAAAGGAGCCAGTAGACAAGAGAAACTGAAGGTAAGTGATAGAGTGGGATAACAGAAAGGGCAGTCTTTTGGAGGAGACAAGATAGAATGGGATCACTTCTGAAGTGATCCTTATCCAAACCCAAAGGTTGGATGGAGGAGGTAGCAGCAGATAGCAATTAAATGAGATGAGATGAGGAAAAGGGGAGGAGAGCTCATAGCAAATGAACTCATTTTTTTTCTATGAAAGGTGAGGCAAGGTTCTCAACTGAGAGACAGTGGTGGGAGGAGGAGTCATGGGAGGCTTGAAGAGGGATAAAAAGGTTTGGAAGAGTTTCTCTGGATAGTAGGATAGTGAGTTGATAAGGGAGGTGTAGTAGGATTTCCTTGCATCAGTAAAGGCCCACTTGAGGTTATATAACATAAATTTGTAGCAGATTAAATCAGAATACTTGCGTAAATTTCTCCACTTTTATTCAGTAGTATGCATATAGGGTTAAAGGCAGTGGATAATAAGAGTGGTCCAAGGTAGAAGCCTGTCACATCCAATCAAGAATACTATAAGGGTGGTAGGGACCCAAAGGAAGAGATTGTAGTGCTATGAGTTGAAATGATTCATCAAGGGATAAAGATAAGGAAAAGCTGAGAGACTAGCAAGTGCAGAGCAGGTGGCCTTGGAGAGAACTGAGAAGTCCAGTGATTGGAGGCCACAGTGTCAGTGAAGAGGAGGGTTTGGATAAGGGAAAGCCAAGGGAGAGCAGAGAGTCACTAGATTATAGTCAGATAAGGGGAATTTCGAAATTCTTAAATATGGAAGTTCAAGATTCTGAGAGGCTAGAGCATTAGGCTGAATGCAATAGCATGAAATTCAGTGTGGATAAATGTAAAGTCTTACACACGGGCACAAAAAAATTTCATTATCAGAAGTATCGGGTAGGAGAGACATGGTTAATTGTTTTGAAGTTCTAGAGGTCTGAGTAGACTGCAAGCTCAATATATCAGTAGTATAATGAAGCAACCAAAAGAAAAAGTCAGTGCTTTTTGACGTACATTGAGAGATATTGTTTCCATTAATTAGAAGATGATAGTTCCACTATTCTTCCTTAGCACCAGATCTCATCTAAAGTATTATGGTCAGAGGGTGTCTCCAGGAGAGCAATCAGGATGGTGAAGGGCCCCAAGTCTACGTCATATGTAGATCAGTTGGAACAAATGGGAATATTTAGAAAATATTTAGAAAAATATTTAGAAAAAAACACCAAGGGAGTTTATAATACATGACTTCAAGTATTTTAAGATATGTTATGTGGAGCAGGGATTAAAATAGTTCTGTTTGGCTGCAAAGGGCAGAACCAGGAGGAATAGGAAGTTGCAAAGAAGTGAAGTTAAGGTTAATTTCAGGAAAAAAACCCACAAACATCCTGAAAATTAGTTATCCAAAAGTGGAATGGACTTTTCTTGAAAGGCTTTGAGTACCCTTCCTTGGAGGTGTTCAAACAGAAGCTAGATGCTAATTTGTCAGATATCTTATAGTTAGCATTCCTTTTGTATAAGTGTTAGACTAGCTTGCCTTAGCAACTCTCAATATACTCTCAAATACTGTGACTCTGTGATTTTTTCATATTTAAACAATTAATTATTTTTAAATGGTGCACTCTGAGATCACCTAAGATAGAGGGACCCATGGGGAGATGCCAGGAAACTATTTCAGGAAGAAAATATTCTATGTTGACCTATTGTGTTGGTGGGAGCAACCTCTTTCCATTGGCTTAATAGTTGGAACTGGTTGCCATCTTTAAAACTACCAGGTGGGTACTCATTCATTCTCTCCCTGTCCAATGGCATACAATGGTGAAGGTCTTCTTCACTCACAGCAAGAGCCTAGGTGGGGCAAGTGACCCACCAGTCATAGGACCTGGGTTTAAATGCCAACTCTGCCACTTATTCTTAGTGTGACCCTGAGCAAGTCACTTAACCTCTCTTGACCTCAATTTCCTCATCTATAAAATGAGGGCGTTAACCTCAATTACCCTTGAGTTCCCTTCTAGCTAATTAAAAGGTGCCAACTCTGGGACTTAAACCCTAAACTTCTGACTACAAATACAGTAACTTCTCCATTATCCTATAATTCTGCAGACAACAAATTCAAAATTAGAAATTATCTTGATAGGCCAGAAAATTGAAACAGGATGAAATATAAAACTAAACAGCAAATAGATGAATATAAAGCCCTATGTTGACATGTAAATGACTGCTCTGGTCCCTTGTCCTCTGCCTAAAGACCAGGTCTGTTATATTTCCTCCCCTCCTTCAGGGTTCTCTAGTACCCTTAAGTGGGGCTGTGTCTCATCTCTGGCACTGACTCAAGCCCCTACTGATTGTTCCCCCAATTTTAGGAGTCCAGGCACCTCAGTTCCATTTAACCACATAACAGTCAGATTAGCTTTTACAAAGGAATATTTACTTCAAAGGTATAGCAAGAACAAACATACAAATATTTCCCTCAGCACCTCAGGGAAATAATTCCCCCTATTATCACCTTAGTCTTTGAGTCTGGCAGGCCCAATTGGCAATATGATAAGAGGGCTGGTGCAGAGATTGCCTTTGTGACTTTGAGCTTCAAAGACCATCATTAGTTATTCCAATATTTACTCCTGGGAAAACTTATGGTTAAAATGGAAGGCAGATCATCAGCTTGAACATACTTATTTTGGCAAAAATTCTGAAGTTCATAACAGTCTGAATAATAATTCAATGAGAAACTATAGTAAATTATTTCTCCTCCTCATAACTGCACAAAAAGTCAAACAGAAACTCAAAGGCAATAGGAAAGGGTGTTCAACAGCAAAACCATCCTGGTGCAGGAGAATTTCCTGACAAAACCAACCATGGTCAGGGGCACATATAACCTACAAGGCTTTGTGTCAGGAGGGAGCAAGAAACTCCTCTGGTAAAGCCCCAGAGCTATCAGAAACTTACAGGATGAAGAACTTGGAGACGTGCCAGGGAAGTAGCAGTGCCTATTGGTCTGACCAGGATACCCCAAGTGTAGAGGCTCTGAGATCCTTATCATTCTGTCTTGAGATACCCAAAGCAGGCCCTGAAGATCCTACACTCTGAAACTCAAAGATCCAGGCAGCCTAGCTCCAGGAGGCAGAGGCTAAAGCAGCAACCCAGGTAACACTAAACGGGGCCAACCACGCCATCCATAAATTCAACAAAGGTCAGAGACTGGTTCTGACACAAACCCCAATTCCGAAACGAAAGCTAGAAAGATGAGCAAACAAAACACAGACTAATAACAAAAATTATTGTAAATCTAAGGATACCCAAAAATAAGAGTAACTCTTTAACAACTACAAACTCAAAGACTCGAAGGAAAAATAAAATGGATAATAAAATAAATAGGACTCCATGAATTCTTAGAAGAAATGAAACAAGATATAAAAAAATGAAATAAAATCTGGAGGAAGAAACTAAAAGGAGAATACATAACTTGAAAGAGAAAGTGATCAACTTTACCTATAAAAATAGATTCCCTGAAAACCAGAGCAGACCAAAGGGAAATCACTGACTCCATCAGATAGCAAGAAATATTAGAACAAAATAAAAAGCTGAAAAAAATAAAAGAAAACGTAAGATTCCTTTTGTATATTTTAAATGACCTGGAAAACAGGTCAAGGAAAGATAATTTAAAAATCCTTGAAAACCATGACTAGTATTTTTTCCTGTTCCATTAAAGAGTATTTCACTGTTATTCCAGCAGTTTATAGTCACAGAATCTTAAAGCCTGTTGAACCCCCTTATTTTTATAAATAGAGAAATCATGTGGCTTGGACAAAGTTCATGAGGACTGCCTATATCCCATGTTTGTTTTGGTGATGGTAGAAGGGCTTAACTGTCGGGTTTACCAAAGGAAAATGCACATTGGACTTCGGTGTGAAAAAAATTCTGCTTGCACTATTCATCTATCCTTCCATAACCATAACATCATCATGATCATGCATAACTTAAAACTTTTCAGTTCCAGGAAAATTTTACTCACATTCATTAATTCCTAAGGAGCTGAAACAAGCTGACCAAAATATGCTGGCCAATGTGGGTCCCTACCTACTGGATTATTTGGGTAAGGAAAAGCCTGTGCTTTTCTCTCCACCTCTTAGAATCCCCCCATAATTGTTCTTCCCTCCTTGTCAGTGCATTTTCCTGGTAGATACCTCTAGAAGCAATAGATATTTTCGAGAGATAATGCCACAATCTGAGGAGGGACAGACTTAACTGAAGATTGGGAAAATTACTGGTGGCTTAGCAACTGGGTCCCTCCAAGGTAGTCTACACAGCCACATGAGTTCTTGATACTTATTCCTGTTTCCCATTTACTTTTTAAATTAAAGTCCTCTGTTCTAACTAGGTTGGTATAGATACTATTCACTGAAATATCATATATATTTCTACCTGCACATCTTTACTAAAGCTGTTTTCCTGCCTGTAATAACCTCCCCCTCTTCTCCATTGATCCTAATCTTATCTACTCTTCAAATTCAGTTTGTCTTTTCTCCTCTGACTAGATCCCAGACCTCTTGATTTCCAATCAAATAGCAATTTCACTCTACTGTTCTGTGACTTTAAAATTATAGGGGAGTGAATTTGCAAATACTTATCTCCATGTTTATTTATTTCTCACTCATTTTCATACCCCTGTCTGCAATAGAAACCAAAAAGATCATGGAGTCACTAGATTATAAGTGCATGAGGGCAGAGATTGTTGTTTCATATAAATCTTTGTATCCCTTCCTCTAGGATAGTGCTCTGAATATAATAGACATCTAATAAATATCTATTGAATTACACTGACACTTGGAGGTATTATCAGGTATTTCTATAACATAGGAGTCATTGAGGGTTTCTCCCTTCCATTGTACCTAATTTTTGTGCTTGGCTGAAATGCTAGTGAGCAAAGGGGCTAGATGACATATAGGCTGGATGAATACATATATAAGTTAGAGAGATTTAAAACTGGTTGAACAACCAGTGTTGATAAATGGGTGGGTGTGAACCTGGAGGGGAATACCATGACACTGAACACCCCCCCAGCAAATTTGGTTGATTTCCTTGTATCAAACTTAAGGGATGATACAGACAAGAATTGCAGCTATGGATGGGTTGTGATTTGTATCATTGGAAGGACCATCTACGTGAATTAGTTCATGAATCCTTTTGAGTTTATGAGTGTGATGAAGAAAAATTTCATGTACTAAAATCAGATTCATTCCTTGGACCATAAAAGGCTAAGGACTCTTGATACTGACATTTGAAGGGGACTAGGATTTCCCCTCATTCCCATTTCCTTGACTTCAGAAGTCTTGCCCACACTGTTTCCTCCTCAGTCTGTTTTGTCAGATACAGTTGTCATGAAAGCCACCACCTTGTAGAATGTGTCTAGTATAGACTTTTTATTTGGCAGGATTTCCTGGTAGCTCAACATAATGCTGGAATGAATAGTCTATAAATTGTCTGGGGCTGGGGGCGGGGGTCGGGGGGAAGAAGAAGAGATAGAGAGAAAAGGAATATTGTTCTAACCATTGAAGAGGCATAGGCTCTTGAGCGCACAATCAGGGAGCCAACCACTCCTCAGCATCACTGTTTCTCTTACCTTTTGGCTGCCTGTGTTAATAAGCTTGCAGGAGGCCCCAGCTCCTGGTTGCCATGACAACCACAAGGAGCCAGCCGTTAGCGCCATTACGCAGGATGCTCAAGCCCCAGCTGAGATGCAGTGAGGAGTGCAGACAGTGAGAGGACGACAACCAGGATCTCACTGCCTTAACTGTAAGCATCCAAAACAGCCAAATGTAGATGCTGGCACAGAGAGGAGAAAGGAGAAGGGAACGAGAGAAGAAAGGGTGGTAGAAGTCAGTGATTCAGGAGCTCCTGAAGCTTTCCTGGTGTGGAGTCTGAGCTGGAGGATGGGCAGGACATCAGTTTGACTGTGCAACAACAGCAGCACCTTCACATCAAGGATGGACTGACCCCAGAAGGGGAAGCATTTAGCACATAAGAAGCAAATATTTAAAGTCTCACTAGGTGAGTAACTTTACATTTTCCCTTTCCTTGAGGAAACCTTATTTAAAATATGGTTATATTTTGACTAGTGCCTTTGTGATGTACTTTATACTAGGAAGCATTTTACCTTCCTGAAATCCTGCAGTTGTTTCAAGGTATTGTTATTGTAATTCACTACACTTCACACAATAGCACAGTCGCTGCAGGCACTGCCCCACACAAACATGAGACAGGTGGATTGGTGGGTACACACACAGGAGACCACATCGAGAGATGCAGCATACCTTAGAGCCTCTGCATTCCGTATGATCAGAGCAGCAGGGGACTCAGTTTCCTAGCCTTTTTCATCATTAAGCTTTATGCTCTTCCCTTGCAGTCAACAAAAGAATGGTACTAGGTGATCTAACGGGAGAGCGGGTGGAAAGGGCACTGTCAAATAGGCCTTTGATGGCTTTCTCTGGCTAATGTCCTTCCCTATGATCTGAAGTAAGCAAAACCACCCTCTGCGTCTGGAGATAGAATTCGTGCACAAAAATATAGTAAATCTTTCTTATTCCACCAGAGGGCACTAGGATACATGCATATATGTGTGTGTAAACACCAAGATGATATATGTAGATATGTATATGTACACAGAGGCTATCAACAGAGATTGTGGAATGCCCTCTCCAGGATTTTTAACCCAAAAATGATTTAAATTTATGACTTACAACATGCAGAGGGGTGGCCTTAATGACACTTGGAGAGCACCATCTGGTTCTGGGAGTATATGACTACCATGTTGAAGACTCCAAATGAAAAGCCTTATTTAGACTAGCACTAATATCTTATATTTTATATATTCATTTTTAAAAAGGAGATAAAAGATCACCTTTCCAGATTTAGGTGCCTTTTTGGATGTGCTTTGCCTCTACAATCCTGTCGTGCTATAGTCAAACTGCAATGAAATCTAGATTGGATTTTGGGGTTGTTCTTTTTTTCAGATAAATTTAGTGATGATCTTGTCTCTCAGATGGGCAGGCTTCTGGAGAGAGCAAGGCATAAGAATTTCTATTTTCATTAGCACTCAGAGGTTGCAGTCATCTTGTGAGCTAGCAAGAAGGCTAAGAGAGTTTAAGAATGGGGGTGATACAGCAGAGATGGAAGGAACCATCTCCCTATAAATGGGGGTGGTTAGGTATCACTCAGATCTGATGACCTGAACTCCACAGCAATAACAAAAGGGTAGAGGTCAAGATTTACACCACTGTAAGTGAGAACACAGGAATTCTGTACAGGAATTTTAGTACAAACCAAAGTCAATGAGTAACAGGATTAGAAGGAAGAGGTAATAATATCTCTTAAAATGTATAAGGTTTTATTTTTCCACTAAACTAAAAGTACATCACAAATTGAGTAGGAAGTCATGCAATCTAACTTTCTTGGAGGTTTCTAAGACTAGATTAGAGACCTATTCTTGCACAAGAGAATGGATTTCATGATTTCTAGAGTGTCCTTCCAACTTTTAGATACTTCAGCTCCTTCATCTTGTGAGCTAGGTAGAAGGCAGAAACTGTAGAATTGAGCAAATTAGCATGACCCTACAGGTCAAAGACCTCAAAAAAATTAGGTCATGTCAAAAAGGAACCAAGACCTCAGGCAAGCAAAGTGAGAGTTTTAACAAAACTTGGCAATGTAACCCACGCTAGGTTTCCTAATTTGTTGCTATCTATTGTCATTACACTAAACAAACACCAGTGAACTGGTAAACATGTTAGTGGGTTAATTCATTACTTGGAATCCTCAGCAAAGGATTTTTATTGATCTTACAGCCAGGGAAACTGAGACACTTTTCTAAGATGATGTGAGCCAGTGCTAAAGGTAGTGTCAGAGTAACTCATTAGGAGAAAACAACTTGGAATCAAAAAGATTTTTTTCCCTGTTAACAGAATGAAACCAGATTCTGTCTTGCTACTTCCACCATATTACTCATCTTTACATTCCCAGGTACTGGCCTCAACAATCCTCACTTTGTGCAACTGTTTATATACTTGCAGCATTTATAGACAGTTGTAATAACCTCCACCCTTCCCTTCAGTCATTATCTTTTCTAAGCTTCACTCATGGGCATGCACATACAGACACACACACAGACAGACTGTGTTTTTTCTCCTTTAATCTGTCTGACCTTATGAAGCTGGTGACTCCATTCCCCACCACCCCACCCCTGGGCTTCCCAGCTCCTATGTTCCTCCATGCCATCTGCCTGGCACAGTGGACTATTGAGGCCATTCCTTTTAAAAGTGAGCATGGTTCATCTCACCTGTTCCTTAGTTTCCTTTAGCAGGAGAGAATTCAGCGGCAGTTATATTGCACTGGCTTTGTGTAGTCAAAGTTGGCTTCTAATGCTCTGAGCTGGAGTTACTTCCTGCATGAGGTAGTACTGATGGTGATATGTGACTGCCCCTGAAGAGAGACTTGTGATACATATGGCAAACTCCATTTCCCTTTGGAATTCTGTAGGCCCACCTCTACAACGGGGACCTGCCGGATTTTCATGAAACCAACTCACAAAGCAGTATTTGAGGAAAATTCTGATCCCTGCCCACTGTTCCCTACTCCTAGGGGAAATATAAAAGAAATTTAAATATAGGCTACTCCAAAGGCCCCTATGAAAATGCCTGATTGCTTTGGTCCATAGCCTAATTTTTTCTTTTAGTACTTTTGAATTTCCAAAGTAGGTGGAATTGTAGGTCTCTCATCTTTGAGAGACATGGTTACTAAGAAATTTTTTTAAGATATTAAGGTTATGAATCAGGGAATTATGATATTATGTAGAATTTACTTTTCTATGTATGTTTTCTATTTCCCCTACCCCTGCAGTAGAGTGTAAAGTTCTAACCTCTCTCCTGGCCTTCATTCTTTCAATCTTCCAGTTTATTGGACATTTCAAGCTCTGTGTTCTGTAGACAATTTAAACTTGACAGGTCCAAAACTGAACTCATTATTTTTTCCCCTGTTGCCTCTTCTTTTCCTAACTTCCCTATTACTATAAAGGGCATCATCATCCCCCCAGTTACTCAGGCTCTCAACCTAGGTGGCATCCTGGTGGAGACCCTTGCCATATTCAGTGTGTTGCCCAGAGTTGTTGATTCTACCTTTGTAACATCTCTCATCTTATTACACTCATTATCTCACACCTGGACAGTATTATAGTAACCTGCTGGTCAACCTCCCTGCCTCAAGTCTCTCCCTACTCTAGTCCAATAACCATTAAGCTATCACATCTTCCTAAAGTTCAATGAACTTCAATGATTCCCTATTGCCTCCAAGATCAAATATAAAAACCTCTATTTAGCTTTTAAAGCTCTTCATAACCTGGCTCCTTTCTACCTTTCCAGAAATCTTATATGCTAGTCTTCTCCAGATACTCTGCAATCTAATGACACTGGCCTCTTTCCCATTCCTGATACAAGATACTCACATCCTGACTTCAATCATTTTCTCTGGCTGATTCCCTCACTCCTTATCTCTGCTTTCTTGACTTCCCTACAAGAAGTTTCTGAGATTATCTCCAATTTCTCCTGTCCTGTTTTAATCTGTATATAGTTGTTTGCATATTGTCTCCCTCTATTAGATTGTCAGCTCCTTTAGAGTAGGGACTGTTTGTTTTTTTGCTTTTTCATTTCTTTGTATCCTCAGAGTCTCACACAGTGCCTGGTACATAATAGGAATTTAATAATGCTTGCTGACTTTACTTGGTTTCATTAGGACAGGTACTTTTCTTTTTTCTTTGCCTCTATGTAGGTACCATAGCTAGCACAATGCCTTGTGAAGTATACATACATGTCCATATATATTTATATATCCATTTAAATATGTCCATCAGATTAAAGTGAATGGAATATAATCTTAGAGCTGGAAGAGACCTCAAAGTTTATCTAATTAAATCCTTACCTGGATCCTGAATCCCTTATACAACATTAATGAGAAGTCTCCAAACTCCTTTTGGAATGATGAGGAACTTTACAAGCTCCTATAACAACCTAGTCTTCTCTTTGGACAGCTCCAGTTGTTAAGTGGTTTTTCCTCATTTAGAGCTAAAACGTCTCTCCACACTTTCCACTCCATACTCCTAGTTCTTTCTGGAACCAAGTAGTACACATCAAATCCTTTTATAACATGACCTTCCTGAAGTTACCTCCCAACTGTTCTTTTTATTCCCAACATCTTCTTTTCCGCTACGTAAACATTCTCACTTTCTTCAAGCACTTCCTAATATGTTGTGTCCCTTCACCAACCTAGTCACCCATTTGAAGTACTTCAGCTTGTCTTTAAAAAGCAAAAAACCTTTAAATCAGTCAGACAATTAACATGAATTTATTGAGTGCCGATTATAGGGCAGACATTATACTAGGTATTGACAAGAAAAAGAAAAAAAAATGAAGCAATTCCTGTCCTCAATAAGCTTACATATTAATGGGGGATCAGGAAAGGTTTCAGGTAGAGAGTGATACTTGAACTGAGTCTCAAAGGAAAAAAAAAAGAATTCTAAGGAACTGAAGTGAGGAGAGAGTATATTACAGGTCGGGGGTAGAAGTGGGGGACAGTAAGAGCAAAAACAGAGACATAAGATGGGGTCATATGTGTGCAGAACAGTAACAAAGGTTATTTGGCTTGACTGTAAAGTGTGAGAACCGAAATAACATATTATAAAAATAGAAAAGTAATTTGTGAATGCCAAACATCGCTCCCTATCACCTACTTCCTTATTGCCTATAAACATGGAATGTCTCCCCTGTCCTCAAAAAAAAAAAAACCAAAAACAAACAAAAAAGCCCTTTCACTTGATCCATCTATCCCTGCTAGCTGTTGTCCTATATTTCTCCTCCTTTTTATGGCTGAACTCTTTGAGAAGACCATCTGCAATAGATTCCTTCACTTCCTTTCCTCTCAGTCTCTTAACTTTCTGCAGTCTGACTTTTCTAACTCATCATTCAAATTACATTTCTCTTCCCAAAATTATCAATTATCTCTTAATTGCCAAATAGAATGGCCTTTTTGCAGTTCTCATTCTTCTTGACTTATTATTGGCAGGCGTGAACACTGTCAGTTACCCTCTCCTTGACACTCTCTTCTCCATAGGTTTTCATGATACTTCTCTCCTTGGTCTAGTTTACTTGATCCTTTTGACTGAAGGATATCTAGCCTCAGATACTAAGTTTGTGACCTTGGCAAGTCACTTAATCTCTGTCTGCCTCAGTTTCCTCAGTTGTAAAAAGAGGATATTAATGGCACTCACCTCACAGGGTTATTGTAGAGATCTTTTAAAATTAATTTTTATGTTTAATTTTAGTTTACATCATTCATTTCCACAAGATTTTGAGGTACAATTTTTCTCCCCATCTTTCCCCTACCTACCACCCCAAAATAGAATTCCCACTGAATACCCGCTCCCCCAGTCTGCTCTCTCCTATTACCTCCCCCATTTCCCCTCTGACTTTACAGTAAGGCAAGATGAATCTCCATACTCCAGTGCCTGTATATCTTATTTCTCAGTTACATGTAAATAATAATAATAATAATTTTTTAAATATTTGATTTTACAACTTTGAATTCCAAATTCTTTCCCTTCCTCCTTTGTCACCCACCCTTACTGGGAAGATAAGCAATTCAATATAAATTGTACATGTGTGGTTACACAAAATATTTTCATAGTGGATATATCGTGAAAAACTTACTATATTTCCCTCCATCCTATCACCCCCCCAACACTTGTTCCATTCTTTACTTTGACCCTGTCCCTTTACAAAAGTGTGTGCTTCTAACTACCCACTCCGCCTAATCTGTCCTCCCCTCCATCATAACCCCCTTTCATCCCCTTCCCCCCTACTCTCCTGTAGGGCAAGATACCCAATTTAGTGTGTATGCCATTCCCTCCCTAAGCCAAATTCAATGAGAGTAAGGTTGACCCATTCCCTTTTGTGTTCCTGTGCTTCTCCTCCAATGTAACAGTTATCCCTTGCATCTTCTATATGAGATAATTTACCCCATTCTGTGTCTCCCCATCTCCTCTCATTAAATTCCTCTCTCACCTCTCAGTTTCACCTTCTAAATTTCATCCCTTCCTATTCAATTGATCCTGCGCTCTCTGTCTATGTATACCTGTGCACATATATATACATAGGTATTTGTACACATATATATTCTCCTATATATACACATATATGTATACATTTATATTCCCTTCAACTAACCTCATATTGAGAAAAGTTTCATAAGTTACAATGATCATTTTTCCATGTAGGCATGTAAATAGTTCAACTTTGATAAGTTCCTTATGATTTCTTTTCCCTATTTACCTTCTCATATTTCTCTTGCTCCTTGTATTTGAATGTCAAATTTTCTATTCAGCTCTGGTTTCATCAAGAATACTTGAAAGTCTCCACCTCAGTGAATGACCATATTTTTCCCTGAAACATTGTACTTAGTTTTGCTGGGTAGATGATTCTTGGTTTTTATCCCAGCTCCTTTGATCTGTGGAATATCATATTCCAAGCCCTTTGATCCCTTAATGTAAAAGCTGCTAGATTCTGTGTTATCCTGATTGTGTTTCCACAATATTCAAATTGTTTCTCCTTGGCTGCTCATAATATTTTCTCCTTGATCCGGGAGCTCTGAAACCTGGTTATAATATTCCTAGGAGTTTTCTTTGGGAGATCTTTTTCAAGAAGTAATCTGTGAATTCTTTCAATTTCTATTTTGCCCTCTGGTTCTAAAATATCAGGGCAATTTTCCTTGAGAATTTCTTGAAGGATGGTTTCAAGGTTCTTTTTTTTTATCATGGCTTTCAGGTAGTCCAATAATTTTTAAATTGTCTTTCCTGGATCT
>CM053597.1:162889295-162939875 GCA_028646575.1 Pseudocheirus occidentalis | reverse complement strand
TGATTCTTCCACCAGGAGCTTGTCAAGTGAAAATTCTGCTTCTTCCACCAGGATTTTGTCAGGAGAAAATTCTGAATGTGCCTCTCTGGGGCTTTTCTTACACACACACACACACACACACACACACACACACACACACACACACTGACTTCCTGTTTTAGCCAACCCCTTCCTGTTATGTCAGCAATAGGAGACAGAGTTCACACCTTCTGTTTCTTTCACAGAGGTTTGATTAGTTTCTAAGGGCTAAGTACCTGCTTACTTGATATAATAAGAAAGAGTCTTCAAATTTAAATTAGTTACCATTACAAAGGGGAAAGGGGCAATCATTTATTAAGCACCTAGTATGTGTCAGGCATTGTGCCAGACCTTTATATATATATATATATATATATATATATGTATATATATATACATATATATATATAAAATCTCATTTGATCCTTACAACAACCCCAGAAATAGGCCCTATTATCCTCATTTTTACAAATTATAATCCTCATTTCTTAAATTTGAAGAAATTGAAGCTGACAGAGTCCTTAACTTGCCCAGGGTCACAGAACTAGCAAGATTCTAAGGATGAATTTGAATTCAGGTCTTCCTGATACTAGTATATACAGACAGCATACAAAATAAATAGGCACTAGGAGCCTGAGGCGGGTGGTGATGGTGGAGCAGGAAAAGTGTTAGGCAGAACATGAGACCTGAGTCAAGAGTTGATGGAAATAAGAGATTCTAAGCGTTGCAGATGAGGAGGGAATGCTTTGCAAGCATGGGAGGCAGTCCACGTAAGGATACAGTGACGGTGGTTGGAACACGAGGAACAGTAAGAAGGCCAGTTTGTGCAGATCACAGAGATTTGGAAGGGGTGTAAAGGAAGCCCCAGTAATTGTGCAAAGGATTTTAAATGCCAACCATAGGAGTTTACATTTTATTCTCCAAGCAATAGAGAGCCACCGAAGGAAAGTCCAGATCTATGGGGCTGGGCGCAGGATGGTCTGGACTTCAGAGTGATTTGAGATGCTCAGAACGATTAGGAAGCTGCTGTTATAGTTTAGGCGTAAGGTGATAGGAGCATCCCATAGGCTGAGGAAAGGGGGGAATCTGCGCGCCAAGCACAAGGTCTCTTTAAACTCATCCTTCCCTCTCCCCACCTGGCACGCTTTGATAATGCTCCCTCTGCCTCTCCATTGGCCACTTCGTGTAGCTCCCCGCCCCATTCTCAGCCTCCCAACCACTCACCTCCTCCCCCTCCCGCTAGTAGAGTAATATTAGGAGCATACCAAAGGATCCCCGCGGGTTGGAGTAGAGGAAGGGCGTGGCGTGGCTTAGTTCAGTTGCCTTTTGCCTGTAGGGAACCGGAACTTTGGTAAGATACAAGGCGAGAAATGGGCATAGGATCCCTGAGCGAGGTTTCTCCCCCACCTTGGGAGGAACAGTGAGCAAGCCCGGGGGCCTCTGTCCCCCTCCCCATGTGCCAGGCCAGCCCTAGGCGGCTGCCGCTGCCGCTGCTGCTCCTGCTCCTGTTGCTGCCGCCCGCGCTGCAGCCCGGAGGGTTGGCTGCAGCCTTGGCGCTTCGGCTCGGCTGCGAGGCTGGAGCGGCGTCCAGCGGCCCCGGGCCAGCGGGGCCCGAGGGAACACGCTAGCATGAGGCAGAGGTAAGCGTGGGGCAGCTCCGGGGGAGATTCCTTTAAGAAGTTCCCGGGGCGCGGAGCAGTCTCCCTGCCGTCTATCTACCGCTTTCTCGACGGCAGGCCCGGGCTGTTTTGGGGGAGGACCAGGGTCGGGCCCGGGGATGTGAGCCCGCGGCTGGAAGGGCGCGCGGGCGCCGCAGCCCTGACGGCGAAGCTGCCGCGGTGAGAGAGGAGCTGGTGCGCCGCGCTCTTGGGTGCATTCCCCTGGGCTCCCCGGGGTTGCTCTCTCTGGCGATCGTGCTGGGGGGAGGGGGCTCAGTCCCTGGAGTCCTGGGGCAGGATTGCCCCTAGGCTGGCGGAGATAGCTCTCCCTAGGAACATTTCCTGGTAGGAGGGAGGGTTCCGTGGTGGATTGCTGGGGTTTGTTTGTGGCTTTTTGTTTCTTGCTTTTGGGGTAGGGGGGTAGGGGGAGGTGCTGATAGAGACGCGAGGTGGGGGTGAAGGGTTGGGGAACAGGAATACCCAAGCTTAGTTGCGTTGGGAAGCGGATAGATTGGTTGCTTCTGTGTCTTGGTCTGCGCCTTTCCTTTACACTTTAACAGTCTCCTGTCACTCTCAGGGTGGCCCCTCAGCTGGGAGATTGGAGTGTGGGGGTGGCAAAGCTACTCCCACAGGTAGGCTGCCTGGAGCCTGGGGGAGGCTATGAATTGTGAGGGACTGAGGAGGATGCCAGTAGCTAGGAAGAGGTTGAGGCAATTGCGTGGGGGTGGTTTTTGTGGGGGTCTGGGTGGGGAAATGGGTTGAGGTTGAATGAATGAAGGGAAGCGGCATCTCTGACCTGTCTCCCTGAATACCCTACTTTTCTCTCTCTCCACCCGTCATTTTAAAGGGAGACTATTGTGGAAGTTTTGTGTGCTGTATGTGCTAGGAACCTAGAGACAGTTTTCACATCACCGTGAGGTGCTTTATACAAACAAGTACGGTGGTATTTGTCCAGTTACGGAAATGATACATGCTTTGATTCTTGGCTGGCCCCTGGCTGTTGTAAAATAATAATCTTCCAGCCTTTTCAAAATTGTTTGTTTGGAAAAAAAGCCTTTTTTCAAAGAAAGGCCCTCAGTTCAGTTGCAAACCTATGTCCTGATTGCTTCTTTCATTAGATTTGAATTCTGGGTGGGTTTTGCCTGGAGTGCAAACTACATTTATATCGTTTAACGTTGGTGTTTTAACACTTTAATTATGGTTTACATAATGCTATAGGGAGGTGGGAGGTGGCTAGTGGGGACAGTCACTGTTTCTACACACTTGTTTTATTTTTATTTTGAGGAATGCTGGGTGTGGGTGAAGTGGTATTTAAGCTTGAGGATATCAGTGCTTGTTTGGTTATTGGGGTTTTCTGTGGGCAGCAAGGTACAGAAGGAAAAGCATGGGTTCTGGAATCAGAGGACCTGAGAGTCCCACCTATGTGATCCTGAGTAACTCACTTAACTTCCCTCCCTTTTCTTACCTGTAAAATGAAACTGGTTGAGCTAAGTGACCCCCGAAGTTCCTTCTAACTCTAAATTTCTAGATGAGATTCCCAAGTGACTAAGGAGGGCCTGGAATGAGGTGGGTTTTGTAATGAGAGAAACATCTAATTTAAGAAATGAAATGCTTCTATCCAGCAGTCATGCTTCAACCTCTCATTACCTGGCATTATAAAGGTGATGCCAGTTTATTGTTTTAGGCTGACTGCCTTTTCCTATGAGCATGTCTGTAATGGGGCCTTTAAGAGGACCTTATAAATCCCTGATGTGATTACCATATATCCTTGGGTCAAAAACTTGGCCTAAATTGTCTTAGCCCTAGAATGCAGTTTTCTTTCATTCTGAGTTGTAAAGACCTTTTAGTTTTTTTGATTATCTGAAATGACAAGAGTGGGCAGGTTTCAGGACTGTAGGAGAAACATGACAGAGTATTCCTGTTGAAAGTATTCTTGTCTAACCTGGACCTATTCCCTCAACTAAGACTCCTTTTGTATATTAAAAGTACATTTTAATGGATCTGAAAACAGTATTCTTAAGAAGATTTTTCATAGTGGTTGGTTGTGCTGTGAGTCTGACATCCCTTTCTTGGGTCAATAAACAAATGATGCTCTCTGTCTCTAACCAACTTTTAAGAAAAATTATACCTTCCCTTCTTTTTTCTAAATGGTAGGTTGAAAATGAAGCCCATTCTCTTCACACAGGACTAAGGAAGTCAAACAAGACAGTCCAAAGTGCCTTAAAGACAAGGTAGTGAAATCAGCAAGAGGGTGAATACATTTTTGGGGTTTAACTTGCTAAAGAGTTTTCTTTTTGGTGTTAGTGTGTTGTAATAGGGCTATATAAGCCTGTCTTAATTCCTCAATTGTATATTTTTGCCATTTGAGAAGCAGGGTAGGAATATATGAGCAAAATCCTTTTGGTTAGGACACAGGCAAGGGATGGTCTTCAGTCTTCTAAAGTCCTTCCATAGATCTATGCCATAGCTATTAATTAAATGTTTAATAAGATCAGAATTTCAGAGTTGAGGGGAAGTCGGAGGTCTAGTCCAACACATATCACTAAAGACATCCCAATTACGGTATAACTGGTTTTGCTTATATACCTCCAGGAGGGAGAATCTACTACTTCTGGGTCAGTCTGTTCCACTCTGATTATTAGGAAGTTTTTCCCAAACATCAGTTCTAAATTTCCTCTTTGAAACTTCCACCCACTGCTTTTAGCTTAGCCTTCAGATGCAGAATAGTCTTCCAGGCTTTTTAAAATTGTTTATTTGAAAGAAAGCCTTTTTCAAAGGAAGGCCTCAGTTCAGTTCCAAACCTTGGTTAATATCTTCATTAGTTGTGGATTCTAGGTAGGTTTTGCCTGGCGTGTAAACTATGTTTATATCATTTTGATGTTGGTGTTTAACAGAATAAATCTAATCAGTTTTCCACATGTCAGTTTTTCAAGTACTTGAAAACAGCTCTCATGCTTTCCCCAAGTCTTCTCTTCTTCAAATTAAAATCTCTAGATCCTTCAGCTGATCTCCCATGACATGGACTTGAGGACCATTGCTATCCTTGCTGTCATTCTGGTTTTCTCAAGCTTTGTCATTGTTGTTAATTGCTTTGGTTGTGTCCGATTCTTCATGAGCCCGTTTGGGGTTTTCTTGGCAGAGATACTGGAATGCTTTGCCATTTGCTTCTGCAGCTCAGTTTACAGATGAGGAAACTGAGGCAAACAGGGTTAAGTGATTTACCTAGGGTCACATAGCTAGTAAGTATCCAAGGCCAGATTTGCACTCATTTGAAAATGAGTTTTTCTGAATGCAGACCTGATGCCCTATCCACTGTGTCATTTAGCTGCACTAGGGCAACTCAAGTTTATCAGTATTTTTCTTAGATATATGCCCAAAATTGAACACAGTTCTCTAGATGTGACTTGACCAGAATGCTTTGGGACTATCCCCTCCTTATTTGTGAAAGCGATGCCTCTTCATGTAGCCCAAGATGGCATTCACTTTTTTTGGCAGCAATATACTGGTGACTCACATTGAACTTGCAGCTAACTAAAACCTCCAGATATTTTTCAGACACATCACTGTCTAACCATGCTATCCTACCTTGTACTTGTGAAGACAGATTTTTGGATGAATTTTTTTCTTATTATTCCCTATGAATTTTTTCTTATTAGATTTAGTACTTTGTTGAGACTTTTTCAGATCTTCTCATCTAATGTGTTAGCTTTCTTATATAGCTTTTTGTCATCTGCACATTTCAGACTTTGCCATTTATGCTTTTTTCTAGGTCTTTGATGAAAAATATTCACTGAGGGGTGGCTGGGTGGCTCAGTAAATAGAGCACAGGCTCTGGAGTCAGGAAGACCTGAGTTCAAATTTGGCCTCAGACACTTAACACTTAGTAGCCATGTAACCTTGAGCAAGTCACTTAACCCCAAATACCCTGCCTTCCCTTCTCCAAAAAGCCAAATATATATATTTTCCCCCAATCAAGGGGAATATATAAGCACATTCCGTTAGCTACCTCTTTAAAAATTAGCATGAAATCATTTTCAGGTTGGCCATTCTACCATTTGCAAACCTCTTTAATTTTACTATCATCCCACCCTCATCTCTATAAGAGAAGTGTGAGACACTTATTAAAAATCTACTAAAACGCTACAGCTACACAAAGTTAGAAGGTTTATCTGGCATGACCTACTCCTCATGAATCCAGTTTGGCTCTTTGTGAAGAGTGTTTCATTTTCTCAGTGTTCACTAATGATCGTTCTAATGACCCATTCTAGAATTTTCCCAGGAACTGAAGTCAAGCTTACTGACCTAGAGTTTGCAGACCCTGTCCTCTTTTTTGAAAATTGGCACAACGTTTGCCATTCTCCAGTTCAGCAGTGCCTGAGTTTTCATATCATATCTCCCAGTTCTTTCCATACCTGAGGGCTTTTAGTTCATCTGGGCCAGGTAATGAATTCATTAAGAGTGCCCAATTTTTCTTAATCTCCCCCCATTTATCTTGGGTATCAACTCCCTAATAACCATTTTTATTTTGTCTTTCCAACAGCAAGGTCTGCTTGCCAGGAAGAGCAGAAACAAAATAAATGATCAGTTCTGCCTTCTCTCTTGATAGTTAACACTATTCATGTTGAGTTTACCTTTTTTGATCTCTTCTTTCCCCAACACAGCTTAAAAAGGAAGTGGGGCAGGGGAGGAGGTAAACAGTAAAAGGAGTCTGTATTCAGGAAAATAATTCTTAATACTCCATTGTAAGGATAGGTGCAATCTCCTATTTACTTAAGCTAGCCCTATATTATAGTATTTTTGAAGTTATAAACCAGGGTCACTGGTCTAAAATCCATTCAGTAGATGTGACTCATTTGCTATGTAAGCAGGCAAGGTTGAGTCTCATTTCTTTGTAATCCTATTTTTGGTAGATGTCTGGAAATTAGAAGCATCTTTAGTTTTCGTGAACATTTTCTTTCTTCTTTTCCTGCCTTTATGGATTTTACTTTCTAGAGTTGATTTTTTAATAAAGTAGGAGCATCTGGCCATATTTTTGGCCTGACTGCTTTCCAAGAGGTTACTTGGGATTTAGTTTTTCTTTGAGGCTGAGTATAAACTTTGTTTGCTCTGGCTTTTTTTCCATCACTGATGTAGATAGGAAAGGAAGTATGGTCTAGTTCAGAGGTTGCTTTGGACTCAGGAAGACCTGAAATCAAATTCTGCCTCTGATAACTACTAGTAGTCTGACCCTTGACAAGTCACTTAACCTCTTACTGCCCACAGTCTTTCCATTGGTAGAAAGAGATCTCTCCCTGCACCAATGAAATCACATAGGATTCTAAAAGGTGGAGATGAGGCAAGTGTGTATTCCAGGCATTAGGTGCTCTCTTGCAAAGACAAGTAAACAGAAAATGGAGTGTCTTATGTGACAAACAGCAAGGAAGCCAATTTGGTTAGGCAACTGAATGAATGAAGAGGAATTGTGCATAATAACCTTGAGAAGAGAGGTTAAAGCCAGATTTTGAGGGCCTTTAAATGCCAAAAGCGCTTGCATTTTATCCTAGAGGTATTAGGGAGCAACTAGAGTTTATTGGCAGAGAATGACATGATCAGACCTGTGCTTTAAGGAATATCATTTTGGCAGCATTGTGGAGGTTGGATTGGAGAGGAAGAAACTGGAGGCAGGAAGACCAACTAGGAGGCTATTGCAATAGTTCATGCAAGAGATGATGAAGGCCTGAATAAGCACGATCGCTGTGTAAGTGGAGAGGAGGGATTGGATATGAGAGATGTTGTAACTTTAGTCTAGCACTCAACATTTATCCCTAATAAATTTGTCCTATTAGATTCAGCCCAGCCTTATAATTTGTCAGTCTTTTTGGTTTGTGACTAGTCATCTAACATGTCAGTAGGTTTGATGATTATGACATCCATGCCTTTGCCCATCTGATTAATATTAAATTACATAGGACTAAGGTGATGTTCCTCAAATGTGCTCCTGGAGACATCTCAATTGAAGTCAGACCACTGATGATTTTTCTTTTACATCTAGCCATTTAGTTGATTCCAGGTCTACCTAACTGTGCTCTTTCCAACCTATATTATTCAGGGCCAGTACAAGAGACCTCATAAAATACTTTGAAGAAATCCAGGTAAGCCATATTTTAAAAAGACCTTTGATTTACCAGTTTAGGGAATGTCAAAAAAGGAAATGTCCACTAATACTCTGAGACCTTACCAATCAAGCAGACCAGAATATAGATGGCAAATCCTACAATCTTCTTTTTGTGAAAATCAGTACTTTTGCCCTTCTCAAGTACTGCAGCACCTCTTTCCAAGATTTTTCAAAGATCACTGTGATTGCTGAGCAATTTGAATGTATTAAGAAAGGCCTCATGGACCCTCCACTCTCTCAGCATAGGATCTCCTTTCATACTTTGGTCTTTTTCCCCCCCTCAGTAAGCACCTACTTTGACATTACCACCGCTAGTGATTATTACACCAGGATTATTGTAATAGCTTGTTGGTGTGTCTGCCTGTCTGAAGTCTCACCCCTCTGCAGTCCATCCTCAAGTCACTCAAGTGATCATCCTAAAGCACAGATCTGACTAAGTCACCCACTCTATACTCCCAACAAGCATCAGATGCTTCTTTGGTGCCTCCTGGAACAAATACACAATGCTGTTTGTTATTCAAAGCTTTAGTAACCTAACCCTCTACCTTTCCACTGTTCTTATGCTTTGCTTTCTGATATATTTCTTGAATCTAGTCATTATTGGCCTCCTGGCTATTCCAGGAAGATACTCCATCTCTCAGCTCCACGAATTTTCTCTGACTGTCCCCCATGACTGGAATGCTATCCCTCTCTGTCTCCCTTTTCTTTTTCCTCTCCCTCTCCCTCATCAGTACCTGCCACTTAGTATGCTTAATACATGTTTACTGATTGATCGTTGACCTATTGTGTGTCACTTGGCCCTAGAAACAGGGCCAGATACAGAAGTTAAGCAGTTCCTGCCCTCTGGGAGCTTGTCTTCCCTCTGTGAGATCACAGATATATAAATAATAATGGGTGTGTTTGTGTATATAAAGGTTGGGGTCTTGGCCCAAAACTTGTAATCAGAAGATCACAAAAAAGGATCTTCTGAAGGAGATGACTCTTGAGCTGACCCTTAGCTAGAGGTAACTATGACTGGAGGAGACAAAGGCCAGCATTCTAGGCCTTGGTGAAGAGGGTGCCCAAAGAGGGTTAGGGCTGCCTGAGACCCCAAAATACCAACATGCCGGGTCCTACTGAAAGAATTCCACTCAAGTCTTCTCAGCTAAAGAAAAAGTAAAATTTATGGGGTGCTAGGCCATTTCACGGCGCTCTCACAGAGCAAGTCTCTGATAAGCTATTCTAAGGCGTTCTCACAGAGCAAGTCTGTGTTAGGCCATTTCCCGGCGCTCTCACGAAGATGGAGTCCTATATACAGAGGATTCTAGGGGTGGTCTAGAGGAGGAAGCCTGGAGAGGGTCTTCAGGAGGAGTCAGTGAGGTCAGACTCCAGTAATGAGTTTTGGGAGGGACTTCAGGTGGAGTTAATGAGGTCTGTGCAAGAATAGATTGATATTTTGATAGGCTCAAGGGTAGGAAGCACATGGCAATGGAGGGCCAGGCTAGTAACAGGTTTGGGCCCAGCCACAATGAAATACTTATGGCCTCTGCAAATGCCTCCTGAAAATTCAGTCAGACTTCAAGAGGTTTTCCAGAGTATGTACCTCAAAGATTCAAGGAGAGCTCAAAAAGGGGGGGGGGTGTCCCAGAGCCTACACCTCATCATTGGAAGAAGCCTATGTATGTCTAGGCACAGTGAAAAATGGAAATCTAGGGGCAGCTAGGTAGCTCAGTGAATAGAGCACTGGCTCTGGAGTAAGAAGGACCTGAGTTCAAATTTCGCCCCAGACACTTAACACTTACTAGACCTGTGACCTTGGGCAAGTCACTTAACCCCAGTTGCCCCTCCAAAAAAGCAAAAGACAAAAGAAAAATGGAAATCTACTCTTGAGTCTAGGGGACAAAAAAGAGATCATTTTGCTTAGAGCATATGGTGTGTGAGATTGAACAGTGTAGAATCCTGGAGGTAGACTATGAGGAGCTGTAATGTCAAGCCTTGTATTTGATCCTACATGTAGCAGGGAGCCATTGAACCTTCTTGAGCAGTGGTTAGACCTCTATTTAGGAATAAGATTTTGACAGCTCTGTGAAAGATGGATTGGAGGAGAAGAGACTGAAGGTGGGAGATCAGTTAGGAGGCAGTTGGTCCAGTTGAGAAGTGATGATGAGAATGAATGGGCTTCAGGAAAGAAGGAAGGATAGAAGAAAGGAAGGAAGAAGAGAGAGAAACTAAATGAAAGTACTTTGAGGGTAAAAATGATCATTTATATATTAATGCTTCTATTGGTGTTAAAAAAAGGTCATTTATAGATTGTTGGGGAGTGAGGGGGTGAGAGAGAGACATCTTATGTCTAGGACTTACTTCTCTTTTGAGATTGAAGTTTTAGGAATAACTCCAGAGGAAGCAAGACACATACTAGATTCATTCAGCAAATGCCTACTGTTTTGAGAACAGTGGGAGATGGAAAAGAAGGTAGAAATCATGGGCTCTTTTCTCAGAGAGCCTACACTCTCCTTGGGGATTCAAGATAAAAGAAACAACTAGAGGAAATAAGTTATGGAACACAAAGCAAAACCATTATTGTGAGTTTATATTACTTTGGGAATACTTCTTGGAGGAGAAGCCAGTGTGAGATTTAGGGGGAAAAAAATGATGAAAATTGGTTGGGAGGATACTCTGGGAAGGGAAGGAAGCCTTAAGAATGAAGGTTTGGAGATGGAAGCAAACTAGGTGTGCCTTGTGTATAGTAAAGGTCAGACTGTGATGAGGGAATATCAAGATAAGACTAATTAGGTATTGGAAGAACAGATAAAATGGAGAACTTTGAATTCTGTAATAAGTTTATACTTGATCAGTTAAGGAGCCAATTTCTGTTCTCAAGAAGGTATACTGAAAAATAGTTACCTTTGGGGGTGTTGTATATGGAAAGATAAGTTCTAGGTTCTTGCCTTTAGATAGAGGTAGTGAAGGAAGGAAGGAAAAGAAAAACATTGATGTAGGTCCTACTGTGCTAAGCTTTTCACAAATAATCATTTTGAGAAGCTAAAGCTTGTGATAATAGCTTAGGCTTAGTCCATATAGAGAGATATGAATTGGCATGAGTGAATGAGGAAGGGTGGAGAAAGGCAGCTGATGAAGGATTGAGTCTTCTGTTGTGATGCATAGAAGAAAAGAGTTCATCAAAGTAGAAATGAATGAGGAGAATATAGTGCCATAAAAAAGGGGGTGGAGTGAGGTGGGGGTGGCTTGGTGGCACAGTAAATAGAGCACTGGCCCTGGAGTCAGGAGGACCTGAGCTCAAATCTGGCCTCAGACACTTGACACTTAACCAGCCATGTGACCTTGGCAAATTACTTAACCCCAATTGTCCTGCCCTCCTCCCTCCAAAAAGCAAAAACGGGGGGGGGGGGGGGATGGAAATGGGGAAGGGAAAGGCAGATAAACAAGAATCTTAGACATGGAGTTAGAAGGAGCCTTAGAAACTGATAAGCTTATGTCTGAGTACATCATCCCAAAGAAGTGGCCTCTGGCTTGAGGAATGATGAACTCAGTATTTCCTGTGGCACCTCATTCTATTCTTGTAAGATTCTAATTCTTAGGGCGTGTATAGGTGCAGGTTCCCTTGAGAGCCAAATGATATCAAAACCAATAATATGATTAGTGTGGGGGGTCTCAGCATTCACTTATTCCAGATTCACCTACCTATTCTTACTCACATCATTCTGTCTCATCTGCAAGACTAATATAAGAAACTGTGTAGATTTCTTTAGTAAAATGTATCTGTAGCAATCCACTACTCTGCCAGTTTAGTAACCTTGTCATAAAAAGAAAATGTCTGCTGGGACTAGTTCCCTTTTACATTCTTATTATTCTTTTGTTTTTATGTCACCTTAACTTCCCAGTATATTCCGGCCCCTTCCCCTGCCCAGAAAGCTATACTTTTAAACAAAATATAAAAGGGAAAGGGGAGAGGGTAAAAATTAGCACAGTAAACTGAGGCTGACAGTATGACCGAGGCAGACACTGCTCCACCCACAGTATGGTTCCTTATTTCCGCAAAGACATTTTCCTAATTTTTTTAATTAAAAATTTTTTTCCCAATTACATGTAGAAAAATTTTTTAACATTCATTTAAAAAATTTTTTGAGTTCCCAAACCTCTTCTCTTCCTTCCCTTCACCGCCTCATTGAGAAAGCAAGCAATTTGATATAGGTTATACATGTGCAGACACCTCATCTCTTTTTCAGGGATAAGCAAGAGCATAATATATATGGGGTTGGGTTTTTTTGTCATTTGTTTTTGCTCTGAACTTAACACCCCCCCAAAAAAAGAGCACATCCATACACACAGAAAAGTAGAAAGAGAGGATTCTGTGTAGAACTGTGAATCTTCATTTCATACTGCTTTAAAAAAAAGTAAAAAAATTATTACTTTTGAAACTGTCTTGCTTATGTTTCCTTGTCTGTATTTTTAAAATGTTTTAGTGACTTTTTTTTGGTATCACTTTTGCTAACTCTATTAAAACAGAAAATTAAGAATCCCTGTTATCACATAAGCAGTCAGGCAAAGCAGCCACACAGTGGCCATGTCTAAAAATGTTTGTCTTTCTCTGCACTCTGGGTCTGTACCGTCTCTGTCAGGAGAGATGGGTAATAGGGTATGATTTGTTGTTTGTTTTTTTTTAAGGGTTTTTTTTGGATTTTTTTCTTATACAAACATAGTTCTTCCCAGTATATCCCTCCCATCCATGAGAAGCATCCTATGTAACAAATAATATTTTTTCAAAGAAAAAAGAAGGGAAAATGTCAGCATAATTGATGAATACATTGAAAAAGTCTGAAAATATGTTCACCACTGATGGCCCCTCCCAAAGAAGTAGCATTGGGAGTAAGTTTTCACATTTTCTTTTCAAGCCATGCTTGTTCTTTATAGTTTTTTGGTTTTCATTTTTCATTTGTGTGTATGCTAATCTTCTAATTTGTAGTTTTCTTGTTTTCTTTCCTCTGCTTACTTCACTTTTCATCAGTTTGTATAAATCTTTTCATGCTTCTCTGTATTCATTAAGTTTGCCATTTCTTACAACACAGTAACATTCCATTATATTCATGTATCACAATTTGCTTAGCCATTCCCCATTTAATGGGCATCTACTTTGTTTCCCATTCTTTGCTGTCACAAAAAGTTGCTACGACTATTTTGCTGTATATGGAATCTTTTGTCTCAACAATGACTTCCTTGGGATATATGCTTAGTAATGGAATCTCTGGTCCCAAGAGTATGGACATTTTAGTTGCCTTCTTTAAATAATTCCAAATGACTTTCCAAAATGGTTGTATCCGCAAATAATGTGCCTATCTTCCCATAATCCCTCCAACTTTGACTATTCCCATCTTTTGGCATGACCTATTCTTTTTTTTTTAATTTGTTTTCTTGTTTACATTATTCATTTTCATTACATTTTTGAATTACAAATTTTCTCCCCTCCCCTGCTCTGCTCTCTTATTTTCTGGTAGGGCAGGAAGGGTCTCCCTATCCCAGCCCCTGTATATCTTAATTCCTAGTTGCAGGTATTACAGAGCTTTAAATTCCTTTCGATTCCTCCCTTGTCACCCACCCCCACTGGAAGGACACTCACTTCAATACAGGCTGTGGATGTGTGATTATACAGGACATCTTCATAGTGGACATGCTGTGACAGTGATCATCCATCTCTCCTTCCTATTCCTCCTCCCCCCTTGTTCTGTTCTCTACCCTGTCCCTTCCAGCATCCCTCCCCCAGACCCTGACCTTCCCTCCGTTATCCCCCCTCTCATCCCCATGCCCCCTACTCTCTTGTGTGGCATGATGCCCAGTTTAGAGTTTATGGTATGACCTATTCTTAATGATGCTATGCTGGCTCCTTGTGATTTCTGCTTCCTTTTCAGGATATTCAAAAACAATCACTTTAATAATTTAAAATAGAATTTTGCCAGGAATTGAAGTCAAGCTCACTGGCCTAGTCTTTGCAGACTCTATTACCTCTCTCACTCCTCAAAACACACACCACACACACGTGCACACACGCGTGCACCTGCCCTTTTGTTTTGGGCTGGGTTTTTTTTTTTTGTTTTGTGGAGGGGGAAGGCAGGGCATTTAGGCTTGTGACTTGCCTAAGATCATACAGCTAGTAAGTGTGAAGTGGCTGAGGTTGGATTTGAACTCAGATCCGCCTGACTCCAGGGCTGGTGCTCTATTCACTGTTTCAGGGGATGGGGAGTAGGGAGGAGCTTTAAAAAAAATTTAAATGAGAGTCCTGTGGAATTGATTCTCTAAGATTTTCCATAGCTCACTGGTAACAAATTAGCAATTCAGTACTCTGGGATGTAGTTCATTTGGGTCTGGTGATTAGAGCTTGCTAGCTGTGTGACCTTGGGCAAGTCACTTAACTATTTTTTGTCCCAGTATCCTCATCTGTAAAATGTGGATAATAAAAGTACCTACTTCTTAGAGTTGTTGTGAGGATGAAATAAGATAACACTTATAAAGTGCTTAGCATTGTGCTTGGTACAGAGTAATAATAATTATTATTATATATTAATAAGTGTAATATAACAAATGATAATAATAACTTATTCTTTTCAAGGGCAGCTACACTGTAGTGTAAGATGTTGGCCTAAACTTCTTCCTGTCAAATGGCTTTCCAGTCTTCCCATATGGTCTCATAGAACATGCCCCTCTCCCTTCCAATTGCCATTACTTCTCTTTTACCATCAGAGTTACGTTCCTGAGAGTTTCCCGTCCCTCTTAAGCCGCCTTTCACAGGGCTTAGTCCGTGGGGTCCTACTTAACCTTTTCTTTTAGCTGTCTCATCCCAGATCTAGGGTACAGGACCAGATCATGCTTGACTTTCTTTTTTCCTATCACGCATCCTGTCATGGGAATAGCGTCACCTCCAGGTTCCCATTATTTCCAGCAAGCAGTTTTCTCCCTGGTTGATCCGGTCCAGAAGTTACTGTTTTTGGCAGAGACCATTCCCATAGCTGTCCAGATCATTGAAGTGTCCCCCTCCCTCTCTAACTATATCAGGCCTCTGTGCCGTACTCATGATCCACTTCCCAAATTCCTCCTCCGTTTCCTCTTTATGTTCCCCTGGTTCCTAGTGTTTTACTGTTTGCCTTTGTTCTCGAAGAAGACCAATGGCATTGGGAGGGTGATGTCTTGACTTGCAAGTGAATTGGATTTAAGTGAGGCAGAGCTGGGTAAAGTCATCATCAGAGACCAGTGGCAAGACACAGTCAAGATGAACATTGATGGCCCCAGATGCCGGGAGAGACTTTGGCCTTTTTAAACTAAGGTCTTTTCCAGGCCTCAGTTTGTCTGAGGCAACATCCATTTAGTAATTAAAGGCTAGGTGAGAAGTGAGACAATAGTTGGTCTAGTTTGCCTTCATTAAAGAATCGGTCTGGGAGGGAAAGACCCTCAGAGTTTCTGGCCAGAACAGAGACAGTAATAACAGGATACATGTGGACTGGCTCTGAATGGAGAATTTGTATTCATGAGTGTGTCCGTGTATGATAACATCACATATTTTTCTGCCTCCCCCCCCCTTTTTTTTTTTTTTGCTTTTTTTGGAGGAGGGAAGGTTATTGGGGTTAAATGATTTGCCCAAGATCACACAGCTAGTTTTTGTGTTAAGTGTGTGAGGCTGGATTTGAACTTGGGTCCTCCTGACTCCAGGGCTGGTGCTCCATTCACTGTGCCACCTAGCCACCCCAAAATTCTTTTTGCTTTTTGGAGGGTATTTGGGATTAAATAACTTGCCCAAGGTCACATGACTAGTAAGTGTGTCAGGTGTCTGAGGTCGAATTCGAACTCAGGTCCTCCTGACTCCAGGACCAGTGCTCTATTCACTGCGCCACCTAGCCACTCTGCCTCTACTTTTAACCACGTTCCTAATGAATCCCTCAAATTCTCAGATTTCTTCACAAAATCATAGTTTCTTATCATGGAGTACTGTCTTATTTCTTCTTTTAGGCTCTTCTGCTCCACCTTTCCTACCTTTTGCTTACTTGTATTGCTCCTTTGTTACAGAATTCTTGTGTGATCATTGGTCTCATCCCTCTAAATCCACATCATACCTATGAATTCAAATTGGCTTCCTTGTATCAGGATTTCCAGCACCTTACCTATCTTTGCATTTGTCTATAGATTTCAGAGACTTAGTTTTATGGCTGCCTCCCTACTTACTTTTGCTTCCTGTAAAACATTTTGGAGGCTTTATTGATGTTTTTATGTTGTAGCAGAGCTTCTTAAACTTTTTCGACTCGACTCCTTCAACACTTGTTTTTTGTTCCTTTAGTTAATTTATTTTTAGTTTTCAACATTCACTTCCATAAGTTCTAAATTTTCTCGCCCCCATTCCCTCTCCCTCCCCAAGACAGCATGTAATCTGATATAGATTCCACGTATACATTCCTATTAAACATATTTCCATATTAGTCATGTTGTATAGAAGAATTAGAAGAAATGGGAAGAACCATGAGAAAGAAAAACAGAAAACAAAACAAAAAAAGAAAAGTCTGCTTTGATCTGTATTCAGACTCCTTTTTTCTTTTTCTGGATGTTGTGTAAGATGATGGACTCATTTTCCATCATGAGTCTTTTGGCATTGTTTTAGGTCCTTGCATTGCTGAGAACAGCTAGATCTGTCAAAGTCAGTCTTCAAACACTGTGGCTGTTACTGTGTACAATATTCTCCTGGTTCTGCTCACTGTACTCAGCATCAGTTCATGTAAGTCTTTACAGATTTTCTGAAGTTCACCTGTTTATCATTTCTTATAGCACAATAGTATTCCATTACATTTGTATACCACACCTTTCAGCACTTCTTAAACTATGGGTCATGACCCCATAGGGACTGGGAACTGGACTACAGTGCATAAGTGGGCAGCCTGTTCTCTCTCTTTCTCTGTCTCTCTGTGTCTCTGTCTCTCTGTCTGTCTCTCTGTCTCTCTGTCTGTCTCTCTGTCTCTGTCTCTGTCTCTCTGTCTCTCTCTCTCTGTCTAAATCTCTTTTGATTAGATTTGGAAGATTCCAGGCAAATCCATTTTTATAAGCCTTTCTTGGTACATTTCATCCCTGACCAGGAACCTTCCTTTACTATATTTTATGCTATCCTTTCCAAATCCAAATACTGTTCTTAGATACTCTTACTTTAAAAAAATTTTTTTTCTTAATTAAGAACTTGAAAAATATCAACAAACTTGAACTTTTTTTCATTTACAATGAACAGAGATTGTATATGAAACTTAATTACATGCAGCTTATTATTTTAAAGTATAAGTATAAAATTTAACATGACAGCACCCTGTTTGTTTGTGCCCATTTCTGGACTCCTGTTCTTTACTGAATTTTAAAAATACTTCATTAACACTTTTTTTGGGGGGGGTATCACTATCTTTCCCTTCTTCCCTTCTCTACACATTATTACTCTCCCTTGTAACAAATAGATGTTCGTCTTCATTGTTCATTTCCCAGATCTCCCTTTCACCTCTAAAATTCTTGATTTGCAGCCCCAGCAGTGATGAAAACACCATCTTTGACCCTAAAGTTGTCAGTTTCTTACCAAAACTTCCAAGTTTTTAAGGATTACTTTCTGGATGGTTTTTGACAGTTTCATTTGTACCCACATGACTCCCTAGAAATGGGTGATAATATTATAATAATAGTATTTACATAGTGATTTACAAATATTCTCATTGAACCTCATAACAACCCTAGGAGGTAGATCCATTTTATATCCAAAATAATCCATTTTACAGATGAGGAGTTACTTGCTCAGTCACCTAACTAGAAAGTGTCTGAGATAGGATTTGAACTTGGGACTTTTTGGCTCCAGGTCTTCCACTGTATCTGTTGCATCACCTCACTGCCTCAGAAAACTGCCTCAGAAGTCATCCAGTTTAGTGTCGAGAGGTTCTCTGCGGTGTCCTGGATTTTCCTGGTCCAGGAAGATAGCAGATACCTCTATTGTTATCAAGTCTTACAACAGAGACCGCTATTACTTTTTATTTTTTCTCTGACTCTTAAAGGCACTTATGGATTTGTGTCATGTTTTGTTGGTGGCTAAATAACTATTTATTCCTCAGTCACAGTTTCTTCTTTGGAAGATACTACATATCTACCACTTTACCCTAAATATTTAGTGATCCTTTCTTTCCTTCACTGTTTCAGTCTTCCAGTTACTTGACAGAGTTCTAGACTTGAAGCTCTTTTGTTTTTAAGGAGCATTTCATTCTCCATGATAACCTGGAAAGTAAACAGGTTTTCCTCAATCCCTTTTACCTTCTTTTCTAGGAGGGAGAAAAGCCTGGACTTTGAACATCGTTAAGTCCCATAGCCAAAACAGACAAGTATTGTGAACTCTATACAATCTGTCTCAGCTCTTCTGTTCTTTATTCTTGATGGAAGTCAGAATGTCGCTTCTTTATTTTTCTTGTTAGTAGCTTCCCTGGAGAATTGTTTTCTGCTTCTGCATATTCAGCTTTCAAGTGTAGAATGTATTTCTTCCTCATCTCTGCCTTTCAGACTCCTATGATTCATTAGGGTCAACTCAGGTGCCTCCTCCTAGTTGGTTTTTTTGGTTTTTTGTTTTTGTTTTTTTTGCTTTTTGGAGTGCAGTTGGGGTTAAGTAACTTGCCCAAGGACACACGGCTAGTTTGTGTTTTAAGTGTCTGAGGCCGGATTTGAACTCAAGTCCTCCTGACTCCAGGGCCGGTGCTCTATTCACTGGGCCACTTAGCCGCCCCACCTAGTTGTTCAAGGATCACTTTGTACTGCACTTAACTTTGGACCTCTTGTATCCCCCTCCAGTTGAATGTAAGGTCCCTGAGGACAGGGTCAGTCTTTGTCTCTCTGTCTGTATCTCTGTCCCTTGGATCCTTAGCACCTTACTCAATATCTTGCACATAGTAGGTATTAACAGATGTTAAATTTAATTATATAACTTCTTTGTGATTTAAAAAAAATTTTTAATTTTTTATTCTTAGTTCTAATTGTGTTACACTGAATCTTTGAGCTCTGTGATGTACTACTATTTAGATAGTGTTGGGGAACTACCGTTAAAGCAGTCCTGTAACATAAGCATGAAAAGCCTCCCTGACTCCTCTCCTTGGCCTCCCACCAAACATGTTATCAATACTTAATTTCTCTAATTGCCATACGAATGATAAAATGATTGACATCAGGGTTGTGTGAGTCAGCATAATCCAGGGAGCACTAGCCTGGGAGTTAGAGAACCTGACTTATTGTCTCAACTTGGATAAAAGCTATTTGACCCTAGAAAAGTCATTTAACTTTTCACCAAGCCTGTTTTTTTTTTCCTTAATGGGCTTTTAAATCCTTACATTTCCTGCTTTATGGGGATGTTATAGGAAAAGCCCTTGTAAACCCTGAATGCTGTATAAATATTAGCTATTTTTTCCCTACTTTGTTGTCACAGCATGTATACAGAAGAATAATATAGCAGAGGGTGTTCATAGTATTTAACTAGAAACAAAACCTGTACCCATCAGTTGAGGAATGGCCATAAAATCTATGATCTATGAATGAAAAGGAATCTTATACAGTTTTTTAAAAAGACGGTTTGAAGAATATGACGTGGCGAGATGTATAGGGACTGGAGCGGCTTGAACAAGACAGAACCAAGGATACAGTACATATTTACAGTGTATGATAAAGAGAGGACGAGATGACGAGTGGAAGCTAAGCTCTGAGTAACCGCAGAAACAAAAGTTTCGGAGACTAGATTATAAAGCATGCTTCGAGCACAAGGTTAGAAGGCAAATAAGGTCACTGGATCACATGTTTGTTTGTTTTTTTTTAATATTCTTTGTTACAAGGAAGGGTTTATGGTGTGTGGAGAGGGGAGTGTTAGTAGAGAGAGCGGCATTGAAATGACTGACATAAAGACAAAAGGCATCAATAAAGAAATACAAGATACAGTATTGGGGGTGGGGAGAAAGAAGAGCCAAAAAAATGTTACGGGAAAAATTTCCTGAGTGAAAGATGGCTTTTTGGGGGGCCAAGGAAGTGGCAGTAAAGGAGGTGGAAGTAGATTCCATAAGCATGACATTATTTCATGTAATGTTATGTGAGGCAGTCCTCTAGGAACAATGTTAGGAATAGGTGATAAGCCAAAATAACGTGGGGGTTGGTTACATGTATTAAGGAGATTATCAGGAAATAACACTAGGCATTGTTATGTGGGATGTATGTGTATAATGTCCCAAGGTGACTGCTTTGAAGAATGTCATTTGTTGGGGCAGCTACATGGCTCAGTGAATAGAATACTGGCCCTGGAATTAGAAGGACCTGAGTTCAAATCCCGCCTCAGACACTTATTAGCCGTGTGACCTTGGGCAAGTCACTTAACCCCAGTTGCCCTGCCTTCCCGCCTCCAAAAAGCCAAAAAAAAAAAAATGTCATTTGTTTGGATGTATAAGGCCTGCTATGTTTCTTTTTAGAAAATAGGATCTTTTTTTTATAGTCATACTTTGGTGTCTCACAACAATTATTTTATCCGTGTGGCTACTCTTTCCACTGGTGCAGTTTAAGGCCTCTCAGTACTTCAGTGACATCTTCGGCACCCGTGCCTGCCTATACTGGTATTAGACTGCTGATTTTGAGGACCATGTTGAACTTATAAATGAAATGACAGTTTAAAGTTTAGGGTTGTTTACTCTTATGAGTAAGAGTAGATGTCTACTTACAAGCAGCTAGATGTCAAAGTAGATAGAGCACAGGGGCTGGAGCCAGGAAATCTGAGTTCAGATGTGGCCCTAGACACTTAGTAGTTGTGTGACCCTGGATAGGTCACATAACCTTGTTTGCCCAGTTGTTCTCATTTATAAAATAGCAAGTCACTCGTTTCCAGTATCTTTGCCAAGAAAACCCCAGGTGGAGTCATAAAGAGTCAGACACAACTAAAAACAACTGAACAGCAAAAAATGGCACATGGCAGGTACTTAATCGTTAGCATTTTTTTAGAAGTATAATGCCTACTATGTGTCAGGCACTGTGCTAAGTACTTATAAATATTATACGTCATTTGATCCTCACAGCAACCCCGGGAGGTAGGTACTATTATCATCATTCCCATTTTATAGTTTTCAACTGTAAAACCAAAGTTTTCCTGACTAGGCCTAGCACTCTATCCATTGTACCACTTAGCTGCCAATAAATAATAATGTTTATTGATTGACAGCTGTGGAAAATACAAAGATAAGATACTATTTTCAAGAAGTTTTACTCCTTAACAATCTTATCTATTTTTATTTTTATTTGTATTTTTTTTTTTTTGGCTTTTTGGAAGGCAGCTGGGGTTAAATGACTTGCCCAAAGTCACACGGCTAGTAAGTGTGTCAAGAGTCTGAGGCTGGATTTGAACTCAGGTCTTCCTGACTCCTGGGCTGGTGCTCTACTCACTGTGCCACCTAGCTGCTCCAATCCTGTCTATTTTTAAAAGATATTTTCCCACTTCAGAAGTGTTTTCCGTATAGTAATTATTACTTATCTTCTGGTATTTTCTTTGCTTTTCAAGCTAGTGTGTCTGGAGATAAATCGGAGAGCCAGTTTTGTCCTTGGCTGTATTGATCATCGAGACTGTCAAAGGGAGAAAGGTACTAGAAGGTAGACATTCTCCAGGTGTTTAGGTCTTGAAAAGGAGAGAATAGCTCCTCATCTAGATACATAGCCTTTATTTTTTTCCTGTTGGTTTTTAAGCTTTTCTACTATGGATGATTCTAGGATTCACAAACACTCTTTCCTACTATTACCACTCAATACACATACCTTCAAACTGTAAGGAAGAGTACCTCAGAGGACTGGGTTTTTGTTTTTCATCTGTGGTGGTACCTAGTAACCAGAATCATGCCAGGCTATAGCTGCCCACTAGGCAGATAGCTTGTTAGCACTAGGCAAACACTGCACAAGAAAAGTGGGAACCCACATGCATCTTTAATTGCCACACTCCTATCTTACTTTCTAATTTCAGTCCGTTCCTAAATGTCATGTCAATAGCCATACTTATGCTGACTGTAGTATCTGGATGTGGTCCTAATGTGTGCTACGTGCCTACCAATTGTTACCTTCCATACTTGTTTAATGGGTTATATTCCAAGGGCAAAACCTGAGATTTGTTTGATATAAAATTATCTGTACCTGGTTCAAAACTAGAGATCAGAATGCAGATGTTGCTATTGTGGGGACTGAGCAAGAATGTCAGGAGTGGGGAATTTTCAAGTTGAAATGTCAAGGTATGAATGTATCTTTCTGGGAACTTCTGAATTACAGTATTCACTTTATCTATTGGCAAATCACTCATTTAGGACTGTGTTCCTAAATGGGGTAAATGTTACTCATTTTTCTGACAAGAGTTGCTAGGAAGGCTAATTGGTTAATGGATAGCTAGGGGAAAAACAGTTTCTAGATAAGAAACATTTTAAAATACTAATTTATAATAGGTAACTACTAAAATCCCATTCCTCTGGATTTAGTATGAGGAAGTGGTGACAAAAACAGTAATAATTTTCCTGGAGAGTGAATAAGAATAAACAAAATATTACATATAAAAATATTTAGAATTATTTTAAGATATTATAATAAAAATAAAATACTAAATTAATATAAGAGTAACTTGGAAATACAGTTTGTAGAACAAAATACTATTCAGTAAGTATCTCTAAAGAGGTCGCATGGCATGATGTATATGGTATGGTTTAAAGACCACTGACTTTAAACTTGAGATCTGGGTTCAAATCCCATTTCTGATACTTATTTCTTATGTGACCATAGGTAAATCCTCATCTTTAAAAAGGGAGGGTTGAATTAGATGAGTTCCAAAGGCCCTTCCAACTCTAGTCCCATGATCCAATGAGATCCAGCCCCAGGAATTCAGGAAACCTGGGTTCATGTCCCACTTGTCTCTGCCACATAGTGGCTCTGCCTGACCAGGTGCAAGGTCTTCAGCCAGCCCTCTAAGACTCTGAGAGTAGAGGTAGTTTTAATTCATCAATTTACCCAAATGTTTATTAGCCATTACCTGCTAAGTCAGGAACTACACTAGCTATCGGGGATACAAAAACAAAAGCAGTGTTGTTCATCCGAGGAACTTACATTCTATTAGGAAAAACAATATATACATAAAAAAATGAAATATAAAATATAGTGAAAATCATTTCCAGAAGGATAACCATTAGCAGCTAGGGAGATCAGGTTTTGTCTTGGAGGTAGCACATGACCTGATCTTTTATGGATAAATGATCAGAGGATATAAACAAATAGTTCCCAGAAGAATTTCAAACTTAACAACTATATGAAAGACCATTTCCATTCACTGATGATGAGAAAACACAAATTAAAATAACACTGCAGTTTCATCTAACACCCAGAAAAAGGCAAAGATGAGAAAAGATGGAAATGTGTTGTAGGGATTGTGGAAATCCAGGCATACTAATATATTACTGGTAGAGCTGTTAACTTTGTCTGATAATTCTGGAAGATAATTTAGAGTTATGCTAAAATAACAATGTCCCTTTTGATCCAGATTATTGATGTTATCACAAGGAAGTCAAAGCTAAAGGTCCAAAATAAACTAAAATGTTTATAGCTTCACCTTTTTAGCTCAAGGAAGTTAAAGATAAAGGTCCAAACTAAAGGTATAAACTATTATAGCTTCATTTTTTCAGCACCAAAGAACGGGAAATATAGTAGTAGACACCCATTGCCTGTTTGAACAGCTATAATTTATAGTAATTTTATTAAATGTTCTTATGCTATAAAAATGAATTGTGAAGACTAGAGAGAAGCATTAGAAGATTTATATAAACTGATGCAAAGTGAAGTAAGCAGAACCAGAAAAATGTACCGCAGTTACACAAACAAAATGGAAACTGATTGCTGTGTAATTTTAATGACCAATCTAGGTCCTGATGAAAAGTTAAGAGAAAGCATCTCCTTATCTTCATTGCAAAGATGGTTGTGGAGCAGTGCACGTATTGTCAGCTTGAATGATGTTTTATATTGGTTAGTTTTGCTGAACCACATTATTCCCTTCCCTCTTTTACTTCCTTTTTAAGGCATGGCCATTGGGTAAGTGAGAGGGAAGGGAAGTATATAGGGAAATGAATGTGATAAAATTTCAATAAAAATATGTCACCTTCACTTTTAAGGCACAGATTGTACTGATTTAAAAAAATTGTTATGTAGCATGCTGCTGATAGTCACTTTTTACAGAAAAATTGAAGAAATTCAGGATATTTTCCTTATGTAAGAGAAAAATTTAAAACATTTATTTTCAAAACTGTTTACGTAGTTTCTCAAGAGAATTAGAGAAATTGAGTGAAGAAAATTATGGCATATGTTATTTTTCAGATTTATTTTGCTTGTTTTGGTAATATTTGGTAAATACTTCATAGTGAAATGATTAAATTTTCCCCCTAGTACTTGAACCTAAAACTCTGTAAGTATGTCTATATTGTATTGTATATCTCTTCTTACAGCACTTTTTGAAAATAGATCTTGTTCTTTTCTTGCTTCATGACTTTGGGGATCCAATTATTTTGGTAGGTGTTGAACCCAACCTGGTGAACCTCTTAGATAATGCAGACAAATCTATATGATCATTGACTTGGAAGGTCCTTCCCTGCTCAGTTTTTAGAAAGCACCTATTATATGCTAGGAGCAAGGGGAACAAAGACAAAAATGAAAGTTCTTTCTGTCAAAGCAGATAATATGTACATAAATAAGCATATGTATACTACATAAAAATGAATGTTAGGTTGCTTGGAGAAGGAGGACAGTAGAAGCTGGGCATCAGAAGACAGTGAACAGTGGAGAAGATGGTGCTTAAGCTGAGGCTTAAAGGAAACAGCGGGTTCTTAAGAGGCAGAGATGAGGAGAAAATACATTTCAGGTTTGGGGAACAGCTAATTCAAAGGTACCAAGCTAGTTGTTGGATTGTTTTGTGTGAGAAATAACAAGAAGATTAGTTTGGCTAGACTGGAGAGCATAGAAATTAAATAATGTATAAAAAAATAGGTTGAGCATTATGGTCATTCAGAATAAAGACACCAAGTAGTTACGTTCAGACAACAATTTGTTTAGCAATGCATGCAACTGCCTAAACAAATCAGGTTCAGTGTTCTTGGTTGATGCAAGGACCCATAACCTTTGTTTCTGCAGTTTTTGTGTTAGTCATATCCTACTATTTGTGACCCTATTTGGGGTTTTCTTGGCAAAGATACCCAGAGTAGTTTGTCATTTCCTTCTCTAGATCATTTTACAGATAATGAAATTCAGGCAAAACAGGGTTAAGTGATTTGCCCAGGGTCATGCAGCTGGTAAATGAGGCCAGACTTGAACTCAGGTCTTCCTGACTCCAGGCCTAGTGCTTTATCCACTTAGTTGCCCTCTACCCATTAATATATACTTAAAGGAATGAAAAACAGGATGTAGGGATTGAACCACCTTGTTTCTTTAATTGGTAGAGAAGATTGGAAGACGCTGAGGTGATGGGTAGGGGGACAGTCTTGTGACTTTTCTGTGATCAAGTGACTTATAAAAAGTTAGAACTTAACTTCATAAAATGACAGATAAAGGCAAAATAGAGTTACTCATGCTATTTCTAAAAACCATTTCCCCTTTTGATCCTGGGGTTCTCAGCCCCTGGGATCACTTTTTTTTTTTAATTTAAATTTATTTTCTTGGTTACATCATTCATTTCCACAAGGTTTTGAGTTACAAATTTTCTCCCCTTTTTGCCCCTACCCCCCAGCCCAGAACATTGATCCCACTGTAAGGCCGCTCCCACAATCTGTTCCCTTTTGTGCCCTCCTCCAACACACCTCTAGCTTTCTAGCAGGGCAGGGAGGGGCTCCCTGCCCCCGTGGGATCACTTTCTTAAACACTTTTTCTATTATGGATTTTTTGACAAATGATAGTTTTCCTCAAGGGATATCAAAGGATACGGTGAAAAGAACATCTGGTTACTAGAAATAGGCAACAGTTTCAATTTATGCACACGCAAAGAATCACAAAAAGTCCAATCAAAAAAAGCAAAGTTTGGTAAAATGTTTAACCAGTATCTCCTAATTGTAAAACAGACAACCAAGTTGTAGGATCCTATCAGGAGGAACCTCATTTGCTAATGTAGGATTCCTCAGTTACTTTCTGGAGTGTGTGTAGAGAAGTTTGGATGTCCTTAGATCTACTGATATACACACAGGTGCCCCCCTTTGTCACATTTTTCTTCCCTGAAGAGTTAGAGTTAAACTGTTGACAAGAGAGGTAGAGACCACATGATAGTCTTTTGCATAAACACTGTGGGCAGACCATGACTGCCTGAAAGCACAGACTAACCTGGCATAAGCCATGACAGGAGAAAACTACCTTAGCTCTGTTTGATTCCAGGCAAGAATTATAGTCTACAGTCAACACACAGCAAATTCCACATTATTCGCAGGATATCATAGGCAGGCTCAGAATTTAAAATTTCCTGTTCAGAAAGGAAATAACACAGTGGGAAACTGAGTCAAGAGCATCCTGCTGTTGCCTATTCAAAGTTATCCCCTCAACTTTTTCCCAAACACAGACATCCACCTGTAGCATTTCTCAGATTGTACTCCCTTTGGGCAGCACTTAGTAGAATAATATAGTCCCACAAGATTTTACCACAAAAGAAAAATTTTACTAATCACAACTTGGACTATGTTTTTATTATTTTTTTCATGTTGCAGTAACAGCTGATAATGAACACATTTAAGGACATATTATTTGCCCTTCATTTATAGTTTAAGAATAATTGCATTCTGGAGTTTCAGCCATGAAGTAAATACAAAGTACTTGACTCCAAACTCCAGAAAAATTCTGACTCCAGTCCATATTGTCTATTAACCCCTAAGGCAAAATGAAATCTTTGAATCTAGATTCCATTGCTACTAAGCAGGCTCAAAAGTGTAACTTCAGTATAGATTATTAACAGGTTTAATTTCATAGTTTTCACAAATGATAGCCAAATAGCCTCAGTTAAAAACTCATTCATGACTATAAGCAGACTTGTAAACCCCCTACTTTCATAGTCCTGGTTTCTTAAACTTCAGTATTTTAGCATTTTATTATATGCTGTCTGCAGAGCTGATAAGATCTTATGACCTTGCCCAAGTAGAAAGTCCCAAGGAACCTCAAAGATTTTTTTCTCCCAAAGGGGTTATTACTTTTATTCATTATTCATTTTAGAACAAAATATACTCCATGAAATATTTAACAGTTTTCAAACATTTTTGCCACATTCTTTTAATAGCTCAACCTAATAGCATCTGTATTAAAAGAAAAATTTCTTCAATACAGTGGTTTCCCAAATTTCACAATGTAAGAAAAATTTTAGAAACACAATAACAGATAAGATGTCATATTCAAAATGTGAAAAAAATCTCATTACTTATCTGGTGACATCAGTACAGTCAATTCATTTCCAAATTATCATAGAAAATCATTCATTTAATCACTTTTGGCATTCTATATTGATTACATTCAAGACCAATGTAGAATTTCTTGTATTTACTAACATTTACATAGTGCTTATTCCTTTAAAATCATTCTGTACTCCAAATCAGTTCCTTCCTGTTCTAACCAACCCCTTCCAGATACTTTAAGAGCATGTATAAAGTACATGCCTCACCTTTCCCCCAGGCATTTACTATTCTCTGCAGTTTTAACCCTGGGAAACCCTCAGCCTCACCATCCCTCTGCTTTGGAGTTCAGGAGGTTCTAAGGATTGGGGACACACCCTTCAAATGATCCTCAAAGGACAGAATACCAGTGTGCCACTCAAATAATTTCATGTTGCATATTTTAAAAACAACAACATTTAGACCACAATTTGGAAATTCACAGTAGAGAAATTATATTTCAGTCACAAATTTAGTCTCTAGTTTTCAGTGCCATGAATTTTTGTAGACTTGGAGAAAAGATTACTTACCCTCTTATCTGTCTTTAACTCTGCAGTCTTCAGTCTGGCTAGAGTTAGAAATATGGAGAGAGAGATTATCTTTCTGAAGACTTTGAAAGTTCTTCAGAAAAGTTTTTACTCTTTCTACTCTTTCCTTTGGCTGATCACACCACTGGAAGAAGTTAGTTTGGTTTGCCAAGACACGCAACATGATAAGACGCGCACACACACATACACACACACATACACACACACACACAGAAGCTGACAAAGTTTTTCCTTTTCAGTTTCCACTGAAAGTTTAATTAAAAAAAAATCAGCCCATGCAATTTTCTAAAACTAGTCTCAGAACCTTTAATTTGTGGCAATCAAAAGTCTACTTCAGACCAACTTAGGGGCCCATCGGGATTCTTACCATTGCTTCTTAAACTGTGGGTCACGACCCCATATGGATTTAAGTTTAAGAAACCCTACCTTAGACCCATCTTTGCATAGTCATCCCCTTCTAAATGGGAAGCTTCCCTTGATCCTAGGCCAACCAGAATTGGTAGTAAGGGGTATCCATCTTTTTTACTAGAGCCGGTAACCCTTGTTTGTGACCATTCAACTCTTAAGAAGTTAGCTGTCCAGATATGATTCAGGAGGACATGAAGGTCCAAGGACAGGTGGTACTTCACCTACTTCATTGATAGAAATCTTACCAGAGTGCCCTAGGAATCCTACCAGAGTGCCCTAGGGTGTTCCTTTATCAAAGGTCCAACTGTCACATGGGGACTCGAAGACTCAGTCCCATCTGGGTGGACATAATTGTTATGGTGGAATAAAAATGCTAATACAACAATTTAATTAATATTACATGCAGTTGCAGTAACAAATTGGGTCCAAGGCTCTGGGTCTGCTCAAAGACTGAGAACCTTCGTTTTTACACAGTTAATAGGAGTGAAAAACAGTATGTAGAGATTGAATCACCTTGTTCCTTATTAGTGGAGAGGATTGGGAAACCTTAGATGGGGGGATAGTCTTGTGACTTTCCCATGATCAGGTGACTTAACAAGAAGTTGGAACTTCACAAAATAGTAAAGGCAAAATGTGCTATTTTTTTACTCGTGCTATTTTTTTTTAATGTAACATGGAGACGAGTTGTAAAGGATTTTAAATACCAGATAAGAGTTTATATTAGATTCTGGAGTCAGTGGGGAAAGCATGACAATTTGAATAGGAATTGACGCAGTCAGATATGTGCTTAAGGAAAATCAGTTTGGCTGCTATATAGAGGATAGAGAAAAGAAACACGGACACAGGGAAGCCAATTAAAAGGCTATTGCAGTAGTCCAGGTGCCATTTGATGGTGGCTTATACTGGAGTGGGGTGTGTGTGTGTGTGTGTGTGTGTGTGTGTGTGTGTGTGTGTGTGTGTGTGTGTGTGTAGAAAGGCATGTAAGAAATGTTGTGGGGAAGAAAATTATAAGATTTAGCAACTGATTGTCTATTTGGGATAAATGAGAGTGAAAAGGAAAGGAAGTTTTGAACCTGGGTGAAATGGAAGGGTATCCTTGACGGAAATAAAGAAGTTTGGAAGATAATGAATGAGATCTGTGATACATATGGTGGACTATGCACGCTTATCCTGCCTAGCTCATTCCATCCCACTGTAAGGGAAAGTGGGTAATGAGGAAGAAGAGCCTTTGTTGGCTGGCTCTGGCTGAGGAACAGAGAAGGATAAAGGTTGGGAGGTTGTACAGTAGTGGGAGAGTAATTAAGGAGTAATAGGTAAAGGTATGATAAGTTGGAGGGGGATCTCCCTTATCCCCATCCTCCTATTGATTGGTTATGTATCCCATTGAGAACATCCAGTGACTCCTTGGGTTTAAGGGGTCTCCGTTTCAGGGACCACTTTCCCCATAGGAACTAGACCAATAAAATAAATAGTAATAATAGTGATAGCTAACATGTATACATGTGTCAGGCACTGCGCTGAGCTCTTTGTACTCACTGTCTCACTTGATCCTTGTAGTAACCCTGGTAGGTAGGTTATTATCCCCACTTTACAGATGAGGAAACTGAGGCACACAAAGTTGAAGTGACTTACCCATGGTGATACAGCTAGTAAAGGTACAGGTTCATATTTTAACTCGGGCCTTCCTGACTCCAGGCCCAGGACTCTGTCCCTGTACCGTGTATGGCATCTGTTAAGCTCCCATGGTATGCATGTAACATTTTTTTTTCCTTTTTAACTGGACTCTGATTTCATTGGTGTATAGACAATTCCCTGTGAGGAAACGCTTTACCGTTGCAGGTTAGCACTTGCTTCCTTGCTTTTGCAACCTGGAGAGTTGTTGGGGCCACCGAGAAGTTAGCTCGTTGCCCAGAGTCACACAGCCTTTATATAGCAGAGGACAGACCTAAGTCTTCCTAACTTTGAGGAACTTCATTCACAAGGACGTTCCCCATCAATTCTACTACACAAAATCTTATTGGCCTTTGAAAGAAAGAGAAGTAGAATAAGATAGGAGATCCAAAGTCCAAAGTCAGATCTTCGATCTTCTCACTAATTTATGCTAATTGGTGGGGAAGGCAGGTTTGATTACTTTAGAAAGAAATGTAATTTCACTACTTCAAGCTATGGCTGAAATTAATGGTTAAGATCTCTTAACTAACCTGAATAGATAAGAGTCATTTGTGTTTTGGCATTTTGGTTATATGCAAAGGAGTTTTTGAAATTTGTTTTAACTTTCTTCTTCCCCATCTGCTAATTTGATTAACAAACTTTAAAAAAATAAAAACAAATTATCATAGGACCATAGATCTAGAGCTGAAAAAAAAATTTGAAGGTCTACTCAAACTTCTTATTTTACAGATGAGGTCACTGAGGCAGAGAGAGAAGTTAAGTAACTTACCAAGGTCACACAGGTACTAGGGTGGGATTTCAAAGCAGGTTTTGTGACTCTCGGTTCATTGCTTTCTTTCCTACATCTGTTCTGTTCTATCACTTTGCTGTTCTCAGGTAGTTAATATGCTGAAAAGAAAGGATAGGCTTCACCTGTCTTTGTATTTGGGGGCATTGTCATGTGAGAGATTTGAATTTGAACTGCATCAGGATTTCTTTTTTTTTTTAATTTATTTGCATATTTTTAGTTTTCAGCATTCATTTCCACAGGATTTGGGGTTCCAGATTTTCTCCCCATCTCTCCCTTCCTCCCCACCCCAAGATGACATGCATTCTGATTACCCTTTCCCCCAGCTTGCCCTTCCTTCTGTCATGCCCCCCCACCCCCCGTTTTCCCCCTTATTTTCTTGTAGGGCAAGATAGATTTCTCTACCCCATTGCCTGTATACCTTATTTCCTAGTTGCATGTAAAAACAGTTTTAAACATTTGTTTTTAAAACTTTGAGTTACAAATTCTCTCCCTTTTCCCCTCCCAACCCACCCTCATTGAGAAAGCAAGCAATCCAACATAGGTTGTACATGTGTAATTAGAACTGCATTAGAATTTCAAGTTCATTCTCCAACTGAATTATATCCTCTAAGGCAGTGATTCTCAACCTTCCTAATGCTGCGACCTATCTGCATGTGGATGGACCTGCCTGGAGATGGATAGAGGAGCGGTGTCTTGGTTCCAAAGACCACCAGAAATATGTGTTTTCCAATGGTCTTAGGCGACCCCTGTGAAAGGGTTGTTCAACCCCCAAAAGGGTCGTCACCCACAGGTTGAGAACCGCTGCCTAAGGACAGATAAGCAAGCACTGGATTTCTCTAGCCTGTGGTCTCTGCATAGGACTTAGAGGAGAAGTATTCAGTGAATATTAATTGATGCTGAGCATTTAGGAAGTTCAGGGCCCAGAGCCCAACCAAGTATTTAATGATCATTCTTACTCCCTCTCAAGCCTAAAAGGTTTGTATGTGATTCTCCCCAGCCCTGGTTTCTCTGGTTGGCAGCAGTCACTCCCTTTTTACTTCTTTTATTACGCTCTCAGTATTTTGCCCTGGATTATGATTTTCTGTGTTCACTTCTCTCTGCCAGTAGGCCGAAGGCTCTATGAGACTATGGACCAAGTATACACAAAGGCTCAGGTTACAAGTCATACTGCAGAGGGCATCCCCCTTCTCTTAGCTTCCCTGAATCCCAACTTAGGTTTTGTCACCCTTATGCTCAGGCTGAGTAAGCAGAACCTCACACTTCACTTTCTTGCTCTAGCACTCGTTTCTGGTATATAAAATAGGATAAAATTGATGCTTGTAGTTTCTTGCTTACAGTGGGTTATTACAAGGAAAGTGCTTTGTAAAATGTTATCTCAATGTGAGACATTTCTAATAAATTCTAAACAACTTCAAGGCGTGAATTCTGTGGTATTGCATCACTATCTCTTCACTGTCTAGCAATGTGGCTTGTAATTAAATTCAATAAACATTTATTGTTGCACACTAGTCTCTTAATGTTTAGTGAGGGACAAGAAGGAGAGACTAGATTCAAATGTAGATCTTTGGGTTACTTTTCCCTGCAGTAGCAAGCTGATCTTTCAGGTTAGCCTTTCTCTTATGAGTTGTTAGCTTCTGCCCTGGTCCCTCTCTGGAGTGTAAGGAGGTTGGTGTTGTCATTAATGTTTGTTGCTGTATCTCCTATCCCTGAGTGATCAGGTAAAGCCTTGGCCCTTTCCACTCACAATTCCCTGATGGCTTGGAGAGAAAGGGCAGCCTCCCACCGCCACTTCTGACCACCTACCTTCCCTGTGGATCACAAGCAACCAGGGGAGCACCACAGAAAGAAACATCAGACTGGCTTGTCTGACATAGTTCCCCTTTGGGTGCATCCTTTTTTCCCATAGGTAGTAGATTGAGATTTTGGTGAGGGGCCTGTAGTCCAGAGCAGGGGTGGACTCGTACTCTGCTCACAAAATGCCTTGTCTGACGAGTAGGTGTATGGCAGCAGGCATGGTGCACACAGCACACATTGCTCTGAGTTTGGCAGTGCCAACTACTACATACACTGAAGGGTCAGGTTACGGTTGCTGTGGGAACTGTGACCTTTGAATTTCTTGGCGTATGTGTGGAATTTCAGTTACTCAACACTAACAACTGGGACTTTTTTCCCCCCTCTTCCCTTTTTGGTATTTAATTTTTATCTCTATAAATGAGATCTATTGGTTTTCTTTCTTTGTTGTAAAACAGATGGCTTTCATTTGCTTTCACTTCCCTGATAGAAGGTGGCGTGAGCTGCTGCTGCTGCCTCTTGAATGGACTGTCTGCTCTGGCTCCCACTACCCTGGATCCCAGGGTGGGGGGATTTTTGTTGTCCTTTAATAAAGGGGAAGAGGGGGAGGGAAGAGTGCCTACTCTTGGCGGGTGAAAAGAGAAACGTGGAAAGAGTCCTGGATTTAGAGGGCCTGGGTTTGAATTCCAGCTGCGACCTTGAGGTCTCCTCAAGTTCTTTATGGGAGAAGGGAGTAAAGACTTCAGAGGTTCCTTTCCAGCTCTAACTCCATGATGAGGGGGAAATGCCCCCATTTTCTTGAAATGGAAATTAGCTCACTCAGACTGTTACTGTTGCTCCCCCAGTTCCAGCTGTTGGGAATATCCAATCCTGTTTCCTCTGTTTAGGGTGTCCTCATTAAGGTAGCTAAAGGGACATTCCCCTCCTTTAAACTCCTGCAACAATTATTCGCATAATTCATTTGGTAATTAATCATTTACTCCCTAGGATATCTATTTTTTGAAGTTATTTAAACCTTATTTTTGTCTAACTTTGAACTTTTGAGTTCAAATAGATTAGTAGACCCCTTAAGCTGGAGCCCATATCTTTTACTTGCTTTTTTTATCCTCTTGTAGGACCCTATCCTTGGCATATAATAAGCATTGAACAAATGTTTCTTAATTTGATGAATTGGTCAGTCTATGATTTTTACTTTTTTTTGGAGGGGTGAGGACAGGGTAATTGGGGTTAAGTGACTTGCCCAATATCACACAGCTAGTGTCAAGTGTCTGAGGTCACATTTGAACTCAGATCCTCCTAACTCCAGGGCCTGTGCTCTATTCACCGCCGCCACCTAGCTGCCACATCTTCATGATTTTTTTTAAAAACATAAAAATTCTTTTGAAAAATCAAATGCTGACTATATGCAAGGGCTATAGAAGGTAGAGAAAATGTAGTCTGACTTTATGTTAAGAGACAAGGCATATTTTTTTAAAATTTTTATTGATTTGTTAATTTTAGTTTACAAGATTCAGTTTCACAATCCCTTGAGTTTCAAACCCACCCACCCCCCCGCCAACGGCAGGCAATCAAGTATAGGATCTGCAAATACTTTCACATTGGACAATAGTCTGGTTGTATAGAAGGGTTGTAACCAATGGAGTGAACAGTGGGAAAGAAGAAACAAAACCAAATGTGGAAAAGAATGATAGCATGTATTGCTTCAGTCTCCATTAAACTCTGTTCTTTCTAGATCTTCCTCTGAATGTAGACATCTCCTTCAATGTTGTCTTATACCTGTGCATTACTGAGAAGAGTCCAGTTTATCAAGGTTGGTCATCACACATATAATGTGTCTGTGATTGTGTACAAATTTCTCCTGGTTCTGCTCTTCTCACTTGGAATCAGTTTGTATAAGCCTCTCCATGTGAATATGAAGACCGAAGAGACAAGTTATATTTACTGTAAAACAGAGATTTCTCCTCAGCTGTGTTGTTTGCAGTTGCATTGGTAGATACGAGAAATGCAAGCAGATTTCTGAGTATTTATCTTAGAACAAGGAGATTAGTATTCCTTTGATTGGTTTGTGAACAAGGCATTTCGTGTGCCACATGCAGAATGGACATTGTGGTCAGTTTTCTTGCTATAAGATACTTGGAACACTAAGGTTACATGTTATACTCAAAAGAGCACTAAACTTGGAGTGAGAACTGGGTTTAAATCCAAGTTCTGCTACTTAATAGCTTTGTGATCCTGAATGAGTCACATAACCTGTGCCTCAGTTTTCTTCATCTTTAAAATGAGGATAATACCTGTACCATTTCAGAATTATGATGAAATCATTTTGTAAACTTTAAAGTACCTTGTGAATGTTGGTTGTCATTGTCATAATTATCACTTTTTAAAAATTATTATTCATCACTTTTAAGACCTTCATAGACCACTCATCCCTTAGTTTCTGAACCTCCTGGAATGGCATTTAGAGAAACAATAGTCCTGGACAGAATAATGGGCTGGCATTCTAGAAATATTTGACTTCAGTTTCATTTTTTGTATTGATTTTACTACATAACCCTGGGCAACTAATTGGTCTCTTATTTTCTTATCTCCAAAATGAAGATGCTTGCTCTTTCCTAGTAAGCAGGTATAGTATATGACACACATGTAGAATCATTCAAATGAAAAAAAAAATAAGATAGGCTCAATATAAAATTATCTGTGAAAGTACTTTTAGTTAGCAAGGAAAGGGAAGCTCTCAAAAATTTTTCAGGTATAATTATTAATCAGAATTTCCTCTGGTCTGATTTTGTGCAGAGTTTTGTCTTTTGTTGATGTAGAGGCTGCCAGTACTAACATGAGAAATGTAACTGAACTGTCCCCAACCTTTCCAACACTGGCTGTGTTCCTTTCCCCACCCCCAACTTTGCATAGTCTGTAGATAAACAAGCTCTCTGAGCATTTGTCTTTAAAATGAGAAAACAGTATCCTTCCTAAGAGCACCATGTCATACAGTAATGTGGTACCTGTAAATGACATCTCATCCATACCCTTGCCTCTGGGCCTTCTTATCACCTCCTCCCAGAATGGTAACAACGAGGTTTGCTCATTTGGCCTACACAATCGGCCCGTGGCTCATTTTTATTAAACAAAAGTTAGGAGTGTGCAGTAAGTTCTAATTCTGTCCCTTAATCCATTCTTCAGTGAAAGGTTAAACAACCAGACATCCAACCTTTTGAGGGTCCAGACTACTCTGACCCTTACCTCCCTGACTGTTGACTTTCTAAGTGTTCCAGTTGGCATGACAAACAAGAATGGTGTTGCAGAAAGAACAGTGTCCATTTCAGCAATGCTGCAAATAATAATACTTAGTTAATAAATACAAAGCATTCATGAGTAGGCCTTAAAAGTGGGGGGAAAAAACCATTCATACAGAGGCTGTGACAATTGTGGGGGCAGGGTGGAGGGAGAGGAAAGGATAGTAATCAGTTTTTTACAGTACAAGATACAAGTGAATGGAACTTGTAGCACATGATATATGAAGATATGAGAAGCATTTAAAAGCATTAAGCTTTTAGATGCCAGTGCCGTCAAAGTCTGCTATATAAGATACGTTTCTCTTGATTCTCTCCATGTTAGATTATACTATATCCCATAGATAAATGGTCAGAAGCTATGGAGTGCTTTCAAAAGAAGAGGCAAAGTATTGAAAACCAGCTAAAAAAAAAGCTCCAATCAATCCTGAGGTTTATTCTTAAAAGATAAAAAGAGAGAAGTAATGTTAAAGAAGCAGTGGAAAGATAGGTGCTCTTACACTGTTAGTAGAGCTGTGAATTGAACTGGGTGTTCTAGAAAACAATTTGAAGTCATGAGAAGTGTTTCTAAATTGTTCATACCATTTGACCTCCTTACTGAGTATAGATAATAATAAATTTAACTAGCATTCATATAGCGCTTCTGAGTGTAAAGCTGCTTGCTTTACAAATTTTACCTCATTGATCTTCACCCTAACCCTGGGAGGTAAGCAATATTTTCCCCATGTTATAGTTGAGGAAATTGAGGCAATTAAGCGACTGGCCCTGACTCACACAGCGAGTAATTGTCCGAGGTAGGCTGGGTGGTACTCGGGTCTTCTTGGCTGGGAGCCCAGTGCTCTGTCCACTGCACCACCACCTAACTGCCTTTAGACAGGTAGGTTGTGCATTGACTAGAGAGCTGCAAGGCTTGATTTCAAATCTGCCCTTAGATTAAGCCGTTACACTTAGTAATAGCAAGTCCCTTAACCGCCGTCTTCCTCAGTTTCCACAAATGTAAAATGGGGCTAATTAATAGTACCCACTCCCCTAAGATTTTGTGAAGACCAGATCAGATGATGTTTGTGAAGTGCTTTGGAAACCTTAACGTGCTGTGTGAATAAGGCTGGCTGGCCACAGGAGGCCGGTGGCAGAAAGACAGTTCCCACGGCTACCAAAATCTAAAGCTGGAGAGACCCGGTTTTCCACTGATCCAGGAAAGGACGGCTACAGTTATGGTGTAATAGAATTGTAGTTATACACTATTGCATTATTCTGATTAAGATGAGTATGAGGAATTTGAAGAAATATGGGAAGACTTGGGGGTAATAGTAGCATCTACATAGGGCTGTTGGGAGGACTAATTGCAATAGTATTTATAAAGCTCTTAGCATATTTCCTGGCACATAGTCAGCATTTAGTAACGGTTTATTTCCTTCCTTCACGACCTCTGAGATTCCTTCTAGCTCTGACTCTGGTCTTACAACTTGTATGAATTGATACAAAGTTTAAAACTAAAAATTGCCCAAGAACCGGGAGAACAATATACATAATGACCATAACGATGCAAGTGAAGAAGCGCTTAAAAGTCCACCAAACTGTTAAACTCGAATCTTATTTCCAGAGAACCAATGGCAAAACAGTTTTCCTTCCTCTTACTTAAGAGATTGTAGACTTTTTGATGCTTATTCTTACTTCTGCCTCCTCAGTTTTGTTTAACTTTTCCTTTGTAATCTTTAAAGAGGGGAAAAATTTCTGTCTACTGTCTACTTCTTTTGAGATGAAAAGCCCCCAGAATGTATGATTGGAGAATAGGGAATAGGGATATAGTTCCAAAAGGAGAAACTTTGTTAATATTTCTAGTGTGCATTGCTGTTGAGGTACAGGTTAGACTGAATAACTTTTTAAATTTTCCTGTCCTTTTGATTAGAATTTATAAGATCTCTAGAGTCTAGGGCAATTAACCTGGAAGCAAAATTCTGTGCCTCAGGCATACTGAAGGTACTGCACAGACTTTGCTGGAAGAAGAACAGTTCCTTGAGCATTTATTAAGTGCTTTATGTGTGAAAAGCACTGGACCCTGGAGATGAAGAGAAAATAGAAAAGAGACCTTGGCAATGACTTCTTTCCAGCTCCACGAAAATGGAGGATACATGTCCTTTTTCTTTTCTGTCACATTTTAAGACGAAATGTCACTTACATTGAGGTTTCTCATGATTTGTATTTCATTAGTCAATTCTTCCTTGTTTATTAGAACAACATTCCATGTCACTTTTTCCACCTTTTTTTGTTGGATAGAATTTTCATTAATATAAGCCTCAAATTACATATTTATATATTTGTGGAGAGAAACACAGGAAATATCCTGATCATTGAAATCCCTTGTCACTTACTGGACCATACTAACATACCAGGTTTAAATTGAACTTCTTGTCTCTTTCATCCTACAGTCCAGGGAGATCTGAAATGTATTACCAAGACAATAATGATAGTATTTCTCTTCCATTGATCTTCATCCAAATAATTTTTCCTATGCTTGTCATCTGTCAGGTTCTTAAATTTTCTCACTACTCTATCTTAATATATATAATGTTCCCTGCATTTATTAAATAGTTAGCTATTTCACATTTGTATATCACTTTAGAGTTCACAGAGTTTAGAGTTCACAGAGCACATTCTTCACAACAATTCTATAAAATAGGTCATTTTCCTGATTTAAGGAAAAGAAGTGTAAGGAAACTGAGGTTCAGAGGTTAAATAACTTTCCATAGAGACACAGGTAAAGTTGGGACTTAACCCATAAAAGTCTCCACCAAGAAGTAAGAAGTGTGTACTGGAGGGGAGGGGGGGGAGAGAAGATTAATAAAAAACAAGCCTTTATTAAACACCTATGTGTCACTGGTACTGTGCTAGACAGTAGGGATAAAAAATGTACAAGTGAAACAGTTCCCGTTCTCAAGAAATCTACGTTTTGCTCTAGTGAAAAAGGAGAGATCCTTGAATGAAGGAGAAGTTAAGGACAGATCCTGGAAATGATAAGACCTTGGACTCACAAGAACCTGGGTTCAGAATCTTATTTGCCCCTGTCTGCTTACATGTGTGACTTTGGGTATACTGCTTAACTTTTCTGGGCCTTGGCTTCCTTATCTGTAAAATGAAAGCCTTAAGACTTGATGACTTCTGAAATCTTTCTAAATCTGTGAGCTTAATCTGTGTTGGGGTCTTAATAAAAGAGAAGGTTAAAAGAAAAAAAACCAACAAGTACTAAAGGGGGGTGGTATTCAGTATCTTTAAAGGAAGGTCCAGGCTTCTGTGATTGCATGGAGATGGAAGGGAGTCCTAGGGTGAGAAGAGGTTCTAGAATGACGGGAAGTTTCTTAGAAATAGAATGAGAGATCCTTAGCATACAATAGAAGGACCAGTAGAGTGAGATTAGCATGTAAGGGAAATAGTTTTACACTGCTGAGCATTATGGATAGCTTCAGTATCTCCCATAAGAGTTTTTGTTTCGTGATTTTTCTGCCTGAAAATATTTCCTTTGTTGTTTTTTTTACTTTCTGGTCCCAGGGAAGGAACTTCCTTTCCCACTCTTCCAGAGTATTCTGGCTGAGGTGCGAACCACACTGCTCTGTTACCATTATCACTACTATTTGATATGAATTACTTTTCCTCGAGAATTTGGCCTCTTCCGCTCTTTGCTGCGATTGTATCAGAGCAGCCTTGGTGTCTTACCCTGAAATTCCAGCCCTGATGGCTTCTCCTTGCCCAGAACCATTGTTTCATTGCTGAAGAATTATTTGTTTATTATTCACAAGTGTGTGTGTGTGTGTGTATATATATATATATATATATATATATATATATATATATATATATATATATAGCACTACAAATGGTATCTGGGATCCAATGGGAAGAACCAATGTGGTGGTGCCCTCAGAGGACATATATTATAATGAGAGAACCAAACACAAATCTGTGTTTATCATAATTATGTACAAATTGATAGAATAAAGATGATGGTGGAGTAGGAGGATCTTTCAGGAGGAAATGGAACCTGAGGTGTGATTTTTAAAGATGTAATTTGATGGACCCCTCTGCATTTGTGATAGTTTGTGTAAAGACTCAGAAGGCAGGAAGGGAAGGTTATTCGGGGTATAGTTAATAAGAACTTTGGTTGGAACATAAGAGACACAACGTGTATAGCGTTCTAGGCGAGATGAGTATGCTGACAACTCAGGGGTACAAGTCCATTCAGTTAAGTGGGAAACTCCCAGTTTATTAAGTGTGTGATGGTCATGGAACAAAAATCAACTGCCACTTTCCTGAAAATATCAGATTTGTTACTGTGCTTCAGAGTCCTTTAGAAAGGTGTTTCCTCTAAAGATTATCTCCAGGTTTTTTGTTTGTTTTGTGTTTTCCCTTTCTGTCCAAATCTGATCTGAATGAAGGTCTTGGTGTTGGAGTTTTTCCGTTGGGCTGTCACTTTTGCTGGGAGTGGGAGGGTGATGAGAGAGGAAAATAATCCTATTTCCTTGTAATCCCTACTAAATTTTCTGTCTCCTGTCAAACAACTATTTTCCTGTTACAGTGAGATACCTGGTTGAATGGAACAAATTTCCCCCACCAGGGTTAGAACCCAACAAACTTCATGTCTGCCTTGGTGCCCCTTGAGTGATTGTTTTTCTTTTAAGTCTTACCATTTATAGTAAATTAACAGCAATTCTTGAATCTTGAATTCATCTGTGTGGCAATTTCTTTTTTAATCCAAAAGCATTGAACTTTGTCCTTTGTAAATGAAGTGAGTTTCATTTTGATGACTGGTTCATTGCAGAAGCCAGCTGCCTTTAAGCTGTTGCCTATCTTTAAAGGGAAAAACTCATTGAGCGTGGGAACAAATTCATTGCCTGCTTTCTTTGGGTACTTTAGGATATGCAGTTTTCGAGCTAGGTGATATGTTGCAGTGATGGTAGGGTTGGAATTTAATAATCAAAGTCAAAAGGATTAGCTAGTTGGGCACTGATCTCATGAGATTATGGTTAGTAATACCTATGGGATAAACATATTGTACAGTATGGGACAAGTGTTCACTGGGTGAGCCAGCCTCTTGTCCTCTTACTAGCTGGTGAAGCAGAAATGAAGACTTAAGACAGCATCCTGTGCAGGTGCTGACAAGGATTCTATAATAAATACCTTGTGTCCTTCCATAGTTGCTACTTTGTAAATAGCTGAAAAGTTAGGCTTCTTGCATTTGGTCTCTGGCTTGCAAGATAATAACAGAATCAGAAAGATATGTTGGGAGCATTGGAATGATTAGAGAGGGATGAAGATCATAGTGACAGAGAGTGGAAGGTACAATATTGACTTGCTTTCCATTTTTTCTTAATTTGGAGTTACTACTTTTCCATGAGCTAAGGAAAAGCAGATTACTTGAATATTCATAGATTCTTTTGTCCATTCTTACTTATTTATTTAAATTTATTTTTTGCTTTTTGGAGGGCAGTTGAACTCAGGTCCTCCTGACTTCAGGGCCGGTGCTCTATTCACTGCGCCACTAGATGCCCCATATATATATATATATATATATATATATATATATATATATATATATATGTATATATATAGTTTTTTTTAATAAATTTTTTTTTTGCTTTTTTTGGAGGGCCATTGGGTGTTAAGTGACTTGCCCAAGGTCATCACATGGCTAGTTTTTGTGTTAAGTGTCTGAGGCTGGGTTTTAACTCAGGTCCTCCTGATTGCAGGGGGGGTGCTCTATTCACTGTGCTACCTAGCCACCCCCTCTTTTGTCCATCCCAGTTTTTTTTTTAGAGTTTTTTGGGTACAATTTTAATTTTTAATAGCAACAATACTTCACCAGCCCTGGTCCCTTTTTTTTTTATTGTTTTTGTTTTATTTGTATCTTTCCATTAACATAAAAATGATTTAGACAACAACAGAAATCCTCAGTCTTTAAGGAAGTTTTACTTACCATGTAGATGTGATCTCTGGTATGCCTCTACTTTAGCCACACTTAGTAAATTTGGTATAGGACCACATCTTAATAATGTGTCTTTGTTACCAAATATAGTGTCTTATACTTGGTTGTTACTCATTTGGTGGTTCTATTAGTGATGAGATGGCTCCAGATAAGTGGCTAATAGAAATATCTACCAATATTAGTGTCCAGAATATTATATTTTATTCATTATATTTTTGCAGATATTTGGGAATTTTCAAATGTTTTCCCTCTTGTTTCCCACCCTCTTTAGATTGTTGTTGCCTTAGTCCCTTTTTACCCCCTTAATATCAAATATATACTTTTAAAACTTTTTCATTTAATTTTTCTATTAGCAAGCATTTATTTTTTTCCTTCCTAATGCCCCTACACATTGAAAAAGAAAAAAATGAAAGTGAAATCTTTGTAACAAACATGCACAGTCAAAGCAAAACAAATTCCACATCAGCCATGTGGAATCCAAAAATGTTGAGTTTATTGTTCAGGGGATGGATAGAATTCTTCTTCATAATTTAGTGACTGGACATTTGACCAGTCAGATTTCTTAAGTCTTCCAAAATTGTTCATTTTTACATTGTTGTTATTTTATTAATTACATTTGTCTCAGCTTGCTTCGCTCTTCATGAGTTCATACGAATCTTCCCATTTCCTTGAAGTTTTCTTTCAGCTTTCCTTAACTAGGACTTCATCACATTCTTATGCCATTTTTATTCAGCCATTCTCTAAGTGATACCTTTAGTTTCCAGTTCTTTGCTACCAGAAAAGGAGCTACTAAAAATATTTGCATGTCCTTTCCTTTTTCTTTGATTCATTTTTGTTGTGTTGGCCTAATGATTGAATTGCTGGATCAAAGGCATGCACAGTTAAATGACTTTTTGGATATGATTCCAGATGTATTTCCAGGGCCAAGTCACTGCTCCACCAAAAAGTGTCAGGCCAGAATCATTTATTAAATGCTTACCAAGTGCCAGGAACCATACTTAACAATGAGGAAACAAAGAAAGACGAGACAGTCTGCCTCAAATTGTGCCTTACTGTAGGGCATTCTCCTCACCTCTAACGTGATCTTCTAAAGCACCAGTCTAACCACGTCACCACCCTACTCCAGTGGTTCCCTGTCACCTCCAGGATCAAATATAAAATACTCTGCCGTTTAAAGCCTTTCATAACCTGACCCCTTCCTACCTTTCGTCTTCTTACATCTTCCTCCTCCCCAAATACCCTGCAAGTCGGCGACATTCGCCTCCTTATAGTTCCTATCACAAGACGCTCCATCTCCAGACTGTGAGCATTTTCACTGCCTATTCCTCATGTCTAGAATGCTCTCCCTCCTCATCTTCACCTCTGAGTCTTTTGATTACAAATTCTTTTCCTGTATTGATTATGTCCAATTTATCTTGTGGATGTTTTTGTCTGTATGTAGTTGTTTGCATGCACTCCACCTCAGCTCCAAAAGGTCCATGAGAGCAGGGACAGGTCTTAATGCCCTCAGGGCTTAGCACAGTGCCTGACAGAGAGGGGGAGCTTAATAAATGCTTATTGACTGAGTAGTAGGAGAACTAGGATAGAATCATATATCAGTGTGTCTTTTCTTTAATTCCTCAACCTATTTGTCTATTTTTTCCCAATTTGAGTAGGAGGCAGGACCTCATAATTGCTTTTATTTAAATTTTTCTAATTATAAGTAACTTGGATCATTTTCTTTTATGTCTGTTGATAGTTTGGATTTCTTCTTTTGAATATTGCCTGTTTATATATCCTTTGACCATTTATCTATTGAAAAATAGCTCATATATATTTGAACAAGTTCTTTATGTATCTTGGAACTAAGACCTTTTATCAGAGAAATTTTGTCCACTTAACTGTTTCCCTTCTCATTTTAATTGCATTGATTTTTGTCCCCTCCCCCCCTTCTTTTTTTCAATTTTATGTGATCAAAATTGCCAATTTACCTAATGGTGATTCTCTGGCCCCTGATTGGTCATACATTTTTCCCTTACTCAATAGATATCGCCTTCTTTATTCCTTCTATTCTTTTTAAAATGATAAGACTTTATATCTCTAAGTCATGTAGCCATTTGTAATTTACCTTGGTTAATAGTGTGAGGTATTCTAATCCTAATTTACTGGGCCCAGTAGTCAGGATTGTAGAGTTTATTGAGTGCTGTGCTATTTTTTTCCCCCATTATATTGTGATCTAATTTGTTTTGCTGATTTACCTCTCTGTTTTTTAACCAGTGCCAAACCATTTAAATGGTTACCATTTGTAGTATAGTTTGAGATCTGATACTGGTAGGACTCCTTATTTCCTACTTTTTTCCATTATTTCCTTGAGATCCTGAAACTTTTGTTCTTCTAAATGAATTTCATTATTTTTTCTATTTCCATAAAGAGATTCTTTGATAGTTTGATATAGCACTTAAATAAGTAAATTAATTTAGGTAGCATCATCATTTTTATTATATTGGTTTGACCTACCCAAGAGCAATGAATATTTTTCCAATTATTTTGGCCTACATTTATTTAGTGGGTGTTTTGTAATTGTATCCGTATAGTTTCTATGTGTTTTGGTAGGTAAACTCCCAAGCAGTTACTTTAAGTTGGATTTCTTTTAATCTTTTTTTATCTTTTCCTGCTGTTTTTGTTGGTAATATACAGAAATGTTGATGATTTATGTGTATTTATTTTGTATCCCACTACTTTAGGGAAGTTATTCTTCATCTGAAATCCACAAACTTGTTTTCTTTTTTTTTAATTGCTAACCATTTTATTTCAATAGAACTGGTTTCCTATGTAATCTTATATATTTTATTTTATGCACTTAGATCTCTTAAGAGATCCATAGGATTCAACAAACCACTATGACACTAAAAAGGTTAAAAATCCTGCTCTAGAGTTCTTCGATCAAACCATCACATTATTTGCAGAATATGACAGCTTTTGTTTCCTCTTTCCCTGTTTATTCCCTCTCTGTTCTTTTGTCTTCTTACTATAGATAGAATTCTAACACAATATCAAATAGTAATGATAATGCATATTCTTGCTTTACCCCTCATCTTATTGAAGAACCGTCTAGTTTATCCTCATTATGTATAATGATGACTCTTGGTTTTATTTAGTACTTAACTATATGAAGAAAAAGTCCATTCAGGCCTATGTTTTGTGGTGTTGGTTGTTTTTTTTTAACAGAAATTTAACAGAATTTTGCCCTTCTTATATCCAACTCTGATAAAAGAAAAGAAGCTTTACCCTACCCTTATGACACAAATATGGCCTTGATAGCTAAACCTTGGAGAATCAGAACAGAGAAAGAAATCTATAGACCAATAATGCTCATGATGCCTAAATTTAAAATAAAACCATAGGTGCACAAGATAGTATTGTGATTATCACAGTAGAATGAATGTGTTTGCCATTTCTTGTTATAATGTGGGAGTTCCTGGCATCTGTGAAAACTCTGAATGAAAGTGAGGTCAAGCCATTTAATTAGCTTGCAGCAGTATTCTCTAGCTTGACCTCCTGAACTAGATACTGGTAGTGCAATCAGTACCGGATTATATCTACCAGCAGATTTTTTTCATCATGTGCTCTTATTTTCTTCCTCTGTCTTTCTTAGCTTCACTTACATTCCTGCTACTTCAGCTATCCTTAACAGAATTTGTCGGCTCTCCTTAGGCTAGGCTTCTTAGCCTCTAAGACAGCGGTTCTCAACCTGTGGTCGCAACCCCTTTGGGGGTTGCCTAAGACCATTGGAAAACACATATTTCCAATGGTTTTAAGACCGGAGACACTGCTTCTCTGTCTCCAGGTGAGTCACCCACATGCAGATACGCCCACATAGGAATATTAAAGGGTCATTAGGAAGGTTGAGAACCACTGCTCTAAGAAGATGTTACCCTTATTTCTTTATTCATGCTATTTATTTACTGTCAGTTAAATGCTTTCCTTTTTGGTCTGTCTCAAATCTGCCCTGAGACCTACCCTGTCTCAAACCTCACCCATATCTTCTCTATGAATTTTCCAATTAGTTGTATGATTCTTTTATTTGGTTATTACTTTACTTGTCTTAATTTCTCCATTTTCTTTGTTGGGAAACTCTGTGGCTTTCTTTTTTAGTAACTCAGAGTAGCCCCTGTGAGAAACTCCCTGACAGACATTGATGTGTATACTGGAGCTCCATTGAGTACTGGATTTGTTACAGGACTGATAAAGTTCTCTAGAAATAGATTCTGAGGGGTGTGAGAATTTGCCGCTGCCTGTTTAATTAAGGATTCTGGGATCTGAGGTATACAAAATGAAATAAAGAATGAGAGGCTAGCTCTGGAGAAAACCTGCTCTTTAATACTATAACCAATCTTTCAAAAAGATTAGTTATTTCACAAAGAGAAGCTGTGTCCTGAACAGTATTTTTGTTGTTTTTGTTTTGTAGCTGCCTCTAGGAATCTTATTGTAAAAATGTCCACCACTAAGGCTTCTAGCTAGGATTGTAGTTGCTCTGGTCAACATAAACTTTTAGACTTATACAACACTAAAAAAATTTCTGAACTTAAAACGCTAAAAAAAGAGGACATTTCTCTACACGTGGGAGTACACAAAAAGAGGATTCTCTTGAAACTATTCTGACCAGTTTACCTTAAAAAAAAAACTATAATAAATTTTAATGCAATATAATTTTGAAAATTACAATTTTCAAAACTACCCTGTGTTTCCATCTGACCTTTCTTCTGTTCCCTTCTGTACACTAAAAAAAAAACTGATTCAGTGGTCTTTTTTCTTGACATCATTATTGCTTTTCCATTCTTCTCTATTACCTTCCCAATTAACTGAGGAAAAGGAAAAAAAAATTTTTTAAAGCCCTTGTAAAAAATATTCAAATACAATAAATCTGTACATGACCATATGCAAAAATGTGTTTCTTTTTGCACCTCATCTTTGTTGGATGGTTGGTAACGGTATTTCTTTGTATATCTTTTGGATACATGATAGTTGGTCAGCCATTGCTTCGTATCAGAATTTGTTTTTCACAGCTTATTTCCTTGGTTCTGTATCACACTCTGTGGGTGTGGGTGTGTTCAACCTTCCTTTGTCTGATACTGATAAAAAAGTGAAATTCTGCTACTGTCTACTCTCCTCACCCTTCCCTCCTTGCTTGTTTACTGTTTTCTTCCACACTACTTGAGAAACAGCAAGTCTCACCCTTTTTATTTCTTCTTTCTACCCTAGAATGGTCTATCTTTCCCCCTCCCTTCTCATTCCCGTTGGGAACAGAACCAGTCTACTCCTCAGATCTGGAGACCTCAAACCTAAAGGACTCTGAGGTCCCTAATACCCTATCCTAAAACACTGGAGAGGATCCCAAAGATTTCTCTGTAGGGTTAAGGTCTTCCAGTTAAGTGCTGTGGTGTTTGCTGGTCTGGTCGCTGATACTGTTCTCTGCTGTTCCCTAGTACTTCCATGGAAGGTCTTTACCTTGGGGCTTTAAAACCATCCTCTGTTTTTTTCTGAGGAGCCTATCAGGCTTGCTGAGTTAAGAGAGTCTTGCAGGCTACATGTGTTCCTGAAAGTCTCTAGTTGTACAAGTTTGGGACAGGGAGTCCCTTTTCCTATTTCCCAAGGACTTCTGGCTGACCTCTTGTGCACTTCTGAGTTGGAAGAAGTTATTTGCTGTAATTTTTGTATTGAATTTCTTGGTCATTTTTTCGTGTGGTATGAACTTCAGGTTATGCTGAAAAAGCTATGTGGAGCTACAGTATCTACAGGAAGTCTTAAAGACTTTCATAAAGACTTTCATAAAGAGTTTCAGAGATGATTTTGGCCACCTCATTCAATTTAAAAAAAAAAGTTCTGTGACACTAGAAAAGTTTACTTTTAAATCTCCCCTGCTGTAACCCATTTTCTCTCTGTCATGAAGAGAAGAGTTTCTGTATCTTTCAGCAACTGGTGTTTATTGATATTATTACCATCATTGTTCTATCTGGCATTCATATTGTTTAATGTCTTTGGAGACAATTAAATTGCCATAATTTTTTTCTTCACACTAAATAATCCCGGCTCTTTTTTCCTGTTTGTTGTCTTCCTTCACTTGGCTGTAATGTTTGTTTCTTTTTCAGATTCCTTTCCAAATTTTCCAAGTTTTAGACAACTTCCTTGCTAGGAGATGAGGTGGCCTACCTAATTCTGTACTAGAAAAAGCAGCCTTTTCACTTTTTCATTGGCAGTTCACTGTGTATCTTTCAAAATGGTCATTCTTAGAAATCACTGCCAAGGTAGACTGTTCCCACTTCCCTAATTCAGGTAGGAAATTCCCCAGATCAGTGCACCAGCTTCTTGTGATACTTTTTACCTACTGGTCAGTCCTACTACCAGCAGTGTGACTGTTATATGGACCTAATTCATGTCTCACAAACAGATACTCTTAAGAGTTTCTCTGAGTTTTAGTGGGTTATTTCTGTATGGCCCCAGGTAGAGAATGTCACTAGCCTTAATTTCTGTTTTAATAAATATTTTATTTTTTCCCCCATATTTTTCTCACTTCCTAGTTACTCTTCCCTTCCTACTTCCCAGACCTTCCTTTACAATAAAGTTAAGCAAAACAAATTAGTCATGTCCATCAATGTATGTCTTATTTCTTATTTATTTTGTATATATTTATCTCTGAACATGTAGACTCCTTATTTCATGTTCTGTCTTTGAGATCTCAGTGCTTAGCATAGTATTAGATGATTAATAAATGCTTACTGACTGGTTCCACATCTGTCATCTATCACCCCTCCGCTGAAAGGAGGGAGGGATACCTCTCCTTTAATTCAATAAAATGGGTTTGTCTCTTCAGCATTTTTCTTTACATTATTGTAAGTTTTTCTCTTGTTTCTACTCATTTCAGTCCACATTAGCTCCTTTAGGCCCCCCCCTAAGTTTCTCTGAATTCTCTTTTACACACACACACACACACACACACTCCAGCCCTTCTCCCATTTTACCTTGGATTCAGTCCTTGTCTTCTAATTTAAAAAACAAATGATCAAAAATAGAATTAATTGGACCTAAAGTATGCCACAAAATGAATTGGAAGATAGTGAAAAAATAGTTAAGTCATAGGGTTAATGAATAATAATGTAAATATTGACACTCATATTTAGTGTTTGCAAGGGGTTTGTTGTTGTTGTTGTTTTTTATCAGAATACCTAGAATAAACTGTCCTGAACATGCTGACAGACAAAACTAAGGTAGATTTTAAAATAAATTTTAACTGGAAGGGAAAAGCTATGGATTTATATAAAATGTGAGGATTGGTTGTGTAATGTCTATGCTAAGAATATCAAACTCAAATAGAAATGGCTCCTTGCAAGCTGCAAGTTGATTTAGAAAACCATAAATTAACATTATTTATGATTAAAAATTTTGTTAAATATTTCCTAGTTGCATTTTAATGATTAGGGTTATACTTGGGCCACCTCCCATTGTCACTGTACCTTGAAGGCTTTTGGAGGTTTATAGACAGGCAGCGTGGTGTAGTAGAAGGAACTGGGGCCTTAAGTCAGACCTTTCTCTGAATTCTGACTGTCACTACTTGTTTGGCTGCTGGTAAAGTAGGCTCAGTTCATTTTATATAAAATAGAGATAATAACACTTGTAAAGATGAAATAAAATGATGCATGTAAAATTCTTTCATGTAAACTATTATTTAATTTGTTGGTGGTAAATCCCTTCCCAGCATGATATAATCTCTCCATTTAGGAAGCTACTAATTGCAAGTAGCACCAGTGATGATCTACAATAGTCTGTTGGTGTGTATAGGGACGTTAAGAAGGCATTTTCCCTTCCCCCTTCAGAGTTGACTGAATAGCTTATTGTGGCCCAAAAGATCTTTTTCATTATCTTCAGAGGAATAGAATTCACAAGGGTCTCCTGCCACAAAGAAAATTCTATTTAATTTAAATCCCCTCTGCTTCAATAGAAATTAGTATCTTCCTGTACTATTTTTACTAGGGACTTTAATAGGACTCCTATTGTAATGACCCTTCACAAAACTTTTTTGTTGAGTTGCTTCTTGGTCCTTTTTTATAGGTTTGATAATGACATTATTTGAAATCAAAGGCAGACTGTTGATAAAATAGATAGATAGATAGATAGATAGATAGATAGATAGATAGATAGATAGATACTCAGAGTTAGAAGGGACTTCAGAAGCCATCTAGTCTAATCCATACCTGAAATGGAATTGTCACTACAGTATATGCAAAGGCATGGTCATCTAGGCCTCACTTGAAGAATTCTAAAAAATGAGAAATTAGTAAATATCAACACAATCCAGTCTAGTTTAGGATAACTGCAAGATTTTTGTGACAACTAACCTAAATATGTTATTCCATAGTTTCTATCTATTGCTCCTAGTGTTTCCCTGAAGGAGCAAGCAGAATAAATCTAATTCACATCATGGTCCTTCACATTCTTGAAAGTAGCCATCAGATAACTCCAAAGTCTTCTTTAACTTCACTAAAGACCTTGGTATGCATTTCAAAAAATTAATTAATTTATTTTCTTGTTTATAGCATTCATTTCCACAAGATTTTGAGTTACAAATTTTCTCCCCATCTTTCCTCCACCCTCCACCCCAAAACAGCAATCCCACTGTGTATCACCTGCCCCAATCTGCTCTCTCCTATGTCCTCCCCCATTGTCCCTCTGACTTTCTGGTAGGGCAAGATGGATCTCCCTACCCCAGTGCCTTAATTCCCAGTTGCATGTAGTTAATTTTGTGTGTGTGTGTGTGTGTGTGTGTGTGTGTGTGTGT